>CM042009.1:149238382-149848382 GCA_023525715.1 Cichorium intybus | reverse complement strand
GAATTGAGATTAAAGAGAGTGGTGTCACGTCACGTTTGCCATTCCCAAATAAGTTTTGCCAAACCAAGGAAGTGATGTCTATGTGGAGAGAGAGAGAGAGAGAGAGAGAGAGAGAGAGAGAGAGAGAGAGAGAGAGAGAGAGAGAGAGAGAGAGAGAGAGAGAGAGAGAGAGAGAGAGAGAGAGAGAGAGAGAGTGTGTGTGTGTGTGTGTGTGTTTTGTGTGTGTATGTGGTAAGAAATGATAGAAATGAGAAGAGATAGAAACGACATGACAATGTCGAGGGCTCAGTGCCACAACCTATGACTTAGGGAAATGACTGATATTTGTTATGCCTAGTAGACTCCAGCTCAGCTTTATCGGGCTCTTTGCCACTCCACTCCTTATACCTAAGTAGTCGTTTTGTAAAATGTTTTTGGAAGACGCGCCTTGACACATATTTTAGAATATTGTTAAAGTTTATATTGTGATTTTTATTTTCTAAAGATAGTAACATTAAAATATAAAATCTTGTTATTATTGAAGTGTAAATCATAAGTGTAAAATCTTACGACTTGGGTGCACATATTAATAGAAATGTATGTATATAGAATTACACGTATAAGACTAATAAAATTCCAAATTATATGACCATGTACAAGTTATTAATGAATCAGTACAAATCAAATTAATTACATTAATATTCATTTAAAATCAAATGAATATGTTTTCGTTTAATATTTATTGTGGTTTTGTCATTATTGATGGATTTATTTCCATCAATATAATTGTCAAATTTTGTCTTGAATATGTCATTATATATTTTTACTTTTTTGTTACTCTCTTTCTTTAACAAAGTAAAAAAAAAAAAAAAAAACGTATATTTTCTTGTTCTAAAGTCTTGGAAGCCAATAATATCATGGACATATGCTCAAGTATTTGTTCTTTCTTAAGGCAAAATTAGTGATGGAGATGTTACTTCTTTATGAACTTAGATTGATGTTAGTAAAGTAGTGGAGAAAAGTGATGTTCTTGGATTCTTTTTTAGGGGTCCATCACAACAATGGTTGTGGTGGTCGTGACTAGAGGCAGTGTCATAATAAACTATAAAGGCCAAAAAGACCAAATCCGTATACAGTATACTTTACAAGTCAACAAAAAAATTAACTGAAAAGATTAAACAGCATTGTCTATTTTCAGTCATTTAATGACATTCGGTTGTTTTTACCAAGTCAAATTTAATATTTATTTGTTTATATGTTAATATTCCTAACAATAGGCCAATAAACATTAACTTGATTTGTACTATGTGTTTGTTAGATTCATTTCAGATATTTAATATTGTCGACTAAAAATTTACCTTGAAAATATTATATTCATTTTAAAAAGCCTAAAAGGATATTGCTATATATATTTTGAGACCACCACAAGTCCACCACAACAACAATAATAAGAATAATATCCAAATAAAATATATCTTGAGAATGTAACTTTAATTTGTTTTTGTTTATAGTATCTTCTTATAATACATGGTCTTACGAAATAAATGATGCATAGGTTTCAAGTATTAGTTTAAATAGGTAAATCTAATGTGCAAAATTCATAAATAAAAAAAAAAAAATTCAAGCTGTTTTATGGTACAAGTTACTTATTTTATTTAAATTATTTCGAAGGAAAAAACAAGACAAAATCCCTAAATATAGGAAATAGAAACGTAAGCCAATGACACAAGAACGATGAACGAAAGCCGATACCTTACGTGCGTCACGGCTGACGTAAACCTGAGACCACATTGCATACGTGTCATCACTATTCCACGTGGAGCGTCCTCTTAATCACACGTGGCTAGAACACACGTGAGTTGCGTATGCAACAGTGGAAGATCGTCACGAAAAATCGGTGGTGTGTTAGGAGTTATCTTGGTTGTGGCATGAGTAGTCACGTGACCCACGATCCACGCTGGACATTTTGTTTATTTGTTAA
This sequence comes from Cichorium intybus, assembly GCA_023525715.1. Classification (NCBI taxonomy): domain Eukaryota; kingdom Viridiplantae; phylum Streptophyta; class Magnoliopsida; order Asterales; family Asteraceae; genus Cichorium; species Cichorium intybus. Next base: position 149,846,422 of record CM042009.1, on the reverse strand, counting down.
TATAATATAATTATATAAAATAAAAATAGTTAATTAAAATAACAGAAAACCAGAACATGGGAAACAGAAACGGAAGTGAGTAACGGTTGGTCGCTTTTCCGTTGATCACGACGGCGGGGTCTTCTAGATCCACGAACTTCATGCCTTTCTGGACGTTAATCGAACTCGTGACTGGGACTACTTTTTTTTTATTTTTTATTTATTGACCTTTTGACCTTTAGGTTTTCTTTATTTTCTTTTATTTTTTTTGTTCATAATTATTATCTTTGAGATAATCACTTCTTAAATATATTTATTAGCTATCTGAAGAAATATTAAAAACATTACTAAATTCAAAACTTGGTATGTAGCAAAATACATTTATTATTATTATTATTATTGATAAAATTAGTTTGCTGTCAAAATAATTTTATTTCTAAACTTTGAAATTGTTCATTCAATTAAGGAAGTCTTTTAGAGTTTAAAATTTCATAATAGAGATTTTTTAAAAACAAAGAATTTATAAATATAAGGTAGGAATTTTGTATTTAACTAAACAGTTAGGAAATCGCTAGGAATATCAAATAAATATTATCGACTAAAAATTATATATATAAAAAAACCTCTCATACTTTTTTTTCTTCATTTTGGTATATATATATCATTCTATAAAATAACCAAATTATCAAATATAATTATATGATAATCAAATGTGTCTTACTCCGGGTTTAAATTGTATGTTGGCTAATTATTTGACGAGTTTAAGTTTATCATGTGATAATCATGTAACATGCTATATGATAAATACAAATCTAAATTGGATTGAATTAACTTTATTCAACATCCATCATGGTTAATCTATAACATTTGTGGATTGGAGGTTGTTAAGACGTGTCAAACCTTACAAATAATATTAGAAATATAAAAATATGTCTAAAGAATCACTGTTCTACTGCATTAAATAGAGTACAGGACAATCATGGTCGAACCATAGAGACATGCGATTTGTACTAGGTACGACAGTAGTGCAATGGGGGGAGGGGGTTGCAATTGAAATGAAATGGAAATAGAAAAGAATTGCATGAAATTAATCAAATTTAGTATAACAGTTAAAATAAGCCTAATTTTGAGTTCTCGATGTTTATCATACTAGATTGAATTCGCTTTGATATTATCTGTGATTTGTAATCCAAAGTTGGTGTTAAAAGACATAAATGCATTTCTTTATGATGTTAACTTGTCAATGTGTTTAATCAAGATACGCTCTTTGACTAAACCTAGTTCTTAATATGCAACTTAAACACACAGTAGCAATTTCTTGGCAATGTTTCCCTTCCTAACCAGCCCAAAAGTGGACAGGTGAAATTGAGGCTCATTTTACCTCCATCACATCCCCTTCCATCTGTAAACAAATCTTGAGAACATAGTTCCCTATGATTTCCTTAGATATACTTTCATTCCACTCATTTAATAAACTCAAGAACACACCTTAGATGCATGGTATAAAATTCCAGTAGCAATGTACGTGTGTGATTTATGGTTAATACCATATAACCAAACCATACTTGAGCAATGTGTCACATGGTTTCACAAATCTGCATGAATCAATAGTCTCAGTTTAAAACCAAAATTGCACTATTGAAAATAAAAAAAATTAGCAAAACCGCTCCATCAGAAAAATTTGTATCTAAGGTTTGTGATTCGGTTTGGACCTAAACCGTACCAAACTCCACCGTACATATCCATATCATGATCAATATATTTTGCCAAATATAAAATATATGGTTATCTTTCTATTAATCGTCCCTTTAGATAGTCTCTACGCTCAATATATAATCTTTAGAAACACTAAAATGTTGATATAATATCTATGATTTTCATTTTCTAACATTTATGTCGATTTCTAGAACCGATGCTTAATAGGCCGTTTTCAATGCGAAATTTAAAGATTCCTGAATCTATAGCTTCATGGTCAACTCAAACAACTTCATTCAAGAATCTTTACACATGGAAAAGTCTTTGGTAAAACAAGGAAAAAAAACTTGTTGACGTTTCCAAATCAACATTAATGCTTCCTAAATAAATTGCACTCAATTGATTGTCATATATATATATATATATATATATATATATATATATATATATATATATATATATATATATATATATATATATATATATATATATATATATATATATATATATATATATATATATATATATATATCCTAATAAATAAGTAACTCAAGATGCCACATATCAGCTTCTAAGACTACTTGTACACATGGCATTTTCTCCTTTTTTCTGATTAAAAAAAAAACGGTTGCTTCTGCATTTCAATTCTTTTATTCGGTTTCAACGGTTTCAATTTTGAAGTCGCCCCTAAATCTTGCAGCTTTTGAATTTGCCCTAAATCTCGCATCTTTCCCTCACCTCTCGCTCTTCCTCGTATTGTACATTAACGACACTTCCGAGTTCCGATTGCTGATTCAAATCAGAAGAGAAGATGGAGATCGAAAGAGTATCCACCACCGCCTCTTCAAACCAGGTTTCTACCCACCATATCCTTCATCCCCTGCTACACTTTCACCATCATCTCTCATCTCATTGTCTCTATCTCTTCTTTCTGTCTTTGAATCTGGTTGACACGGCCCCGATTTTTAAAGTTCCAGGAAGACGGGTCCAGTTTTAATATTTGATTGTCGAGTATCGAGTGATTTGAAGATTCTTTTCCTTTAAGTGGGAAAATTTTGTAACGCTGGGCATATGAAAAATACAGATACATTGTTATTATAAATAAAAATTCAAGTATATCGTCCTATGTGTTTGCTAATGAAGTTAGGTGGTGTTTTTCTGACTTAACATACTTAAGTAAGAGAAAGCTTAGGGTCTGTTATTTTTTGACATGAAGGGGTTGATGAGTCAAACACTTAAATCTTAGGACAATTATACACGACTAGCTTCTTTTTGACATAATCTCGACAAATGACTTAATGAGTTAAGCAAACACGGGTTACTGTTTTTCTCATATGGGCTTGAATTCCGAAATCTTTTTCTTGTAGCTAAGGTGTTTGTGGAAATGTCTGTGTGCAGTAGAGGCTGGAAAGGATTCTTCCACTTGTTTCAAAGAATAGTATTGACACTCCTGCAAAAATTCTTCCAATTATGATGCTAAAAACTGCATTGTTGTTTCAAATGGGACTGATGATACATCTGATCTTCCTTCAAGAGCTGACGACAAAGGTGCCTGGAATGATTTATTTCCGTTCCTTTTACTTAGTGACCAAAATACCCTTGAATTGCAACACTTAACATGGTGATTGACTGATCATTTCTTAATAATAGAAGAAAGACAGTTACTTTAAATTTGCAAGGTTGGTTGGGTTTCCAGTTATTAAAGTTCTTTATCTTCTATGGTCTTAAGGGTTTACTTTATCATGTTTATTGTTCTTGCAGAAGGTTTATGAAAGTATGTTTTTCCTATTGGGATAGAGGTATGTGCCTACATTTAGTTTCAATGATATCACTTTGTTTTCCATCTTATGTTTTTTAAGATAATTGACTTTTTGTTAATTTTTGTTTACATGTTTTATTAACAACTGTGTACAAGTGATTGGCTTGACAATCGTGTAAGAAGCATCCTAAAGAGATGTAGAAAGGTACTTGTTGCATTTTATAGCTCTTTAGAAATATACTTTCTAATATTTAATTTGTGTGTTCTATTTAGTTTGTCTGTTAACTCTATTCTCTTAATTCGGCAAAAAATGGAACAAATCGAAAGTAGGATGGTATAATAAATAAATATATGAAATTATGTTGCTATTTCTTGCATTTAATTTTGGGCTAAATGCAAGAAAAAGCATCTTAGTTTCATTATTTAGTTTATTATGTCATCCTACTTCCATTTTGTCAAGCCTGCTATTTATGACCCTCAGAAATTCACTAAACACATAAGTCAATGCACATTGCTATTTCCTGCATTAAACTAATTACCATTACCATTTATTCGTTCAAAGTTACACCGAAAGGAAACTTAGATTTCCAAAATTTTCAGTTTAAATGCATACTTCTAATACTTACTTTTGGTGATGACAGGTGAGCAAATAAATCATTACACTTGCTTCTGACTAAAGAAACCACTGCACTTGCTACTAATTCTCCTTAAATAGCCAAGACGGCTGAGTGTCTTTTGTGTTAGAATCATAAAATAAGTTACGATGTTGTTTACTGTTCTAATTATGTTGATAATGTCAAATTTTTATATTGGCTCTTCAGTTTCATCGTATTTTGAATATTAGAAGATATACATTTAAATATGTGTTGAAAACTCATATATTCCATTCTTTTCCTTTTTGCATTTAATTGGATCACGTGGCTGATATGTACAACAAAAGAGATTACAAGTTGGTTCATCACATTATATGAAAGACAATAAATAGAAAATAAGAGTAAATTACAAAGTATATATGTATGCAAAAGACAAACAATAAAAGAAGAGACATAGGAAATGGCAATACATTGACTTCATTTTCAGTTACCAATTTCGTCGTATCTTCTTGAAAATTCTTATTTAAAATCAATAATGTTTAGATTTTCATATTTAACAGTTTTTTTTGTATCATCCCGTGTAATACACGAGTCTTACAACTAGTATATATATATATATATATATATATATATATATATATATATATATATATATATATATATATATATATATATATATATATATATATATGATTTTGGAATTAGTTGACTTAGAGTCAGGTGATGATTTCATATCTTGAACAAAATTAACAAAATCATAAATTTACATAGAGATGTAAAGGACATTAAGATTATGAGCAACGGACACACTAGTTACTGTGTATTGCTCGAGTCTTTGAACAGAACACAATTAGTTATATTTCATAATAATTTGCCAATTAGTTTGACAAATATGGCTTCGCTTATCAGAATAAGCATTGATTGAAACCTTCAACTGTTCAAGGACTTCAAAGGAAGTATAAGATCAACAGAACCTGAGTGACAACATAATCTGAGAAAATGTTTCACTGTTTATTCTCTTCCAAGAACATTAATAGTTATAATATGTCTTAGGGAATATGATGGAGCATTGGTCGAAATAGTTCGATCCTCAATGTATAAGATACACTTCCAATTAGTTTTTCGATGAATTGAATATTCAACCAGTCATAGAAACCATATTCCAACCACATCTTAGACTAAGTAGGTTTTGCAGACACTATCTGATATGTAAAGTTGGGTTCGTCCCACATATACATAGAAAGTCCAGGGTCTTGTAGCATTCGTCCGAACCTCATGACTAGCCTGAACCTGATCAACAATGTCGTTTCATTGGCTATCCCAGCTGTAACTGTGAAAGAAGAGTTCTTTTGGAAAGGATTCATATTCTAAGGAAACAATGGGAGTAAGAATAATTCTAAACGAGTTCAGGATTAGCCAATTGAAAGAACCTTTAGTCTTCACTAGGCCTTGACCAGGAATCAGATTCCTGTTAAACATGACATACTCTTCTCTTGACCAGTAGTATTGGTCACCGTCATAAAGTATTATGATCTGGGTGACATACCGATTAGTGGTAAAACACTAAAGTTGGTACGGATAAGCAATCCGACTACTTGGAAGCATTGGTGAGCCCGGTTGCTACCAAATAAGAGAACCTTAGGGCGAGATACAGTCTATGTGACAATTTGACTGGTTTTACACCTGGTCTAAAATCTAGTGGGAGTAATTGAACCATCAAAAGAAAGCAACATAGATAGAAATGTACTTACAGAACATCTGGTTGAATGAGACTATACTTAGAGTCAAGTAATTGATTCCGAGAGAAGCACTCTCAATAGAAGATGAAATCCGAAAGGATACTGTTTAGTAAAGATGCACCTTGTATGTCGTTAGTGGAGCGTGTATGGTTCACCACCACACTAATAGGGATTCATAAAGAGCGTGCCATTACAAAGGTACATAGGCCCGGGATTCCTCCCACGGGCACCTCGAAAGAAAGGATATTCGGATTCTCAAAATATGCAAAAGTTTGGATTTTGTGAATAGCCTGAAAGATTCCCATAACTATGTCAGAAAGGATTGACTTCGGATTCTCAAAATGTGCCAAAAGGTTTGGATTTTGTGAATAGTCCGAAAGAGTCATATAACCGTGTCAAAGCTAGTGGGAGTATCGTTATCACTGTATGTCGATTACATACTGTTTCTAGGAAACGTCTCTTATCATTACAAAGTGTAATGACTTAACATTAAGAGATGCTTTACTATGAAAGACTTAATAGAGATACAGCGTACTCAAGTGGTTACAAACATCTATTAGATAGATCAAAAATTCTGCTAATATGATCTTGATGAGATTCAAGAGGCATCATTGCAAAGTGTAATGACATGACATGAAAGATGTAAAGAAGGTGCAACATACTCACGTTGTTCACAGACATCTATCAGATATATGAAATCGTCAGTATAGACCCAGCCATTGTGAGCATGATCTTGATAAGATTCAAGATGCATGAGAAAGAGTCTCCAAAAGGAAATAGTTTTTTGAAAGTCATGAAACAGGGATTGTTAGTAATCTTTAGATTCCAAAAGGGTTTGGAATAAGATTACATCGGATTCCATGAACTTCTTGGATCAATCAGAAGTGTCATGAACATATCCCGATGACTTAATGCTTAGAGCATAGTAAGTTGGATTCAGGATATAACATGGCTGAGAGTATTGGATGGATTATTTGAACACACGTGAGAAATCATTGGGAAATGATTGGGGTGAATGTTAGTAACAACTTGAAAGGAGTTTCGAATTGGTAATTGTTTACACCAGGACGTGGTGTTGTAGGACTTCATGGTTAAAGAGTTTTGTTGGTATTCTGATGGAGCGCGTGTGGTTCACCGACACATCATAACACCCCAAAATAATCTTAGGGTGCAGTCATGTAGACTAAAGACCCCGAGAACCATGGGAAGTCACAGTACACATCACTAGAATGGAGTTATGAGACAGAAAAGACAGAATAATATATTGAGATGTCATTAGAAGAGCATCCGATTGGATCATCTGCAATAAAGTGTATAAGTATAAGACACTTTGGATACATAGAAAGAGTAGAAGGTTCATAAAGACATAGATATAAAATTAGAATTGAAAGTTTAAAAGAAAACAAGAAACCGATAATAGTATTATGGAAGATCTGACTTGGTGATTACCTCGTGGAGACTTGGTAATAAGCAAGAGTAGCTGCCAGTCAGATTTTATGTTTCACTTTCGCATGTTTTACTTCCCGAATAATATGATTATTCGAAAGGTCCACAGTCGCTCATACTTTGGGAAGTAAGTATTAAATCAAGACTGTCATGAATTGGATTGTAGACTATCTAAGAAGTTAGACATAGCAACAACATTGCTACAACGTTCATGAGTACTTAGAAATAAAGATTTGAGTATTGGATAAACCCACGCTCAAATAATTGCTTCATGGATTATATCACGAGCAATTTTTGAGAGGATAATATCTTATGGTCTTGAAGCGGAGACATATGAGTTGAAAATTACAAGTCGGTTGTACATTGATAATGTGTAAACGCATCGGTAACTTGATGTTATAAAATGTATTGTTGTGTGCGATTTTGATGAGTAAAAGACACAAGCATATGAGTCGAAGCTTATTCGTTCCTTGACCCTGATGGGAAACAGATATCTGTAGGCCTCTCGATGATTTTGAAGTTGACTAAAGTGCTGGCCAGCCAGGACTGAATTGAAGTGTTCAATTAGAAGTCTCATGTCATACGCAAATCGGAAATCGGGAAATAGAGTATCGGACAGAGATTGATCTCAATCCATGTCTCATATCTGGAAATATCTTGTTGGACGGAGGATCATATGATCACTTATCTATGGACAGAACTGACTGGGTCAGAGTTCGGCAGCAGTTTCTAGGAAGCTACAGTTTGCTGATTAATTAGAGGTTAAATTGGTAATTATAGTCATAGACTTATCCAAGTGGGAGACTGTTGGATTAGGTGTCTAAGTCATGACTAATAATTAGTATTTACCTAATTAATAGAAGCAAAGTCCATTTGGGTTGCCCTCATAGCTGGAGGTTTGGTAGAAAGTCCAGGAGAGAGAAAGATTGATTTATTATATGATTACTAAATCAATAGAAATAGAATAAATAGTTTATTTGTAACGACCCAAAAATCTTGAATTTATATTCGAGATAACGTTTAAAGCAAAGAGCAAAGATTTTAAAAGTTGTTCGAGAAGATAATTTTGTCATTTTACCATAAAAGGGTAATTTGGTCATTTGCCCATGAATAAGATTTATTATGAAATCATATTTTAGTCTTTTGGGACTAAAAATGTAAGAATGATGGTTTTTATGTGGCCAAACCCAATGTTGGTGTCAAAATTCCAAGGAATGAAAGTTCAGGGACTAAAACTGTAAATATGGAAAATATAAAAATGAGAAAATATCTCATTAATCCTCATAATTTCAGAGGAGAGTTCTAGAGGTTACGGGAGAGAGCTTGAAGATCAAATTTCTGCAAATCCACAAGATTAAAGCAAGAATTGAAGTTTCAAAGGTTAGTAATCAAGTTTCTAGCTTCAATTCTTGAGTTGGTTCTTCAAGGGATGAACTGAAAGCTCATTTTCAGTCATGATTCCAAGTGATTATCATGGTTATTAGGTTCTGCATATGATGATGTGTTAAGAACATACCAAATAATCCAAGAGTTTTGTTGATTTCGTGGAATTGGGGATTCTTGGTTCAAGAACCCTAATTTCTACACTTTAGGATTTGGAATGATTTCATGGATTAAAACTTGTTATAAACTCTACGTTTTGGTCATGAAATGATTCCATAAGTATTAAGTCAAGTATCAAGTTCTTAATAAGTCAAAACAGGGAGTTATGGTGTAAAAATCGGACTGCTACAGTGCAAAACCGAAGCAAGAAGAATCTGCCCAGAAAGAGCACGGGTCGTGCTCATTATGCACGACTCGTGCTCCCCCTGCACCTCAAAATATGTTGTTATTTAAAGCAAACACGGGTCGTGCTCTTTTAGGCATGAATTTTGCACGGGTCGTGTGTTTCAAACAGGGGGTTTTGGACTCCGAAACTTGCTAGACATGTCCAAATGATCTCAAACTTTAAGTACATGTCCAAAATGGTTTAAAAGTGGTGGAATGAATTTTTAATATGGAATACGACCCCTCGAGGGTACTATTGCAGTGTACGTATTGAATACGACTCATCTAAAGTTAAATATTTAAAAGATATACACTTGTTTTGACCCCTATGAGTATGAGAAGGACTCTAATGAGTTATAGAGTCAGTTTGCACGACTATTAATATATAACATGTTAATTATAGGTTCATGTCAAATGATTATTGGATCAAAAGAGTATAAATACAAGGAACGTGTAGTCGATCCGCTAGCAATACATGAGGTGAGTACATGCAGTATTTTTACCCATTCTGGGGTACATGGCAAGTAAGTATTTTCAATATTTCTTATAAAATTTCTATACATGAAATTATATGCAAGAGTATTATTTATAACTTGTTGTGAAAGTATAAGGCTATATTAAAAGCTATGTTTTGAAATACAAGTCAAGTTAAAGGAATGTATGTTGGTCTATGAACCAATTATGTGAAATTATATTTTGATTACAAGTGATATATGTTTTCAAGTATGAATGGCATATAGCCACAAGATGTTTAAGAAGTATGTTTTGGTTACAAACTGTATATGTTTTCAAGTATGAATGACATATAGCCATAAGATGTTGGAAAGTATGTTTTGGTATAAAGCTTAGCATGTTAGAAAAATATGTTTTAAACATAAGATTATTATGTGATGAAAGCTATTTTTGGTATCTAGCCATAAAGACATAAAATGATGTAGTCTGGCACCTAGCCACAAGTTATATGTATATGAGTAATGTTCAAGCAAGCAGCAAGTATTTTGTATAACTGGTAATTGTAGCAAGCAGCGTTAGTAAGGGAACTATGTTCCAACCTACCCGGGTTAGGTAAGGGATCTACTGGGGCAAAAGCCCCATCGCGAAGTAGATTGCCTCAGCACTTCTATGGTGAGGATTGATCCGTTTTTTCTAGCCATAGAGACTTGGGGTATCACTTATGGTGGTTAAAGCCCTAAGTAAAAAAATCCAGCAAGCTTATAAAACCAGTCAAAGAAAGTAAGGAAGAAGTTACTTTTTGTAAAGTATATTATGAAGTGATTTTGAAAAGTAAAGAGTTATAGTATGTTACTACTATAAGGTTTTGAAAGATACTATTTTTCCAAAGTATGTTATGAAATAATATAGAGAAGTAAAGAGTTATAGTATGTTATTACTATAAAGTTTTTGACAGAAGTTTTATGATGTAAATTTTTATAAAAAGTTGGAAAAAGAAGATAAAGGCATGAGTCTAAAACTCATGTAACTCACGAGACATTTTTGTCTTACGTATTCTATGTTTTGCCATGTATTCCAGGTTAAAATAAGTTACTATAAATGGGATGAAATTTAGCTGGAGTGGAGCTTGAGTCAGCTCCTACCATGGACGCAAGGTTTAATTCTTTTCCTGCTTACTATGGTTAGATTTGGTATGGATTTGTAACACCCACAGTTTTTTTTTTAAAAAAAAAATGTAAATTATCGGTTTTTGATAAACCGTATTTTTGTATTCCTGTATTTATACGGAAAACCATAGTATTTGAAAACAGTAGAAATGGGGTGTCACAAGTTGGTATCAGAGCCATAGTTTAAGTGAATTAGGATTGACTTGTTCCACTCCTAGGCTTAAACTCATGCTATAGAAATGTTATTTTATGAAAGTATGCTGTATGATGTCTTAAATGATTAAGACATTATGCATTATTTAAAATATGTAGATATAGCACTAAGAAGTGTTAAGTTAACGTTTAAAGTGAGCAAAAAAATTTGACCGTTAGGAAAATTATATGGTATTTTCCGTAACCGTCTAAATTTATTAAAGATTATGTTTATAAAGTGGTAAGATTTCTAGTATTGATCACCATATATTTATAATGGTGTTATATGTTAAAGAAACCAGTGTCCCATGAGACCTTGTGGTAACAACAGAATCAATATGTATAGGTGGTTATGGTAATATGGGCCCGTATTATCATAATCACAGGATATGTATTGAGACTGGTGGAATCGCAAAGGAATTATGGCGTTCTGGTGGGTAAGATTTGTGAAAAGAGTAGTAAGAATAACATAGGAATTGTATGCCTATGTAACAAGAACAAGAAAGATTATAAGTAACAAAAGTTAATGCAGTGGATATATACCACGTAGTATGGTAAAGTAAAAGAAATAATATGATAATTAATATTTTTAGACAGATTGAAAGATATTAAAGTATATGCCTGTCGAGGCGAGAGAAAGTATGAATAAGAGTAATTTAAAGAGGAATTATGAGTATTGATTACCTATATAGGAGTTGTAAGACTCTTACATGAAGAATGAAAATTTTAAGCAGAGTATATTGATAATACATAGATTTGTAAAAATAAAAGAGTGGTAAAAAAGAGTTTAATGCAAGCAGGTGGTGTGCCTCGGGCATGACCATTAAATTTCAAATTTTTTTTAACAGATGTATGAATGGTAAATATATAAAGGAAGCAGAATATCGTTGTAAGACGATAAGATTAAAACTATGAGAAAAGCTAAAGATAGAAGATGACAATGGTAGTAGAGAGTGGAAGACTAACTGCCGGGGTTGAACAAAGAAGATAAATGAAAGTGTCCAAAGATGGACAATTCAATTAGTTATAAGTATAGTGGTGAGTCAAGTAAAGAGACAAGCAGTAGGATAACTGAAGAGTAAATAAAGGTGAAGAATGAAGAATGATTGGTACAGAAGTCTGATAGCTACGTTGTGCATAGTCGAAAAGAAAGAAGTTTAAGTAAAGCAAGGATAGTATGCCTTGTTTAGTATAGCATAAACAAATAGAAACCATTTTGAGGTGGTAAGTTGAATGCTATATTTACATATAGATTTGGAAGTTGTTGGCACGAATTGTCCTGTAAAGAAGTGGCATTCAAATGAAGATGCACATACCATGATGTACCCGAACAGAAGTAACGTCACAGTAAGTAAATGTGGATCGATGTCCGCAAAGAATATTACTTAATGAAGAGTAGTGACAGACTGTAGCCATTTGTAAGTTATGCCAAGCGTTGTAATGTGTAAGGCGGTTATGAAGATTTTTGGTTGTTTCCAAGAAACTTTTCCATGACAGAAGTTAGAATTTAGCCAAAGTCAAGAGTTAATAAGCCTAAAGATTGAAGGTAGAGTATGCTTACCCGATAAGTAAAGAAGGCAGTTCGAGTTGTAAAATGTTAAACTAATTCTTAAAATAAGAAGATTAAAAGTTGTCCCATGACAAATAAAATATTAAGATAAGTGGTACTAGGTTTAGTACCTGATTATGAGAATTTGAAAAAAAATAATAATAATAAGATATTGGTTATAAGGAATTAAATTCCGCAACCAAATGAAGGAAGTATAAGAAGAAATACCAGTAATAAAAGAGTATAATGACGTATGTTAACTGAAGAAAACTATAAGTATGTAAGGAAAATGACTAAAGGTCATAATCAATACGAAGTAAAGAACAAGAGTAAATGTCTAAACCTACATTAGACGAAAAATTAAAGATAATATAAGAACTATAATAAACAGACAGGAAGTTACTACTTCCGAATGGGAAATGATTAGTACATGGCTAGAAACCATGAAATACAAAGAAGTGTATATATGTTTATACGTGCTTATAAATGTAAAAGCAAGAGTAAGTTTTGGGATATATATAAATATAACGTATAAAAGTATAAAAGTGGTTATGAAATAAGTATTCTAATTAGAATACTACAAGGCATGAAGCAAAAGAGTAAAATAATGTATTGGACATATTGCCTCGAAAGACAAAAGAACGGAAGATGATGAGAAAATAAATGGTAGATGTGTATCACCTAAAATACACGTAAGAAGTAAGTTTTATAGGAAATATGAAAGGTATAATGTTGTAAAGAAATATATAGTGTAAAGAAGTGTAGTTTAAATGAAAGAATAGCATAATGTGTTAGACATGTAGCCTTATAACACATAACAGAAATGGTAAAAGATGTAAAGGTAAGAAAATTATTGTTTTAGCATTAGCTATAACAAGTAAAGAGTAATGAGAGGTAATGGTGATTGAGAGTTATGTCAAGAATTCGTCATGGGACGAAAATGTTAAAAATACCTAGTTAAGTTTTTAAACCAAAAGAGAATCAAGTGTATACATATGTGTATATTATGCGACTAAGAACTTGTAAGAATACGTCAAGAAGTTAATGAATGTGGTTTGTGAAACATAAATACACTACAAGATAGTAATATTATGAAAAGTGTAGTATGGGAATATGAATTATTGTATGCAACATGTATGAAGTCCCATAAGTGAATTGAAGAAAAACAAATTTCGAATCCATCATGGTAAACAATTTAAATACCGTGAGGAAAGAGTAAGCAGAAGAACAGGTGCTAAACTAAGCACTAATGTGAGAAATAAGAATTGGCAAAGAAGTACTAAAACGTAAATAATAATATGAGAATGGTACACGGAGTACACAAGAAGATGAAAAATGTAATAGAGATATAACCATTAAGTATAATGAGTAAATGATAGTGAAATATCATAAATACTAAAGGAAGATGAAAGAAGTATATAAGTTGTTAATATGTTGAATGTGAAAGTAATACAAGCAAAGAATGATATAATACAAGTATTATAGAAGGTAATACATATAATGTACAGGAAATGAGTAAGAAGTATATGAAAAATGATTTTCTTAAAAGTGTGGATTAAAAAGGAAGTTGACCGAAATAATAGAACAACTTCAATAGAAAAACTGTACAAGTTTAAAAGGGTCAAATATTGTGTATGGTACGTAGAAAGAAAGCTAAAGATGTCTAATTGTTAAAATAAAAAGCAGTATTTTCAAAACAAGAAATGCAGATTCTGGTGAAAGATATATTGATTCGACAGATTCTGTCCCAAACAAAAAGTAAGGATGTGAAATAAAACGAAAGGAATACATTCCTTATGAGCGGTAATAAGCTGAGAATTGCTAGTAGATGTAAAGAATAATAAAGTGAAGTCTAAAAGATCTAAAGAACACCTATGTAAAGATAATTGTAATATCGTATTATTAAATTATATAGATTTTGTGTTAATCTTAGTGTAACTAAGATTAAATAGGTTGCTATATGAGTTAGGATGGTTAAAAACCCATTTGAGAAAAGTTTGAACTTGTAAAAGGTCAAATCAGAGCTACACGGGTCGTGTATGGCCACACGGGTCGTGTAGAAAGGCTTGGAAACAAAGCAGTAACCTTTTTCAGACCTACACGGGTCGTGTAGCTTCACACGGGTCGTGTAGATCTTATTCAAAAATTACCGAGGCGAGGTTGGATCTCACACGGGTCGTGTGAGCCAACACGGGTCGTGTGAGTCTGCAAAAATTCATGTCGGCTTACTGTAGGCCTCACACGGGTCGTGTGAGCCTACACGGGTCGTGTCGCGCACCCAGGGCTGTTTTTAAGTCGAGTTTTCTTTCATTTGGGTCATTCCCAATTCGACCAAAACCCTCCCAAACCCTAGAAAAAACGATTCCAACCCTTCTAAGTCGAGATTAAGGCTTATTGATCACGAATTGAAGCTAGAGATTAGTTCCTTGAGCTTGAAAGGTAATCCTCCTTGAATTTGAGTTTGTTTCAACCGTTGGATACTTTGATTTAGAGTGATTCCTTGTGGTCTCTATGGACCACCTGTGAATCGATGATGTTAAGGTTAAATTAGTTGTATAGCAGGTCTATAATAGTTTAATTGTTAAGCTTGAGTTAGTGTTATGCTTGTTGATTTTGTTTATGAATTTGAATGGGTCAAAGGGGTGAAGTGAGGAGCTATAACTAGAGTATTATTGTTATTGTTGATTATGACTTCACCATATGATGCTAATTCCTGGATTTTGTTGATATAAATTGTGAATGAGATTATTATGAGACTTGAGTATTGAAATTTAGCTGTTGTGTTACAGCTAAGGCTAGTCAGGATCAGACACGAGGTTCTGGAGTTCCACATACCGAGTTAACTTCAGGTGAGTAGTTATTGTTAAATGAATTAACTATTGTTGAGATATTATTGCAGATCAAAGGTATATCATATTAGGTTGATTTGAGTAATGAATTAAAGAGT
The DNA here is from genome assembly GCA_023525715.1 of Cichorium intybus. Lineage (NCBI taxonomy): Eukaryota > Viridiplantae > Streptophyta > Magnoliopsida > Asterales > Asteraceae > Cichorium > Cichorium intybus. Next base: position 149,831,137 of record CM042009.1, on the reverse strand, counting down.
AACAGTGTTTGAGATACACTAAGGATTGAGTTGTTCAATTGAGATTCATTGGAATGAAGAGTTGGATTATATAATTAAGTCATTCTCTAATTATTCACTGAGCTTTCAAAGCTCATAATTTGTTTGCTATTGTTGTTTGTGTTAGGTTCTAGTAATACAGGTCGTGGAAAACACATCACGGAGAGTTAGCTGGATTGATATGGACTTTGGACTTGGACTCGTTCTAGATGTTTTGAAAACTTTTTGGATATCCCGGTTTTTGATGAAAACAATGTAACCACTTGTTGTAAATAGATTATGACTTAAACTTTGCTTTTGATAGAACTTTGTAGAACTTGTTACTCATCTTTTGGAATTACACCATAACTATGTTTTTGTTTAATTAAATTATGGGTGTATCCTAAGATTGAGAAACTGGGCATTACAAGTTGGTATCAGAGCCTTGGTTTAAGGGAATTAAACCTTGAGATAGGTTTAGACTTAAACCAATGAGATTGAAAAGTCCCAAAGAGTCCCGAGTAGCTATCCTCTGCGGTGTATCACAATTGAGTTGATTATACACTATATTGAGTATTATAGTGATATACAATTGAGTTGATTATACACTATATTGAGTATTATAGTGATATACAATTGAGTTGATTATACACTATATTGAGTATTATAGTGATATACAATTGAGTTGATTATACACTATATTGAGTATTATAGTGATATACAATTGAGTTGATTACACATCATATTGAGTTTTATGGTGGTGATTACTAAATGAGTTAAATTTCTTTTTCAGTTAAGATGAGCACTGGAAAAGAAAAAGAGCGAGGTGATCCATCAAGAGATCAATCGGGATCACGAGATTCGGGTAAAGAGCATCAACCCGAGGGAGAGCGACCTCCCGATACACAGAGTAATATGCAAGCTATGATTGCGGCTGAGGTAGCCAAAGCACTTAGAGAATTACTACCCACTTATTTGAGGCCTCAGTCGGAGGCTGCAACTGAAGGTCCTTTGGGACAACCACCGGTTCAACCTGAACACAGGGAGGATCGTGAAGAGGTCTATACTGAGGCGGGTAGAGCTAGAATACCTGAGAAGACAAGGAGGTGTACTTATGATGTTTTTCAGAAGTGCAAGCCATACGATTTTTATGGGAAAGATGATCCCATAGCAGCCAAGAATTGGTTAACACATGTTGAAAAGATGTTCCGCACCAGTAAATGCGACGAGGCAGATAAAGTGGAGTTTGCAACAAATTTGTTAAAGGAAGATGCACAATTTTGGTGGGAGAATATGTGTATGGAGATAGGAGAGAGTTTGGCGTATACGCTGAGCTGGGAACAATTCAAGTTGAAGTTCACTGAATACTATTGTTCCAATAATGCTATGAAGGGAATAGAGGAAGAGTTTTTGAAGTTACAACAAGGGTCGAGAACAGTGCAACAATACACACTGGATTTTAATGAGAAGGCAAGATTTGCACAACATCAAGTTGATACAGAGGAGCGTAAGATGGATCGTTACTTGTGGGGTTTAAAAACCCAGATCCGAGAGTTTTTGCCGAGTTCCAGATATACTACCTTTCAACAAGTTGCTGAGGCAGCAAGATCGAGAGAAAGGGAGTTGCAAAGACAGGAGGAGGAGAGAAGAACCGAAAGAGAAGTTGGAGGATTTAAGAGAAAGTGGGAGGGTAAAGCTGTAGATACTTCTCAGAGATCCATCACCACGGGTTCTCAAGTCCGTGGTGAAATCAAGAAGAATGAAGAGAAATGGTGTAAGAAGTGTAGGCGAAAACACATGGGAGAATGTGATCCTCGAAACCCTCCATCAGTTTGTTTCCAGTGTGGAAAGACGGGACATATGGCTCGCCAGTGTACATAGAGTCGCCCCATTTGTTTCAATTGTGGGGAGAGCGGGCATATTCGTCCAAATTGCCCAAAGATGAAATCTGAGCCACAAAGAGATTTTCAAAAGACTGGTCAAGGAGGAGGTCGAGATCGAGACGATCGAAGAGATAGGGGTGGTGGTCATGTGAAAACGCGAGCTTTTCAATTAACTGTTGACGAGGCTAGAGATCGGACCGATGTTATCACATGTATCTTTAGCTTGAACTCTTTTCAAGCACGAGTACTTTTTGATTCGGGTGCATCTGTGTCTTTTATATCAGAGTCTTTTGCTTCTAAACTAGATATTCCATTAGCTAATTTATATGAGAAAATAATAGTAGATGTAGCAGATGGGAGATGTGTTTTTGTAAAGAGTCATTATAAACAGTGTCGGCTTGAAATCTACGGGGTTGTGTACCCTATAGATCTGAAGCCGATTACTAATCATGAGTTTGATGTAATAGTCGGGATGGATTGGATGGATGATAATAGAGGTCAAATGGATTGTCATGAGAAAACACTTTCCATAAAGACACCGAGTGGTTCCCGAATTTTGATACGAGGTGAACGACATTCCCGAAAAGTACCGATAGTGTCACTTGCCACGGCGAGGAGATATATAGAAAGAGGGGGTGAATTGATTATGGCACATGTGATTAGTGCTGAGTCAAAACATTCCAAAATAGAAGAAGTGGAAGTGGTTGGTGATTATCCCGATGTATTTCCCGATAGTCTTCCAGGTGTACCACCAAGTAGACAAGTTGAATTTGTGATCGATGTCATACCGGGGGCGAAGCCGGTAGCTCGACCACCTTATCGATTAGCACCATCCGAAATGGAAGACTTAAAAAGACAGTTGCAAGAGTTGTTAGAACTTGGATTTATTCGTCCGAGTTCGTCTCCGTGGGGTGCACCTATACTTTTTGTGAAAAAGAAAGACGGCTCCATGAGAATGTGTATAGATTACCGAGAGCTCAATAAAATCACGATAAAGAATCGTTATCCGTTGCCGAGGATAGATGATTTATTTGATCAATTGAACGGAGCCACATATTTTTCCAAGATTGATTTGAGATCCGGTTATCATCAGTTGAGAGTACAAGAAGCTGATATTCCGAAGACAGCTTTTCGTACGAGGTATGGCCATTACGAGTTCTTAGTCATGCCGTTCGGTTTGACTAATGCTCCAGCCGCTTTTATGGATTTGATGAATCGGGTTTGTCGTCCCTTTCTTGATAAATTCGTAATTGTGTTTATCGACGACATCCTGATTTATTCAAAGAGTCGAGATGAGCACAGATTTCATTTGCAACAAATGCTAGATCTTCTTCGAGACGAGAAATTATATGCGAAATTTTCAAAATGTGAGTTTTGGTTGCGGGAGATCCAATTTCTTGGCCATGTGATAAATGAAGATGGTATAAAGGTAGATCCAGCAAAGATCGAAGCAGTAATGAGTTGGAAGCCGCCAAAGAGTCCAATGGAGGTTCGTAGTTTCTTGGGGTTAGCAGGGTATTATCGGCGATTCGTTGAAAACTTTTCCCGTATAGCTACACCCTTAACCAAGTTGACTAAGAAGACGGAGAAATTTAGTTGGACTGAGGCACAACAGTCAGCCTTTGAACAACTACGAGATGGCTTGTGTAAGGCTCCGGTGTTAGCGTTACCGCAAGGAGGGGAAGACTTTGTTCTTTACAGCGATGCCTCCTTAAGTGGACTTGGGTGTGTATTGATGCAAAGAGGACGAGTGATAGCGTATGCCTCTCGACAACTAAAACCACAAGAAAAATCTTATCCAGTACACGATTTAGAGTTGGCAGCGATAATATTTGCATTAAAAATGTGGCGACATTATCTTTATGGCGTGAAATTCCAGATTTATACGGATCACAAAAGTTTGAAATACCTATTCGATCAGAAAGAGTTAAACATGAGGCAAGTACGGTGGATGGATCTGCTAAAAGATTATGATTGTGAAATACTTTACCATCCCGGTAAAGCTAACGTAGTGGCGGATGCACTAAGTCGTAAAGAGCCGCCTATTCGAGTCGTATCGGCTCGAATGGGAATTGTGAGTCGATTACCGGAGGTGATACATAGATGCCAAGTCGAAGCCAATGACTTGAAGAAAGAAAGGATGAATGGTTATATAGAGAAACTTGTGGAAAATGCACAAGGAATCAAGACTTTCCAAGGGCGAGTTTGGGTTCCGAGACATGGCGAGGCGAGACAGTTATTGCTAGAGGATGCTCACTGTACTAGATATGCGGTTCACCCTGGTAGCACGCGAATGTATCATAATCTAAAGCCGTATTACTGGTGGCCTGATATGAAGCGAGATGTGGGACGATTTGTAGAGAACTGTTTGACATGTCTTCAGGTAAAAGCTAATCATCAAAAGCCGTATGGAGCAGTGCAACCGTTACCTGTACCAAAGAAGAAATGGGATGAAATCACTATGGATTTCATCATAAAGTTGCCTCGGACTCCACGAGGATATGCTTCAATTTGGGTGATTGTTGATAGGTTGACAAAGTCTGCTCATTTCATTCCGATCCGAGAAGATTATCAAGTGTCAAAGCTAGCTGAGATTTATACTAGAGAAGTGGTGAGACGACATGGAGTACCGACTTCAATAATTTCTGATAGAGATAGTCGGTTCAATTCCCATTTTTGGCAGAGTTTCCAAAAGCATTTTGGTACTAAAGCCTTACTGAGTACTGCGTATCATCCCCAGACAGATGGACAGTCGGAAAGGACGATACAAACACTTGAAGATATGCTACGAGCCTGCATCATTGATTTTGGAGGCAGTTGGGAAGATCATCTGCCTTTAGTGGAGTTTGCCTATAACAACACTTATCACTCCAGTATACAGATGGCACCTTTTGAAGCTTTATATGGTGCACCATGTCGAACACCAACTTGCTGGACAGAGATGGGAGAGAAACCATTGGCGGGACCGGAAATTGTAGCTGAAACTGAAGAGAAGATACAAAGCATCCGTGAGCATATGCGAGTAGCTCAAAACCGCCAAAAACAATATGCAGACAAGAGAAGAAAGCCATTAGAGTTTCAAGTTGGAGACATGGTAATGTTAAAAGTGTCCCCGTGGAAAGGAGTAATTCGTTTTGGTAAAAGAGGGAAGTTGAGCCCGAGATTTATCGGACCCTTTCGAGTCTTGGAAAGGATTGGAGCAGTTGCATACAAACTTGAGCTTCCAGATGAACTACGGGGAATCCACAATGTGTTCCATGTGTCACATCTCAGAAAAACATTACATGATAAATCCACTAAAGTACCTTTAGCCGAAGTCCAATTAGACGAAACATTGAGATACCAAGAGATGCCGGAGCAGATATTGGATAGAAAGGTTAAGAAGTTACGAAACAAAGAGATTGGAGTAGTAAAAGTACAATGGCGACATCATAGAGGTACATATGTCACTTGAGAAGCTGAGGAGGAGATGCGGTCAAAGTATCCCTTTTTGTTTTAAGAGATTCCGAGGACGGAATCTTTTGAAGGGGGTAAGAACTTGTAATATCGTATTATTAAATTATATAGATTTTGTGTTAATCTTAGTGTAATTAAGATTAAATAGGTTGCTATATGAGTTAGGATGGTTAAAAACCCATTTGAGAAAAGTTTGAACTTGTAAAAGGTCAAATCAGAGCTACATGGGTCGTGTATGGCCACACGGGTCGTGTAGAAAGGCTTGGAAACAAAGCAGTAACCTTTTTCAGACCTACACGGGTCGTGTAGCTTCACACGGGTCGTGTAGATCTTATTCAAAAATTACCGAGGCGAGGTTGGATCTCACACGGGTCGTGTGAGTCTGCAAAAATTCATGTCGGCTTACTGTAGGCCTCACACGGGTCGTGTGAGCCTACACGGGTCGTGTCGCGCACCCAGGGCTGTTTTTAAGTCGAGTTTTCTTTCATTTGGGTCATTCCCAATTCGACCAAAACCCTCCCAAACCCTAGAAAAAACGATTCCAACCCTTCTAAGTCGAGATTAAGGCTTATTGATCACGAATTGAAGCTAGAGATTAGTTCCTTGAGCTTGAAAGGTAATCCTCCTTGAATTTGAGTTTGTTTCAACCGTTGGATACTTTGATTTAGAGTGATTCCTTGTGGTCTCTATGGACCACCTGTGAATCGATGATGTTAAGGTTAAATTAGTTGTATAGCATGTCTATAAGAGTTTAATTGTTAAGCTTGAGTTAGTGTTATGCTTGTTGATTTTGTTTATGAATTTGAATGGGTCAAAAGGGTGAAGTGAGGAGCTATAACTAGAGTATTATTGTTATTGTTGATTATGACTTCACCATATGATGCTAATTCCTGGATTTTGTTGATATAAATTGTGAATGAGATTATTATGAGACTTGAGTATTGAAATTTAGCTGTTGTGTTACAGCTAAGGCTAGTCAGGATCAGACACGAGGTTCTGGAGTTCCACATACCGAGTTAACTTCAGGTGAGTAGTTATTGTTAAATGAATTAACTATTGTTGAGATATTATTGCAGATCAAAGGTATATCATATTAGGTTGATTTGAGTAATGAATTAAAGAGTAACAGTGTTTGAGATACACTAAGGATTGAGTTGTTCAATTGAGATTCATTGGAATGAAGAGTTGGATTATATAATTAAGTCATTCTCTAATTATTCACTGAGCTTTCAAAGCTCATAATTTGTTTGCTATTGTTGTTTGTGTTAGGTTCTGGTAATACAGGTCGTGGAAAACACATCACGGAGAGTTAGCTGGATTGATATGGACTTTGGACTTGGACTCGTTCTAGATGTTTTGAAAACTTTTTGGATATCCCGGTTTTTGATGAAAACAATGTAACCACTTGTTGTAAATAGATTATGACTTAAACTTTGCTTTTGATAGAACTTTGTAGAACTTGTTACTCATCTTTTGGAATTACACCATAACTATGTTTTTGTTTAATTAAATTATGGGTGTATCCTAAGATTGAGAAACCGGGCATTACAATAATAAGTTGTAAAACTTCTAAAAAGAAAGAAGAATTTATGTTCGAGAAATATGTCCATTAAGAGACAAAATTTATACAAAGAAAAGATTTTGTGTATCTACGAAATCGTATAAATACGAATTATATATAATTATGTTTAATGGTAATTGGAAAATTTTATAAGCAGAGAATACGATGAGTATAACCTCGCATGTATTAATAAAGATGTGAGAAGAATCATAAAGTAGACTGTTATATTTGATAAAAGTATGAAGTATGAAAGAATGACTAAAAGGCATAAGTGAGATACAGAAATAGTCCAGATACAATATAACGAATACTACATGTTGAGCTGGGGAAATATCCTAACTCTAATAAAAAGTTGAAGGATGCTAAGATGCGAGTAAAATCCAGAAAATAGTAAAAGTCATTATATGTTTCATGTGTAATATTGAAAGAATTGAAAGTAGGAACTTCTAAAAGTTGATTAAGGGATTGAAAGCAATTATAGAAGGAAAGATTAAAAGATAAAAGAATTAAGAATACGATTATGTGTTGGGAAAAAGAAGGTATCTACTAGGAACCCAACTTTAGTTGTGAGCCTTGGTTAGGGAGGGAGAAGCTATCCCTTAACTTAGTAGTTATGTGATGATTCCGAGGACGGAATCCCAATAAGGGGGAGGTAGTTGTAACGACCCAAAAATCTTGAATTTATATTCGGCAGCAGTTTCTAGGAAGCTACAGTTTGCTGATTAATTAGAGGTTAAATTGGTAATTATAGTCATAGACTTATCCAAGTGGGAGACTGTTGGATTAGGAGTCTAAGTCATGACAAATAATTAGTATTTACCTAATTAATAGAAGCAAAGTCCATTTGGGTTGCCCTCATAGCTGGAGGTTTGGTAGAAAGTCCAGAAGAGAGAAAGATTGATTTATTATATGATTAATAAATCAATAGAAATAGAATAAATAGTTTATTTGTAACGACCCAAAAATCTTGAATTTATATTCGAGATAATGTTTAAAGCAAAGAACAAAGATTTTAAAAGTTGTTCGAGAAGATAATTTGGTCATTTTACCATAAAAGGGTAATTTGGTCATTTGCCCATGAATAAGATTTATTATGAAATCATATTTTAGTCTTTTGGGACTAAAAATGTAAGAATGATGGTTTTTATGTGGCCAAACCCAATGTTGGTGTCAAAAGTCCAATGAATGAAAGTTCAGGGACTAAAACTGTAAATATGGAAAATATAAAAATGAGAAAATATCTCATTAATCCTCATAATTTCAGAGGAGAGTTCTAGAGGTTACGGGAGAGAGCTTGAAGATCAAATTTCTGCAAATCCACAAGATTGAAGCAAGAATTGAAGTTTCAAAGGTTAGTAATCAAGTTTCTAGCTTCAATTCTTGAGTTGGTTCATCAAGGGATGAACTGAAATCTCATTTTCAGTCATGATTCCAAGTGATTATCATGGTTATTAGGTTCTGCATATGATGATGTGTTAAGAACATACCAAATAATCCAAGAGTTTTGTTGATTTCGTGGAATTGGGGATTCTTGGTTCAAGAACCCTAATTTCTACACTTTAGGATTTGGAATGATTTCATGGATTAAAACTTGTTATAAACTCTAGGTTTTGGTCATGAAATGATTCCATAAGTATTAAGTAAAGTATCAAGTTCTTAATAAGTCAAAACAGGGAGTTATGGTGTAAAAATCGGACTGCTACAGTGCAAAACCGAAGCAAGAAGAATCTGCCCAGAAAGAGCACGGGTCGTGCTCATTATGCACGACTCGTGCTCCCCCCTGCACCTCAAAATATGTTGTTATTTAAAGCAAACACGGGTCGTGCTCTTTTAGGCATGAATTTTGCAAGGGTCGTGTGTTTCAAACAGGGGGTTTTGGACTCCGAAACTTGCTAGACATGTCCAAATGATCTCAAACTTTAAGTACATGTCCAAAATGGTTTAAAAGTGGTGGAATGAATTTTTAATATGGAATACGACCCCTCGAGGGTACTATTGTAGTGTACGTATTGAATACGACTCATCTAAAGTTAAATATTTAAAAGATATACACTTGTTTTGACCCCTATGAGTATGAGAAGGACTCTAATGAGTTATAGAGTCAGTTTGCATGACTATTAATATATAACATGTTAATTATAGGTTCATGTCAAATGATTATTGGATCAAAAGAGTATAAATACAAGGAACGTGTATTCGATCCGCTAGCAATACATGAGGTGAGTACATGCAGTATTTTTACCCATTCTGGGGTACATGGCAAGTAAGTATTTTCAAGATTTCTTATAAAATTTCTATACATGAAATTATATGCAAGAGTATTATTTATAACTTGTTGTGAAAGTATAAGGCTATATTTAAAGCTATGTTTTGAAATACAAGTCAAGTTAAAGGAATGTATGTTGGTCTATGAACCAATTATGTGAAATTATATTTTGATTACAAGTGATATATGTTTTCAAGTATGAATGGCATATAGCCACAAGATGTTTAAGAAGTATGTTTTGGTTACAAACTGTATATGTTTTCAAGTATGAATGGCATATAGCCATAAGATGTTGGAATGTATGTTTTGGTATAAAGCTTAGCATGTTAGAAAAATATGTTTTAAACATAAGATTATTATGTGATGAAAGCTATTTTTGGTATCTAGCCATAAAGACATAAAATGATGTAGTTTGGCACCTAGCCACAAGTTATATGTATATGAGTAATGTTCAAGCAAGCAGCAAGTATTTTGTATAACTGGTAATTGTAGCAAGCAGCGTTAGTAAGGGAACTATGTTCCAACCTACCCGGGTTAGGTAAGGGATCTACTGGGGCAAAAGCCCCATCGCGAAGTAGATTGCCTCAGCACTTTTATTGTGAGGATTGATCCGTTCTTTCTATCCATAGAGACTTGGGGTATCACTTATGGTGGTTAAAGCCCTAAGTATAAAAATCCAGCAAGCTTATAAAACCAGTCAAAGAAAGTAAGGAAGAAGTTACTTTTTGTAAAGTATATTATGAAGTGATTTTGAAAAGTAAAGAGATATAGTATGTTACTACTATAAGGTTTTGAAAGATACTATTTTTCCAAAGTATGTTCTGAAATAATATAGAGAAGTAAAGAGTTATAGTATGTTATTACTATAAAGTTTTTGACAGAAGTTTTATGATGTAAATTTTTATAAAAAGTTGGAAAAAGAAGATAAAGGCATGAGTCTAAAACTCGTGTAACTCACGAGACATTTTTGTCTTACGTATTCTATGTTTTGCCATGTATTCCAGGTTAAAATAAGTTACTATAAATGGGATGAAATTTAGCTGGAGTGGAGCTTGAGTCAGCTCCTACCATGGACGCAAGGTTTAATCCTTTTCCTGCTTACTATGGTTAGATTTGGTATGGATTTGTAACACCCACAATTTTTTTTTAAAAAAAATGTAAATTATCGGTTTTTGATAAACCGTATTTTTGTATTCCTGTATTTATACGGAAAACCATAGTATTTGAAAACAGTAGAAATGGGGTGTCACATTATTAATATATTAAAGTGATAATATATTAATTAGAAACTATATTAATTAATTAGAAATTAATTTGGAATTAATTTGGTGATTAATATAATGAATTAAAGGTGCGGGGACTGAAATTATAATTATTCAGTAGTTGAGTAAGTGACAGTTTTAGTAGGCAGGTGACCTGCAAAATTTATATATAAGATATATATAATTTCGAGATTAATATAATTGAGATAAATAGATTTGAATTGATAGATAAAGTTTTATCTTATTTGAGTTCAAAAAGGTTTATCTCTAAAGGCATATCTGGTTATCTGCTGGAGGCTATAAATAGGGAGCCTCAGACCCCATTTATTCTGCGCCATTTTACACATAATATCTCTGGAATTTCGTTCTCCTCTCCCTAGCTCTTGGTGTGATCTCATTTAAGGCAGGACACTTGTGCTGCTCAGCTTCAGGAAAAATTCTAAAGGTTAGTTTTTCTGATTTATTTCTTTAGTAATTTTTCTATTGGCCTTTAGGAATTATTTATATGTTCAAAGTTAGAAAACATAGATCCAATTTAGGTTGCATGTGAACTTAGGGTTTTAGTTTATAGATTTGCAGAAAACCTTTCAATTATTCTGTGCCATTCTCACACTCTCCCCTTCTCTGGATTTTCGATTCCTAGCTACTGGGTGTGATTCCATTTGAGGCACGAAATTTGTGGTGCTAAGCTTTCAAGAAAATAACTAAAGGTTAGTTTTTCTTTTATAGTTCTTTTAGTAATTTTCGATTTGCCCTTAGGTATTTAATTATATGTTCAAATAGTGAAAACATAGATCCAAATTAGGTTGTATGTGAACTTAGGGTTTAAGTTTGTTGTTTTGCATAAAACCTATCAAGTCTAACCCAAGGTTAATTCTTTAAAGGAAATGGATAAAAGAAACAAATCCTAACCTATATTCAAATCCCTTAAAAGTTTTCAAATCATCAAAATAGTCATTAAACTTCAAAGTGTATAGAGAAAGCATTATGATATAAAAATCGCAAAATATTTCCAAACTCAATCAACATAATTTCATAATCACAAAAGATGCAAATGCACTTGCATCTACTCCCAATTCCTAAGTCATTTTTAAATACCAAATCTCCTAATGATAACTAAAAATCCATGCTCAGATATCGTTACCATATAGCACAACTACAGAACTTTTGTGCATTATAATAAATGAGGCATTCATAAGCCATCACACCAGATCATGTATGAGTTATCAAGTCCACACATCGATGAAAGGGAATTATAGAATGCCACTCACAACCATTTAACTGTTATTCTAAATATATTTAAGGATCCCAAGTTATGGCCACAAAATTCGATTATATAAATATTAAACATTCCAAATGTAAACAAAAAGTCTATATTTAAATTTTATTTTATGAATCCAAAAAATACATATGCTAATCACTTAATTATAGCATGTGATTTTTCATGTAAGAGAGGTCATTAAATAGTAAAATAAGGTACAGAAACGAATCATTGCGTAATAAACTCACATTAAGTAGTTACACTAGTCTCCTTTACTTAAAAGGTGGTATGGTTTTCCTAAAAGTCACAAAGTGATAAGAATATTTAGGTTAATTACATTCTATTTTGTTTGAAATGGAATTACATTCTAATTACATTATAAATAATATATTGAGTGATCTGAATCTCAAAAATATCATTTTATCATTTTCATAACATCCCTAAGACCATAGAGTCTTAATCCAAATAATTCAAAGTAACAAATGCATCAGACCCGACCAAATCAATATGTTTGATGGTTCAAAACCAGCTTTAAGCATTTCAAACCATAAGTTCAAGTGCAAATAGTTTCTCACTTCAATCCTTTCAGTTCCAATGACTTCGTAACACCCTAATACATAACTTTAACCATTTGAATTGATTAGAAACATAACAATCTAATATTAAAATATGATAAGCCAATGATTAATGACTGGAAAACTTAATTATGTTTACTTGAAGTCATATGAACTTTGAAATGAGCGACCAATGACGCTAAATTACAATCACATTTTCAATCAAAAAGACCTTATAAGTTGGGTTTATATAAATACATGTGATTATAATAGATTTGGAACTAGTTCCAGTAAAGTAGTAAGCTTAAAAACTCCATTGAAGCGTCAAATTTGAAGACCTCAACTAGATCAATAAGTGAAATTGTTTTCATATGATGCATTCTTTAACTCCAAACTAAGTTTAGAAACTAAAAAAAAACCAAAATCTAGCATTAAACTCATATAATAGAGCAAAAACTTGAAATTTACCATAGTTGTGGTTTGAAGCTTCTAAACAACTTTTAGAATCAAAATCAAGCAATATCAATAGATGTTGATGACTAAATATGTAAATACTTAATGATCATTAACAAAAACTTGATTTAACACTTACTCACCCATACGATTTTGAGTTCATGAAATCTAAAACCATAGGTTGCATAAAAAGAATATGATTACTCTAGATTATGCTATTTAAGGATTCAATTTGAGGGTCTAAGCTTAAACTCTCAAATTTTCATATCAAAATCTCCGTCAACACTCCTTCTAGCTCTCAAAATCTCCATCTCTAGCCTCTAGGTCGTTTTAATGAAGAGAAAATATGGAAAGGGGTGTTTATGTTCTTAAGTTTGCCTACTTGCACTATTAGTCCTTCATTAGCTAGTTTTCTTCCATTGGCCTCATACAACTTCTATTTACCTAAAAAGTTGTATTATTCTTTTAAGAACCTAGGAAATAAATTTCTTAAAATTGTTGGTCCAAATCTAGTAAAAGCAAGGTTAATCCTACATTTCCAAAATTGTCAGGATGGTCTCCCATGCTTCAAATTTCGCACAATGACATCCTACATTCCAAATTAACCATTCCAAATATCGGTTTGTTACAATTTAATCCCCAAAACATAAATCATAAACTTAAATCCAAGCCATGTCAAAGTTCCCCCAAATTGGCCAAAATAGTTCCTCGTCACTAAATCTTAATTTAACCCAGTATACATTCTATTAATCTTGAAACTTGTAAATTGAGTAATATTAATTTATTTCACAATTTTTAGGAATGCTTATTTTTTTATCTGTTTGCATTAATTTTAATTATATTTATTTTAATTTTTTTCAATTTTTTTCAAAAATTTAATTTATACCGAAAATCTCAAAAAGTTTAACCCTTGCATATATTGTGTTGTTTGTAGGGAATGATAAGTAACAAGTTTAACAAATATGATAGATATCTTGAGTATGCTAGTGCAAGTAAAATATGTAAATTTGTTACTTGTATATATGCAATACATTTATGATCTCTAGACATTTGATTTCTACATGGTGGACATCAAGGACAAAAGGATGCTCGATCTCTTTCCTATAGCATAATGGTAAGTCAAGTGTTTGTGAAAACCAAATACATGTCGAAATTTTTATTTGGCTAAAAAGTTAGAGTCTCTTTGAATGTATTAATGTTTCCATAGATCGATGATTAATGTTTTATTAAACCTAGAAAAGTCTGTATAAGGAAAACTTATAACTCTTATATTGTTTCTCAAAAAAATATGTTTTATGAACGTATAAATATTATTGTCGAATTCTATAACAATCTAATTAAGACAAAAAGGCGACGGAATAACAAAACAACTAAATAATAGAAAAGCCTCAAAAAAGATCATCCATGACACTATATATGCATCCGATTAACAGTCATATACTTTTTTTAGTTGTTCACCTTGAGATTCTAATATGGATGATGTCGGGTTAACACTCCTCGTAAGCTAGCAATATAATTTGTTTCCATCTTGCTATATACATACTTGGAAAAGTTCACAATGTTAAAGATTAGGTGTTATACTAGTGGAACAATCTAAACTATAGATAATATATTGGAACCCTAAAATCATATAGAACCTAATATAGTTTGTGAGAAATTTTCTGCTAAATTATTGGGAGATTTATCAATACCTATAACTCCTCAAATAAGAGTTACCTTAGACGTGGGTTGTGGTAGGTCAATGGTGAGCTACACCAAGATAAGTCTGATGCATGCTCAATTTATGTCTATGCTAAGTTACTTCTGTCCAAACCTATTAGACGGGTTAACTTAATGCCTTTTATTTTTAAAACACTTATAAGTTGTCTAATCCTATTTCTTTTGAATGAAAAATCATAAAAAGTAGAGATGCATGATATTGATCCCTATACCTCTTGCATGCTAACTGAGTTCTCTACCATTTGAGCCATATCCATATGTCCAAGTCTCTTATAACTTGTTCCCATAATTTATTTACCACTTTTTCTAATTGTGTGACTTATAGGTTCTATGATGTTGTTGGTAACATCAATTTGTTATGTCATAAACATATCTTCTAACAATATCCCCTTATGCTAGACATTAAAGTCTATTGATGTTACTAACAATATGTGATCTCTAGTAATGCATCTTTGCAAACTAAGTCAAATTCATGCAAGTCATACAAAACACATAAAACCTAACCTATTTTGTATGAAAGTAAGCTAGTCTTCTTTGTTTAAATTGTCTTTTGATGTCTTGTGTTGAGTACAAGACATGGATAGTGTCACCCTTTTAATAGTTAAAGAGTATTTTTTCCCCATATATGTTGAATTAGTAATTAGCATTACATAATGTCATTGACACACCACTAGACTTCAGAATTACCATGCATATCCGTAGTTATTCAACAATATTATAAACATATCTCGAAGAAGGCAAGAACATCATTTTGACTACTTACACCTTGCTAGATGTATTACAATGCACCCAACAATAACTTTATAACAACCTATCAATTATAGGTTATGTCTTAAGTGCAATTTTCATTATGTTGAGAAAATAAGCATCTCAGGTATATGGAAAACATAATCGGGTTTGTTGAAGATCACTTATGATGTAAATATGTAGAGTGATTTCAACGACATTTATGTCTAGTATTTGTTTGTAATGGATTCATGTGAATGTGGTCCAACTTTTGACTTTCTTCATTGCATGTATATCAACTAGTATTTCATATAACATTGTCTCAATTTGGATTCCCATGAGGATAAATGTCCGAAAGAAACTTCAAAATAATCTATATTACTCCCAGATTATTAGACATGCTAAAATAATAAAATCGTGTACGGAGTGGAAATTTTATTTTTTTTATTTATTTTCTATTAAGGTGCAACGGTACGAAAAAAATTGTGCACCCGCTTAAATAATAAAATGCCATCCACCCACTATTGTGCACCCGCTACTGATAAATCCTGCATCCGCCTCTGGTCTTGTTGGGAATTGAAGGATGAAAAACAACTCATGTAACCAAATAACAAATGCCCAAAAATGAAATAGTTTTATTTCCAATTTCCAAAAGAGGTTGCAATTGAATCAAAAAGATTAACCATACACAGTATATGAAAACCAATAGTAGATTTATTTTATATTGAGGAAGCTTTACATCTTTTTAGCTCCTACATCGATATGCATAAGTTGGCATTTTCATTTTAAGTTTCTCAAATCCCATATCGTTAGCTTACATAAAGTAGAACGGAATGTGTGTGTATAAAATGGAAATAAGGAGTTCTTTTTTATACAATGGTGATGACTCTCCTGCAATAATTTAGTGGGCCTACAACATATTCATTTTGTTTATAATATTCTACGAATATTTTATAACGAAATTCAGTTTAACTGCTACAATTTCAATACTTATAACTTTATATTTAACTAAGTTAATATCTTGTGTTAACAATAAGACATAAATTCTCTTACATTGATAAGTTTTACATTCATGATGATTCGAGTTTCAAGTGGATCTGATAACGACTAATTCTTCAAACATTATAATGCTATGTACTTTGTTTTAGTTACGTTTCAGATAGTATATATCAAAATGCATATATCTTTCAACATGAATAAATATTTATGCACAATTGGAATGTGACAACTAAAATAAAATGCATTACAATTTAATGGAATTAACCCTCTCTTAGAATGAAACGTGTTGAATCAAAAGGCGTTGATCATGGGGTGTTAGAATACATAAGAAGCTAGGTTAAGGGGTGCAATATATCAAGGTCAAACAAATCAATAAATATTAGGCATGTTTTGGGCGGTGCCAAATTTATTATTTATGATTTTGACAAAGGCTCTAATTTTGACCAAACAAATTTTTTTTTTTTTTTTTTGAACAGCTTTGACCAAACAACTTTAGTTTAGGTATGTCTTTTTCCTTTCTAACATGCAAAAATCTAGGAATTGGTAAAATTTAACGGTTTCAATATATATGAAGTTAGTTATTACTTGATTAAAGTGTAATTTGTGAGACATATTTTGAATGATAAATAGATGCATTCTTTAATGCTTTTATAAGAACTATTTTTTTTTTTTAGAATGGAATAGCATTAATAAAGAACAGCGGCAAACTAACAAGTATACAAAATGAAAAATGAAAGAGAAAACACAACACCGAAACATAGCTAATAGCAATGTACTGTAGAACTTTAGAAACAATTACCAACGAAAGGGCCCCGATGGAATTTGAACCAGTAGGAGGAAAGGGGCTTGAAGGCATCCAGGCAATTAAACCTTAACGGCAGTTGAGGCATCTTTTGGCATGTAGCAAGATAACAAAAGCCCCATCACATAGTCAATGTGAAGGACAACCATGTAACACCAGTATGTCATACTTTGATCCATCAGGAATAGATCGAAGCTAAAATCCAGCTAACCAAGATCGTACCAAACATTAAATTTCTAGGTAGGGTGTCAATTCTCGACACGACCCGCGACACGACATGAACCCAACTCGAAAATAAACGCGTTTGGGTTGAGATTTTTGACCCGCCAACCCGTTTATTATGCGGGTCGTGTTCGGGTCAGTAGCTGGATTCACTGGTTGTCCTGCCAACCCGTATATATATATATATATATATATATATATATATATATATATATATATATATATATATATATATATATATATATATATATATATATATATATATATATATATATATATATACTAGTTGTGATACCCGTGTATTACACGTGATGATACAAAAAAAAATATTAATTAAGAATATCTAAACATTAATAATTTTATATAAGAATTTTGTTTGTATATCGTGACATCTTGCTTTTGATTTTAACTATTACGACTTTGTATTTTGATAAATATAATGGATTATGAGAATGTCGCTGGTATTAAAATCAAATTCCCTATTATGATTGGAATCGTGTATTATGACGTCAATTGGCTCTCTATTGTCTCTCAAATCATTCTACACATTAAAAAATAATATGATATTAAAAAACAAATAATTTTGAAATTGAATGATAACAATTAATTTTGAAATTGAATGATAATTAAACCGATCATTAAGGAGTTAGAAACGTTTCAAACCAATTAATTTTTTAACAAAATTTAAAATTATGAGAAAATGACATGTGGCAAATTCAATGAGAAGATGACATGTGGCTTTGAGTTACTTTTTTATTAGAATAGGATATATATATATATATATATATATATATATATATATATATATATATATATATATATATATATATATATATATATATATATATATATATATATATATATATATATATATATATATATATATATATACACACACACACACATATTTTAATATTTTTTATTTTCAATAAAAATAAAAAAAAGAAGCTGAAAATGACCCGCCAACCCATTTATGACCCACCAACCAGTATATAACCCACCAACTTGAAACTGACCCGCAAACCCGCCAACCCATATAATTAAGCGGGATACGCGGGTCGTGTCCAGGTTACCCGCCAACCCGCGACCCACCAACCCGAATATTTATATGGGTCGTGTTCGTGTTGGCCTTTCTAACCTGTCAACCAGCCAACCCGCGACCCGCCAACCCGAACTCGACCCAATTGCCACCCTTATTTCTATTTTTAGGTGGAGGCAAAATCTATAGTGGGACCTTTATCTAAAAAGTCGAGGGTCAATAATTCCAAGAGAATCAATAACCAATACTTTAGGAATACAAACTTGGTTTCAGCAATATACTAGTAATCTGGAACTTGAAGTACTAAACACATACACCAGAGAACCCAACCCTAAACTCACTCGCAAACGGTCACTATTGCATCGCTACAGAAATAACATGTTCAAAGAATAGTCAAATTATCGCAACAACATATATTATTAACCCATATGTAGTTGTCCTAGGAGAAAATATACACCCTTGCAATAACATGACTACCCCAAAAACATGCTCCAAAATTTTAGAAAAAGAAAAATTATGCCTACCAAGAATTAATGTAGGTAGTGTTTAGTACATAGTATTGAATGGAACAGTTCAAAACTAAACAAATCACTTTGATATTGCGTTTGGTATGGACGGGACTGGATTAATTACTAGGTTAAATGATATTAATTGATTAAATTTTAGTCTCATTAAAAAAGGTGAAACAAGAAGTCAAATGACAAAAAAGTTCTTTTACCCGTCTCTCCTCTATAATTCATCGCTACTCACACTCACAACACTACCCCCACCCCCACGTCCATACCCCCACCCCTACTCTCATCGACACATACACCCCACCCCATCCACAATCACACCCATACCCCTACTCCCACCGCACCTGTACACCCACACCCACACCCAAACCCACAACCCCTACCCTACCCACCCCTACCTTACCCACACCCCACACCCCACCACCACCCTAACCCACACCTTCACCCTACCTTCACCCCTACCCCCACTCACACCTACCAATACCCCCACCCTCACCCCCACATACACACACTCCCTTTCGCTACCCACACCCCACATCCACTCATATTCAATCCAGTGATGTCCTTGTGCCAAACGCTACATTAAAGTACAAAATCATGAAGAGTAGACACATACACTACAAGTTTCTATACATAAAGTGAGGATAATTTGCAAACTCAAACTTTTAAATTAATTTTTTTTCTTAAATATTTTGGATTTTAGTTTATTAATGTCCTGGTAAGAAGTTGAAAATTTTTTAAGACAATAAGTAAGTACAATTAATAAACTTTTGACATATATTTTTTCGTTAGCAATAAGTCTAAAAATGAATATTTTTACAATGCAAGTTCTAACCAGACTATATGTTTCTTTTCTTATTTTTACTAGTATTTGAGAAATTTTTATTACATTTTTATTAATTATGAAATCGAACTAACAATTTATTTATTTATTTTTTAATTTCTTTTAGAACAAATGTCCAGATTTAAGATATTTCATTAGCAATACAAAACCTTTTTATATAATATATAAAAAACTTTTATTTCATAGTTAATAAGAATGACTTAAACATTTTATTAAATGAACTTGACATAATAAAATTCAAAGGAATATATATATATATATATATATATATATATATATATATATATATATATATATATATATATATATATATCATTATTATATACAAAAACGGGTAGTCTTTGAATTTAAGCAAAGAATTAATCAGGAATAAATGAGGAATTTCTAAGGAATTAAGATGGAATTTCATGGAATTATTTTCAAGCTAATCGTTTTCCTCATGTCTCCGTCGTTAAGTAAGGCTTTTCATCTTAAAGGAGGACACCTGGCATAGCTAACGAAGAAGGCTGAGATTTACGTGTCAAAAATCTTCACCACCGTCTTAACCACCACTGGTTTTCTTACACCATTAGGACACGCATATACTCTAAATTGAAAACCGAAGGATCAAGGTGAATCGATACTTACTCTCACACGACTGCCCTTATATCTTTCTATTTCTTTCTCTTCAAGCTATGTTTCGGCAGATGCCTCTATTGTCTTTACCATCGACCACATATCAGAGGTTTCGTAGATGGTATATGCTAGACCCATACACTGAACTTTCACTTTTTTTCTCTCTCACAATATGTTGAGCTTGAGTTCTATTGTTCTTGTTGTGCCATCCACTTGGGTCGATTTTAGGGCCCATCTCCAGTCGGTGATTCAACTTCAGGACAGCTGCCACCGATGATTCAAATTTGTGTGATGCCCCCAGTCGTTAACCTACACCAGTGGAAAACAAGATTGGAAATTCAACAATTCGGTTCTCCAGCAATGACCTATTTGTTTTAGTTAAGCGGTAACTCTCTCTCTCTCTCTCTCTCTCTCTGTCTCACCCTCTTGCTCTTTCTGTCTACCTCTATGTCGCTATCTATCTTTGTTTTTCTTAGACACATTGTAGATTTATTTGTGTTTGAAGTGAAATGGTGTGATAATCTAATTCTAATCTTGAATTTAGCAGCTGAATTTTGATTTTTATGGTTGTTTAAATCATTAGATGGTTCAACTTTATAGGCTTAATTTTTTGGACTTTTGTTGCCCCATCCACTATGCAATTGTGAAGTATCTATGAACTCTATTTATTTTATCGTTCCCTGATCGCCACAATCATCACACAATTAAAGGAAACATAAATTGGAGGAAGGACTTTCTCGGTACACTTTTTGTTCAAATTCAAGCCTACTTATCTTTCATTTGTTTTCTCTTTTGTCGTTTCTAAATTTATATAGATATGACCCTGTATAATCTGTGTAGATTTACAAATGAAATCTATTTGAATTCGAGTTTGGGAGGAGAACCTTCTATCTTCATCGATTGTGGTTGTGCTTAAGAGCGACGTTAATTGATCAATATGTAAGTTTTTTTTAATTCTTCTGGAAGATCTTGTGATTCAATAACATCAGTTCTTTCTTGACCAAATTGGGTGATGTGGTTGAAATAAAAGGGTAAATCTCGTTTGGTTTGAAAGACCAGGTTAGAGATGTAATTTTGAAGAAAGGATTTGTGTTGGTTAGGGGATGGGCATAATTGTCAACATAAGGAAAAATGTAAAAGAAAGGTGATAAATTTTATTCTTATTAAACCTTCTATCTATGTATTAGGTATTTCAGTTAAGAATGATGAAACGATGAATGGTATCAGGTGGTAATAAAGTGTTGATTTTGGCATGGTTAACAAATTCGTAAATCTATCCTTATTTGTAACAACATAAAAGCCAGAAGTTTATCTTCTTAGATCATTATTCTAATCATCAGAACTGCTGTGGCCAAGACCTTGAAACCAACCATGAGTTAGCCAACACGATTTCTGCATTTGGGTTTCAATTTTCCCTAGACCTATTCAATAAAATTGGTCATAAAATCACCTTCTTGAAGGACAGTGGAACTCAATTGCTTCACTTTGTTGTCTTTATTTGTTTTATGGTTAAAATCTCAGCACAAAAAGAAATATCCGTTTCTCATAAAATATCCACTTGGTGCTTTTTAATAAGAATAATATAGCTCCAAATTGTAAGAAAATGATTTTATACCTTATTTAGATCCTAAGAAAAATTATTTTGAAGCTCACTTTAGAACTGTGCCCTTCTAAAAAGGAGTTCTTGTGAATTCCAAGATGGGTAAATATTCATTTATATAATTGGGTGAAAATATTACATGCTTATTATAATCGTGGAGTGTCTATAGAGCATTAATACTTTCTGAAATTTTGCTGAACTCATATACATTATATACTTATTGACAGAACATAATTGCTAATCTACATTTAGTTAGGATTGTAAGATGAGGAAGTGATGCTAATGAAGATGAAATGTCTACTTGCAATTTGGAAAGGTATTTTACATGGTTCACAACCTCAATTTATACATAGGGGCTTGTGGATCATTCTATAGGAGTTTCAGGTATTCAGTTTTTGGTGATTATATTGCTAAACTTCAACATCACTATCACATTATTATTTACTAAATTTAATTTATATGTAACATGTTAACGATGATACCTGACAGTTTGTAAAGCTTATATGGACGGCCACCATGGCACATTGATATATACATGAAGCGAGTAAGCTAAACTTCCATGAAGATTTATGATAAAAAAAAAACTTTGCTGTTGTTGCGATACATGGAACTTTAATTTTTTTTTCTATAAGGCTACTGTACTTGGAAAATCCACCAATCATAGCATTTGTACGACGTACTTGATAAATTTATTTCAATAATTATTTATGTATTGTGGCATTGTATTTTATTTGTCATTGTTTTTAGACAATATATAGCTGAGCAATTATCCTAACCACTTTTTAGGGGTCGTGCTTTGCACGACCTTTAGAAGTACCTAGTATATATATATATATATATATATATATATATATATATATATATATATATATATATATATATATATATATATATATATATATATATATATATATATATATATATATATATATATATATATATATATATATATATATATATATATATATATGTCATATTTTGTCACACCATATTCATTAAACTTCCAAAACTTTTCAAATGCTTTTTAGCTATGATTCTAAATAGGTTTTTTGACGTAATAGAACTGCAAAAAAAAAAAGTCTACATAGACTAGCATCTATCTTTTTAAAAATAATAAATGGATGTTATAAGTTTTTTAAAACTTTCTAATAATAATAATTGCATTAAAAACAATAGTTAATTTATGTATAATAATCATCACGTTAAAAACTATAAGATAGGAAAATATGTAACATTTAAATTATTTAATCATAACAATAGCTAAAAGTATCACTAAATGAAGAATTATATTAAATATTATTTATAAGTGAGCCACAGGTAGAGGCCATATTGATTTTAATATATGTTTATTTTTCAATTTGTTTTAAAATAGTTACAATTTTATATATTAACTTAGTATAATAATTATTACTTCATAGTTAATATCATTGAAAAACATTTTGAACATCCATTTGTAAAAAATTAACTAGATAGTTTAAACATGCATAATGCATGAGCATTCAACTAGTATATAATAACATATGTCAATTTACATGCATAGTGATCATTTGAAACCCCTAAAATTCCTTAATTCTCAACTAATTAGTCATCACCACTAACAAGTTTATAAGTTATTTATTAAACCATATTAACTTGAAAAAATAAGCTTAATTGTATTAATATATATATATATATATATATATATATATATATATATATATATATATATGTGTGTGTGTGTGTGTGTGTGTGTGTGTTCGGAAATAATATTGTGTCGAAGTGTAAAGTTATAAAGTTGTCTGAAGTTTATATTCTGAATAGTGCAGATGTTGAAGATGCCTTCTTTATCGAAGTTCTTACGTTGTCTCAAACAAACATAACTTGTCTGACTCCTAAACTTGTATGCAACATTAATTAGAGTTTTGGCCTATGTAACACACTGCCTCCTACTGATATTAATATGAGGGGTGTTGTAGGGTTTTAGTACCGATCTGATTACAATGATTTTGTGTGTATTATAGTTGCTCGTTACATTTGTGTAACTTAGAGCACTATCCTTTGTACTAAACCCCAATCTAATCATTCGGCACAAGCGTTGCTCTTATAATTTGCTCATATTGATTTATTGTTTGCTTATTGCTCTTTTGTTTATTGGATCAATTTCCTATCAAGTCAGAGCAAGTTTTACTATTCTATCTATTCCAGATTTTCATTCGTATTTCAAATATTAGATATAATTTGATTCAAAATATCCGTATTCCGTAATTTGATGCGATTCACATGGCATCATCAAATGATACAAGTCTTGGATAAGAATCTACAACTTATTCGATTCCAGTATTCAATCATTTTTTCTGATTCAATGGCAAATTTCAAACAATGCTTTAATACTGAATTATGCAAATATGTTGGTCTATGTAACAAAATCTCCAATTTTAATACCGGAGCATTATGATCAGTAGTAGACGGATGTGATGGAAGACTATTTGACTAGCATTGATGAAGATCTATGGAAGTCAATCACTGAAGTTCCTTTCACAAACATTCAAGGTAGATTTGCACTAAGGGCTATAACAGAAAACGAAGTTGATATCGCTACAAATAAGAAGAAAATAGACAATGATAAACATTTTAGGAGAGAATTAAAATCGGTCTTCCCCTGTTGTTTACAATCACATTCGTGGTGCAAAATCAACAAAAGAAATTTGGGAGAAATTGAAGATTAGATATGAAGGCACTGATAAGCTTAAGAAGAGTGTTTTCATTTATCTAATTTCAATGAGTTTTAGCAAAAAGATAATGAGTCGATCAATAAAAAATGTGAGAAATTCAGTGAATTGATATACAAATTGGAAAAGTATGATGTTGGTAAGAGTACACACAAGATCATCGTCAAGGTTATAAAAAGTATCCAAAGAGAATGGAGAAATATCATAATAATGTTGAAGTCACATGAAAACATCGATTCTTATTCACTTGGGGAACTGTTCAACCTACTAAAGTCACATGAAGGAGATGTCTTGGATATGATGGATGAAAATTCGAATGTTAGCACATTCGCATTAGTATCAAAGACCGAAGGTAAGGTAGAAGCTGAAGAAGAAGAAGAAGAGGAGGCTCAAGTGGGTTCACAAACAATAGTTCCATGAAGACAATGGTGCAGCGGTAACAACAAGAAGTTCTTCAAACGACATGGAGGAAGCTTAAGTGGGTTCACAAACAATAGTTCCATGAAGACATTTACAAAATCATATGACTATTCTATGTAACACCCCATCTTTTCTACACCTTAAATGGTGTAATATTTTCTAAAACACTATATGTTGTTAAAAACTAGTATTTCAAAAACCTTATTGATGACATTAAATCCGATCTTTAAAAGTTTTGTTCCTAATAAAAACAAATGAGTTTTCAAATGTTTAAACAACTTTGGGGGTTACAAACTCATATCAACATAAACCATAGTAAAGAAATAAGAAATTAAAAATCTAATATCCCAAGTATATTCTAACAACTCTACTGTAATTTCGGCATGACCTTTGGGGTAATCAAATAAACTCCATACTGGCACGACTCATTCAAAATAGCCCATATAAAACTCGAGACATACTATAACATTTGAACATACTACAAGGGTAATACTATACCATTAACAAGTATTTCTCAATATTTATAAAGATTATATCGTCTAAGAAAATCAATCTATCTTCCGATCCTCATTTCTATCTTTAAATCCCCAATTAGCTTCTAAGTCCTTCATTCCTTCGATCCAATGCTAATCAACCCATTCCTAGGATACATATCATTTAAAACAATAGTACGCAAAACAAATTGTCTCGTGAGATACATGAGTTTTACACCCAACAAGATTTTAAAGTAAGTTATCAACTTGAAAAGTATAATTCTTAGTAAATTTTATGTAAACTGGTACTTGGAAAAATCATATTGAATATTCATACTTGCAATCATTTTGTAAACAGGTTAAAAATTGTATCACCAATAAACGGGTCGTAGTCCCAACAAGGATGAAGATAATATGTAATTAAAAAAACCTTTCATTAGTATAAGACAACATCAAAAACTGAATCATAAATCAGAATCCATAAAGTAAAAATCAAATTTCAAAGTGCAATGAAAATCCAAAAAACTAGGAATATCAAAACAATCACACAGGCGCCCCTGTGTTGGTCTCCCCTTCATAGAGCCAGACACACCCACCCTATAAGGTTGTGTGTGTATTGATCTCCACTTCATAGAATAAAACTCATCCATCATATAAGGTTGTGCTAAAGAGTACTACTTCGCGATGGGAGGTACCACCACAGTTGTGTTTATGTGACCCCCTTCCAGCGGGTAATGTCCTAGTCCGGACAAAAACAAATGAATGCATTCACTACTAACACTAAATCAACATTCCATAATTAACAATCAAACAAAAATCAATAATTTAAACATTAGTTCAAAAGCTTCAAAAACATACTTGAATCAAATCTCAAATAGCTCAGTGAGTAAGAATCAAACTACAAAAGACTTAACATGAACATAATAAAGCTCAAATGAATTTGGTGAGCAAAACATCAAAACTCAATAATTTCATAAGCAAATGACCTAAACAATAAACTTATAAACATATTTCTAAACGTGTGTAGAACAAAGCATTGAAAACCTGGTAATTAAAGAATTTTTTTTGCTATGTACGTAGTTAAAAGTCCACATGTACTCACCTTAGTGGCTAGGTATGTCTAGCTACACTAATACACTAGCTCTTGACATTCATTGCTTCCAAGTATCCTTCAATGTCTATCGATTTAAATAAAGATTATAAAAATTAATACACAACTACTCACATTATATTTGTCTAATCATAGTTGAATTCGTTCTAGCAGTTATCCAATTCCATTTCATTGGTTAAATATGCTTTGCAAATGCTCGATACCTAAATTTGGCAATTTCCTCCTTTTTGTCCCACTTTTGGCCATATATGGTATTTTTATAATTTTTACCAGGTTATTTTAGCAACATTCTTATTTTTAATTCTACATAAGTTCACTTTGATGATTAGATGTTAAAACATCCATCATTTTACTCATTTATGTCATTTTGGTAAATTCCAATCAATAAAGTTTCTAAAAATATAAACCATTGTAAAACGTCTTATTTTTCCATTAACTTGAAACCAATGTGTACCCAACACTTGAAAATTTTCATCTAATTGAATTTATATGTTATTTTTCATGTTATTCATTTATATACTAAAGTTGTCCCATAACGGTGGAATGCACAACACTATTCCAACACCAACTTGTGTGATAAACATTTAAATCATATTTATAATTTACAATAACTTGTATAATTACCGTACCGCGTTCCAACGATGGATTTAATATAATCCTTCTTATCATAGTATCTAATTACACTTCAAGTGTAATGCTAACAACACAAATATCATCTTTTTACTTGACACATATTTATACTAAACTAACATTTCTTTTCAACATAAACACACCATAAATTATGTTAGCATTTCTTATTGAAATTTTTTTCCCATACTTGCAACTTTACCAAAGAGTATCTCAACCAAACACAATTCAACCCATGCATCCATTCCAAGCAAAAACTCAAATTCTGATTCAAGGGAAAGTCCAATTTTGCGTTTTACCATTCAATACATTCCTTTGCTTTTGGTTGGTGTAACATGTTTTATAATAAATATCTTTATTGTCCTAATTACATATAAATATGTCTAACATAAACAAGTACCAAAAATTCATCTTTTTATCCTTATGTAATGAGATTCATCAATAACTGGTGGATTATTAGAGGACCGTCAAAGCTGTCCAACTGCAAATTAAGATACTTTCATGAATATCATGTTTCTAATTATGTATTTAGAGCCAATAATCAACACCACTTTCTCTATACATCTACACATTATAAGTTCCAACTTCTTAGAACAAACAAATTCATACATTCAAACTAGTTTTTGACTCAACCCAATGTATTTTAAAGGAAATCGTGAATCTATGTAACATGCATTCAATAATCCAAACAAATTTCATTCTTTTGAAATTAGGTTAAGGATTTACCTTTGATTTTTATCAAAGTTCAAGAAATTCCAAAATTGGAAGTTGTAATAGCATGAAATTAGACCAAAAGCTTCCTTTCACAACCACCACGCCACTGCCAACCGTCACCGCCACCGGCAGTGGCGTTCTTTGTCGGAAAAACCGAACCACAGCAGCGCGTCTACTTCACCCTCTCACTCTTGCTTTTGTTCTTTGTTTTCTGCATCTCTTTCCCTCAGCTCGATCTTGTCTCTCTCTCATTCAGTCCCTTTTTCCCTTTCTCGTATCACCTTACGAACAAACACACATCAGAGGGGTGTGTGTGTTCCTCCACTTTTCGAACCCCCTTTTTCCTTTGAACAATATGCACCAGAAAGAAAATAAGGAGGAGCTAGAGATCTGATTTTGAATAGGTCAAAATACATGAAATTCCCAAAATACCCCCACTTAATGCCTTCGAAAATTTACTCAGCATTTCTCAAGATTTTTCCTGATCTTAGAACGATCATAACTTTCACATGTCATATCCAACAATTAAACTTTATATTTTTAAAAAGGTAGGATGGAGCTTTAAATACATCTTCATTGACTTAAGAGTGAATCTAAATAGATTTAACGTTATAGACCCTCAAAAATGAGATTTTGGCCATTTTTATCACTTTTGGGCCATTTTTAAACTTTCATAACCTTTTTTTATTATAACTCCAAATGACCCGAATCTTTTTCATATATTCTTGTTACATCAAATATTACCAAATTTACCTTGATGACTTATCCCAATTTCTTTTAGATTTTGAGATATTAATTTTTAAAGATTGTCAATTATCTTATTCACTTTTGTCCTCCAATTTCCCATTTTGTCCTCGGGTCTTTAAAACAAATTTCCAAATGAAGTAGTACTTCATTATAACTTAATAAAAGGTCTTAAAACATAAGTCTCTATATTTTTACCTTCTTTGACCATTTCGTCATTGCATCACATAAGTAATAAATACAAGCTTTAAACTTTTAGATTATCAATATACTTGTATTTACTAATTATCTTATATCAAATTTACTTATTTTACCATTTCGAAGAAGAAGTTGTTAGGTGACTTCGAAGATGATTGTAACTATTGCTTCGTTAACAATCACCTGCCAAGGGATTATATGCATAAGAAGTAAAATGAGAATAAGGAAAGGGTGAAAGATGAGACATATTTACACAAAAAAGCTAAAGAAAGTCAAGGTTAAGGATTAGAGGTTGTCATTGGTTGCTACTAGAAAGAAGGTGAAGATGGTACCTACCAAGTGTGGTCTTCAGGGTCTGATGATGTCGAAATGCTAAGGAAACTGCACAAAGCCATGTTTGTGGCTTATTTGTGGTAGTAGGGTGTAGTTTGACAGCGAAGTAAGTGACGATGATGATAAAGATTGAGGCAATGTGACATAACTGTGTTTCATCATGAAGGGAACTGAAGCAACACTTAACTCTCAGTTGACCATTCTAGAGCAGGTATCTCAATTGCTTCCTGCTATTAATATTCCAGAATACTATTTTATCAATGATTTGAATGAAATTACCTCTAATTATCTGCATATGAACAAACTTCTTGTATCCACCAATAGTGAGGCTTGTTAGGACAGAAGGAGGTTACTCGATTGAGAAATAAGATAGAGGGAACGTAGGGGTTAGTTGAGAAGCTTGAATTAAGGACAGGTATTCTAGAAGAAAATAGAGAACAACTGAGATATGAGAATGATGTGCTTTTAAAACACCGTAATGTGTTTTTTGAAACTGTTAGATATTTATATGCTCATTTTACTCATATATATCATTTCTATGAATTATATATGGAACAACATAAGAAACTTCTGCCCTTTATTGAATTTAAATTGTAAGATGTAGATAAAATCTCATTTCAATGTGAAGCTCTTGTGTCATCTGCTAATATTCCAAACCAAACCTATGTATATGGTCTTGTTCCATTCAAAAAGTTCTTGAAATCTGACGACCTTATGTAATTAATGATTAATATCCTTCCTACTATATACTCACCTAATTTGCTTACCATTGAAGATATATTTAAATGTGACAAACCTGTTTTCTACTCTGATTATGATTATGATTATGATTCTGATTTTAAGGATGCTGAGTGTGTAAATTTATCCATGATAAAAATTGGTTTCAAAAACACCTTTGGATTTTGGTGTAGTATTAGATTTGTATTAAAAAATATGGTTAATCTGAGTTGGACTGTCAAAGTTGTACTTCGGTACATCTGGTTGAAAATGTAATAACACCACTACCAAAAATGAATCTGACTTTAAAGAAAATGATAATCTAATTGAAAAATATTCAAAAACCAGTCAGAGTCTTGATAGTCCTAAAGAATATAAAATCTTGTCTAAGGATAGTAAAATCTTCTAGTTCCAAAAGCATGTTTGTATCTAAAGTTGTAATATTTAAAAATGTCATTTTTGTAAAGAAATGTGCAGTCTTGGATGATGAAAATGATTTAACCTCTATGATTTAAAAGGATAACGAAAAGGTCACTCCCGGAGGATTCTTATATTTGGATAAAAAACTTGAAAACAATCTTAATATTACACTTGATGTTAAGATAAATATTCACAAACAGAAGATCTATCAAATGAACACTCAAAATTCTTGGAATAACAGAGGTTACAATCTATTAGGAAAAGCTTTTGAAAGAAAACAAAGTTTTCAGAAGACAAATGCCTTTTATGACAATCGAAGGAGAAGCCACTTTCGAAATCAAATGCTTCTGGAAAAAGATTTTAAACGACATAATGCTAACAAAGTCAATTAGAAGTTTTTATCTCACAAGAAAAACAATGGTTTTCAAAAGCAAGAATGTAACAAACTTGTCTTTGTTCATTTTCAAGCAAATTTTCCAAACAATAAGCATGTAAAACCAACCAAACACTCTTTCTCAAAGTTAAAAAATCTTGTGGATATGTTTCATGTTTGAAGCTATTTCAGGACAAAAATCTCACAATTGATGATTTCAAAAATGCATATGAGGAATTTTTTAATGAATCTACTCAATGTAGCTCTTCATTCGGAAAAGCTTCTACAAATAAGATCAATTGGGTGAGAAAAGATTTAAATCTAGCAAAATCAAAATTTAAAACATTCTTCTAATACAAAGCGTAATTCAACACCAACTTCCAGGAAAACTTTGAAATGGGTACCGATGTTCGAAGCTCTTTATTTTTGGAAATCAATGACCACTTCAAATAAAAGTTCCTTTGGAATGATTAAGGATAAATTTATCAAACATTGGATTGAAAGCTCTTCGACTTACCCCCTTGGACCCAAACAAACTTGGTTACCTAAGCTTTCTCATTAATTTCAGGTTATGAATGACGAATAGTATGATAAAGAATGACAAATAGATAGTGGTTGCTCTCATCATATGATAGGAATAAGGGAATATCTATGTGATTACCAAAGTTTAGACGATGCTGGAGATGTTAAGTTTGGGAACAATCCTAAGTGCTCCATCAAAGGTTATGTGAAGATAACTAATGTGAAGTTAACAATAAAAAGGTTTGTTTATGTTGAAAGCGTAAAGCATAATTTGATTAGTTTTATCTCAACTTGTTGTGGGTACTGGTAACCGAATTACTTTAGATGACGAATGAAGTGTCATTGCAACGAAAGAGACTAAAGAAGTGCTACTTAAATACAAGAGAAAAGGGGAGATGCTCCTTCTTGACTTGAAACCTATTGTCGGGGTCCCTTCGATATGTCTCTTATCAAAAGCCTCTTTGGATTTAAGTTGGTCGTTCATAGAATTTTTTCTCATTTAAATTTTAAAACTATTAACAAGTTTATAGTTCTTGATCTAGTTCGTGGTATGCATGCCTTGAAATTTGATAAAGATACCTTGTATATTGTGTGTGAACATGGGAAGCAGAAATGCCAAGGTCATCATGTCACCATTGATAAAAAGATCAGCAAAGCACTAGAGCTTCCGCATATTGACTTGTGTGGCCCTTCTGCAATGGAATCTTTGGGAAGAAATAGTATATACTAGTCATTGTCAATGACTTCTCAAAATTCACCTTGGTTATTGTGACACCCCTCGCTAGGGAGTAATTATAAAATAATATCTTTTCCAAATTAGTCATTGCGGAAATTAGGTCCCAAAGCGTCAAAATAGTTTTAATAATGTATAGCGAGGTAGTATCAAAATTCAAGTAACATAACATGGTTTAAATGGCCACACATGTCGTGGTCTTCTAAAATCCTCGCATCGGTCCAACTTCCTAGCTTCAACCTGAGTACACATCAAAATAGCTAGGCAATTGAAAATTCCTAGTGAGTTACCCGAGGTTACCTCATTATGAGTGGAAAGGATAACCTTAACACTCGAGACAACCTCCAAAAAATAGAAAATTTCCATACACTTGAACTCATTTGGAACGTTACGAAGATTTACTCAAAATAGATAGTATGATATGCAGTATGATGCATGATGCAACTATCCTACCCCATGTCAATCTCTTAGAATTCCAACTCACCATAGTGACACCTACCTAAGTCCTCGAATAACACGCACAAAGCATGTCACCCGATCCCCTTATAGGCCAAACTAGAACTAGTGGCCACCACACTAGTCCCATGAGGGTTAGCAAGTCCGTCATGCGGTTCCCTATTGTTGGGAGCGATTTTCCCTAAATCCGGGACAAACATCTTGTTTTGGGTATTAACCCGTGATTTCCATAAATCCGGGACAATCGTCTCATCTTTGTCACAAGGTTCATACGGTCCACCCCTCCTATATGAAATGCATGGTGGAATGATCAAAACATCTTTCAACGGAATTCATAGTTTGTTTACTTGAGAAAAACTTCATAGAAATTCATTGATGCTATACACAAGTAGTAGTTATGCAACACATAGCACATAACATGTAATGCATAAAAGTAGTTTTGAACTCAAATGTAATTTATAGATAAAGATGTGTACTCCCAGTAACTCGCATTCTCACACCACTACGTTGAATGCTACTTATTCGCTTCAAACCTAAATTACTCCTTTCCTACAAGAAAGAATACCCAACATTACTCATGACTCTAAGAATAGTTTAACTTCACTAATTAAGGTAAAATATTGGTTAAACATTGCCTAGGAGTGGGCTTGAGCCTTAGAACCAAAAGCCCAACCCATGAAGCTCAAAACCCAAAAATTCGGACTGTCCACCTGACACTCTCATGTCCTTTGACACGGGTCGTGTTACACCAACCTGAGAGCTCATACATATTAACACGCGTCGTGTCTTTTTGGAACGGGTCGTGTACGCCTTGCAGCAGCTCCGTTTTTTGTGTTTTTCACTCCATTTTGACACAATTCAAGTTCTAACACTTCCCCTAACTCATAGACATCAAAAGGAAATGATTCAAACCCAAGTTATACATCATTAGACTCAATTAAATCACCCAATATCATTATAATTGAACCAATTCAATGTTGTGATCAAAACATTACTCCATAGCCTTTAACCATGGAATACCCAATTCCATTCTTTCAATTGGCCAATAACTAAGGGAATTCCTTCTTCTAATGGCTTGAGATTATTAGGAATCACTCACGCTCTTCGTAGAAACACATTGAAGGATAAGAGTTGACCCAATCATCAAGGATTCACCCATAGATGAGTTTTCCCAAAAGTTAGGGTTCATATGAATCAACAAACATCCTCAATGGTTCTCCAAGCATTCAATGATCAAAATATGGAAGGATAACTATTGAACTTCGTGAGATACACCATTGGGATCATAGATTTGATCTCCCTCATTCTTGAACTCGAAATTCATACACAAATTTACCCTAAAAGTGGGTTTCCAACAAGAACACTAGATTCCTTACCTTAAATCTTCAAGGGATTGATGCAAATAACTAAGATCTTGATGGGAATGAGTTTCTCCTCTTGAATTCACCTTGAAAATCGCCTCTAACCCTCCCTCTCCTTTCAAATCGTGAAATGAAAAAGTTATGGGGTTTTTCCCCAATTAAAACCTCAAGTTTTCCTTTATTTGCAATCTAGTCCCTCCAACACACCAACTCTTCCTTAATTACTAAGTAGTCCTTCCCCACCACGACTCATGTTCTAATATTGCATAAAAGCCCCATTCTAGAACTTCTTATGGTCAATTCCCATTTTACCCTTAATTAGTTACTCTAAAACACATATCTCTTCTAATTTATAAATTCTCATTTTATTTATTGTTATTAATTGTTATGGTTATTAAGTTTAATTTTATTTTTATTTATTAAACTTTTTACCCTAAATTAAGGATGTTACAGTTATATTCTTTAGATAAAACCAGATACCCCTAAAGAATTGATCGCATTCGTTAAACAAATTGAAATTTATCTGAAACAACATGTTAGGGCTATACGAAGCGATAATTGAACAAAGTTCAGGAATCATACTCTTAACTCTTTTTCATCTAACAAGGGATCTCTCATAACTTTTCAGCTCCCTGCACCCCATAGCAGATTGGTGTGGTAAAACGAAGAAATCGCTCCTTATGCGAAGCTATCATAACAATGCTCAACTTTGCTTATACATCAATGGGTTTTTGGGAAATTTCTATCTCCACATTCTATTTCATGCAAAATCGCTCTTTTACTCACTGAACATTCAATATAACGCCTGATGAAGTAATCAACCGAAAGAAACCAAATGTAAAAATGTTACATATCTGTGGTTGTTGTTGCTTCATCATGAAACTAAAAGAACCCCATACGAAGTTTAGTGATAAATTCGATGAAGGCAACTTTCTTGGTTATTCTCAAAATTCCAAATCTTATAGTGTTTTGAACAAGCATTTGAGGAAGATTAAAGAAACCTTCAACCTTAATTTTAATGATTTCTATTCTAAGAAATCTCAAGCTCCATTTCCTATGACTCTTATCTTTCCAAACCATCGGTTGAGACACAACCAATGCTTACTTTCGAATCCGACTTTGATCTTTTCTATGATTTCCCTGCTCGTGTTGTTGATTCAAAAGTATAAGCTCCTAATAATATGGTTGCCGAATCCATTAAGTTGACTGATGAACCTCAGGTCACTTCGGCAACAATAAATGTCACTGTACCTTCTATTGATGGGGAGCAACTGAATTCGACACCAAAAGTGTCATTGGTTGAGGGGGAACACATTAATGATATTTTCAATTCTACTTTAGTAGATGCCTCAAGGATAAAACTGATGAACCACCTCTGGAAGGGGAGTCGAAGTCTTCAACACAACCTAAAAGTCCACGAAGTTCCAATGGCCAAGTCGAGGGGGCAAACTCTGAATAACAACTCTTTATCCTCTCATTCAAATCCTCCTCCTGTTGTTTCTAATGATGTCGCTTCTATTTCAGGTTACCCTTCGGATATAGAAGAGATAAGTGTCAAAGCACAACCTGAGTATGATCCTACCTGAGTATCCTCCCTTGGGAAAATGGACTCGAGGTCACCCTAAACAGCATGTCATTGGAAATCTTTACGGGTCATGTTCTCGCCCCGTTTCCTTTTGGCACTGTACTTATAAAGGAATTTATATTCCAACATCATACTACTATTACACATCGCATTCCCCATCCTAACGTATCGCGTAATTATGTCAATAAATACTTACTTAACCAAGTCCCTATTTTCATCCTCTTTGCAAACATACTTATCAAGCAATCTAAAGTAAATCCCAGCAAAGTTACAAATTCTTATTTTAACACTTCTCACAAGGAAAAGTCTAAATTTTATAATAACTATAATATTTACCAAAATACCTTTGTGGTCAATTTAACCTTCAAACACATCTAGTAGAATTTTGTAACTTAATTTAACTCAAAATTATGATGTATTGTCTAATATTATATAAACCACGGTGTTGCACATGTGAAGATAATGATGTTGAAATATAATATCTTTTCATATCTATATATTTGTAACATCTATAAATTTTGCAGCTAAAAGCTTTAACCTTTAAGTAAAACCCCTTAAAATAAATTAATTTTTAAAATAAAAGAAAGTAAAATAATTGATTGAAAATCTTTGAATTTAGTTAATTGAAAAATCCAAATTAATTGTTTGATGAAAGTTGAAGTTGTTAAGAAATGAAACTTGACTAAGTTGAATTTAACTAGAATATGGATTTAAATTACAACAATTTTAATATTCTAGAGTTAAGATAGATTATTGAGGAACTTGTAATGTTAAATAAAATGTCATATGAGAAAGATAATAACTAAAGCCCCCAATGGCCCCATACTCTTCATTTTCAAATGTAGAGAGCTACATCGGGAATGAAAGCAACATTGAAGTGTATATTATAAATCTAGGTCAAAACCTTTAAGAAGAAGTTTGCATGATAGCTTATTTAACTCTCATGTGGCATTTAAGCTTTAATGTCTATAAAACCCTCTCAAATTCAAATTTCATTATGAACTTGATGTTTAGTTCTAATGGAAAATTTCATTCTTATATAACAAATTTAGAAGTACAAGTTCATCGCCATGGTTAAAATTGATTTATGAAGCTTTAATGGTGTTTTCAAAACCTAGTTTCATGACATTCTCATTTGAGCATGTGGTATTCAAAATTAAGTCCTTAATGATCAACATAGAAGTTTAAATTCTAACATTTAGTGTTACAAAACGACTACATGCTAATATTATTGGATCTGCTAGTTAACTTCATTCTAAATGATTTGAAAAATAATTTATGTACAAAAAAGTTTGGCAATTGAGGCTTTACGAGTTTTTGGGAAGGGGATATGACTTTCGAAATTCACCTTTCTTAGAGCTTATGATTCAGGTATGGATAGATTTTTTTTATCATCAACGATCGATGTGGAGTTGGTATTTGGTCAACTTATTTGCATGAAAAGGAACAATAATATAGGTTAAAGAGTTGCAATGAAATGAGTTGATGTTGATTATTGATCATATTATGTAATTTGATCAAATTTATATATGGGTTTAAGAGTTAGTGTAAATGAAGGATTACACAATTTCATCTACTAAACGTTTCATTGATAGTGGTTTGTTGAAAGTCATAAATATTTCTACCAAATGGAACTCATGAGTTCCTATTAAAGATATTATTTTAGCTTGGAAAATTCACTTAGACATGTCGCATACTAAGAAAGTCTTCATAAAGGGGATTGGATGTTGAGTCATTGATTTGTCCTTTTTGTGACTGTATTACTGATAAGTAGAACCACCTTTTTCTTGTTTGTCATATGGTTGTTGCAGTTTGGAAGCAAGTAGCTATGTAGAGCTATGTGGTATGACTTTGATTTTTTTTACTTTTCACATGGTGATGAAGTTGCTTACTTAGGCAGATCATTTAAATAGCTAAGGCCTTCAAAGGAAAGGACAACACATTGTTATTCCATGACTTTTTTTAGTGCTTTTTAGGTTTCACAATGCCATCCTTTTTTAATCCAACAAATCAAAAAATACTTTAATCTTTGAAAGAGCATTAACGTAGTCGCATTAATGGATTTACTAACAGAAGTAAGAAACTTAGGGTACGTTTGGTGTGAAGAAATGGAATTGATGCAAAGAATGGAAATGTAGCATGAGATAATTAATTTGGATAAAAAGAATTGATTCTAATGTTTAGTACCATAAAGAATTCACCTAAGAAATATGTCTGAGAATCAGTACTCTTATGGTGGTAGCAGTGAGTGGTGGCAGTAGTGTTGTGTGGTGGTGGATAGTGGCGATAGCGATAAGTAATGGCGTTGGTGGTTGGTGGTGGGTAGTGGTAGTGGTAATGGTAGTGGGTGGTGGTAGGTAATAAAATAGGTGGTGATGGTAGTGGTGGATGGTGGTGGTGGTGGGTGGTGGGTGATTGTGGTGGTGGGTGGGTGTAGGTGGTGATGGTGGTGGTGGAGGTGTTAATGGTGGTGGTGGGTGGTAGTGGTAGTGGCGGTGGGTGGTAGCAATGGCGGTGATGGTGGGTGGTGGTGGTGGATGGTGAGTAGTGGCAATGGTGATGGTTTGTGGCGGTGGTGGTGGATGGTGGGTGGTGGCAATAGTGGTGGTGGTGACGATGGTGGGTAACAGTATAGGTGGTGGTAGAGATGGAGGTGGTAGTGGTGGAGTGATGGTGGTTGTGGTGGTGGCGTTAGGTGGTGATGGTGGCGATGGAGGTGGTGGTGATGGTGGAATCAGTTCCATTTCTCACTATTGTTCTACTAAAAATAGAGAATTAAAAACAAGGAAAGAAAATCAATATTTTTGTCCATTTCTTATTCTTAATATTAAACAAACCGAAGAAATGAAATTAATTCCACTGTTTGGTACCACGGTTTCTGATTTTATTTTCATATATCAAACATGCCTTTAAATTTATTTGGGTTGGTTGGTTTTAAAATCTGACTCTAGTTACATCTTCTTTATATTCAACGTCTTGCTAGTTTTTTAATATAATCTTCTTTTGTTAAGAAAAATAGTGATAAAAAGTTTCTCAATGGAAGTGAATTACATTAATAATGGAACAAAACATAAATTTTAATGGAACAAAACATAAATTTTAGTGGTTATGTTGTATCCTTTTTAAATAAACGTGAGGTACCTACGTGGAATAGAACAAAATTTGGTTATTATATAATGAAACTAGCTCAAATATACTGTTGTGCATATGCCATAATATTAATATACAATTGTCAAATTAATAGTTAAACATATAAAAAAAATCCATATAAAGGGAGTACAAATAAAACTTGATTGGTGAAAAAGATACCTAGAATAAAAAAACCCCCGAAACTTGATTTCTAATTATTGACATTAACAAAAAGATTTGGAAGAAAAGAACTTTCAAATAGATTATTTACTACAAAAAATGTCAAAAATATTGCATAAAATTTAACTTCGTTTATTATATGGAATATAGCAATACATGGCTATTAGCGTTGGTTCAATTTTAAAATTATAAATCTTTCCAAGTAAATATATCAATATAAACAAATATTATGTTTTTATAGTTTGCTAAGAAAAATCGCAATATTTTGTTATTTTCTCTTAAACTAATTTGTTTGTGTTTCATAAATTTACTGAAAAAGTGTTATCAATATAGTCGATGATTGTTAGTACTCTATTCGAGTTGTTTGAGAAAATAAATATGATTAATTAAGTCAATAAAGATTGATTTGACAAAATTATATATTTAAAGTAACATTAACAACAACAACTACATAAAATAATACACGTGCACACAAGTACAAAACATGTTTCTATCTTAGAAGTTTGGCGACCTTCAACTAACAACTACTTTTAAAACACTTCATGGGAGCCAAATTAGTATTTGTTATTCTCATAAAAAGAATTTATAAAAGTGGTAACTTTCTTGGTTTTGAATCATGTGTGTATAGTACAAAGAGGAACATACGGACGTATATGTAAAAGACACTTTATAATTTATATTTATATACATTTAATAAAGCTAAAAGAAACGAAGTTGCGAATATCACTTTTAATAGAATAGATTACTTCTATAGAAAAGAAAAAAAAACTAACTACTACTTTGAAAAAAAAAAGCTAACACGTTCACTAACTTCCATCTAAAGAAATATAATATTTCATAGTCAATCAATAAATATGTAATAGAAAATCATTAAAAAATGTAAATGTTGTTTTCAAAAATAACCCATTATAAAAATTATCGAACTAGTATAAAGAATGTAATAATTCTGTTTATTTTAAATATTAAATATTAAAAAAACAATATTTCCACATCACTGCCATCGACGATTATTGTTATTCGATTTGTTTAGTAGCATTTTTGGTCTAATTTGTTTTCTGAGCATATGAAAATTATCTATTATGATTTATATATATTAACATGGACAAACTTTGTCTTCCAACAAACAAAGGAGATAAAATTAGTAGCAATTTTTAAAACATAAGATTCTTTAAACTAAAGTTTCAAGAACATGGGTCTAACTAATAGCATCTCTAATGATTAAAATTTATTAATCTTTTCATATTAATTTCCATAAACATTTATTCAACAAAAATACTTTATCATAAATTTTCTCCAATTGTTAACTTTTTTCTAGAGCTTTTGTTTTAAAATTAACCAATCTAGCAATTGGCCACACGGAGCAATGGCTCGTCAAGAGGTCGCCACCCCTCTTGGCGACTCGCCATCCCACTCCGCCCCTGATCGCCACCGGCTCGCCAGCCTCCACTCGCCAAGGGCTTGGCGAGATGCCAAGCCATGAAAAGGTTTCAAGAAATGTCAAAATGCCCCCCTGAACGGCTAGAAAAGGTCTTAAATTATGTTGGTTGGCAGTTCCTTGGCCATTGGCCACCACTGCCTACAAAATGGCCAACGCCTGTCAACCATAGTCTGGCCCACAAAAACCCCTTGGCTATCCGTTGGCCATTGGCCACCACTCCCTCCAGCCTTAGCTATCTTATATGTTTTTACAAAACACTTTGTATAATATCTTTATAAATAATAAAAATTCCACATATAATGTTGTAAAATTATATATATATATATATATATATATATATATATATATATATATATATATATATATATATATATATATATATATATATAAGTAAACTTTTGGTAAGAAGTTTTTTATTTACTTATTTTTTGACGAATCACTAGATGAATCAAAAATAAAATGATTCATTGAAAAAAATTCTTGAAAAAATATATTTATGAATCAAGTTTTTATTCACGTTACAGACAATTTTAGTGAATAACAACAAAATCATCGTAAAAATGAATCATCGAGTTGTTTTTTCGATAATTTTTTCTGTGAATCATGTTATTTTTGCATCATCTATCGATTAATTTTGTTGGTTTGCCGAAAAAACATGTAAATAAAAAAAATTTACCTTCCTATCAAAAATTACTTTCTTACCGGATCCCAATTCTCTCTCTCTCTCTCTCTCTCTCTCTCTCTCTCTATATATATATATATATATATATATATATATATATATATATATATATATATATATATATATATATATATATATATATATATATATATATATATATATATATATGTATGTATGTATATATATACACACACACACACACACATATATATATATATATATATATATATATATATATATATATATATATATATATATATATATATATATATATATAG
This sequence comes from Cichorium intybus, assembly GCA_023525715.1. Lineage (NCBI taxonomy): Eukaryota > Viridiplantae > Streptophyta > Magnoliopsida > Asterales > Asteraceae > Cichorium > Cichorium intybus. The sequence goes on along the minus strand of CM042009.1, from coordinate 149,790,161 downwards.
GGAAGGGTTCAAATGAGAACCACTAAAAGGTTGAGAACCATGAGAACCAATAACTCACAGTTTAATAAAAAATTTACGTTATAGTATTCGTAGTTTAATAACTATAAATTTTATTATATTGTGAATATTGTAAAACGTATTAAAAAATAAGGAATTTTTTTATGTTTGATGTATTTTCACATAATAAACAAGTGTGAAAAAAAACACAATTCTTAATGTGTGAATATCGGTTCTCACGGTTCTTAACCTTTTAGTGGTTCTCATTTGAACATATATATATATATATATATATATATATATATATATATATATATATATATATATATATATATATATATATATATATATATATATAAGCGATCAGGTGAGGACTCTTCTTAAAGTGAGGACTCGTGAGGACACTTTAAAATAATTGAAAAAAATTAAAAAACATATAAATAACAAAATGGATCATAGTACTATATTGGAGAAAAAAAATTCGAAAAAAATTTTTGGATCATTATTTTTTTTATAATGAAACAATGATCCACAAAATAAAAAAAAATTTGGATCATTACTGTTTTTCAATTATCCAAATTTTTTTTCCAATTCTTTTATAATGATGTAGTATTATTCTCGATTTTATGATTTGTATTTTTTTAATAATTTTTTTCAATTTTTTTAAGGTGTCCTTACAAGTATTCACCGAAAAAATAGTCATCATCGGAACGGGACCCTATATATATATATATATATATATATATATATATATATATATATATATATATATATATATATATATATATATATATATATATATATATATATATATATATATATATATAAAGACTAAGTGAAAGAAAAAAAAAACTAATAACAAGATTAAAATATTAGAGTGACAAATTAAAAGGAGTATTCGACTCTAATAGTCAAAATTTATATAAAAAATTATTCAAATAATGGAGACAAGCTTTCTAATGAATAACCATAGAGATGCTCTAATAAATATTATTTAATGGAAAAAATTATTATTTAATGGAATTTTAGTTTGCATGATTAATGAATAATTAGTTAAACCGGTAGTTTGGACCTTGGTTTTGCTTTTCATAGCTGGATTTCACGTTTACACGTTGTCCTCGTTTCAAATTCTTATCTTTCTTTATTTTTCAAATGTGAATGTATAAGACGAATAAATAATTATTAACCAAGTTCATATGAATTTCAAATACGTGTTTCAAAAAAACTATATTAAGGGTATGTGCGGTAAAATTAGTTTGTAGTTGATAAGTGAAGCTAAAAGCTAAAAGTTGATAGTTGGAAAATTATAGTTTTTATTTGTGTTGAGATGTTAACAAAAAAAATAGTCGTAATCTTTTGAAATCTGTAAAATTTCATAAAAGATAAAAGATAAAAGTTCTCAAAAACTATTTGAAGTAGATTTAAGATTAGAAGTTTTTTGGTTAAAGTAAAAGCGTCATGTCCGTACTCTCAAACGATGTTTTTTTTTTAATTTAAACTTTTTTTAAGAGATTAAAAGTCACAAGCTCCTAAAAGCCCGTTACTGAGCATACCCGATTATGGTTTTCGTGGTTCAACCAACACACATGGTTATCGATAAAACGCTTCATCTAGAGATTGACACAAAGTACATAAGTTCTTAATTTGTTCAGAATATTTTTTTCTCTTTATTTCTCTTATGATTTGTTTAAATATTTCAATTGTTAGAAAAAACTTTATTTTTTATTTTAAAAAGAATATAGTTTCAACCAACTTTTGACACATATAGATATAGATGTAAGTATATGTGTGGTCTATTTATGTAACATTTGTTGGAAGTGATTCTCCATGAAGAGAGATCACTAACGATATATATTATTAAATGTGTAAATGGGATCTAATCTAATGTGAATAAGATGTGGACTCTAGAAGTGAAGTATCTAAAATAAAAGTTAAAACATGAAAATAGAGAAAGAGTTGTTTCTAGGTTAAATATGTTTGAGTTTATAAAGTTATGGACATTTTACAATCTAGACGAATGGTGGCAGTCCAAGTGGGATGGCATACAAGTGTGTACGATTTTGTGATTGTGGCTATAGACAAGAGTCACGAAATCTACGATAGTGCATGCAAGCGTACTTTGCTGAAATGATCTAGTGTTGAAAATTCTTAAGTGTTGAAATAAGGACATAGTCTTGAAACAGATTGGTGTTGAAGATAGTTTTGGTGCTAAAAGAATGTTTTACTCTTATAATTGCCCATGTACCGAAACATATTGGTGTCAAAATTTGTCTAGCTACAATTAAATTTCTAACATCAAGTGTCATTTAAGGCTTCTTAATTCATGTTTGTTTAACACGTGTTTATGTTCATATTAATGGTAATGGTTTTAGGTTGAAATCTACCATAATAAAATTAAGACTTATACTTAATAGAATTTATAAAAATAAACTAGATTATGAGTTTCAAAGCAACCCACGACACATATGGATTTTGAGAACACTTTTGTGAACTTTAAGGAGAGTTAACCTAAATCTGACATTCCATACTACTCTAGATGTTTTGTCTTGGAAAACAGACACATAACAACTATGTTTTAAGAAAATCAAGTTTAACACGAGGCTCATCCACATTCATGCATGTTTTGATTTTTTTTTTTTGTCCCAATTACATCTTTTATCAAAAACAATGAATATATTTCCTTCCATTTGTAATATTATAAATAATCACTCTGTAAAATTATGTAAGTTTTCTAAAAAAAAGTTCAAACATATTCTTCAATGGTTCTATTTTAGTTTTTAGAATGCAACAACCTCAAGAAATTGTGACGCATGTGGTGATGAGACTAGTAGAATAACAATTGCAAATCACAATGAAGGACCCTGAAATCTTTTTGGATTTCACTTTAAATTGTGACAAGGAACATTTTTATTTTTATCTCATAATAGCAAACCATGAGGATTTTGAGAATCAACTCACCAACTTGTTAAAAGGGAAATCAATACTCATAAAGTAACTACGGTAGATGATTGGAAACATGAATATTTCCTCATGAAAAAGTATATGTTGAAAAGGTTGGCATATGCTTTGTATAATGTGTACTTCAAAGCATCAACAACAAAGAAATTATGACTCATATAGCATCCATATTGTAACACTCCACATAGTTTGTAGCACTTCTACAGAACTTATTACATGATCTTACTATAAATACATCATTCCCCAATTTCATATGTGTAAATTACAACAATCCTTAAAAATAATTCAAATATAAATTTCTTACTCTAAATATATCCTCCCAAATTTCACATGTGAACAAATTACAACAATCAATAAAACTATAAATACATCATGAGGTTGCCATAAGTTCATCATTCCCAAATTTCACATGTGAATAACTTACAACCTTCCTTAAAACTACTTCAAATATAAATTCCTTACTATTGTAGCAACATATGTTCAAATTTTGATCTAATATTCTTATCTCTTAAGCCATATTTCCAATGTCAACTCAACTAATACATAAACCATAATATATATATATATATATATATATATATATATATATATATATATATATATATATATATATATATATATATATATATATATATATATATTCATAAAAGTAAATCTATTATTTCCCTCATTAGCATCAATACCAACTTAGTGGAAAACCCTACAAACAACTAGCTAGATGAGAGATAACTAGACAAAAGACAAGTTAACACACATATCATTGTTATACCTTAGACCCAAAAGGTATAAATCGCAAGGTATGTGAGAGTATTTCTAGAATGTGACTAGCATATGATATATTTGGAGCATGTACATATCGCATAACAAACTGATGTTACTGCCACTGTCATCTAAATATATTGGATTGCACAAGTAGGGTGATTAGTAAATGATTAAATTTGAATAATACCAAGAATATTATGACACGTTATAATGGTTGTAAGGAATAGATGCTAAGGGGGCTCATACCTATCGATTGGGAGAGCTTTTCCGTCGGCTTTTAGAGGTTTTGAGTGCTTTTCTAGGGTTCTAAACAGCACCCAAACACTTCTAATACATTCCCAATCCCAAGTTCAACCTCATTCAAATCAAGATCCGGCCACACTTCCTGAATATTTGAATATCAATCATGTTCATCATCATCAACACAGTGTTTGCATCATCTCCATTTATGAGTAGCTAAAGCATCTCGTGGATGCGACCAGGAGTAGGTTTTGATTACTTTTTTCATATTGTATTTTGGTTTGAACAATTTAGATTCATGAACACAGTGTTTGGGCATGGGTTCTTCCTATGTGTTTGAGGAGGGATGAAATGGAAATGGTTACTCTTGCTCAAATGCTTGACAATTGTAGAGTTCTCACGTTAACGACAAGTAGGTTTGAGAGTTAACAGATTCAGGAAAATTTCTAGTTACCTCATTGTGCACTTAATAGATTATTGGAGGTGCTTTTAGTTGTGTTATGTGTTGAATAAATTAGTCCATGTAAAGGTTAATGTATTAGTGTGACGAATCCAATTGGACATAGTGCCTATTCAGAAGACTTGGTGATCGATATTGATTCCACACGTTATTTTGTTTGTGATATAGATATTGAGACGATAAATCATGTATTTATTCAGTATGTCATGGCCAAGCAGTTGTGGGATAAATTGCAGAACACTATGCATGTCAAGCAATATTTAGATACGGTTACCCTTGCATCTTTGGGTGTTATGGGGATTTTGAAATGAACAAACTATCAGATTTTTCTTTTCTTTTTTTTTAATTCAAGACACTAGCATTTTACAATATTTAGATACGGTTACCCGTGCATCTTTGGGTGTTATGGGGATTTTGAAATGAACAAACTATCAGATTTTTCTTTTCTTTTTTTTTTAATTCAAGACACAAGCATTTTACGATACTAGATCTTTGATATATGTTACTCTGATGGGAAATCTCCAATAAAGTCTCAATATTTTGACTTGTTTTGTAAAAAAAAAATCTTAAATTAATTTTTATTTACCAAAAATGTCAGAAAACCGGCTAATGTATTCAAATTAGCCCCTTTTAATATTTTCAGTAGGTTACCTTGCCACATGGAAAATCTACACGTTTTATCTTTAATAAAGTCTTAATATTTTGGCCTAGTTTACGGAAAAATCTCAACATGTTTTATCTTCAATAAAGTCCTAATATTTTGGCTCAATTTATGGAAATATTCCAACATTTTGGCTCAATTTACTTGGAAAACATTACGTATTTTTACATATATTTACGTTTTTAATAACGTATTTATATGTTTAAAAATGTATTTTTTATGTATTTATAAAAAATACTTAAAAATAACGTATTTAATAGTGTAAAAGAAATTAAAAAATACATCTTTAATAACATATTTATATGTCTTTAATAACGTAAAAATGTATGTAAAAATACATTTTATAAATGTATAAATACGTAAAATAATATGTTTTATTCATGTATTTATTCCAAATGACGGATATGTATTTCAGTAAGTTTTTTTTACAGGGATCAATAAGTTTTTTTATAGGGATTAGACAGACTGGAAAATGATTGAACAAAAATCAATTGCACGAAACTAGATGATTATCAATATTTCTTGTTTAACTTAGGTTTCGATAACAATGATTTCGTGGTTTCAAGAAACAATATCCAATATTAGTTGCTATAAAATTCGTTTAGATTTCATATTGTTAGGTGTTAGTTGTATTATTTATTTTTCACTTTTGTATAGTGTAGGGGTCCTTATGTAACTATTTCATACATTGTAACATATATATTGGTGAATGTTGAATGCTAACCCTAAGGGGTATTTTCCACACAAACATGGTATCACAGCCACATCCATCGATCATGGAACATTGGCGCCGACTTGCAAACATGAAAACCTAATTGATTTTTTTTTTCTTGTCTGCTCATCGTTGTGGTCTACTTTTCTTGCTTCTTTCAGCCACGATTCTATATCTCACGGATACTATTGATCGACTTCAAAGTCTGTGCTGCCTTCCACGCTTTCTACCTCCTGTTCGGTTACTTCTACTTCCGCTGCCACGCTACCTTCCGCCGTTAATGGTTTAGTACGGTACATTTACTCAATTCCCTCTACCGAACGTTAGGTTTCTAATTATTATTACGTTTTTTTATTGCATCTTGTTTTTCGATTTTCCATTACCATCATGACCTCTCCTGCCAGCACCTCCCAAACCGCACCCACCGCTCAGCAACTTGTCTATGCGGTCACCAATGTCTACAATTCATTTAGTTTCAAATTGACTTCTGATGGATCTAAATACAAGTTATGGTGTCGTATTTTCAAAGATATTTGTACCGGGGCTAAGGTTTTAGGTCACATTACTGGAAAATCCGTGCCCAAAGATGATGATGATGAAGATTGGTATTCTATTGATGCACGTGTTAAATCCTGGTTCTACTCCACCTGTGATCCATCTGTCTTACAGGTTATCACCAAAGATTCATGCACTGCCAAAGACATGTGGGACAACCTACACGAGTTCTTTCTCAACAATAAAATGCCACGAATGCTTCAACTTCAAGAACAGTTCCGTAACACAAAGAAAGGTGCTTCTTCAATTCACGATTATTGTCATAATCTCAAGCATCTCGCCGATGCCCTTCATGATGTTGACTCCCAGATATCCGATGTTGAGCTTGTCATGCAAATATTACGTGGTCTCCCACCCTCATATCATAGCATAGTTGATGTCGTTACAAACACCAAACCCTTTCCCTCTTTTTTAGAAGCCAAAAATATGCTCCTACTACATGAAAACCGGGAAGACAACAATGATAATATGTTAGACCCGATGACCACGGCTACTACGGCTCTTTATTCCGTCCCTCACCAAACCGGAAAATCGAAAAATAAATGGAATAAAAACCGTAATAATAATCGGGTTACTTCCAAAGGGGGGGCAATTCGGGTATTTCTACCAATACTAACCCATCTGCAGGTACACATGCAAGTCAAAATTCACAAGTTGCAGGGATTATGGGAGCACATCCAAATACACAAAATTATAATCAAAATTCATTGTTTTGTGCACCAAATGCTACTGTTCCAATTAATTCTCCTTGGACGTACACTTTGCCACATGCCGCTGGGTCCATTTCTCCTTCAATTAATGCCGCCGACTTCTCCACTATTCCGGCCCACCTACAGCAAGCTACTCAACAGGCCCAACAGCCACTTGGGGCCCAATTGCTGCATATGCAGTCCGCTACATCCCAGCAGCCACATGCGGCATTTTATGGTCAGCCCGTCTCCACCTTTTACGGACCCACTTCAGCCGGATATCCTCACCAACAAATAAACTCTCTTCCACCATTTGCCTCGAGTTTACAATCTACAAATCAACCAACGGATTTATCGTCCATTTTTCAAGCAATGTCCATTCACCCTCCACCAGATAATCAGCACTACATGGATACTGGGGCCAGCTCACACATGAATTTTAATCAAGGTAATATGTGTTCCCTTACTCCGTGTAATTCTAAATCCATAATGGTTGGTAATGGTGCTATCATTCCGGTATCTCACATTGGTCAAGCTTTTCTCCCTTACTCTTCTAATAAATTCTCTCTTAAAAATGTTTTAGTGTCAAACCAAATAATTAAAAACTTAGTGTCTGTGCGCAAATTTACCACTGATAATTGGGTTTCTGTCTCATTTGACCCTTTTTGTTTTTCTGTAAAGGATCTTGACACCGATGCCCTCCTCCAGCGATGTGATAGTGTTGGTGATTTATACCCGTGTACTCCTCCTTCTACCGGCACGGATTCCGCTCTCACTACGACTTCGCTGCCCACTTGGCATCGCCGTCTTGGACACCCCGGCTCTTCCGTTCTCTAGTTTTTGAAGTCACGTCGTTTTATTTCTAGTAGTACAAATAAACTTCCTCTTTGTCATGCTTGTCAACTTGGGAAACATTGTCGTTTATCTTTTTCTTCTTCTTTGTCTAAAACTACTCGTGTGTTTGAACTTATTCATTCGGATTTATGGACTTCTCCAGTTACTAGTCTAGGTGGTTTTAAATATTATATTTTGTTTCTTGACGATTTTTCGCATTTTTTATGGGTTTTTCCATTACGTGCAAAATCTGAGGTTTACACTGTCTTTTGTGATTTCCGAATGTATGTCAAAAATCAATTTAAAACTGACATTCAATCTTTTCAGTGTGATAATGGTCGTGAATTTAATAATCACCCTCTTCTCACATATCTCAGCTCAAATGGCATTACCATTCACTTTTCTTGTCCTTATACGTCTCAGCAAAATGGAAAAGCTGAAAGCTCAATTCGCTCCATTAACAACATTGTTCGCACATTTCTCTTTCAGGCATCCTTAGCTCCTACTTTTTGGACCGAAGCTCTTCTCACTGCCGTTCACACAATCAATCTTCTTCCCACCACCACCTTATCCTTTAAGACACCATTTGAAGTTCTCTTTGGTATCTTTCCAAAGTATGATCATCTCCGTGTTTTTGGATGTTTGTGCTATCCTAACACATCTTCCACCGCCCCTCATAAACTCTCCTCTCGATCGACTGCTTGTGTCTATCTTGGACCCGCACCGGATCACAAGGGACATAAGTGTCTTGATCTTCTTACCCAACGTGTCATCATCTCCCGTCATGTCATATTCGATGAAGATCACTTCCCATATTGTGATTTCCACCCCACCCCTTCTGAATCCGACTATGCTCAGTTCACTCCAGATGATGATCCCCCTCCTATGGTTCATCCTACCACGGTTCCTTCTCCTACGGTTCCTCCCACTACCGATCCCGTGGCCACCACACCGCCCGCTCCTTCTCCACCTCATCCTCCCACGTCTCAACCTACTGGTCATCCCATGACTACTCGTTCTCGCACAGGATCTCTAAAACCCTGTGACATCCTCAATCTCTCAGCCACCTCTGCCATATCTCCTATTCCTAGATCCACGGCTCAGGCTATGGGTGATTCGAATTGGAAATCAGCTATGGATGCGGAGATGTTAGCTCTTACTGACAATCACACATGGGATCTCGTTCCTCGCCCCCCCCCCCCCTCTGCCAATATTGTCCGCTGTCGGTGGTTATATCGCCACAAGTTTGACTCTCATGATAACCTTGATCGTTACAAAGGTAGATTGGTTGCTCAGGGTTTCTCCCAACAGCCTGGTCTAGACTTTGATGATACTTTCAGTCCTGTTGTTAAACCTGCCACCATTCGTACTGTGCTCAGCATTGCTGTTTCTCGTCATTGGCCGATTCATCAGCTAGATGTTAAAAACGCCTTTCTTCATGGCGATTTAACTGAAGAGGTTTATATGAAGCAACCTCCTGGCTATGTTCATCCTTCTCTTCCCGACCATGTCTTTCGTTTACGTAAGGCATTATATGGTCTTAAACAGGCCCCACGTTCCTGGTATCAGCGTTTTGCCGTATACATCACCTCTCTTGGATTCGCTAGCAGTCGCTCGGACACGTCTCTTTTCGTTTATCACCGCGGCACTGAGACTATTTACCTTCTCCTTTACGTGGATGACATCATCCTCACGGCTTCTAGCCCATCTCTTGTTACGAGAGTTATTACCCATCTCTCGTCTGAGTTTTCCATGACGGACTTAGGTCCCCTGTCCTTCTTTCTCGGCATCGCTGCTACCCGCTCATCGGACAGTCTGTTCTTATCCCAGACTGCTTTTGCTAAGGAGATTCTCGCTCGTGCTAATATGTCCTCCTGCAATCCGTGTAGCACTCCTATGGACACCAAACCCAATCTCTCTTCCTCCGGAAAGCCAGTTTCTGATTCGACCCTTTATCGAAGCCTTGCTGGGGCTTTGCAGTATCTGACATTCACTCGTCCGGATATTGCCTATGCGGTTCAACAGGTCTGTCTCTTTATGCATGATCCATGTGAACCGCACCTTCTAGCCCTTAAGCGAATCCTACGCTATTTACAGGGTTCTCTTCATCGTGGTCTGCACATTCGTCCGTCTAATGTCGATCGTTTGGTCTCTTATTCTGATGCTGACTGGGCTGGTTGTCCCTTGACACGCCGGTCTACCTCCGGGTTCTGTGTTTATCTTGGTGATAATCTCATTTCATGGTCCTCCAAACGTCAACACGTCGTCTCTCGGTCTAGTGCCGAAGCTGAGTATCGGGGGGTAGCTAATGTAGTTGCCGAAACTGCTTGGCTCCGAAATCTTCTTCTAGAACTTTCCTGCCCATTAACTCGCTCTATGGTTGTGTTCTGTGATAATGTGAGTGCCATGTACTTAGCTTCCAACCCTGTTCAGCACCAGAGAACCAAACATGTGGAAATAGACTTGCATTTTGTCAGAGAACGCGTTGCCATTGGTCAAGTTCGTGTGTTGCATGTTCCTTCAGCTCACCAGTTTGCAGATATCTTCACTAAAGGACTTCATACACAATTATTTCTGGATTTTCGGGACAGTTTAAACATTCGGGAACCTCCCGCTCAAACTGAGGGGGAGTGTTAGTTGTATTATTTATTTTTCACTTTTGTATAGTGTAGGGGTCCTTGTGTAACTATTTCATACATTGTAACATATATATTGGTGAATGTTGAATGCTAACCCTAAGGGGTATTTTCCACACAAACATTAGGTAATTATGAAGTTATTATGTTTCTTATATTTACGTACTTTTACGTATTATATATATATATATATATATATATATATATATATATATATATATATATATATATATATATATATATATATATATATATATATATATATATATACGTTTTCAAACATATAAATACGTTATTAAAGACGTAAGTAGATGTAAAATACGTAACTTTTTCCAAGGAGACCGAGTCAAAATGTTCGGATTTTTTCGTAAACTGTACCAAAATATTTAGACTTTATTGAAGATTCCTTTTACTCTAACCCACAACAAATACACAACATGCATAAGAATACTAATTCTATATTACTTTTACGTTTAGGAATCGCAACACCAAAAGCCATTTGCTACACAAAGCCATCGCTATAACTTTTCTGACAAGAATTTTGATGCTTTTAATTTGTATCACAATATCAAGATTCAAGATTAGCATATGAATAACTCATTTATGGCAACCGTTCATGACAAAATTCGTTATTTCTTAAAACTAACAAATATATCGGAGAAAACTTATTCACTACCATTTGTATACGTAATCATGAGCTACAAGTTTAAAGCATTGAACTTGCACATTATTCTGATGCCATGGATGTCGCTATATTCTATGTTTTCAATAATTACATATTCATTTTTGGTTAATGATGCATAAGATTTAGATATTAGAAAACATGCCCAATAAGTAGTGGTGTTTTAATAATCGTACACAAAAGATAGTTGGTCGTCACCATCAACCATTTTACTTAAAATCAACAAAGCAATAATTATTTATGCAATGGACATAATCGGTAGATACATCTTGATAGATTAGTCGTCTAGACACTAAGTACACCTGGCATGTGCATTATGAGCATATGAGCAACATGTTTGTGGACCTCATTTTTTCTCTTAAATTAGTGTAAATATTTCCATTTTTTAATGTTGTAGTTATCTTTTGTAAATTCCCGTATGAACTTTGTGGTCCATTCCCAAGCCAAAATCATCTAAATGACCATATAATAACAGTTGTTTGTTTTTTCTCTGCAGATCTTCTTGACCACTTTTGTCTGTGCCACGCAGACGGCACGCAGACATAGGCTTTCGCAGACTGTTTGTTTTTTCGAAGACTGCAGACCTAAAAATGTCTGCGCGTCCTCTTTTTGGGACAGACTTGGACCAATGTCTTCAAGGGTCTGCAGAGCTCTTCTAATAATAAGTTAATACAATTTTAACCTTAAAAAAAAGAAATACGCATATCGTTTTCTCCTCCAACCGGTCTCGCGTTTCCTCTTCCTTGCGTCGTTGACCAAACCGCAGCCACCGGCCACCTTCGATTTAAAAAAAAAAAGAAATACGCATATTTGTTTTTAAAAACACTTTGATTTTTTTTAACTAATAGTTGCGATTTTTTATCAACATTACCTTTTCGAAGTAAATAATGTTTATTTTTCTAAGTTTTTAAACAAAATGAAGATAAATTTGTAACACTTTTAAAAAAATGTCACAAACTTAAAAAAAGACATGTTTGCTTTGATATTAAATTCGTTAATATCATATAATAGACACTTTTTTTATTGTAAATCATACTTATAAACTATTTAAAACCTACAAATATATTTTAACATAAGAACTTTGGTTCACAATCTTACGCAAATTTTTAGCTTTACAAACTATTTGTAAATCCAACTTTGGTTACGTAATTTTTATTCTTTATTATTTAAAAAACAAATGTTTGCTTTGATCCTTAAATTCGTTAATATCGTAAATTGAACGTACTCATGTGTTTTACATAAAAAAAGTTTATTTAAATTTCAGTTTATTTTCACAAGCTGCAGACTTTAAAAAACAAACAGTCTTCTTCTTGCAGTCTGCAGACATTTAGTCCACCTCTTCTCTGTAGATACTCTGCAGATGTGGTCCGCAGACTGCAGACATTTTACCTCTTAAAAAACAAACAGCACCTTAGATCATTTTTTATGCAGATGGTTTATTATGATATTATAAAAAAGTTTAGACAATTTCTATAATATATAAGGTATTAGGCTTTTGGGAGTACCCATCACATTGCCCAAATGTGATGGGCGCCACGTTATCGCAACGTAGAATTTTTGCACATCACATTCCATCACTTTATACCATCACATTTTTATTACACCACATCATCTTTTTAATTAAAAAATATTCAAAACTAATTTAAAACATAAACTTTAAATTAAAACCATTACATTAAAAATAAAATTAAACAAAAATTAAAAAACAACAAAAACAAAAAAAAAACTAACTTAGAAAAAAAACGACAATTGGAAAATAAAAACGTAAACTAGTTGTCGTTCGTTGGGCGATATTTTGCGCGGACACTTTCCCGCATCGCCAAAAAAATCTCCAAATCCTCGCCCTCGAAGTCGGATGCTTTTTTCGCCAACAAGTCGAGATCCGCGTTTCGTTGTAGCTCCCGTTGCGTCTGGATTAATTCTTTTTCGACCCGACCCATAATCCCGACCTTGTCGATTTGTAATTGGATGTATCGGTCGAATTTTTCGCCAAACATTTCCATAACGCTCGACTCCGAACCGGATCCCGAAGCCGCTTTCTTGCCGGCTTTTTTTGCCCGGTCTCGCCCCATCGGTCGACGAATCGGTTGGGGCTCGTCTTCATCGAGATCCATGGGCTCGTCGTTCACGTTGATATACGTACGCCCGTCCGATTGTTGTGACATTTCTTGGTGGACCGACCTCGAGCGTTTCGTTCCCGAAGATTGCGAATCTTCGACAAGGAGCCATTTCGGTTGTTTTCGCAACTCGCTCCAAGCTTGCATATACGGGAACGCTTTTTTAGTCGGCGTTGTTGTTTCGTATTGTTTTAACGCCGCGTTCAAAACGTCATAGTCGTTGGACCCGCTTTTCCGAATATTCGTGAGATTGTTGAAGATGCCGTTAAAAGCGTTGAGCTTTAGTCGCATCTCTCGAAATTTCCCCGAAATTTTATCCATGTTCCCTTTTTTTCGCCCATAAGCTCGTAAAAATTCGCTTGAACTTTGTTCCAAAAAGTATCAAGCGTTTGCGAGTCCCCGACGATCGGGTCAACGGAAGCGGGAATGTACACATTCACCAAGTTTAATTCCTCATCTTTAGTCCAATTCGTTCTTTTTTCGCCCCCGTTTGTTTTGCCTTCTTTCTTGCGGCCCGGCAGGTTTGGTTGTCGCCTTCCTCTTGTGTCTCTTGAACCATATCGGGAGACACCGGTTGCGGTTGCGGTGGTGGTTGTGACATCGGTGGTTGCGATGATTGGGCTTGGAATCCTTGCGGTTGAAACGGAAACGGGGGTTGAAATTGTTGATATGGGTTGAATGACGGATATGGTTGTTGAAAAAGTTGTGGTTGTGCGATCGGAGACCCGCCTTGAAGTAAATTCATAAAACCACCGCGGGGCAATTCAAGATTCGGGTATTGACGCGGGGTCGAGTTTAATCCAAACGGATCATACTTGCGGTTTTGGTTTGAAGGTGGAGTGTTTGGATTTTGTTCCATTGCAAAAGAAGTTTGATTTTTTTTTTTTTTTTGTGTTTGAGGTTAAAAAGATGAAGAATATATGTGTAAAGTGTGGTTAAAATGATGTGTATGTATATATATATGTGTGTAAAATTGTAAATAAAAAAAGGTAAAATTTTTTTTTTAAATTTCTAGCCGTTAAACGACTAGTTGGTATTCATTGGCCGTGATTGATCGTGAAACGGACCACGGAAGAACACGACCATGCCCCATCACGGTAGCACGGAGCGGTGTGCACGCCGTGATGGGTGTCACCGTGTCCATCACGGTTCCCCTTCACGTTGTACTCCCAAAGGTCTTAGATAGCAATGGACCATACGTGTAACAAGTACATTGGGCCAAGTATTGGATTGATTACTAGGCCCCGTCCTGTAATGGCTGTCGCTGGGTTGGGTCTACTTCAAAGCCCATAGATATACTTTTTAGTTTTTACTAAAAGAATACAAATGTTAACTAGTTTTCATTAAAGGGGTTTTCAATAACCAGTTTTGTATTAATCGGTTTTCTAGTAACCAGTTTTTAATAGGTTTTAAAGTACGAACCGAACCGGTTTTTTACCCTGGTTTTTTTCCCGAATAACCAAACCGAACCGATTTAAAAATCGGAAAAATTTTGATTCTTTACTCAATTTCATTTAAAAAAACGGTTGGAGCATAACTGGTTTTTTAAAAACCGGTCCCGAAAAAACCGAAACAGGTTTAAACCAGTAAATGTGCACCTCTAGGGCAAATTAGAGGTGCATATTTGAAATTGGTTTTTTCTAAATTAGAAGAAAAATTCAATATTGATTTTTTGTTACGATCTCTCAGATTAGGACCGTGTCTACTGATAAATGAAATTGGATAGGCGGGGCAGATTTTTACCCCGAAAAATCTGGATTCAAATATAGTTATTAGGTAGAAAAAACTTTATAAAACTGGCTATCTAGCCGCTAATAGAATGGTTTATAGTCATTTTAACCCACTTAAATTACCAGTTTTGTCCCTATAGACTTCATATAGATCGGGTGTTGGTGTATTTGATTTGAACACACTACAAAAAATTGCTCTATATTGTTGACGTTCCTAGCAATCTTTTACTCTCAATCATATGGCGACCTCACAATCTTCTGCTTCCGCTTCTGTCGATAGTACTAGAGTAACCATATCAAAAATCTATAGTAATGTCGACATGGCGGAAGTTCGTGAATGTACACGAAACAAGGTTATTTGGTGTAATTTTGATTATTGCATCATGAGCAATGAAGAGAAAAAAGTTTGATGTAAAAGATGTGGCAAGTTCTATAACCCTACCTAAAACACACGACATTGAAAATTCATGTAGTGAAGGCTTGCAAAGTGGTGTAGCAATTTCAATCATGTGAAAACGAATGTTAGGCAGATGGTGTTTTGTTTGTGTATGACAACGATGTATTAGGAATATCATTTGTGAAGTTTGTTATCTAAGAAGCTCTTTTATTCGAATATTTCGACGACCAACGACTTACAGCAAATATCTAAATAAAGTTTTAACCGTATTATAATCATAAGTCTTAATACACATAGATAATATCCAATAAAACTTTAGACCAAAGCAAAACAAGATATGATTTTAGACTTCAAAAATTATCATCATGGTGTTTCTTTTACTTTTGATGTTTAGACCACTCTTGTAACACCCTCTAATTTTGGGTTATAAATCTTAACCTTTTAGTGGAATTATTTCTTAAATGATATTTTGTTAAATAAAATTAACTAAAAATAGTTGATTTACAATTTCAAAGTTAGTTAATTTAAAATATTTAAATTAGAATGCAATTAATTAATTGGGTGATAAGTTGGTTCAAAAGCTTTAAGATTAGAAATTAATGAATACCACTCGAGTGAATTCATTTAAATAAATTAGGGACTTAAACTGAAATGGTTTCAATTATCTAGGATTGAATCGGATGATATGATAATATAAATGTTAAATTAGGATGTCACGTTATGTTAAATAGAAACTTATGTATGACCTTGACTAAGCCTAGTTTACTAAACTTTTTACTTAAAATGTTAAGATATTGACTTTCTAGGATTTATATAGAAGTATTGAGACTTATTGGTCAATTGGAAATTAGTTGGGGAGTAAAGTAGAAACTTAAAAATCTAGGGACCAATTTTGCCAAAATGTAAAAGTATAGAGCTAATATCCCTTATTCCCTCCATTAACCTCATTTCAAACTATCGGATGCTATAGCGAGAAAATAGAATCTGATTTTGAAGGTGAAGTATGAAATTGGAATCAAAATTGAATATATAAATGGTTTTTCTAAGTTAAATCTTCAAAAAGAAAAGCTCATAAGGTAATGAAATCCAACCATTTGCTGTTATTTAAGTTTATGGCATTGTTAAACATCATCAAATCCAAATTCTAGGGTTAAATTATGGGTAAATTGAATCTAAGATTTAACTTCTATGTTTAGAACATAAATCTAATAGTGAAATTTCATTTCTATAATTGAATTTGAGATCACGAATATTCCATTGTGGCTTTGAAATCCTAGCTTTGTGAAACCAACACTAGATCTACCAAATTTCGATTTTAGGAAATGAAATAGGTTAATGTTATGGTTCGGATGTAAATTCATTGATGCAAAGTAATGAGGTTGTTAAAACTTCCAATTAAGTCAAAATTGGAATTATCAAGCTTTAATATTAACCCTTGGGTTTCAAAATTGATGATTCGATCTATTAGAAATTAGATTGTGTTATTGAAATTTCAATTAATCGTTAACTGGAATCTTGTTTTCAAGTTGCTTAAGTCAATATAAAATGTGAATGCTTTAATTGAAGTAGATGAAGGATTCTAAGTTTTGAAATGGTTTTTGAACTAGATTTTGAATAAATTTCATATAATTAGATAATAATCAATTGGATAATGGTAATAACTTGTAATATTATCATAAGTTAACTTATATCATCATTATCAAATCATGGGTCAATCTAATGATCGTTTTTTAGTTTTAGCCTTATATTGAATTTTACAACATAATCTCTTTAATCTATGATATGAAGATGTCAATGATGATATAAAAATGTTTTCACTTATTTTTTTATTACACCCTAAAGTTATGGTTGAATTTTGAGAAGTGTAATGGACATTAGTTTGTTGTTCACTGATTCCTAAACTGATTAGTTCACTTGGTCCGTTTACTAATCCTATGATTCCAAGGACTTTAATCACAATGGTCATGTAGACAAGTTATTCCTAATATCAGTCTTTTTAGTTCATATCATGCAAGACTTAATCTAGTGATTAATCTCAATGGTCATGATGATTAATGATTTGCACAGATTGGTCATCTAATGCAAGTATTCTTACACATTAAATTTTGAAGATTTATATAACCTAACCCTAGGATTTGTTTCATCAGTAGTCACACTTGTCTAATGGTCATAAACAAACATGATTCAAGAAATTCAATTAGAATGGTCATCTCAACTAAAATTACTCAGCAATAAGCTATAAAAAATTAAAAGTTTAACAATAAGGTTCTTTAATTAAGCAACCATGATAAATTAAACAACTAGTAATATATGAATCAAAGAAATCAACAAATAATAATTGGGTTCATCTACACCAAGTGAAAACACGGCGTTTTTAGCCCGTGATCTTGAATAAAGGACATAGAGAAGTCAAATTCAAAAAGCTAAACATAATTAATAGAGAAACCAAATGACAACTAAATGACTTTTCTCCTGATTCTTTAATTCCTTGCTTTTGATCCTTCTTCCGGCCTTGTAAACTACTGAGAACCCTTTTGATCGCTCAAGACTCTCTAAGAATCGCTTTGGATTTCGTTGTATATATTGTGGGATAAAGGCTTGGCCTATTTATAGATTTTCTAAACCGACCCAAAACGCGTCGCGAAAGCCAGAGGGACACGTCGCAAAGCTCCAGCAGTCCCGCTTTCCTTGCAAACCTTATCCTTATATGGTCATGGAACGCGTTGTGATATTGGGTAACCTAACGTCGTGTTTCATACCCGAATGACTCTCGATCTATTCATGTACGCGTCGCTATCCTCAGTTATCCAACATTTCTGTTCCAGCTCCAATTTTAGTCCAAATATGCTCTTTTTCGTTCCAGAATGCATTTCATCTGAATAATATCAATTCCAAGTATTATAAACATCTTTTATCTTAATTTGCATAGAAATATAGCTCAAAGTACCTGATATCGTATAAAGTATATGTATATAAAAGGGGATATCAATGTTAATAACTTAGACTATTCATTGTTCATCAGGTGATCATTGACCTCCTATTCTTCATTAGAAGTGGAATTGTATAACATCAAGTCGAAGGTCAGTTTATCACCAAGAACACGTATCCCTAATATAGCATGGGGATTGATTTCTTTTTGTTTTATCTTATGATGTAAATACCTTATGTGAGTTATTATATTCAAAATGTGTTGTATTCACGAAATGAGTTTTAGTTAATACTTTTTGAAACGGGGGCGAAACTTTATAGTGTTTGAGTTCTGATCATGATCATATGTATCAACTTTAGGAAGGGCTGAGACTTCTATGGCTACTTATGACTCATACCATATTGTTGGTGTTTTGGTGTTGTGATGCTTATATGGCCTCACTTGTATATGGGATTCTCCACCATTTATACGGTTTATGTGTGATGGACATGTAATCCTAGCATAGGAGCCTATAAGTGTCTAGTATGTTATGACCCAACTTGACACATTCTATTTCGCTTTCAAATTTTGTGAGGTGGTTGGACTTTGAGATTGACCTTGGGATTTGGGAATTAGAAGCATATTTTATTGTATTTGCTTGAAGTTGTTGATTTGAGATTTATATGTTTTTAAACTGTTATATAGCTTCAAAATGCGTGATTTTCCAAATTAATGATTACTTACTATTAATTTGAGTTTGAAAACTTCTTTAGGGGTTTGACTTTAGGTTTGGATAGTTGACTCTATCCAACACCCTTAGAGCATCCATAACGGGAGAGCTTTTTTGGAGCTTTTTTATGAACAACTGAAAATGAAAAAACTTGTTTTATTCCATAATAGGATAGTTTTTCCAATTTTCTTATTTATGTCACACACTAATTGTGTTTTTATCTTATTATTTTTTTATATAATTTGTCTATTGACAAATGGATATAACCTATGGGATCTACCATAATCATTGAAAAACTCATGGCGAGAACTTATTAATTTATAAGCTCGTTGAAAAAGCTTTGGTTCAAAAAAACCCCTCCGATAGGTTTTTTAATTTTCAAGGAGATTTTTGGTTTGAATAAAGCTCTTATTGTGGATGTTCTTAGAAGGTTTTGACGTGTGTTTAGATTAGATGTTTTAGTTGAAGATCGACGATAGATTCAGCATTTGGACATTTAGAATATGTATATGTATACTTGAAGATGTATGTAATGATTTTTACTTTACATGTGTCGCTTTATTATTTTGTTCTGCCATTGTATGTCTAGACACTTTAAACTTTTCTAAATGTTAAGGATTTGGCCGTTTGACATTTATCTGCAGATTATTTTTCTTAAATGATTCTCATTTTGTAAAATTCACTTTAAACTTGTCTCAAAAGACTATTTAAATAGCTCACATAGCGGGTGTTACAACTCTCTATGGAAATACCTAGTCGTTACGGTTCATTCATTCAACCTGTTAAGTTGGGTAATGCGAAACAAGCCATTGCATTTGAATTGTTTGGTTATCTGCATATTGTTTCAAATTTATATAAGATATTACATGTCATAATTATGTTTTTAAATTACAATAAAAGTTTTTTATTTCATTATATAATGCATTAAATAATACAAACACGTCAACTGACTTAAACTAAGATTAAATACCTATTATAAACTTTTTTTCATACCCGAGATATTGCACACCTTATTCATATTGTCATGCAAGCCAACTTAAAAGTTGTTGAGCAAATAAGGTTACAATTAAGAGGTATTCGAAATGTGATTTAAGATACTAGCAATGTTAGGCAAAAAAAAAGAAAAAAAAAAGAACTATTGTTTTGTCACCAAGCCAGTAAACTCCCTTAAAACTATTTTATGACAAGAAATGATGTTAAAAGCTTTTCGTGAAATGCTAGTGGAACAAGGTCGGACCGTTCCGACCCCCAGTGATAGTTGAGATACTCTCAAGGTTTTATGCGTTATACTAATAGTTGTTAAAAAGCAACTTATTTATCCGGTATTTATCATCCTATTGGTCTTAGTTCTCAATCAAATATTTTTAATGACAAAAAAATTAAAGGAATTGGGTTACAAGGTGACATGTTTTTTTATATGATTAGTCAAATGAAACAAAATTTTAAAATATCTATGAAGATACCTTTGACTTTTTCTTGTTTTGAAGCTCTAAACACAACCATAAATGGTGGCGGCGTACAAACCTTAATAGAACAAATTGTCGACAATTTAGTAATAACCGAAACAAAACACGATCTTGCCTCAAAACGAGTTTCTTTGGCCAAAGATACTTTTCGGTTAGTTGATTACCTTATATTCATATAAATATGGTTAACAAAGTAATCCAATAATTGATCATATGAGACACGGATGAGGGGAATCATCTAACAGTAATCAGGATGGGATTTATAATACTTTACTAAAAGTTACTAATAAATGACAACACGCTTCCCCCAAATAGCGAATTGAGTTTCATGGCATCACACTTTTTAGTTTGGTTTAGTGTTAAAGAATTTAAAAACTTAGATATTTTGGATTGGCGAAAAGAAAAGAGCCTGAAATTTTCGATTATATTCACCATGTCTGATGACATATCCAAACTTTTTGGAATACGCTTTTACTCTTAGTGGCAATATAATATCGAAACGCATGTCATAATGCAACATTGATCAACGGAAATAATATTTGTTTGAATGATTACTTGAAAGATGTAGAAATGATACCAACTATGTTTCTCTTGAAAGCAAAGTTTTACAAACCCTGTATAAGTTGTACTCGGGATGACACCTCTAATGAATGGCATAGATGATGATGAATTTGAAGAGGACTTAGACTCCATATAAGATGTTTCGAATGACATAAACTACAATCCGATCATTACGAAGATTTGGCCAAGAAATAGAAATTGTTAGGTTTATGTTATGTACTTTTATTTTTTTTACTTAAAACCAAATATAAAACAAATGTTCATTTTGTTGGAGTTAAATTTATTTTTTCAAACAAAACAAAAAATCGGATTAAAATTTTGAATCTGGTTTTTAACCGATTTTGAATCTAGTTATATTGGATTTACAATTTCCACCAAAATCCAAAAAAAGACTGATGATTATCCCAATTCCCAAATCATATCCTTCTAAAACATGTTAAATTCGATCTAGATGAAAAATCTGAAATCAGTTTAATCTGGTTTTTGTACACATATAGCACAAATTGCTCGAACTTAACAATATATTTAAATCATCTTCGTGTTGATAAATAATAAAACATCCAACAAGATGTATATTATAAATGTTGACAATTTTATATTATCCATGTGTATTTAAGTGTAATTGATTAACTTGTTGACCAAATACAATTTTGACAAGCATTAAACGAGTAAGGGAGGTGCTGTAACACCCAGTTTTTAATAAAACATCTTTATTTAAATAAATATCAATTTATTCAATAATTAACATTTTGAAGATATTTAGAAATCATTTTAAACATCAATTCCCCGCATGAATCCCCAATTAAGCAGCATCAGTGTGTACTCGTCATGCCTGGCAGTCATTTCCACCTATACAACCTGAAATGGTAATTTAAAAGGGAAAAGGATAAACACACGGCTTAGTGAGTTCCAACAACTACACTTCATATCAGCTACACATACTTTACCCCTAACAGGAAAAATACAACCACACGTCACATAATCTGCTCTACCCAGTATATTGGATTATAACCTCCTATACGTATCTGCTCAGTAAACCTAATTCCCCTGCTCAGCACCTAGAGCCGCGCATACCCTGTACGTCTAGTCATGCGTATCTGCTCAGTGTATTTTGCACGTATCTCTATATTACTTGGTACGTCGAGCCCACACACACCATAACCCAACCCATACAATTATAACAGAAAGATATATATCAATAATATACACACAACTTGGTACTATTTACCAACATCTTATAAACATCTTATAAGCACACAAAATACAGTAAAGGACATATAACGTCCACACAATGTAGTGAGAAACTCACCTGATTATAGTCGACTACAGCGTTTATCTCTGCTTCGTATTCCCTCTTTAACTGTTAACACAGTACAAAATCTATCATTTATAAATCTTCCATTCACCCTTTTAATAGTTCCAAAATAACACTTCATGACTTATCAAGTAAAGAACGGCCAGGTAGAAGATTAGATGGGGTGGCAGGATCCTTTCAGCATTTTAGCCTTTCGGAAAATCCAATAACCAGATCACACGTAACCGGCCTAGGCACCGTTCTCGTAAATAAATCAATTAGCATTATTTCGGAACAAAGTCTCCATAGCCTGGGTTATCTCCCGGCTTGAACTTGGTTATTTGATATAAGTCAAAATGACTAGCAATCATTCCCTTCATATTATATGCAAAATACTATTATAATTGTACTAAAGGTTTGGAACTTACTTTCCGTGTCTCGAGACGATGATCGCTACCCGATCCTATTGATTTCCCTCTCTTATAGCACCTCTTCCTTACTAGCGCACTCATCTATAGTATATGAGTGTTTAGTATGTGTTTTGCCCAAAAATGAGGCTTGGAACACCTATTTATAGGCCTCTGGACCCTCTTCGCGTCGCGACGGACCCCCGGTCGCGTCGTGACCATTACGTAAGCACTTACCTCATCGCGCACCTCTCTAGAAGCCTTTTTCGGGCCTCGCGTCGCGAGCACTATTCACGTCGCGTCGCGAGCACTATTCACGTCGCCGGAGTTACTATTCACTTCTTTTTTTTTTTTTTTTGAAAATGGGCGTTACAAGTTCTCCTCCCCTTTATAAGATTTCGTCCCCGGAATCTCCAACGTTGACATACACTTATTCTTCCACTCAATCATTCTCTATTTCAACACAATACGGTTGTATTAGTAAACCCAAAGGGTATTACCACAATACTGGCATATTAACCACCTTTAATCAACTAGGCCAACCTATTGAGACTACAAAGTACTCGTTATGTAATCTCATACAGACATCATGGATGCAAGGTACTTGTTATGCATCGTATAATCACATGTTCACCACATCATATCACAACCCCTACTCTTCATAACTTCAACAGCTCAGCTATTCACCAGACACTCAACTGTATGTGTGTTTGAACTGCCAGCCAATAAAGCCATCACAACATTTGTATGTGGTCCCACCACACTTACTGCTCATAAGACCCACAACACATATGTGGTCCTACAAAATGTGGCCCCACTAAATAAGTGGTCACAACCACAAGTACTATTAACCCCCAGAATAAATGGTCACAACTACAAGTTACCAGTGGCCCCACAGAATAAGTGGTCCCAACCACAAGTACAAGTAGCCCCATAGCATAAGTGGTCTCAACCACAATACTAGTAGCCCCACCTAATAAGTGGTCCCAACTACAAGTATAAGTGGCCCCACAGGATAAACAGCTTTTCGCTCTAAAGGCTTAACAGCTAACACACATACGACTGCACAGCTCTGCAACCAACCACATGACACCAATAATCCTCATATCAGCTCAGCCTCCACATACAACTACAAAATCTCTACCCACAATATGATACCATATCCATGGTTATCACCACTTAATACTCACGTATTCGTCCGCACAGCTAGTATCAACTAGATATTCAACCAGCTACCGACACAGTTTATCCACGGTTACTTGCTTACGGGTTACCTACTTAAGAGGTATTCACTTAGTCATTTACCCAACACACATATGCTAACAAGATAGTTATCTTGGACACTTAGCAATATTTTCTCAACTCATTATTTTCATATACTAACAGATTTTAAGTACATGATACACTGATAGGCCACATCTAGCCTATTATGATACATTCGTTCATAGTATTCACTTCCTATATGAATACCCTTACGCCACACGACTATGTCATCTGCACTCTCACGAGTTGTTATTATATGTCCATCCCGTATACACGTACATCTCTTGTACGAGAATGGATAAAACTCTAATTCTGCAAACATACGACACCACGTATAAAACCTTATGTTTCTAGCATGTACACGTATATCTGTACGTATACTTTTCACATTTATATACTGCTTTAGTTCACGTATGTCTTCTTCCAAATTATGCCATCCAGTTACTGGATCCCAATTTCTGCTGATACGCTCACATACATCCTCAGCCTTCATCATTATCGTACTAAAGTCATCTGACACACTTCATATATAAAACTTGTTAACCAGCAACTGTAGATGACCTGGAAGCCTCACATATATCTCCATATCTGGAAATGAAATTTGCGACTTATGCTCTTTTCCAAATAACATTACGTTTATTTATAGTCGATCAAAATCAACTATTTTAGCGATCAACATCTTCTTTTTATTATCCACTATTTGTGCTTTTCTTAGCAACGAAGGGACTTAACGTATCACAGCTCATCCACCATAGTCACATCAACTGTTCACTAATTAACTACTAAGAAAAGAAACGTCATCAGATTCTTAATCTTTCGAGTACCCCAACCAGCGTCCCAATTATTCCTAATAAATTCTATGATTGCCAATCAATAGATTGGATAGTATAAATACAGCTTATCAGCATACACATTGATTAGTTATACCCTCAGCTTATTGGATTGCTCATGACCAATTCCTAATTAGAACGCGGATCCTGTGCTTTCAATAGTAGAAGCTCTTACTACTATCTTCCACACCTATCCTCATTCGTTTCAGGACTTGTTCAGAAGTCCCCAATTTACTTTTCACGATAATTTTACCACCTATACCCCAAGTTGTTTTACGAACATAGTCGTAGAAAATTTTTCACATAAAAGAATTTACCTTATGGATATCACTTATCAAGGAACATGCAACTTGGCCAAGTCAAAAATTCTAGGACTATTTAGTTCCTACTGCCTACACTTTAATGGCATTTAAGCACACATATATTACAGAAATAACAACAAAGACTAAGCACTTAACCTTTTCCCCACTGACGTCGGCTGACGGTACACACTGCGTCTTTGCAACAACATTCATTTAACCCCTTACTCGAAAAACAACTTATAATTTCTTGTAAAAATATTTTCAAAGAAAACTTTTAAGTCTCAAGCTTGAGATCAAAACCCATCAAATGAGTCTGATTCACTCAAGCCTTGGCTCTGATACCAACTTGTAACACCCGGTTTTTAATAAAACATCTTTATTTAAATAAATATCAATTTATTCAATAATTAACATTTTGAAGATATTTAGAAATCATTTTAAACATCAATTCACCGCATGAATCCCCAATTAAGCAGCATCAGTGTGTACTCGTCATGCCTGGCCGTCATTTCCACATATACAATCTGAAATGGTAATTTAAAAGGGAAAGGATAAGCACACGGCTTAGTGAGTTCCAACAACTACACTTCATATCAGCTACACATACTTTACCCCTAACAGGAAAAATACAACCACACGTCACATAATCTGCTCTACCCAGTATATTGGATTATAACCTCCTATACGTATCTGCTCAGTAAACCTAATTCCCCTGCTCAGCACCTAGAGCCGTGCATACCCTGTACGTCTCGTCATGCGTATCTGCTCAGTGTATTTTGCACGTATCTCTATATTACTTGGTACGTCGAGCCCACACACACCATAACCCAACCCATACAATTATAACAGAAAGATATATATCAATAATATACACACAACTTGGTACTATTTACCAACATCTTATAAACATCTTATAAGCACACAAAATACAGTAAAGGACATATAACGTCCACACAATGTAGTGAGAAACTCACCTGATTATAGTCGACTACAGCGTTTATCTCTGCTTCGTATTCCCTCTTTAACTGTTAACACAGTACAAAATCTATCATTTATAAATCTTCCATTCACCCTTTTAATAGTTCCAAAATAACACTTCATGACTTATCAAGTAAAGAACGGCCAGGTAGAAGATTAGATGGGGTGGCAGGATCCTTTCAGCATTTTAGCCTTTCGGAAAATCCAACAACCAGATCCCACGTAACCGGCCTAGGCACCGTTCTCGTAAATAAATCAATTAGCATTATTTCGGAACAAAGTCTCCATAGCCTGGGTTATCTCCCGGCTTGAACTTGGTTATTTGATATAAGTCAAAATGACTAGCAATCATTCCCTTCATATTATATGCAAAATACTATTATAATTGTACTAAAGGTTTGGAACTTACTTTCCGTGTCTCGAGACGATGATCGCTACCCGATCCTATTGATTTCCCTCTCTTATAGCACCTCTTCCTTACTAGCGCACTCCTCTATAGTATATGAGTGTTTAGTATGTGTTTTGCCCAAAAATGAGGCTTGGAACACCTATTTATAGGCCTCTGGACCCTCTTCGCGTCGCGACGGACCCCCGGTCGCGTCGTGACCATTACGTAAGCACTTACCTCATCGCGCACCTCTCTAGAAGCCTTTTTCGGGCCTCGCGTCGCAAGCACTATTCACGTCGCGTCGCGAGCACTATTCACGCCGCCGGAGTTACTATTCACTTCTTTTTTCTTTTTTTTTTTGAAAATGGGCGTTACAGGTGCGGAGTGCACACTTGTTTGAGTTTGATCAAGATTCAAAATATTATGGGTGAAACCCCTGAACTGACGAGGGTCTGGGGGCAGTGCCTACCAGGGCTAAGGTGGAGCTGTGATCACACGATTTCTGACCTTTGTGATCACACGACCCGTGTGAGTGTCAAAGTAGATTGTAATCAAGACATCACACGACCCGTGTACGTGTCAAAGCAGATTGCAGTCAAGACATCACACGACCCATGTGAGACCACACGACCCGTGTGTGTGTCAAAGCAGATTGTCATCCAGACATCACACGACCCGTGTGGAAACTTTTCAACAGCCCAGTGACAGTTTCTTGTCTATTTTCAGACAAGTTATATACAACTTTTGGTCATTTGCTGGTACACGAAATTCATAGGAACTTTCATTCTTTGTTTTTGAACTTCTCTGAATCTTATCGAATAAAGTGTTTGATTTGTACCATCAAAATACTTTGATTTAAGAGTGAACAATAGGATTTTCAAAGATTTCAAACATTCATTAACCCCAATTTTCTAACAATAAATTTATGTAAAAATTGATATTAAACTTTCTATTATACAAATTGGTATTTCAACATTGTATTTTATATATTTTTAACTTATTTTAAACAGAAATTTTACATGAACAAGTCATGTGGTTTACAAAAAAAATACTAACTTTAGTCCTTTTCTGGATCTCTATGAGGATGGTGCCATGGTTTTAAAATGTTGGACGGTTAGTATTTTGGGATAACATCATAGACCATTAAATATAGGGTTTTCTACAGAAAAATATCGATATTTTGGGTAAATTAACAAAAAAGTCCTAAAATATTTTTTTTGAACAGAAAAGCCCAGGAAACTGGAAAAATTATTCAATTTAACCCTTTTTTTACTGCCTTCCGGTAAAAGCGCTAAACTTAATTTTACTAGTTTCCTGGGCTTTTCTGTCAAAAAAATTATGTTGGGACTTTTTTGTTTATTTCTCCAAAATATCAGTTTTGGTCCTTAACCGTTTTGGTCCTTCACAATTTCGGTCCTTAACAATTTTAGTCCCTAATAGTTAATCCTTCACAGTATTGGTCCTTAATAACTTTGGTCCTTCACGGTCTTGGTCCTTAACTGTTTGGTCCTTCACAATTTTGGTCCTTCATAGTTTGGTCCTTCACAGTTTTGGTCCTTTATAATTTTAGTCCTTAACAGTTTTGGTCCCTAATCCTTAATTTTATCTCAACTACAGGAAAGGCTAAAAAATTCAGAAAGTCATGGAGAGGTTATATATGGGACAAACGATGTTCTTATTCAGGCCCTATGTACTCAAGAAAACTGTGGGCATGAGCGTGGGATGGAAAAATATGTAACCCCGCACCAATACTTTTTTTCCCAAGACCATTAAGCACTACATGGACAATGAGAACACGAAGCGTCATTAACGGTTCAACAAGCTTGAAGGCGATGTAGAAAAACTGAAAGAAACATGAACAATGTTATAATAAATATTTAAATAGAAGTATGTCGCTTACTTCTAGTATTGTTCTATTTAAATATTTAAATATTTATTATAGCATTGTTCATGTTTCTTTTAGTTTTTCTACCTCGCCTTCAAGCTTCTTGAACCGTTAATGAAACTTATTGTTCTCATTGTCCATGTAGTGCTTAATGGTCTTGGGAAAAAAGTGTTGGTGCGGGGTTATATATTTCTCATCCCACGTACATGTACACGGTTTTCCTGAGTACCTAGGGTGTGCATAAAAACATCGTTTGTCCTACATATAACCTCTCCATGACTTTCTAAAAAATTTTAGCCCTTCCTATAGTTGGGACAAAATTAAAGATTAGGGACCAAAACTATGAAGGACTAAAACTGTTAAGGACCAAAGTTGTTAAGGACCAAAATTGTGAAGGATTAAGTGTTAGGGACTAAAATTGATAATGACCAAAACTGTTAAGAACCAAAACTTATATTTTGGATAAATTAACGAAAAAGTCCCAAAATAATTTTTTGACAGAAAAAACCCAGAAAACTGGTAAAATTATTCAGTTTAGCCATTTTCTACCGGTAGTCGGTAAAAAATGGTTAAATTGAATAATTTTTTCAATTTTCTGGGCTTTTCTGTTCAAAAACTTATATTTTAAGACTTTTTTGTTAATTTCTCTAAAATATTGGGATTTTTTTTATAGAAACCCTTAAATATATGTAAAATAACACTCTTAAAGTTCACACATCTCAGTTTTTTATTTGGTAATTGGAATTCGATTTTCTGATTTTTGTTTGTGTTACACAATTACATCTGTATCTAAAATTTGGTAATATATAATTTATGAATTAGGTTTAATTCTTCTCCTTCCATCAAGTTGGTAATTTGGAATATATTTAACGGTCTAATGAAATTAGGAAGTTCCAAGTTTGTTGAATTTTTATTATTATTATACATTTGTTTGGAAATTTGAAATTGAAGATTTAAAAATTGGAATTTTGTAATATGTGATTTCTTAAATTTTCAAAGTCACGCCATATTGAAAATGTGATTTTTTAATTGTGATATCTCAAATCTTAAATTTCATTTGCATTTTGTTTTTGGTGTATGTCTTTGTGGTTTCTTCTCTACACAGGTATTGTAGGAGTGCAAGCTAAAATTCTTTTTACGACTTGCAGCATTTTACTTTTTTTAATTGTGATTTCTCAAAATCCTTTTTTTCAACTGTATTAAGTCGTCGAACAGAACAATGAACAATTTATTTGAGTTTGTGAATTTTTTTATATTTATTTCTTATATGTATTTGACTAGAATAATATTATTTGGGTTTTAACTTGTGTTTTTTCTTATTCTTTTTACAGGGTTTTTTGAAGTTTCAACCGTCAAAGGATAAAACACAAAAAGCTACATACTAATTCGGCATTTTAGGCTTCCAACATTAAGGTGTTCTCTTTTTTTACTAGTTATTTATGTTATCATAAATATTTATTAAATATTACAATGTTTCCTGAAAAAAAATTAAAAAGAAAACTGTAAATTTGGTCCATATGTTGTCAAAAAAATAAAAAATTAGGGTCTAGCAAGCATATGAACTATAACCCAATTTACGTGAGCCTCTTCATGCGGCCCTTTTCCTTTGGCCCTTTTATTGCTTACTCTTTCTTTTTATTGATTTTCAGACATGTTGTAATAATGTCTTTTACTGAACTTTAATCTACAACTTACAAAAATATTAGAGAAACAATTTTAATTTTTTTTCTCATTCAGATGTGTAGAAAAAATATGGTGAGTATTCCAGAATTCTCTATCAAGCAAGTATAGTATTACTTTGTGAAAAAACCCTAACATAGAGCTTGCTAATTAGCAAACTCTTTAAAAAACTTGGATTAGAAAAAAAAAATATCTATTATAGTTTGTTAAATTTATGAGAACTTTTTATTTTAAAAAACTTTAAAAAAAAACTCTCAAACAGTTCATATCTACATGTGTAGGTACGTGTGTGGATGGATTAACATTTTCACACATATTTCATAAAAGAAAAGTATTTTTAGCACAAACCATTATCATTTTGTTAATTTCTGAAGAAAGATAACTTTTTAAGGACAACATTTACAATTTAGTGAATAAAAAACTTATACCGGTTACAATTTTATCTAATGGTAAATCAGTACAACAAAAAGAATCTCTTATTTAGTTGAGAATAGATAGAGTTTATGATATGTTCTATGTAATATCACAATTTAACCAAATTGTTAGATTAATAAAACAAAAACTTGTTGTGTGTGCACATATTAACTTTGTAATTGATGCCAAAAAAAGCACTCACATTCCAAATATTGATAATGAAAACAAATGACGAACTCTTTGTATACAAGATCAAATCAGTTGAAAAAAAAAAAATCAAAACTTTAATTACAAACACTTGGGAATTGAGATGAAAATTTCCCAAAAATCATCAAAATCCAAGCTTCAAGCTTCAAGCTTTCGTCTTCCTGATATCATCCGCAATCAATT
This sequence comes from Cichorium intybus, assembly GCA_023525715.1. Classification (NCBI taxonomy): domain Eukaryota; kingdom Viridiplantae; phylum Streptophyta; class Magnoliopsida; order Asterales; family Asteraceae; genus Cichorium; species Cichorium intybus. Next base: position 149,759,235 of record CM042009.1, on the reverse strand, counting down.
GATCGGCGATTTACAACTTCTGAATTCCTGCAACAATTTCCCATCTCGAATCCCAACAAGAAATTGGGCTAATCCTTCAAGAAACAGAGCTGCTTGATACACAGTTGTCACACTCACAATCTCCGATATCACATCCTTCCTCAGCCTATTCGCATCCATAACAATCCCCACCATCTCTTCCTCCATCTCCGCCGCAGCAACCGCCGCAGACACCTCACCTGACCCGACTTTCTGAACAAACCCCGCCTGAGCTCTTCTTGCTCTGTTCATCAACGCCGGCACCATTAACCTCAGCCCACGTTCGATCTGATCGATTCTGGTTGTTAATTTACGTGACTGAATCTTCCAAGCATTCATTAACGGCCACTGTTTTTTCAAGAACTCGCAAGATTCACCCACTTCGATTTCTTCTTCATCTTCTTCTTCGATTTCTTGTTCTTGATGTTCTTGATAATCGTACTCTTCGTCTTCGTTCTCTGGTTCTTGCAGTGAGAAACTGTCGTCGTGCTGGAGGAGGTAGGAGCGGAGGAGGTTGGTGAAGAGGTAGGGGTGGAGGTCGCCGAGCCAGAGGAAAGGGAGTTCCATGGCGTTACGGTGTTCGACGGGGAAAAGGATTTGAGAGACGTCGGTGGAGGCGGCGAGGTCGAGGTTGTGGTAATAGGATTTGAAGTGATGGTGGAGGATTTCAACGTGGGCGGAGAGGAGGTTGGGGGAGGAAGTGGAGGTGGCGCAAGACATGTGGTGGCGGAGGATTGGGAGGTGGATTGTCTTCAGGGTTTCGATCCAAATGGCGTAGTAGTCCCTGAATCGCCGGCGACCGGTTGGTTTCTTCCGAGCTGCAAACATAATCCATAATCCATCAAACAATTCATCATTAATCAATTAATTTGTAGTAGAATGAATTACAGAGAGACTTACATAAAGATTTGATCATCTTTTTTGGGGGGAAAAAGATTGGGATTCTTGAAGTGGGATTTGTGTTCTTCAGGAGATGAAAATCGGATTTATTTTATCTTTTTGGATGATTTCCATATGACTCCCACTGCATTTTGTTTTCGGTTTTAGTTCGAGGGAGAATGGATCTTAGATTTTTGCTATCGTCGTCTATTTATGTAAATAATCTTTATATGAATATATATTTATTATATATTATGTCTCTATTTTCCACAAATTTACAATTAGACCGGTGAAAAATAGGCTTTTGTTTCGAACGGTTCATTTTTGACATCTTTGTTGGTCTTTATGAAAAAGGATAAATTGTGTTAAATATGTGTTTTATACTTATAAACCAATCTTTTTATAATGATGGGTTATGATGTGACATTTAACATTTTTTAAACTAAACATGTGAATATGTGATGGTCTAATTTTTGCACTTCGGTCTAATCGAAGCCCCATGGTTGTATATTCTTTCACGGGTAGTACTTTCATCAATTTCCATTTGATTTCTCTTGTTGTCATGAACACATGCCTCACACATGAAGGCATAATAGTATTTTCTCCCATTTCTTGATGAAAGCCTCTATATATGACTTTATTAGTTCACATCTTCTTCACCCACCCTCCATTACTATCGTTTGTGAATAAAAACTCATGCCTAAAAGAATGAACTTGTTTGCTTCTCTTGTGAGGTACTTGGTTATTGGACAACTTTATTACTGACATGTCATAAAAAGTTGTATAACACCATGTTGTATGGTCCCAATGCACTCAAGAATTCTATGGAGCCAAATCACTTGACATACACAACTTGCTATGATTTAAATTCAACTTTAGTTATAAACAATGTAACCACATGTTGCTTCTTGGATGACCATGAGATTGTAGCATCCGGTATACTAACGTGCTTCTTCGAGTCTCGATATCTCCTGCATAGTCTGAGTCAAAGAAAACAACAAGCTTTGTGTTTCCATCTCTCTAGTACCACATCTCATGCTCTATGTTGCATTCAATGCTTCATGGTACCTTTAACGTATACTGACCATTGTCATGTCCTTTTCTCTTCAACAAAGAAACAAACTCAAACTAAAAGGAGGAACTAATAGCTAATGCTCCTGCACTCTAGAAAAGATAACCTTCCTAGTAACGAAACGTTTCCCAACATTGAGAGCAGACAAGCATAGGCTCTTGTGATGAAAGTGATAACATAGTATGTGTGGGATTGTTCCTAACAGTTTTCGATGATCATGTCCAACAATCCAAGAAATATAGCAATTACTTAAATGTTTTCCTTCAATACTTTCACATAATTCTTAAGAGCCTTGCATTGAAATCGTGTCAACATACAAAGTAACATATATACATGTTACTTGGATAGGAGGGTCAATCACGAAAGTAATAACACAATATGGTTTGGCGTTTACAAGTGCTTTCGATGATCATGTTTTAATTTCATTTTTTCTTATGATAACTTTGTACTCTTTAGAATCTACCTAACTTTGAAACTTTGATGCTTACTTTTTTTAACTCGAGATGCGTTAAGATTAAGGACTTTAAACAAATGCACCTTCTCACAATTTGATCATGGCTAGTGACAAATGACAATAAGAAACAACCAAACAAAAACACCAGGATTTAAGTGGTTCACTCAATCTAATTTGACATTTCAATATTAAAACCCTTTATTTGAATGATGCAAGCTTTCTTTTTCATCTAACGTCACTCGCTTCTTCGTCCTTTTGCATCTGTGCCCAAATCAACATCGTGATTGTTTGCTTTTGTGGTAGAATCATGATAATGAAGACGTCATGGACACAATTAAACGCTAGTCGCCATTTTTACTCATGTCCTATAGTGTAAGTTGATTCTCAGCTTCTTCAAGGTTTTCTTATTATAATTATTTGTAACCTAAAAGGTTTTTATGAAAACGAAGGGTTCAAGGTTTGGTTTCCTTAGGGGGTTGACCCAGATATGTGTGCAAGGTCAACAATGATAATCCATGATCTGCTTAAGAACATTAATAAGCAAGATGAGGCTATCCAATCTTTAGAGGCTGAAATGAATAACGCTGAGGATGTACTTGGTCTAGAGTTGGGTTTCTTGTTATTGCAATATGGTTTATGTAGGAATGCAATGTACTTCACGTGGGAATAGATGAAATGTGAATGTACTTTTTTGGTAATAGAAATGTACTCTTGGTAACTAGATGATTGTACTCTATTGGTAACATGAATGGAAAATATTTGTTCCGATATGAATTTGTGTTCAAGTAAACTGGCAATGTACTTATGACCATATAAAAATGTACTTTAGTAACATCATGTTATGCATATACATTGTTTGTTCTGAGACGAATTTATGACTATATAGCAATGTACTTTGATAAAATTGTTCATATAAACTGTCATAGTGGAATGACCATTTCAATGACAATGGAAAAGGTATCTGGCATATTAATATTAATGGCAATGTACTTATGGCCATATAGCAACGTACTTTAATTACATTGACCATATAACAGTCTCATTGAATCATACTTAAATAAGCAACATGCTAGATTTTTACGTTACCAAGTTAACCAAATAGTGAGCATACATTATCACAAGAAGATTGACCAAACATTGAACATATATTATCTTAAGAACATTGAGCAAAATGACAAATGTTTACATTACCAAGTACTTGAAATGTTTTCTAACATAACAAAAGAGTGACATACTTAATGAAACCACAACTAGAAAAAATAACATACATGGATTACTTTTTGCTCAAGAAAAAAAAAAGAATCAAGTTAGTAAATTTAGTTATCTAGTTCCTTTGTTTTTGTCTTACAAACTCTCATTAATGGACATTGAGAACTTACCATATATGTGTATTGTGTCAAAATGTTGGTTCAATGGGCAGATCGTCAACATTTGAAACATCATCTCCCCTCGAATTGTAAATAATAATTTTTTTGTACACATTTACAATCGTTTTTACAATATTTTTAAACTAATTTACAAATTTTTAAACTTCTTCTATAATTTTTAATTTTTTATACTTCTAAACAGGTTTTTTACTTACCTTTATTATAAACCTTTTTTTACTAATTTTGTTACAAATTTATAAAAAATATATCATATTCATAACAAACTTTAAACTATGGATCAAATTCTTAATAAAATTTAAATTGATTTAAAATATAAAAATAATATATAACCTGCTAAACTTAAGACAAAACTTCATAAATGGTCCCTGTGGTTTCAAAAGATATCTGGTTTGGTCCCTAACTTTCAAAAACCTCACGCCTAGTCCCTGTGGTTTCAAAACTTTTGTTAGGTGGTCCCTGAAGCTAACTCCGTCTGATTTTAGCCGTTTACTCACCTCACGTGCGTTTCATGTGAGGGTAAAAGGGTAATTTCAGGCTGGGCTTCTATTCAAAATGCGGGAAACGATCAATTGCATCTCTCAAGAAAGGCAGGTGATACAAGTCATCCTTTCGTAACCCTCTCTTAAGAAACGAAGTGTACATTTGCATCTCTAGCCTCCGATTATTTCCAAGCATACGTTCGTAAATCAGTAAGACATGGTGTTGTGCGAGTGGATTCTGCGACAAAGGACTTCAAAACCAGATTTAGAAGTTGAATATGGTAAGTTTTTACAATATACGCTAGTAATTCTAAATTTTGATGGTGCCAATCAGGTGTACAATGTGTTAACCCTAATCTTATGTCGCAGCTGGAAGTAACAGCTATTTCACGATTAGGGTCTCGTATGGTGGTATCTTCACGAAGCCCCCAGGAAGAAGATACATAGATGGTTTAGTCTCTTACTTTGACTTTGTTGACACAGACCTGTTCTCGGTACATGATATAAATGACATGGTTCTTGAGTTAGGGTACCAAAAAGAGCAGACATTGTACTATCATTATTGTATCCCTAAACTCTCATTAGATTATGGCTTAATGCCTTTAGGGAATGACCAAGATGTGCATAAATTGGTCACGTATGTACCTAAACATATACAGATCAGTGTGTATATTGAAGCTGGGCAAACAAGGGTATTTACGCATCTTAGGTCTCCTTCAAAATTGATAATTGAGGACTTGGAAGATGAGAATGTTTCAGAATAGATGAATAGGAGACCATTTAAGACAGTAGGAGGTTCATGTAGTAAACAACTAGATTTTAATGAAGATAATTGCCTGTTGACATCCATTGTACCATATAGCTAACAAAGTCAGGTGATACAAGTCGAGGAAGATGCAGAAGATATCCCTCTCCAAAGTAACATCCAACCAGTAGATAATGACACACTTTTAGAATGTTTCTCAATACTGGATGCTTATGATGCTGACATCAATGCTGAAAATGCTATAGAAGATCAAGGTGCTGAAGTCAATGGTGAAAATGCTGAAAATGCTGAAGTCATTTATGATGCTGAAAATGATGAAGTCAATGGTGAGGATGAGGATGAGGATGACGACTTCAACATAGATGATGCAAACCTGTATTATGATGTAATTGTGGATATGAGTGAATTTCGAGCTGCTGTGGATTTTGATGAAAATGGGATACTTGAAGGTCAAACTACAACTGCAAGTGAGCATATTATTGATGAAGAAGTTGAAGTGGTAGACACGGATGGAGCTCAGGTTGGAGGATTTGAAAACGAAGATAGGAACACTGTAATCAGAGAATTGAGTAAGTCAAGAAAATGCTCACATGGGGAGGTTCACCAGAAGGCGTTTAAAGTGGGACAAACTTTCAAGTCAAAAGAAGATATCAGTAGATTTATTAAGATCCACTCAGTTGAGACAATGAGGGAAATAAAACTAGCAAAAAATGACAAAATTAGGATGAGGGTCAAGTGTGAGGGCAGGGTGGGCCAGTCTGGTGAATCGAGTGGTGGGCCCTCTATAAGAAGTAAAGGGAAAAGTAAAGTGGACTCTAGTAAAAAGGAATCTTGTCCTTGGGCGGTCCAGATATCGAGGCCTAGTGAATCGGAATATTGGATGGTGAAAACCATTAATGCTGAACATAAATGCTTGCAATCAAGGGATGTTAAAGCTTGCACCTATAAATTCTTGGCTGATAATATCGTTCAACAAATTCAAGGAAACCCTAGGATTCCAGTGAAAGCACTACACGAGGAGTTGACAAGGAAATTTGAGCTTGGTTTGTCGAAACAAAAGGTTGCAAGGGCAAAGTCAATGGCTGAACATTTAATTAGTGGAGACTATAAACTACAATACGGAGTATTAAGGGATTATGTGTTAGAGCTTCAAAATAGCAACCCAGGTACGACTGTTAGGATAGATGTGTATCCTGAAGGTAATCCTTCTGCTACAACCAGGACATTCAGATGAATATATGTTTGTCTTGGTGCATTGAAGTTGGGGTTCCAGGCTGGCTTACGTGATTTCCTTGGAGTTTATGGTACATTCTTGAAAGGACCATATCCTGGCCAAGTGTTGACTGCTGTAGGACTGGATTCAAACAATGGTATTTATCCTGTAGCTTATGCTATAGTTGAGGCTGAAAATACATCATCTTGGACTTGGTTTTTGGAGTTACTAGGAGAGTGTCTGGATCTTGGCCCTCAATCCAACTTTACATTCATATCAGATAGACAAAAGGTATGTACTTGTTAATTACATTACTTCACTTTTTTACCAATGGAACTTGACATTTGTAAAATCTTATATTGTTTAGGGCATTGTACAAGCAATTTCTAAGGTTTTTCCCAGTGCAGAACATAGATTATGTTTAAGGCATATTCAAGAAAATTTTAGGATTCATTGGAAGGATATTGAATTAAGGGAACATGTATGGAAATGTGGTAGAGCAACAACAATCAACCACTTCAAGTCTGCTATGACTGAATTGCAGCAGATGAATGAAAGAGCTCACAACTGGTTGTCTCAGATTCCAGCTTGCCATTGGTCGAAGTCCGAATTCACTGGTAGGGCACACACTGATTGTCTTCTTAATAATCTTTGTGAGGTGTTTAACTCTCAACTAGAAGATGGTAGAGACAAACCTATCATAACCTGTTTAGAGTACATTAGACATTATCTTATGAAAAGATTGTGTGTTGTGCAACAAAAGATTGATAAATGTCAAGGGCTTCTAACTCCAACAGCCACCCAACTTTTAGAGGATATCAAGAAGGAAGCATCTAAGTTTACAGCTACATACAATGGGGCAGGGAAGTACCAAGTTAATTGTCCATGGCAGGATCAGTTTGTGGTCAATCTAAATGAAAGGACATGCACTTGTAGGTATTGGGAGATTACAGGATTGTTGTGCAAACATGCAGTTTGTGCCATTTGGGATAAGATTCAGAATGTAGAGGATACCCGTGATGTTGAAGAGTGGGTCCACCATTGTTATAGGATGTCAACATGGAGGGCTATGTACTTACACAAAATTGATCCTATAAATGGTCGTTCAATGTGGCCAAAGAGTGAGTGTCCTTTTGCCTTAAATCCACCAAAGCATCACAAACAGGTATGACCTTATAAACCAATATGGTCTGTTATACCAATTTGATTGTATCCTATAAACTAATTGTTTATTATTTACATAGGTGGGAAGGCCAAAAAAGAAGAGGAAGTTAGCTGTTGATGAGCTCAGCACCCAAACAAGCAAGTTAACTAGGAAGTATCTGACAGTAACATGTGCCAAATGTCATAACAAGGTCCATAATTCCAGAACATGCAAAGGGCAGGGGGCATCGGTGCATCATCAAGTGTGGGGGCAAAGGGGAAGAGTAAGGGGAAAGGGAAGGGGTATGAGGTTCTGTTAAGTAGGAGTGTTGTTTGTAGGCTACTTTATTTCTAATTTGGTGGTATGTATTGACAATTCTAGTTATGGTGGTTTCTATTGTCAATTACTTTTGTCCAAAACAATGCAATACTTTTGGTTATGGTAACGTACTTTTGACAATACTTTTGGTTAAGGTAACGTACTTTGACAATACTTTTGGTTATGGTAACGCACTTTGACAATACTGTCCATCACAAACAAACACCATCTTTACATTAAACATAATAAGAAACACACTTTCAACACCATTTTTACATTAAACATAAGACCACATACTGTCCATTACACCGAAATGGTTTAACAAAAACCGCACAAAAACCACCATTTCAACACCATATACTGATTACCCACAAACACCAACCACATATTTTACAGGACATTAACAAGGAACATCTAAACAAACACCATAACCCTAAACCCACAAAAACCACCATTCCCACAAAAACCCACAAACACCAAACACATATTTTACTCAACGTGAAACTCATATTCAATGAGCTTGATTTTACCATGGTAGTTGGACAAGTCGGCTTTCATCAGTTCCAGCAAGTCATCGAGAACCCTCATCATTTTGACTGCACTTTCTTGGCTTTCCTCCAGCGTTTTCGTAGCCACAACGAAGTTCATGTATCGTGGTAATGTCTCCAAGTCATCAAATAGATTGTCTCTGAAAGTGTAATCTCCTTCTAGCGTGTTCTGCAACTCCTTGACAAGCCGCATGTTGTTTTCAGTTTTCTTGATTAGGGTTGCGAGCATGGCGTGGAGATCCATTCCTTTCATCTTGGCAGGGGAGGAGATTGTATGTTGTTAGCTGATGAGATTGTATGTCATAGAGAAAGCTAATGGTTTCTTATATAGAAATGAATATGTTAGACGATTAATGGCTCAATTAAATGTGGATTCACCTGTCATAATGGCTGAATTAAATGTTCATCGGGCGAAAAGACGTATAGCCGCAACTGGAAGATAGCAATGATGTCTAAGCTATTACTTGGAAATTAATACCAAAATTGGAATTCATTCATACAAACGTAAATGTTCACATTATACATAATAACATTAGATTCTAATAACATATTTCTAAGATATTACACCCAAAAACCTCCATTTTCTTAGACACGATTACCCACAGACAAGTATTAAGAACTTTACTGATACAGATAGTAACCCAAGAATAAAACCCAAGAACATATTATCACCATTTTCATCTTCCAGACCTTTGCTTCCAATCGATTCATTGCTCTAAGCAATCCTGGGATCACGATAACAGCCCTAGGGCACATCGGAGGGTCTACTCACCCTAGGAACCCACATTTCCTTCCTGACCTTGAACAACTCCAAAATTGCCTACCTGGGTTTAGATCGGTCCATGATGTCATCTTCATTGCTCGACTTCCACATCGACATTTTTCCATTTGAGCTTGATCGAAGCGTTCTTCAAGGATTCGGCGTAGATAACGATTGTTAAACGGCTATAATGAAACAAACCTGCTTAAATGGAAGCCCAGCCTGAAATTACCCTTTTACCCTCACATGAAACGCATGTGAGGTGAGTAAACGGCTAAAATCAGACGAAGTTAGCTTCAGGGACCACCTAACAAAAGTTTTGAAACCACAGGAACTAGGCGTGAGGTTTTTGAAAGTTAGGGACCAAACCAGATATCTTTTGAAACCACAGGAACCATTTATGAAGTTTTGTCTAAACTTAATATAACATATTAACAACGTCAACTTGAAAATATTTCCTATAGTTTCTTTCAAAAACACAAATGACAATCAAGGTCAAAAACAAAAATTAAGGGGGGTAAATGTGAAGATCATGAATAGCCAAGGGGTTATTCCTGTAATACACAAAAAAGTCCCAAGTAAAATGCCAAATTTTATCGTGTCTTTCTCCCTCCTCCCTCTTCACACTCATCTCTCCACCATGGCACCACCCAGATCTCCGCCGTTGGCCACCACAACCAGCACCATGCTCCTCCTCCTACTCGTCCTCACCGTTTTCCCTTCCGCCACTCTCCAACAACAATCCGATCTGGACTCAGACTGCACCAATCGCTGGATCCATATCCGTCACCTCCCATCACGTTTCAATCTCGATATCCTCACAAACTGCTCCACCGCCCACCACCCATTCTCCGACGACTTCTGCCCTTACATCTCCAACCATGGCCTTGGAACCAAAACCCACAACCAATCACACTCATGGTTCCGAACTGACCCTTCTCTCCTCGAACTCTTCTTCCACCGCCGTATGCTCGAATATCCTTGTCTCACCGCCGATCCAGCCGCCGCCGACGCCATCTACGTCCCTTACTATGCCGCCCTTGACTCCCTCCATTACCTCTACGGCCCCGATTACAACTCATCCTCCCAACACGGCCTACACCTCTACAATTTCCTCCGGTACGATGACTCACCGGAGATCTGGCTCAACAACCACGGCCATGACCATTTCCTGGTACTCGCCGGAAGCGCATGGGATTTCAGTCAGCCATTAGGTAACGATCCACCGTTATGGGGCACTTCGTTTCTGGAATTGCCGGAGTTTTTCAACGTCACCACATTAACTTTGGAATCAAGAGCTTATCCTTGGCAAGAACAATCAATCCCTTACCTCACATCATTCCACCCACCCAATTTAGCACTCTTCGATTCATGGACCAAAAGGGTTCGTAGATCAAGAAGATCAACCCTAATGTTATTCGCCGGCGGCGGTGGGATCTCTTCAACGCCTAATGTACGACGGAGCATCAGATTAGAATGCGACAACAGTTCCAAAATCGAAAACACAACCCAGAAAACCAACCAATATTCCAAACTATGCGAATTTATAGATTGTTCGAATGGAATTTGCGAGCATGATCCAATCAAATTCATGAAACCAATGTTACATTCTAGTTTCTGTCTGCAACCTCCGGGGGACACCCCAACACGGCGATCAACATTCGATAGCATCCTCGCTGGCTGCATACCAGTGTTCTTCGAGGAATTATCAGCCAGAAAACAATACGGATGGCATCTACCAGAAGATCAATACCATGAATTCTCGGTGACGATTCCAAAAGAGGACGTGGTGTTCAAAGGGGTGAATGTGTTGGAGATTTTGAAGGGGATTCCAAGAAGTGTAACGAGGAAGATGAGGGACAAATTGATTGAGATGATTCCCAGAATTATGTACAGAAAACATGGGAGCTCATTGGGTTTGAGGACGAAGAAAGATGCATTTGATATCGCCATTGAAGGTACACTTCAGAGGATTAAAGCCAGACTTGACGATGTTAGTGATAAATGATAGAATTGTAGTAATTTAACGTGGGGGTGTAATTTATCAATTTCAAACATCATTTTTCGTGCCACTTATTAGGGTTTGTAGATAGATTTCATTATTCTGTATTCACTAGAATTTGTAGAAAGATTTCATGATTTGGTACCTGTCCATGCACCTGAAGGTGACATTGATAATTCTTGAGTTTTGGTAAATTTAAAAATTGTGATTGAGTTTAGTTTATTAAGAATGATTTGGTTTAGGTTTTTTTCTTGTCCAAATTCGGTGGTTTGATAAGGAGACACTAGTCATCTTGAATCTTGATCATCCAAATTAATAAAATAATCGTCACTATATGTGACCCAAAATATGGGTTTTTAATCTTTGAAAGAAAGTTTTGCAAGATAAATGCACAAAGAAGAAAAAGAATGAGATATTATTGATGTTTTACTACTTCATCATTAAGAAGAGATGATGAAACAAAAAGGCAAGCTTTCCAAAGATGACATCCTATGATTTACGATTTTAAGTATTGTACTTCATGATTATTATTATTATATCATTTGACTAGTTGTGAAATCCGTGTATTACACGGGATGATACAAAATAATTATTAAATAAAAAGCCTAAACACTAATAATTATGCATAACAAATTCTCGACAATATATAATGAAATTTTTGGATATATACATTATTAAATTAAAACTGCAACATAATTGTTGATAAACTTTGAACAATTATAACAAATTACATATTTTGAAAGACTTCTTTGAATACAACACTTGTTGTTCTATTGCTAAGTTTACCGTCGTCTAAAATTAATATTTTTAATTTATCTTTACTTTTAACTCTCGACAATATAATATACAACTTGTGTGATAGCTAAATCAATACCATGTATTCTCGGTGACGATTCCAAAAGAGGATTATGATTATTATTATAATTATCTTACTCCTCAAGGTTTGTGTTATAATTATCAACACCCAATCAGCCCTCGTGGAATTTTCGGTCACAACATGTGTGATAGCTAAATCATTCAAAATTGAATCACAATCCCTATAAAGTATAAATCAACCAAAAATGGTTTTCAATCTTGAAAAATACAAGTTTTGCAAGATAAATGCACAATGAAGAAAAAAGAATGAACATCTTATTAATGTTTTGCTACTTCACAACTAAGAACATGATGATCAAACATTAAAAAAAAAAAAAAAAAAAAACCTCTCAACCCCCACAAAAATGATCAAGATTTTTAGATTTTTCAAACAATCTTACAACATCTTTCTTCATTCTTCCCTTCCCACTCCAAGTACACAAACCAATGTTCAAAAAGACAAGTCTACCCCCATCTCAGTATAGCCGAACCCCATGTAAGCCCAGCCCCAAACCCCGCGGTAGCAATGGTTTGACCTTGTTTGACTTTCCCACTTCTAACCGCTTCATCTAATGCCAAAGGGATTGAAGCCGCACTCGTGTTCCCATACTTTGCAAGATTCGATATCACTCTATCTTTTGGTACTTCCAATCTTGTTGCCACCCCATCAATGATCCTCTGGTTTGCCTGTCAAATTACACAAATACCCTTCATGTAAAATTACACAAATACCCTTCACATAAAATTACACAAAGACCCTTCATGTAAATTTTCACAAAGACCCTTCATGTAAAATCACACATATCCTTCATGTAAAATCACACAATTACCCTTCACGTAAAATTACACAAATACCCTTCACGTAAAATTACACAAATACCCTTCATGTAAAATTACAAAAAGACCCTTCATGTCAATATTACACAAATACCCTTCATGTAAATTTACACAAAGACCCTTCATGTGAATTTACACAAAGACCCTTCATGTGAAAATTACACAAATACCCTTTAAAGAAATAGCCCTTGTGGGACCCATGGTCAAACCTGATGGAGAAGTAGCCAGTCAATATCTGACCGATTAAGACCAGCTTTTGCTAGTGAAGCCTCGATGGTTTGTGGGACAACACTAACAGCAAACCGAAACACTTCTGTCCCATTCATTTTTATACATGAAAAAGATGAACGGTTAGGTGGGAACCCTAGGGCTGAACCGTTTGTACCCAATGCATCATTTGTTGTACTTTCTTTGATTCCAGCATTCAGGTGCCTGTTTAAGGAAAAGGGTTATCAAAAAGTTTAAATTATTTTCAGAAATTCACAATCTTTCTTTAAAGAAACCTGTTGCCATCTCCATCACTGTGCAAGTCAAACCCAAATAAACCGTCCTCTTCACTGTCACACGCCTATTGAAATTCCAAATATACCCTTTGAGAAATACAATCGATAAAAGGAGGAATTTATAATAATAATAATAACATACCTGGACAAGAACAGCACCAGCACCATCACCAAAAAGGATGCATGTACCTCTATCTGTCCAATCAACATAACGTGAGAGTGAATCTGCTCCAATCACAAGTACATTCTTGAAACCGCCACCTGTAAAAAAAAAACAAAAAACAAAATTCAAGAAACTATTTAGAAATGGGCAAATTGCAGAAAATAGCAACTGACTTTACTCTTTGAACCAATATAGGCTATGTACTTTGTTTTTTTACCCATGATAGCAATTTACTTACACTTACTTATTCATAATAACAATGTACTTACAAGTTTTTACTTAAAATAGCAATATACTTGAATGTTTGTCGCACATAAGAGTAATGTACTTACAATTCTTTACTCATAATAGCAACATACTTACTTTTCTTTACCAATCATAGCAATATGTAATAATTAAAGTAGAATGCTCATATTGGTAGCAAAATGTAAGTACATTGTATTTTTGGTAAGCAAATGTAAGTATGTTGCTATTATAAGTAAAAAGAATACAACAAATTGTCCTTATTGGTGGCTAGATCAAAGTACGTTGCTATTTTCCACATTTGACCTATATAAATCGATTGACCAAAAAAAAAATGACAATCTTTATATTTTATACCTCGAATGTAACAAGAAGCTGAAACTAGGCCTAACACAAAACCACTACAAGCAGCTGTAATGTCAAAAGCAAGTGGATTTCCTTTACATCCAAGTGCTTTTTGAATCTGAAATATAATAGAAATAAATAAAAATTGGTAATTAAAAAAATGATAATTAAATTTTAATTACATGAAAAGAAAAAGATTCAACCTGTGGAGCACCACCGAATAGATCTTCTGGGGTTGATGTACATAACAAGATAAGGTCAACATCATCAGGTTTGACTTCTGCCATTTCTAGTGCTTTTTGAGCTGCTTTTACAGCTAGACCAGTCAAGCTTTCATCACCTGTAGTTTTTTTTTTGGATTGTTTAAGGTTTGAATTTGAATTTGGATTGTTTAAGGTTAGATTTTTAATTTGGATTTTTAAAATAAAACAATAACCTGTAAGAATTCGTCTGTTGCGAATTCCAGTTCTAGCAGATATCCATTCATCATTTGTATCAACAATTTTTGCAAGATCATCGTTAGAAATCTGGAGATGAGGTACAGCTGATCCACACCCAACAAGTTTGCATCCCTTGTTTACAAGCCTTTCATTTGGAAAAATCAGAAGATAAAAAAGATAAATCGTAAATGGGCAAATCTTGTGAATTCACATGCAACTACAAAGAAGTATAAATTCGAATGGAGGAAATCTATAAAATGCATTAGTAATGTGAGTGATTCTTTTGAAAAGTTAAATCATGAAATTGTTCATACTTTTGAGTTCACATCTTGTACTTTTTGATGTAATGTTGACGTAGTTTATTGTACAAATCTGAAGGCAGCAAGATTCTTTAGTACTTCAGATCGGACAAAAGTATCAACTCTTTTGTTGAAGATCCACAAAATGAAGATTTGAAATGAAATGAAAGGGGATAAACAAATTGACGCTGAACGTAGCTCAAATGTGAAGTTATGAAAATGAAATCAACTGGCCTAAATGCATTGACCCTAGAAATAGATATAGATTTTGAAGTGGAAATTTAGCCTTTTTGACTTCGAAAGTCAAAATGAATACACGAGGATAGTATAAATGAATAAATGATGCTAATATACTCGAGTGGTTTTGGACTGAAACAAACTGCAAATTCAGATTGATTCGCCTACGAAAAAACCCAACTTAAACCCAGCAAATTTCGATTAGAAGATTAGAAAAAGAACCCACGAGTAATTTGAAACGAAAACGAAAAGAAAACTTTGAAATTGAAACTAACCTGGGCGCACGAGATTCAGGAGGGGTGAAACTCTCGACTCCTTGAGAAGTACTGGAGCAGCGTATCCTTTTGGAGATTACATCAGGGCAACGAAACCCAGAACGATTTATACTTATAGATGAAGAGATTCTCATAGTTGGAGTGAAAAACCCAGATGCATTCGCCATTAAAGGAGCAATTAAGATCCAATTTGAAGCAAATAGTTAGCTAATTTATAATGGTGAAAGGAGAAAATGGGAAGCATGAATGGATTTAAGATGTGAAAGGATTGAGGGATGGATTATTGAGAGGAACGATGGTTCATATGTGTGTAGTTTACAATCTGCGGAGCAGTCGAAGCTCAAAGCAGAAGGCGACCATGCCAATTGCCAAATGCCAACTGCAATTTGAGAGGAAACTCCGAGGCGAATAAAGAAACACAAAACCATGGATTTATGTCTACAAAATCCGTGGTTGTATTTTTTATTTTTTTTAGTATAAATTTGTATAGATTTGGACATAATAAAACAGGGTTAAGTTCATATTTAATAAAATATATTTTAATTTGTTTGATTTAGATTTTTTTTTCCAAATGATATGATGAGATAGTATATTATCTAAGTGGAATATTTGATAAATTTAATATTTTTATGTTTGATTTATATTTATTTTAGGGTTTAAAGTAATAATAACATATCTTTTAATTATTCTAATAATAATAAAATATCTTTTGATTATTTTACTTATGATATTTCACTAGAATTGATGTTCAAGGTTTAAAGTTTGGCAGCAAATTTGGACATAAAACCCAACATTAAATTGTAGAATAAGTGTGATTAATAGTTGGTCTAGAATCCCTAGAATTGATTGATGTGGTTTAATTGATTTAAAACACCACATTTGTTGGAGTCCACCATTAATAGTAATTCCGGCCACATGTTTCCTTGCTTTGATTTGTAACCAAAACCGATGGGAAATTGAATAAAATTAGTATTCAAGCAATTTTGGAATAAGAACATATGGAAAAATGAGTCGATTTGGGGATGAATCGAGACCGGGTCAAGAAAAATGGATCTTCAATCTTAAATTGGTGAAGATGATGACAACATGTAATTTAATCATGTGTCAAAATTACCTTTGATATGAAAGTTTTCAATTGGGTGGGGCTATTGAAAGTTTATAAAAAAAATAACAATTATATAAAATAAAAAAATATGACATAGATTATTATTATTAAAAGTAGTATATATTTTACAACATTTATAATTTAATGGATCGACATATTGAACCGACACGTCTGATTGGGAAGTAGGAGGCGACGCCTTAGGTGGTTCAACCAAAGCTGGAGTGACGATGGAGGCGGCAGAAAGGGTTGACGCCGGCGGAACGGGTCGAAGAGATGAAAGAAAACTCTTGGGAACGGAAGTGAAGAAGGAGGTGGGAAGGGGTGGTTCTGGAAAGAAGCAGAAGAAAGTCTCGAGCGGTGGAAGGGAAAGGAGTAGGGCAAAAGATGGGATCCGAACCCGGATGGGGGGTTGGCCCATCCCGGCATAAAGATCCGCATGACCAAAAAAAACGTTACATGGGATACACAAAAACACGGGAATTAAACAAAGTATATAATAAGTACAAACTATTAACGTATTAATTAATTTTTATGTGGTAAAAATTTATATTAGTTATATAAAGGGGTGTAGTTGTAAAATAGAAAATATTTATTACATAATAGTTTCTTTCTAAAATTACCAATTAGAATTTCAGGAATATCTAGAAAAACATTATTTTTAATTTGCTTTTTTATCATTATAGAAAAAATAGAATTTTCATTAAGAACCTTGTGAAAACGTTGCTAAGGTATTTGGCTTATTAATTATTAAGTAGGTTATGTATAGAAATTGAGTGTCTATCAGATGATGAAAGAATATCACTTTATATTGACCATTTTGATGGTAAGTTAGAGGATCGGTTTGACGGAAACAAGGATGAACTGATTGATCCAACAGAACATGTGTTGGATTCTAAAGGTGAATCGCAAGATAATTACTTATCCAACAATTGGGATGGCGATGTTGAACAAATAAATGAAATTAGTATGAATAAGACCAATCATGATGATTTCTTGAGTAAATGTGCAAGAACTCAAAAAAATTGTTGAGGAATAAAACCTTGATGATAATTAGGGTAGCAAGAAGTGGACAATAAGACCAACCCTACCCTAGTGCATTCCATTGCAATACGTTATTGTACTAGAAAAACTAAAAGCATATTATAGGTATGAGAATTTAAAATCCTAAACAAATGAAAGTCATGTTATGCAACTATCTTGTTGTTGGTGGTTGCCAACTTTGCTACCAATAACTGATACTAAAAGACATTTGGTGAAGTGTTGCAAAAGTGAATATACATTCAAACTATGGGCTTCATGGATGCGTGATGAAGAATCTTTCTAGATAAAATCTTTAAGGCTTGAGCATAATTATGTCAGGAACTTCAAACTTGGTTCAACTGTGACTTACTCATAGATTGGTAGTCCCTACACTAAGGAAATTTTGAATAAGGATAAAAATGACTATTAGGAAACTGAAATTGGAACTAAGAACATATATTTGGAATATAGGTTAGTCTTAGGCAATATCGAAGATCCAACAAGAATGCTTTGCATCTTATTGAGGGTACCTTGGTAAACCATTATGCTAGATTATAATCATATGGAGAGGAGATTAAAAGATCAAAAGCATGATCCCCAATCAAGATGGATGTATTGACAATGTTAGATGAGAAATATTATTTCAACAAGTTTTATGTGTGTTTTAATAGACTTAATAAGGGGTGGAATAAAGGATGTGGAAGGATAATTAGACTATATGACTACTGCTTCTTGAAAAGGATATGTAGTGGAGAATTGTTGTGTGCAGTTGGTAGGAATTCCAACAATCAAATCTTCCCCATTGATTGGGTTGTGGTATGTGTTGAAAATAAGTAAATCTAGAAGTGGTTTTTGGACTTGCTTAGTATGATCTTGAATTGCATACTGGACATTGCTTGACATTAATGTTTGACCAACACAAGCTATCAAAAATGTGTTATATATAATAACTTATGTTGATGTTTATCTAATTGGCGTTGAATTATAAGGATTTTTTGAGGTTGTGAAAGACTTGTTACCAAACGTATAACATAGACAATGTACAAGGCATATATTTTCAAACTTCAAGAAATGGTTTAGTGGTGCCCATTTCCAAACTCTTTTCTAGAAAGCATGTAAGCCAGGCATAAAACAAGGGTTTAAGTTATAATGAAGGAAGTTGACTTATTAAACCCAAACTTGAGACATATTTGATAGATAATGACCCAAAGAGATGGTTGTAAACTACTTTCAACCAGGAAAATCTTGTAATATTGTTGAAAATTGAATGTCAGAAAGTTTTAATTCCTTTATAATAGATGCTAGGAAAAAAACCAATTATTACCATGTTGGAAGAAATTAGAATATACTTGATGGACAAGGTCTACCATATGAAACTAAAGGATGAGCTTGGGTTAATCAAACGTGTCCTATTATTAAGGATAACCTTATTGAAATTAAGATTCATCAGAAGCATTGGTAGATGTTACAAAGTGGTTTGAATCAATTTGAGGTAAGGGTAAACAGGGAAGCATATGAGGTTGACCTTGATAAAAAAACATGCACATGTAAATTGTAGCAACTAAACAATTATGGTTATGTCCATTCAATAGCGATAATAAGTTACCTAAAAATTTTTGCAGAATCATATATGGATAAAATGTACAATAACACCATGTACATGAGATCTTATAATTATAGGATTATTCGTATGAATAGGAGCAACATGTGGCCATAAACAACTTATATTCCCCATTACCTCCCGTTAATAGAAGGATGCATGGAAGAAAAATTGCTAAAAGAAATAGGGATGGATTAGATAGAATTGGTGAACATAATGTGTCAAAAGTTGGGAAGAAAATAAGATGTAGCATATTCAAGGAGAATGTCCATAACAAGGCTACATGTAAGTTGGTCGAAAAACCAACAAAAGTTAAAGTAATGAGGTCTATGAAACAAAAGACTGGGAAGGTATTATACATTATATTATTAAGCTTTACATTACTTACACTCTAATTTACAACATGTTTATGTGCCGGTTGCAATGGAGGCTAAGGTACAAGAAGAAGTTAAGGTTGCGGTTTAACAACCGGTGTAGGATGAGGTGCAAGAAGGAGTAAAGTTGAGGTCCAACAAGTAGTGGGGGTTGGGGTACAGGAAGTAGTACATGCTGAGGTACCTCAAAGAACACCAATTGGCACAATTTTAAGTAGAAGGGGGAAAAGTGAGAGGGTTGTCAAACAGAAAATAAGCAAATAACTTGGGAGTAAAGATGCATAAGGGAACTCGACAAGAAAAAGCAGTTAACTTGGAATAATTTCTAGTTATATGGTTTTTTGAACTGTGTTACCCTTTTTGGAACTAACTTATTGCATAAAATATGCATGTTTTGGGACAATATGTATGAATGTTTGTGTTGACATTTTAATATATCAGTTATGGAATTATCCTTTTTGTCTTTTTGCATTTGTTAAGTACGAGAATAAGACATTGCCATTATGGAACACAATTTACAACATTACTATATCAAAGACAAAGTACCAAAAAAGCATTAATGACATAGAATACACCAAAAAGGGAATGTTATTGTTGATCCCTTCCATTATATAGTGATGTTTGTTGATCATTACAAAATGCTAAATTACTGTGCATACCAAAAGGATTATAACATGAATTGCAGTTACTACTTATACCAAGGGACTGCTAAAAGAACGGATCCACATAACCTTAACCATATCCAAAAATGTATAATTCATCCCCAAGTACCCCTCACATCTAAACCCTAAATGCATTGAAACACAAAACACATACAAGGATAAAGACAACCAACTCAGCCCATTTCAACATTGCCTTTAATTTTTACTTGTAATTTTAGCTTTAGAACCTCCAAATCTGTTAGTTCTATATGCCCAAGGATGATCATAAAATGATATTACTAATAATACATGATCCTATAGGGTCACACCAACAACAAGTTTGACACCAATTGATCATTTAGAACGTTAAATTTGATTTAACATCAAATGATACTAAATTTGCAATTTAATCTTGTAGGTTATTATTATTTGAGGTAAATAATAATAACTACAAAATTAAAGGTTGATTAGTAATTCATATGTGATGAATTAATTAAGTAATAATTAAATTGTTTAAATTGTTAAACGATTTAATTGATTTATAAGTAAGCCTTTTATTTAATTTAATTAGTAAATTAAATAATATATATATATATATATTGTTATATATATGTATATATATATAATTATACAATTAAGATTGTATATTTAGATGGTTTATTTATATATTTGATTATGGGTTAAATGTTATTCCATTAAAGAAATGAGAAGATGTATTATTTATAAGCTTATAATTATCTAAGTTTTATAAATAATAACAACCCACTAGCACTTCATTAGTCATCATATAACTAGCCATATTGGAAGGAAAAGAATGCATTAAGAACTTAAAAGAAAAGGAAGATGCCTTGTGTCTTCTAGCTTTTGATTATAGAAATCAAATGGATCTTTCTTTTAAGCTAGTTGCATGTGCTTTTATTTTCTCTTGGTGGGTTATATTGTGGACGGTTTTGAGAGGGTTTGTGTGATCATTCTTGCTTCAAAAATCAGCCAAAGAAACTCTCTAAAATCTCTCTTGATAGTTAGCAAAAATTGGTTTTTGGTTTCACAAGAAAAGGAGTTCTAACTTGCAAGTTGTGGAACTAGCATTCAAGGGTGTTCAAGCTTGTGGTGGATCAACTATAGAGGGATTCTAATTTGATTCCTAGCTATCAAAATCATCCAAACTAAACCCAAGAACAAAGGTTATGATCTTGAACTTAATCTATGTTTGTTCTTCATCTTATCTCTACATGCATGTAGCATGATCCTCTTGAAAATGGAATTTGTGTTCATGATTTTATGCTTCCGTTGCAAACTCTTGTTTTTGAAACTAATTACATGAACCTTGATTTCCAAAAATTGGTATCAGAGCCATGGCTATATTGCATGTTTAGATAATAAGTTTATTTAGATAAACTTGGTTTTTGGAAGCCATGAATGTTCATCTTCTTGAATGAAAGTTTCATGCATGGCTTCTTTGGCAACATGCAAATATATAATCTATGATTTTATGTAACCAACTATATTTTATGTATGCATGCATTTGGTTACATAGATGTTGCCTTAGAAAAACAAAGTGTTGATTTTCTTATGATTTTATGTGATAAAATGGTGCATAAACAAGTCAAGGACCATATGATGCATGTTTTGTGTTTGTATTCGATTTGGTTGTAATCTATTCTTTTATTCAAATGGTTTGTAATAATAATTAGTTATTTACTTCTTTTATTCATTTTGTAATTGTTAGAATAGTTGTATTTTATTTCATTCACAAAATGTAACAAGAGAAGGAAGTAAGAAAAGATTGCACCCAACAGCAGCACTTTCTGAAGAGCTGCTGTCCAGATTTCAAAATTGTTTTGAAAGTGTTTTAAAATTCATATCTTGGTTATTTGGTGATATACTTGTTGGTAACTTTAATATCTAGTATATACATTAAGTTTCAACAAGTATTAGCATCAATATAGCCAAGAATGAATTGAAAAATGCAACAAAAACCACAAAAACCCTTCCTGCTGCCCCTCGATTTCGCAAGTTTCATAGGGCCAGAAGAAAATTCACATCTCACTATATGATGTCAAGAAATGGTGGTTCAAGTGTCATTTGGTGATATAAGAAGCTTGGCAAAATTGTAGCCAAATCGGATATCATTTGGTTGAGTTTTTGTCACCTTTTTGTCCCTAGGTTTGGACTTGATATTTCATGTGTGGCTCACATGAAATATCAAACTAGTTGGCTTGTGTTTATGCACCCATGCATGCTTGTGATGTTTGAATGTTTTATTATGTTATGTTGTGGATGAAAATAAGATTTTGCATGCTAGACAACCTAGATAATTAAACATAATCATCAAGGAGTTTGTATTTTCAAAAGTTGACATTTAAAACATAAGATGTGATAAAATGGGTTTTGTTTAAAACCTATTAAGTCAAGTTTTGAAAATGATTGAAACAAGAAATAAAATGGAGATTTTATAAACTCTTACAAACTCCAACCCTAAATAATAATGGTAATTATTTAGGATTATAAATTGGTTCTAATATATGTGATCAAACTCAAACTTAATATTGGATATTAATTGTAATCTTGACCACAAACAAAGAATCAATAAAATGGAGATTTTATGATTTAGGAACCAATTAACAAAATAAGATTTAATGGTACCATGTTCATTAGATGTATGCAATCTACATGATACCATATGTTTTCAAAATTAGAATTGTAAAACATACAAATCCCTTATAAAATACGAATCTATACCGTCCTTCTTAAAGACACTCATGTATCACTTGTATTTCCTTGTGGGATAAAGGATACCTAACCACTTGGAGTCTTCTTGTGATACAAGAAGTAGTTTTGCAATATTGATGGGATAAAGGACACCTAACCATTAATAGTTGTCAAAACTACACGTCCGTTTAAGTAGGATGATTTGTTTGGAAATCTCTTGTGATAAAGGTCACCTAAGCATTAGAAATCCAAGGCATAGATGGGATTAAACATGCCAAACTTATAAATGTTATAATGGGATCCCATAACTCTAGAAATTATATTTGGATATAATTGGTAAACTGTTGTGACATCCGCCTAAAATGGATTCGGGTCAACCCAACCCAATTGGAAATCTAATAAACCCTAATCGAGATTACTTGACGCTAATAGGATCAAAACTCATACACTACGTTATAAATTGATGTTATTAGCAATATAGCATTGTATAATGTTATAACTATAATCAAATTAAATTATAATACCATATTATAATCAAATAAAAGTATAATTCTCTAATTAAATTAAAAGAATCAAACTTGAATGCTATAATTTAACTTCAAATCAAAGTAGATTGTTATAATCAAATAATAACCTATTTCTTTATAAAACTCTATTTTTATAAACACTACATTAAATTTTATAAAACTCTTAAGATGCTTGTGCTAGTGGAAAATTATGAAGACCACCAAAAGTCAAAAGATATTCCCATGGTCTTCCACTCACACCTCCCATCATCTTTCCTTTCCTTTTCCTCTCACCACATTATTCTCATCACCACTCAAACCCTCTCTATTCTTTCTCTCACTCTCAATCTCGAAATTTCTCCAAGAAAGCTTCATTTTCCAGCCAAGAACAATCCCTCATACTCAAATCTTCATCCCTCTTGAAGCATTCCTCAAGGTATGTTGTTAAAAGTTTCAAATTCATACATGGAACAAATTAAATCTACCAAAATATCTAAAACTCATTTTATGTATAAACCTGATTTTTCTCAGAATCCCATTAATAAAATAAGAAGTTCTGGAAATTTTCAGAAATTAACTCATTTTTATCGAATTATTATAATTATTGCACTAAAATAGGGCAATAATTCATATAAAATACTTTTTGTATTCAATAAATTCTGAGAAAATTATGGGATGACCCATAAACTGAGAAAACATAATTTATGAAGTTTCATGCATTTATATTACAGTTTTATGGTTATTTTGTATTTTATTTTGTTGAAGCTAAATAAATAGAAAAATATAGTTATGTATGTCAAAAACACGATTTTATATTTTTCGCACCTTAATAACATTATAAAGACCCCATGAAAAAATTTACAGATTTTTGTAAGAATGTTTTCTTATTTTTCCAAATTTAATGATTGTTTAATGGGTTAAATTGTTAATAAATAGCTATACAAGTCCGAAAATTATAAACCCTTGTCACAATATCATATATGACATATTAATCATAGATAAAAAGTTTAATGAATTTTCCTTAATAGTTTACTATTATTTATGATTTTATTGATTAGTTAATAATGAAAAACATAATAAATACTTCCCATTGCCCAAAATATCCACAATATTTACAGTAGGCTCAATATAATGTTAGAAAACTATGGTTAAGTTTCCAGAATTTTTGGGAATCATTTATTATTTTTCCCGAAATTTGTTGTGGTTTAATTATTAAAATACTAAATAAATACTAAAGCAGTTAATAAAAATATGACAATTTTACAGTAATTACTATGTTATGAAATAATGATTTTCTGATAATTTCAGAATGTTTCATTACTGTTTAGTATTTAAAACCATTTTCCTAAATATCTAAGCATGTAAAAATGCATTTTTAATGATTATTTCATATAAATAATTGTTTATAATATATAAAATCTGTAAATACTTATAATTTGACTAGTTATTATTTTAATAAGAAATTATTAAAATCTTGCCTAAAGTGAAAATATAAATTAATTAAGCAAAGTAATTAATTCAATTTAAAATTCATTTAACATATGAATACATTAATATTCAAAACAAAATTTGGATTATTGTTAATTCATCTAATATAAGAATATATGTCTAATTATTTTTATTAATACTATATTTCCGTTTATCGATTCCTAAGCCAAAACTATTAATTATATTAGGTTCTACGTCATTTTGACCCGAGCCGTCTTTCGTACGACACGCGTATTCCGTTTGGACTAATGTGAGTAATCTACCCCATATTTTATAATTTTCAATACTTTTGGGGTGTATCATGTGGTTTTAATATGTTCGAACTTCATTTTATTATTATTTCACCATTTAGACATTGTTGGGACATTTATACTTGAATCATTATTTGTATAATTATTGTTTGTTTACGCTACATGTACTTGTAGTGCATTATCATTTTTAGTCTAATCTCCATGACTATGCCCGTATTCTTGAGGTACGTTATGGACAATAATAGCGCTATTGGGTTGACCACCCCGCCTTGGGACGCTAAGGTGATTGATTGCACGTGGTTGAGTGTGTATGATGATTAGATGCTCCATCCTATATATATACATATATATGTATATATAGGGTGAGGACTTATTGTTGTTGTTATCATTTGTTAATCAATTTTTGATTTATAAACTGTTATCTCAATAACAGTTGCTTGCCAACTTCAAAAGAAAACAAATTTCAAATTATTCAAACTCACAATTTTCTTTAATAAAACTAGATTACTCACCAACTCTCGTAGTTGACCTGTTTTTACCCATGATGCAGATTTGAAGAATGAAGTTGATGAAAAGTAGGGTGTACCTTAGAAACCCACAAGACTATTTAAATTTGATGTAATAAATGTTGTTTGTATTTGAATTTGTATTTGTATGTTGTGGATCTTGTTTGATTCAATTAGTACTTAATTGAATCTAATCATATTATAACATAGTTGTCATGAGACTTTGAACAATATATCACTCCTTGATCAATTCCGCCAAGGATCGGGGTGTGACAACTGTTACCTACCTTGTTGATTCGAATAGGCGGGATAAAGGATACATAACCACTTATTCGTGATGCAACTTGGATTCTAGACCTTAATTAATTAAAGTTTATGAAACAAGAAAGGGTATTAATTATTAAGGACTTAATATCATAATTTACTAAATAGAACCTTGTTAAAATTTTTTAGATGGCACCAAACAACACACACTCGGCTCCTAACAAAACCTCACTACGGTCTCTCCTTGAAGGAGAAAAACTTAACCATACCAACTTCTTGGATTGGCACCGTAGTGTGAGAATTGTTCTCAAACAAGAAAAGAAAGAATATGTTCTCAATGAACCACTTCCAGAAGAGCCCCCTGCCATTCCTAAGCCCGCACACGATGCATGGCTTAAAAAGATGGATGATTCCATCGATGCATCATGCCTCATGTTGGCAACCATGATTCCCGACCTTCAGAAGGATTTGGAGAATCATTCTGCCTATGACATGATTCATCAACTAAAGGAAATGTTCCAACAACTTGCAAGAACGGAAAGGTTCGAAACTGTTCGGGCTTTCCATGCTTGCAAGATGGAGGATGGGCAGTCGGTAAGCTCTTATGTGCTCAAAATGAAGAGTCACATTGATCATTTGGCACGTCTTGGAGTTGTGATGCCCGATGAGCTAGCAACGGATATGATCCTTAACTCCTTGACAAAGTCCTTTGATCATTTTGTCATGAATTATAACATGAATGATTTAAACAAGACTATCCCGGAATTACATGGGATGCTAATTACCGGGGAAAAGAATCTGCCTAAGAAAACCACTCAAGTTCTCATGATCAAGGAAGGTGGAACAAAGAGAACTAGACCAGAACACCCCACCAACTCCAAGGGCAAAGGGAAAGCAAAAGCTTTCAAAGGTAAGGGCAAGAAAGTTGTCCAACCTTCCCATCCGCCCAAGAAGAAGGCAAAGGTTGCCAAAGAAGACACATGCTTTGAATGTGGCAAAGCTGGGCATTGGAAGAGAAATTGCCCTACCTATCTTGCGGAGTTGAAGAAGAAGAAGGCCGGTGAAGGCACTTCAGGTATCTATGTGATAGACCTAGAACTTTATAATTTATCTCCTAACACATGGGTATTTGATACTGGTTGTGGAACTCACATATGTAATATGTTGCAGGGGTTCAAAAGGAGTAGGCGACTAAAGGCAAATGAGGTAGTACTTCGGGTTGGAAACAATGCAAGGGTTGCGGTGGATTCAATTGGAAGTTTTAATTTATTACTACCTAATGGCTTGTGTGTGACATTGTTGAATGTTTACACTGTTCCTAGCTTGACTAGGAATATTATTTCAGTTGCTAAATTAAGACAATGTGGATTTGATCTTTCCTTTAATAATGATGATATTTGTGTTTACAAAAATAATGTATTCTATTTTGAGGCTAGGCCTTTAAATGGAATTTATGAAGTAAACCTTGATGAAAAGACTAACCATGACTCTTTATACCACACTTTCACCAAGAAACCCAAATTTGATTTGAGTCAAACCTATCTATGGCATTGTCGCCTTGGGCATATAAACAAGAATCGCATATCCCAACTTCAAAAGAGTGGACTTTTGAAGGCAAATGAGAATGACTCATTTGATATATGTGAATCTTGTTTACATGGCAAGATGACTAAAGCTCCTTTCTCCGGAACCAATGAGAGAGCAAAGGACTTGTTAGGAATCATACATACGGATGTATGTGGTCCTTTCAAGCCAATGACTAGATATGGTGAAAGATATTTCATCACCTTCACTGACGACTTTAGTCGTTTTGGATATGTTTATTTGATTAAACATAAACATGAGGCGTTTGAAATGTTCAAAATGTTTCAAAGTGAAGTGGAAAATCAACTCAACAAAACAATTAAAGTTCTTCGTTCTGATAGAGGAGGTGAGTACTTAAGTACAAACTTTATGGATCATTGTAAGACTTGTGGAATTGTTTCACAACTTACTCCACCTGGAACACCACAACATAATGGTGTGTCTGAGAGGCGGAACCGAACACTATTGGATATGGTTCGATCCATGATGAGTAGAAGTACTCTACCTTTATCTTTTTGGGGTTATGCTTTACAAACAGCTGCTCGTCTCCTAAACATGGCACCTACTAAGAAGGTAGATAAAACGCCTTATGAGATATGGCATGGAAGGGTTCCATCTTTATCCTATCTCAAGGTATGGGGTTGTGAAGCTTATGTTAGACAAGAAGCTTCAAACAAATTAGAACCCCGTTCAACTAAATGTATCTTTGTAGGGTATCCGAAAGATTGTCTTGGATACTATTTCTACAATCCCATCGAGAATAAGATATTTATTTCTCGAAAAGCTGAATTCCTAGAAAACAAGTTTCTGACGGAAGAGGCTAGTGGGAGGTTTGTGGAACTTGAGGAACTTCAGGAACCACAACCTGATACACAAGAAGTTGAATCTAGCATTCAACAAGAAATTGTTGAACCTGAACAAACGGTTGATCAGGAACAAATTGTAACACAAGGTGTTCGCAAATCTGGTAGGGTTCGAATTGAACCAGAAAGGTATGGTTACCTTTTGATGGAAGAGGAATGTTATACGATAGATTCTGATGAACCCGTCAACTATCAGAGTGCAATATCAGATCCTGAATCTGATAAATGGCTTGAGGCCATGAACACTGAGATGCAATCCATGCACGATAATCAAGTTTGGAACTTGGTTAATCTTCCCACCAATTGTAAGACTGTTGGGAACAAATGGGTTTTCAAGAAGAAAATCGACGTGGATGGAAATGTTCACACTTTTAAGGCTAGACTTGTCGCTAAAGGATACTCACAGACTCATGGTATTGACTATGATGAGACCTTTTCTCCAGTGGCAATGATCAAGTCGATTAGGATACTTTTTGCCATAGCCGCGTACTATGATTATGAGATATGGCAAATGGATGTCAAGACCGCTTTCCTTAATGGATACTTATTGGAAGATGTCTATATGGATCAACCTGAAGGTTTTGTTGATCCCAAGCATCCAAACAAAGTGTGCAAGTTTAAAAGATCTATCTATGGATTAAAGCAAGCGTCTCGAACATGGAACATCCGTTTTGATGAAAAGATTACGAGTTTTGGATTCATCAAAAATGAGGATGACTCCTGTGTTTACAAGAAAGCTAGTGGGAGCATTGTCATAATCCTAGTATTGTATGTAGATGACATACTTTTATTTGGAAAAGACATCCCAACCTTAAAAGGTGTCAAAGCGTTCCTTGAGAGTTGTTTCTCAATGAAGGATCTAGGGGAAGCTGCTTATGTATTAGGGATAAAGATCTATAGAGATAGATATAAGAAACTTATTGGTCTTAGCCAAAGTGTATATATTGATAAAATCTTGAAAAGGTTCAAGATGCAAGACTCCAAAAGAGGATTCTTGCCAATGCCGCATGGCACCATCCTAAGCAAGTCTCAGTGCCCAAACACAAGGACTGAACTTGAAAGGATGAAACATGTCCCATATGCTTCGGCAATTGGGTCCATCATGTATGCCATGTTATGCACTAGGTTCGACGTCTCATGTGCCTTAAGTATGACTAGTAGGTATCAACAGAACCCAGGTGAATCCCACTGGACTGCTGTAAAGAACATTCTTAAGTACTTGAGAAGAACTAAAGATATGTTCTTAGTTTACGGCGGTTTGGAAGAAAGCTTAAAGGTAAAGGGTTACACTGACGCAAGCTTCCAAATAGATAGGGATGATTCGAAATCTCAATCTGGGTATGTCTTTATTTTAAATGGAGGAGCCGTGTCTTGGAAGAGTTCCAAACAAGAAGTGATTGCACAATCCACTACAGAATCAGAATATGTTGCTGCTTCAGAAGCTGCTCAAGAAGCTGTCTGGATGAGAAAGTTCATAGAAGATCTAGGGGTTGTCCCTTCCATTCGGGACCCTATAGAAATCTTCTGTGACAATCTAGGTGCTATAGCTCAAGCAAAGGAACCTAGATTGCATCAAAAAACCAAACACATTCACCGAAGGTATAACTACATTAGACATGAAGTTAAGAATGGTGAAATAAGTATTCACAAGGTTCATACAGATCAAAATTTGGCAGACCCATTCACGAAACCTTTACCCCAAACTAAGCATGAAAGTCATGCTAAGGGTATAGGGCTCCGTTTTTTTAATGAATGGATTTGATTTATGTTTAATGTTTTATGAATATGAACTTATGTAAACGACAAGAATTATGTAATATATGTGACGTAATGTTTCATTCATAATTATTGTGTTTTATTAGCATGTTTAATCCTTGAATAATTTAGTTATTCTAAACGTCCATAGTCGATCATAGTTGTGGGAGCAATTATGAAGTAAGACTAATATGAATTGGATTGGTTGACTTTTATAGGTAAAAGTAGCAAAAGGTTGCAACCAAATTCATAGGTACTTGTCAGTGAACAAGTATTGGACTTGACCCGTTTCAAGATCACTCCATGGATCATCATCATAAGTGATTCTTGAATAAATGTATTATCATTGTATCCTTTGACATGAGATACATATTTGGGACTCAAGTGTAGAGTGTACTATGCTTTGATATGGTTTACTGTTGTTCTTGAAATACAGACAACCATAAAGGCCATACTCATGCATAGTACTAACTATATGAGGGGCGTATGTAGTCAAGACGGGATTTGTTCCTCTTATGTGTTGAGAGTTAGACATCTAAGGCGCCTGTTTGAAAGTTGAACATAAAATGAGAATGATTAAGATCCATGCCTCATGTTCAACATGATGTCTGTGACAAAGGGATAATTGATAGATAACCTTATACATCAATTAGAGCCTCGTGTTTTCTGAAGAATTGAATGTTGTTGAATGGCACAATGTCATGTGTTATTGGGGGCAGTGAAATGTTGCTAGACGTTTACCACTGTCGATATCATTCTATGATGCAACCTTGTGCAAGTGGGAGATTGTTAGTTCTATATGCCCAAGGATGATCATAAAATGATATTACTAATAATACATGATCCTATAGGGTCACACCAACAACAAGTTTGACACCAATTGATCATTTAGAACGTTAAATTTGATTTAACATCAAATGATACTAAATTTGCAATTTAATCTTGTAGGTTATTATTATTTGAGGTAAATAATAATAACTACAAAATTAAAGGTTGATTAGTAATTCATATGTGATGAATTAATTAAGTAATAATTAAATTGTTTAAATTGTTAAACGATTTAATTGATTTATAAGTAAGCCTTTTATTTAATTTAATTAGTAAATTAAATAAAAAATATATATATATATTGTTATATATATATATATGTATAGATATATAATTATACAATTAAGATTGTATTTTTAGATGGTTTATTTATATATTTGATTATGGGTTAAATGTTATTCCATTAAAGAAATGAGAAGATGTATTATTTATAAACTTATAATTATCTAAGTTTTATAAATAATAACAACCCACTAGCACTTCATTAGTCATCATATAACTAGCCATATTGGAAGGAAAAGAATGCATTAAGAACTTAAAAGAAAAGGAAGATGCCTTGTGTCTTCTAGCTTTTGATTATAGAAATCAAATGGATCTTTCTTTTAAGCTAGTTGCATGTGCTTTTCTTTTCTCTTGGTGGGTTATATTGTGGACGGTTTTGAGAGGGTTTGTGTGATCATTCTTGCTTCAAAAATCAGCCAAAGAAACTCTCTAAAAGCTCTCTTGATAGTTAGCAAAAATTGGTTTTTGGTTTCACAAGAAAAGGAGTTCTAACTTGCAAGTTGTGGAACTAGCATTCAAGGGTGTTCAAGCTTGTGGTGGATCAACTATAGAGGGATTCTAATTTGATTCCTAGCTATCAAAATCATCCAAACTAAACCCAAGAACAAAGGTTATGATCTTGAACTTAATCTATGTTTGTTCTTCATCTTATCTCTACAGGCATGTAGCATGATCCTCTTGAAAATGGAATTTGTGTTCATGATTTTATGCTTCCGTTGCAAACTCTTGTTTTTGAAACTAATTACATGAACCTTGATTTCCAACAATTGGTATCAGAGCCATGGCTATATTGCATGTTTAGATAATAAGTTTATTTAGATAAACTTGGTTTTTGGAAGCCATGAATGTTCATCTTCTTGAATGAAAGTTTCATGCATGGCTTCTTTGGCAACATGCAAATATATAATCTATGATTTTATGTAACCAACTATATTTTATGTATGCATGCATTTGGTTACATAGATGTTGCCTTAGAAAAACAAAGTGTTGATTTTCTTATGATTTTATGTGATAAAATGGTGCATAAACAAGCCAAGGACCATATGATGCATGTTTTGTGTTTGTATTCGATTTGGTTGTAATCTATTCTTTTATTCAAATGGTTTGTAATAATAATTAGTTATTTACTTCTTTTATTTATTTTGTAATTGTTAGAATAGTTGTATTTTATTTCATTCACAAAATGTAACAAGAGAAGGAAGTAAGAAAAGATTGCACCCAACAGCAGCACTTTCTGAAGAGCTGCTGTCCAGATTTCAAAATTGTTTTGAAAGTGTTTTAAAATTCATATCTTGGTTATTTGGTGATATACTTGTTGGTAACTTTAATATCTAGTATATACATTAAGTTTCAACAAGTATTAGCATCAATATAGCCAAGAATGAATTGAAAAATGCAACAAAAACCACAAAAACCCTTCCTGCTGCCCCTGGATTTCGCAAGTTTCATAGGGCCAGAAGAAAATTCACATCTCACTCTATGATGTCAAGAAATGGTGGTTCAAGTTTCATTTGGCGATATAAGAAGCTTGGCAAAATTGAAGCCAAATCGGATATCATTTGGTTGAGTTTTTGTCACCTTTTTGTCCCTAGGTTTGGACTTGATATTTCATGTGTGGCTCACATGAAATATCAAACTAGTTGGCTTGTGTTTATGCACCCATGCATGCTTGTGATGTTTGAATGTTTTATTATGTTATGTTGTGGATGAAAATAAGATTTTGCATGCTAGACAACCTAGATAATTAAACATAATCATCAAGGAGTTTGTATTTTCAAAAGTTGACATTTAAAACATAAGATGTGATAAAATGGGTTTTATTAAAATGGGTTTTGTTTAAAACCTATTAAGTCAAGTTTTGAAAATGATTGAAACAAGAAATAAAATGGAGATTTTATAAACTCTTACAAACTCCAACCCTAAATAATAATGGTAATTATTTAGGATTATAAATTGGTTCTAATATATGTGATCAAACTCAAACTTAATATTGGATATTAATTGTAATCTTGACCACAAACAAAGAATCAATAAAATGGAGATTTTATGATTTAGGAACCAATTAACAAAATAAGATTTAATGGTACCATGTTCATTAGATGCATGCAATCTACATGATACCATATGTTTTCAAAATTAGAATTGTAAAACATACAAATCCCTTATAAAATACGAATCTATACCGTCCTTCTTAAAGACACTCATGTATCACTTGTATTTCCTTGTGGGATAAAGGATACCTAACCACTTGGAGTCTTCTTGTGATACAAGAAGTAGTTTTGCAATATTGATGGGATAAAGGACACGTAACCATTAATAGTTGTCAAAACTACACGTCCGTTTAAGTAGGATGATTCGTTTGGAAATCTCTTGTGATAAAGGTCACCTAAGCATTAGAAATCCAAGGCATAGATGGGATCAAACATGCCAAACTTATAAATGTTATAATGGGATCCCATAACTCTAGAAATTATATTTGGATATAATTGGTAAACCGTTACCTACCTTGTTGATTCGAATAGGCGGGATAAAGGATACCTAACCACTTATTCGTGATGCAACTTGGATTCTAGACCTTAATTAATTAAAGTTTATGAAACAAGAAAGGGTATTAATTATTAAGGACTTAATATCATAATTTACTAAATAGAACCTTGTTAAAATTTTTTAGATGGCACCAAACAACACACACTCGGCTCCTAACAAAACCTCACTACGGTCTCTCCTTGAAGGAGAAAAACTTAACCATACCAACTTCTTGGATTGGCACCGTAGTGTGAGAATTGTTCTCAAACAAGAAAAGAAAGAATATGTTCTCAATGAACCACTTCCAGAAGAGCCCCCTGCCATTCCTAAGCCCGCACACGATGCATGGCTTAAAAGGATGGATGATTCCATCGATGCATCATGCCTCATGTTGGCAACCATGATTCTCGACCTTCAGGAGGATTTGGAGAATCATTTTGCCTATGACATGATTCATCAACTAAAGGAAATGTTCCAACAACTTGCAAGAATGGAAAGGTTCGAAACTGTTCGGGCTTTCCATGCTTGCAAGATGGAGGATGGGCAGTCGGTAAGCTCTTATGTGCTCAAAATGAAGAGTCACATTGATCATTTGGCACGTCTTGGAGTTGTGATGCCCGATGAGCTAGCAACGGATATGATCCTTAACTCCTTGACAAAGTCCTTTGATCCTTTTGTCATGAATTATAACATGAATGGTTTAAACAAGACTATCCCAGAATTACATGGGATGCTAATTACCGGGGAAAAGAATCTGCCTAAGAAAACCACTCAAGTTCTCATGATCAAGGAAGGTGGAACAAAGAGAACTAGACCAGAACACCCCACCAACTCCAAGGGTAAAGGGAAAGCAAAAGCTTTCAAAGGTAAGGGCAAGAAAGTTGTCCAACCTTCCCATCCGCCCAAGAAGAAGGCAAAGGTTGCCAAAGAAGACACATGCTTTGAATGTGGCAAAGCTGGGCATTGGAAGAGAAATTGCCCTACCTATCTTGCGGAGTTGAAGAAGAAGAAGGCCGGTGAAGGCACTTCAGGTATCTATGTGATAGACCTAGAACTTTATAATTTATCTCCTAACACATGGGTATTTGATACTGGTTGTGGAACTCACATATGTAATATGTTGCAGGGGTTCAAAAGGAGTAGGCGACTGAAGGCAAATGAGGTAGTACTTCGGGTTGGAAACAATGCAAGGGTTGCGGTGGATTCAATTGGAAGTTTTAATTTATTACTACCTAATGGCTTGTGTGTGACATTGTTGAATGTTTACACTGTTCCTAGCTTGACTAGGAATATTATTTCAGTTGCTAAATTAAGACAATGTGGATTTGATCTTTCCTTTAATAATGATGATATTTGTGTTGCTAAATTAAGACAATGTGGATTTGATCTTTCCTTTAATATGCTTCCGTTGCAAACTCTTGTTTTTGAAACTAATTACATGAACCTTGATTTCCAACAAAATCATGCTTCACATGCTCATCATGCCTTAATGCTTCTAATTCCTTCAATTTATTTTGAAACCTCATAACATATCCATATTTTTTTTATTCAACTCAACCTTTATTTTACAAATCATTCCTTTTAATGTTCACAATCTAGTAGTTTTATTATTGTTCGACTAAAAAAAGAAAAAGAATTTCATGTTGAAGAAGACGACATTATCCTGAGCTGAATTAGTGTTGTCGAAAACTTTTTTGTGAAGAATACAAAAACAAAGAAAGGGTGTTGGGTTTTCCAATGGAGTATCAGATTTGCTTACTTAATACGTTGGGGCTTACATGGACTAAAATAATCCACGTCACTAATTCCATCTCAGCAACTTAACCTACATGAACTATAATAGGTCAAATATTAGTTTAGGGATGCATAATAATAAAAAAAATCCGTGTACTAAAAAAGAATGAAATGGAAAGTTCATGGTGCTACTGAGTCATTAACCATATTTGTTATTGATTAACGCTACAAAAAAGTCAAATCATATTATATTGGGATTGGACTCTATTGAATAACTCGAAAATATCTATTAAAATTGTGTTTTATAGAGCAAGCTTTACCCAAAAGCTTGAATTACTCGAAAAATAAATAATAAGTATAAATAGATTTTTATTCGAGTTCCACCAAAATATATCTCAATACATAATAGGATTATAAAAGCTCAATAAAAACTCATGTCAAGTTCTTATACGTTCTAGCTTGATACCTTATTCGTTTTAGCTCATTTTTTTCGTAATCGAATCAAGCTCTTTTGGAGTTAGAGCTTTACCAAATTATGAGTGGATTTTATTTATAAAATTTATTTTTTATAAAATAAAAAAAAACATGGTTCATGTAGATGTTATGAGTTTTAAGCATTCAGCATAGTTGATGTCATGTGTTTGATGTGAAATGTCAATACATACTGGATTTAGTTTCGTCAAATTTGTGCTTAAATTGAGAAGATTAATACAAACACTTGCTACGATGAAAAACTTCAATTCTGAATCATAGTTAGATTAAGACATATCATCAATTTTGTTGTCATAATAACTTTCATTTTTCATCAGAAAATTATCCACTGTCCATTGTTATAGATTCAAGACAATTACTTTGAAGGGTTGTGCTCGAAATTAATGTTATATGAACGAGCAGAAAGCACAATATTTATAAAATCTTTCAAAATACGGGTGTAAACGAGCCGAACAAAGTACGAACCTATAGTGGTTCAGATACCAATAAATTTGTATACAACTAACTAGAAACGAGGGGTGCAAATCATTTTTACATAAATTGACGTTTATTTTAACATGAAAATCCAAACAAAATGCGAAAAATATAGGTTTCTCAAAGGTATATTGTGAATATAGTGATTTCCGATACCAATATATTGCTAGTTTCACGATAAACGAAATTAGAAGTTTATTGGGATACGTTTGCATAGCATTGTGGTGCATATTTTCAATATAGTTTTACTTAAATTAACCCAATCTAAGTACAACAACTTAAAAATAAACAATATTTACATAAATACTTATATAGAAAAAAAACCAGTAAATGTCAAAAAGACCTTCACTGCAAAGTAAAAGTTTCATATGATGCGGAATTTAGTGTGATCGAGGAACTTTGTTTTTACGAGACAAATATACAACGTTTGAAGATAGTTTTAACCTAAAACTATCTTCAAATATTATATATTTGTCTCATAAACTTTGAAGATAGATCGAAGTTTGAAATTATAGTTAAAGAACTTTTAAAAGTCGTTTTTGGTGAAAAATAACAAAATCACTGACAATTTACCTCGAATAGAAGGGAGGGAGCATTTTCCCCCTTTTTCTTATTGGAAACTTACGAAATCCAGTACAAATACAACTTGTTACAGGTTGGGGGAGTTTGTGTGAACGTATTTCATATATAAAAAGTTTTGGGCTAAATTGTAAATATACTTTATATAGATTCCCTCAATGGTTGGCCCAATAAATAAACAACAAAAATATAAAGAAAAACACGTTTTAACGCCTCGCATTTCTTTACAGCAAAGTGACAAACTTTGCAAAATAAAACTATCAATCAACAAACCTGTTTGGAAACAAATACCTCAACGGAAAATCCCAAAACAAATATCTTCCCTCTATTATAGGGATGACAAAAAACCTGAACCCGACGGGCTAACCCGAAACCCGAGCAAAAAAACCCGAAACCCGATAAATTGGGGTATAGGGTCGGGTTTGGGTCTCCTTGTCCCGACCCGACCCGATAATATATATATATATATATATATATATATATATATATATATATATATATATATATATATATATATATATTCAATGACCTGAAACCCGACCCGAACCCGACCCAATACTTTTCAGGTCGGGTATGGGTCTTCCCGCCCCGACCCGAACCCGACCTGTTGCCATTCCTACTCTATTATAACAAGCCTGGATGACATTGTTCTTTTGCTATAAATCCTAAACCCTAAGATGATAGAAACATATATTTTATTATCGATCCGAGTTAAATCTTTTATACAGTAACAATTTCAAACCTTTTTTAAAATGAAAAAGTTTCAAAAAAGCTTATTGTTTATAGTGATAGCTTTTTCAAAACCTACAAGCTTTTCTCAAGAGATTTTTCGATTATTATGTGGGCCTGGGCCAATATATTTCGAATAAATTAAAAATTGATAACTTATTTAAACAACTCGTAAAAACATATTGAAAAATATATCTTGATGGGAAGCTTTTTATAAACTTTTTTTATTGGGAAGTGATCCGTACACAACAATTTTAACCATACACCACAATTTAAGATATTTTATGAATAATATATAACTACTTTAATACATAATTGTTGTATATAGTTAAAAACAATTGTTTACCGATTACTTTTTCATGAAAATACTCTTATAAAAACTCTCCATGACATCATTGTGTGTACGCATAAAAATGACTCCTACAGTTGACTTGATATATTTTACTTTCAACTTTGCCCTTGATTTCAAACAAATTGAGAAAATGTCATTCTATATATACCCCTATAAATTGTTTGTACCCTTACTGATTTGAAATTTTGTTTTTTTGTTGTGTTTTTTTTTGTCTTTGTAACTATTTTGTCTTTTTGTTGTTTTTTTTTCTTTTTTACCTTTACAAATAATATTTGATTTGTTTTATTATTATTATTATTAATATTATTATTATTATTAGAAAAACAATAATAATAAATTTAGTTTTTATAATTTTTCGTTTTAATAACAATAAAACAATAGTTTTTTATTAAGTAATTACGATACAACAAACGATGTTTATCAATTTATAAAATTATATCAAAACGGTTATGTCAAATTTGAATGATTGTATAAAAAAATAAAAAAAAAATAAATAATAATACTAAAGTGAAGCTTGTCTTTATTAATCAGAGATAGTAAATGGTCTATTATTACAATTGCGTGGTGCGTTATCCGGATAACGAGATTTATTCGAGCAGCATACAATGTTTCCCATTCAACAGAATGTTCTGATCTGTACGTACGCACAAGTCTGGACAAAATAGGAGGCATTGGATATGCTCCTTGTAAATCAACCATCACATAATGGTTACCGTAAATGTGGGCGATAATGACATATGCAGGATTTGGGATGTCTTGCGGGCCATACCGAAGTGAGAACCACGTTGAAGAACCACCATTGCTTAGGAAAATAACGATAACACGATATCTATTAGCGATGAGAATATCAGTGTCGGGCATTTGCAACCAATATTCACGTCCTGCAAAACCCGATCCAAAGAAACTCAACGAGTGACTTATGTGGTTTAAAAGATCACCTTAATTCATGGCATACTCTTGATGGTGTGTTATTAACTCGTTGCGTAGCTCATACCTAATTTGTTCCCAAGAATGTTCATTACCACTAAGAGAAACTGATATAGCCCGAAATCCACAATTTACATCTCCATCCACGTCTGTAATATGCCCGACGTATGGATGAAATTCATTTGGAATTTCATTCATAAGTGGGTTTGAAGTATAAATTGGTGGTTCTTGGTTAAAGAATGAGTTGGACATCGGAGGTTCTCGAAATGAATACGTGTTATGCATCTCTGATTCTTGATTTATGTCATGCCAATTAGTATCAATATTATCTGATGTATACGTAGAAAAACTACGTCTACGAGGATACTGAGTTGGTGGGAGTTGGATGTTGGTAGGTGTGTGTGTGTGTTTTGGTAGGGTAACTTTTTAAATAATAATAATAATAATAATAAGGAAAAAGACAACAAAATACGGAAAAAAATAAAACAAAACAACTAGTCAAATCAGAAGAGAACAAAATTTAATAGGTTCCATTGAGAAAATGTAATCTTTACTAAAAGATATGGTCAAAGGACATGGTCAAACTTCGAATTCAAGAATCCAAGAAACTAAAAACTACAATAATAATCAAGAACAAAACACTATAAATCCCTCAAAAATCAATCTTATCTGCTTCTACTTAATAACAAACTACACCTTTTCATCAAGATAATGAAATCGCCTATCTTTTTTTTCTTTGACCAACGTCGTTGACTTTTGATCGTTTGTTTTTGACAGGCGTAAACCAGTTTTCAACATTTCCTGCTTTCGATTTTTGCAGTCGCTTATATTCTCTTGACCTAATTACACCCTCCAAAATCTTAATATCTTCCCAGATTTCATGTCGTGAGAGCGATGATAATGTCGGAAGTATGTCTTTCTGAAAATCTTTCAGTCTCCTTCCTCTTCTCAGTTTTATTCCATTTTCAATTTTACCAATTTCAGTTATTTCAAACGCCATTGATGTTACGCAATCTTCGTCTACACTGCTTTCTTCTAGCTTCAATACAAGCGACTCGTAAGA
The DNA here is from genome assembly GCA_023525715.1 of Cichorium intybus. NCBI lineage: Eukaryota > Viridiplantae > Streptophyta > Magnoliopsida > Asterales > Asteraceae > Cichorium > Cichorium intybus. The sequence continues at coordinate 149,719,342 of CM042009.1, read as the reverse complement.
ATCAATCGAAGAAGATCTTTGTCGCCTTTTTTCGTTCTTTTTTTCGCTGTTGTTTTCAGTCTCGTTTGACCCTGATTTGCTTTCGGAATCTTGATTACTTGTTGATGCTTGTTGTAGTGATATAGAGATAAGCGAGTTGGCTGCTTTTTGTATCGCATAATCCGAGTCTTCTTTCTTCTTTTCTTCTATTAATTTTGAGATATTTGTCTCCTTTTCTTCTGTAAGATCTGATGAGGGTTCGTTTGATTGAAAAGACGATTCATCGGATAGATCTTTGTTGAGGTCAAAATCCATTAATTTCGTTTGTTTGACATCATGACACTCGTGGGATCCTGCAAGATTTCAAAGTTTTTATTATAAAACGGAAAAAGCACGGATCTTGATTGTGAAATGAGAACCGAGAATTCGTACGTGTTTGACTTTTCAAAGTCAAATGGACGATATTTCTAGATGAGAATAGAAACCGAAAGTCACACTTTTAGATTCAAGATTGATTAATAAAATCAAGAAATATGGTAACACTATAACTGATCATAAAATGGTGCTGATTTATGAAACGAATTCATGTCAATTTTGACTTTAAAATTAACAGAGTTGACTTCCAAAAGTCAAAAGGGAAAACCTTGATCGGAGGAGTGCATGGCACCGTTCATCAAAGACTCTCTCGGGCCCACCTTCAAAGGATCTGTAGAGTTTCAACTTATATTAGTGGTCTGCTTCTATTGTCCCAAAAGAATCCCATCTTTGACTTTAACTTTTGAAAGTCAACTAGGCTAGTTTTCAAGATGAATAGTAGAAATTTAACCGTCTAATTGACTACCAGTCTACCACATCAAAAAGGTGTCATTGATTACATTAAGAAAAATAAAAATGGTTAAATGCAAATTGTAATTGATTTTTCTATTAAGGCGACTTACCTTTGTTTCTTTTCATTACAACATTGTACTTTGAAAAATCTACTATAGGTAGAAATTTCAAAGTACAACGTCTGAATAAAAAATAAAATTGAAACTACAATGGTGTAAAAGAAAAAATTAAAGTAGAATGCTATGACAAACAAAAAAATGGAAGTATAATGCCATAATGGGATTCATCCATGCCAATTTTTGTTAGAAGACTAATATAGTTGACTTTTGAAAGTCAAAAGAAGAGATTTTAGGTTGTAGATTGACAAACCTTTATACAAATCAACACCATTCACCAAAGATTCAATCATTCCATGAGATGGATATTGCCTTATATGATCCATTGACTTTTGACTCGATTGATCCAATGAAATAACACGTTGGACATTCTCACTCGATCCTATTCCCGAATATTCCTCTAAATCAATTATTTCTTGTGAAGACGAGTTCACAATCTTGTTTTTCCAAGATTTTCTTTTTTTATTGATATTCCTCCCAATACTCAAAGAAAGATTCAAATCATCATCATCATCATCTTGTGAGAACAAGCTGTCTATCAAGAATCGTGTGGAGCCCACCTAAAGAACATATGAGTAAATATCATGAAGGGATTTTTTTTTTTTTACACTCCACTCTATTTTCCAAATAGACCCTAATCTATGATTTGACCATTTATTTTTGATGTTTTCCAAAACCTTTTTACATCTTTTTATACAAAATCAAGAAAAGGTCCAATGAATATCGGTCAATCATACAAAATACAATAAGGAACAATTAATTTACGAATTATACCAAAAGAATTAACACGGATTATAAATTTACATATTCCATCAGCTTTCTAAAGAATCAAAAAGATTGGATTTTGTGGGTCCTGTCAATCACAAGAATCATTTAAGCAAAAATATTACTCTGGCCTACACTGTCGTGTCCTAGGAGTCTGTCTGAAATGTAAATCAGATACACATCAGTCTGCTAGTGCCCACACAGAACTGAAAGTGTCATTTAAGTCCTTTAAGTAAAAAAGAAACACTAAGAGGGAGTTTAATGTCATTTACCGAATGTTTATCTTTAAATGTTGTCTTCATGGGAAAAGTTTCACGTCTTGTATAATACTTTGAATCACTCTTCAACCCATGGAAGTCGTGCACCTTCACATATCAAATCAAAAGTTACTAAAATTTAATAAATAAATAAATAATTTAACCAATTTCGAGAGACCCACATACTTGTTTCTTGAATATGATGTCGTGATCAAGCATCGTCTGTTTTAATGATTCTTCGAAATGCTCAAGAGGGTAGTTTGGGGAAGAATTCAAATCAAGAAAACCTTCCATCAAAATCAAGAAACTTTTTATCGATTTGTTACTGTAAATGCAGCGTCTTCACAGTAAATATATCATGTCAAGGCAGGAACTTGTATTCTGTATTTAAAAACCCATTCCTGTTGCATGTTATGAGGGGGTTAATGTACAAGTATTTAAGCTGATAGTACAAGTGGAGAGAAAACATGTTCATAGTCATGGAAGACGCGTTAGTATGGAAGTATGGAAGTTGGAATTTTCTGATGAAGGAATAGTACAAGAGAGAATGTTCAACAGAAAGAATATGAAAATCGTGAAATTGACCTTGCATCAATGTACAATTCGTTAAGCTAAGTGTACAACTTATGAAAACTGTTACCTGATTACCTTAATATCTAAAAATATACCGTGTTTGGTACTCAAAATTCATGGTTAAAACACCGTTTTTGTTTCAGGATATTTCATATTCTGAGATCTTGTAATATTCCTATGAAAAGACTCCATCTTTTGTTTCTCAAGCAATTAATCAATTTTTATACATCAAAAGGAGTAAAAATCGCTTTTTGCAGACAACCCGTTTGAAGAAATTCACATATATACACATCATGATACCGAATCATACAATAAAACTTGCAAATTCTAACAAGATGAGATGAGAAAAACGTACCAGGGGCATCCTGCGCAGGCTAGCAAGAACAGAGATTGAGACATGAGATTGATTGCGCGTGTGGCGTGTGCATTGAGTGATCCGAAAAAGATCAAAATAAATGCAACCCAGTTGCCCCCTCTCTCTATCTATGTATGTAGAGAGAGAGAGAGAGAGATGGAAGATGGGAGATACAGCTATAAAACAGGAAGAGATGATTGTTGTGGCGGTGACTAAAATACGCTGATGGTGCGTATGCGTGAAACAGACGGGATCTTGCGTTAATGTATGCATATAAAGTTCCTGTCTCTATCGCACCTCTCTCTCATCTGGTCCTCGGGATTCTTTCTCTCTCTCTAGAAATATGATTTTCTGGTTATGAAAGAAGAGACTAGTCAGACCTCTTGGGACGGTTATCTCTGCAAAAAGGTACCGAAAAAGCCGATACTGTTTCACCTTTTTGCCCTACACTATTCGAAGTTGACACTATTGCCCCTTCAACTCTCCCACAAATAAGATCATGCGGTGTAGTGCGGGAAGGAATAACTTTGCGGGGAAGACCGTCCCCGTCTATCATCATACAGTGACCCCGTATAATCGCCCCAACAGGGTATATTTTCTTCATGTGGGGAGATGAAACTAACGTGAATAATGACTTGGAAAAGTAACGAACTTCTAGAATTGTTCACATTTAGTCACCGAACTTATTTCTGTGCTTGATTTACTCATGAACTTTTTAAAATTATTTATATTATACTCTTATGACCGGTTAAAGAAAGTTTATGCTGATTTGACATCCTACACGGCATCCAAGAAGACTTAGAAGGGTAACGGACTTCTAAAATTGTTCACATTTGGTTACTGAACTTATTTTGTGCTTGATTTACTAATAAGCTTTTTGAAATTATTCACATTATACCCTTATGATCGGTGATAGAAGGTTTATGTTGATTTGACATGCTACGTGGCATCGGAAAGCTGAGACATAAATAAGGGTCAGTTGGGGCTCATTTTTGTGTCCTAATATTAGAGGTGGCAAAAACTGACACGGCACGCTTACCCGACACGAACTCAACACAAAATAAACGGGTGAGTAAAATATTTCAACCCGTTTAATTAAACGGGTTGACACGATTATTAAACGGGTAATGTTAGGTTTGAGTGTTTCAACTTGAAGATGACACGAACATGTCCCGTTTACTTATATGAAAGTTTTTTTTTTAATTCTTTGGATAAATTGTACAAACCAAAAACAAAACCAAATATGAATGAAAAACTTTGGGTTAAGTCATTTTGTTATATAATAACAATTTTTTCTCCTAAGTCAAGACTTAGTTTTTAGTTTTTTCATTATCTCATATACTCCACAGTCTCACTCAGCCAATTTCTCATTCTCGTGATCTCGTTCATCCGCTTCTCCAACTCCTACTCTTTCCACTTTTTCTTTTCAACTTGCAATGGATTTTTCCTATGTGCCTCCCAACTTTTACTCTTTTCATTCCTCCCTTTTTCATTTATGTCTCAACAACTTTTACTCTTTCAACTTGTATATCATTTCAACATGATACAAAATTACACATTTACAAGGTCTAACACCTAAACCCGCTAACTCGACACGAACTCGACACGAAAATAAACAAGTTGACATGACAGGACACGTTTATTAAACGGGTCGGGTTAGGGTCAAACTCTCTCAACCCGTTTAATGTTTTGACTCGATACGACGCGTTTCCAGGTCTACTAATATACAAGGAACGATAGTTTAATCTTTCAATGTCTTCCCCCTCCTCGACATTCTCTCAAGTTTGTAAATCTTCTAGTATAGATCATCATAATTATTGTGATTATGGTTTTCCTTCACACATTTAAACATGAACCACAGAAAATAACTCAAGTATGTGATTATTGGCATGCGATAACTCATAGGTAAGTCCAGAACCAATGGTAATCCATAATAGAATACATGCAAACTTAAAAGAAGGCTGGGGAGGAGGAAGACAATGCCAGATTGAACTATCATTCCTTATAGATTAAGGCACGAAAAGGAACCCCAACTGAAAACCAATGTCTCTTATTTATTTAGTAGCTTTCTAATGTCATATAGGATGTCAAATCAACATAAAGCTTCTATCAACAGTCATAAGTGTTGGATTAGGTGTCTAAGCCATGACGTTACAACTATATTTATCTTGTTAATTGAAGCAAAGTCCATTTGGGTTGCCCTCATAACTGGAGGTCAGGATAGAGTTCGGTAGAGTAAAAAGTTGATTTATTAATTGCTTAATAAATCAATAGAATTAATTAAATGGTTTATTAATATATTTAAGTGTTAATATATTAATTAGAAACTATAATAATTAATTAAGATTTAATCTAGAATTAATTGGATTTAATTCAGTGATTAAATTAATTAATTAAAAGTGCAGGGACTGGTTTGTATTTATTCAATAGTTGAATAACTGGAAAGCCAGTAGCCAGGGGCCAAAGTTGGCGCCAATATGGAGGGAACTCCATAGTTGGCGAAAACCCTAATTAGGGTTTAGAAGCCTTGGTCCAAATGGTCAACATGCTTGCCCATTAAGGAGGCTCCTTAGGGTTTCAGCTGTAACCCTTGGAGGCTATAAAAAGAGGCACCTGACACCCTCATTCTCTGCGCCAATTTGAACAAGAATACTCTGCTGGACTGTCTTCTCCATTGCTGTGGGTATGACTTGCATCTGAGGCAGGATACTTTTGCTGCTAGCTTCATGAACAAGATTCAAAGGTTGGTTCTTCTGATTTAAACTTTAGAATTAATTGTTGGCCTTTAGGTTTTAGTTTGTTATCTTCATAGAAGAAAACATAGATCTTTCTAGGGTTGCATGTGAACCATAAGAGTTTTTGTGTTCATTGTTTGCTAGAAAACTCTTCAGTGGTATCAGAGCTTAGGCTGTTTTCTTGTGTTTGATATAAACTGCTTAATCTATGTTTGCCTTGAGTTTTTGTGCGAAAAAACACCTCTTGGATGAGGCTTTGGTCGAAATCTAGGCTAGGGTTTCCTAACCCTAGACGCCACCCTCATGGTCCCCCTTTATTTGCTTGATTTACTTGCCTTATTTAGTGTGTTGTTATTTTGGTAATTGGATTAATTAAATAACTAGAACCTCTTTAATTTTGGCAAGTAAATTTCGAACCATATAGGGGCCAAGATAGAAAAATTAATTTAATTAATTTTATGAAATCTATCTTAGATTTAATTAGTTTAATTAACTGTTAATTAAAAGACCAATTAAATCAGCTTAAGGAATTAATTTAAATTTTCGAAAAATAGTTTAAAATTTGCGAAAATTATGAGAAAATTAATTCTAAAATATTTTAATAAGATTAAAATATATCTTATATATTTATGATTAAAAGTTAATTATTTATATATAAGAAAATTGGTTAGTCTTACCGCAAGTAGGCCTCATTCACAAAACTGTCCTATAAAGAGGGTATAAGGCGACTGACTATAAAATGTTAGTCTAATGGGTATCCACTTTTACCCACCGCTCTCCTGGTCAGTCAAGTGTCGTTAGCCGAACGGGTTTGATAGAACCGCTAAGCCTCTTAAAAGTATAATGCTATAATTGAAAGTACTAGAACCTTGAACAAAACACAATCTAGTTACTTTAGGTTAAAAATGTGAATTGGTGCTAATCCATGGAATTGCACATTGCACTTTGTGGAACGTTGGTGGAGCGTGTGTGGTTTACCGGCACACCAATTGGGGTCCACAAAGACTTGCAATGGGTTTCTCGATTTTGTCATTATTAACGGAGCGTGTGTGGTTAACCGGCATGTTAATTAGAGATGACAATTGACTTCGAGAGTACCAAGCTGATTTGCATGGTTATTCACACCCGGTTTGTGATCCTCGGCATCCCAGTCACAAACAGTGGGGCACATCCGAGACTAAACATGCCATTGAACAGTTCAATGTGTCTTAACAGACCTAGGAATTTCATAAGATGAAATTGATAAGTGTATTATCTACCTTAATGACCATTATGTTGTGATTACGGCATCCCTCTTCACACCATAGTTGGGGTATTTTGGGTCCTAGCCTTAATAAATAATATATTGGGTAATTATTTAAAAGGATTAATTAAACTTATAAAATTCTGTTTATTGTAGATGTCTGAATCAAGTGTCTGTTCTCCTCCCTCTCCTCCTTCACCCATTTCTGAGAGCATCAAAATGCACCTGCTAAATATAGAAAGGCTGACCGGCCTTAACTGTAAGGAATGACTTCGCAATTGGAGACTGGCTCTCGGCATTGCGGGCAAACTTCATCTCACCGAGTATCCGATCCCGGTTCCACCGGAACAAGTCATCATAAAGAGCCTTTATGATAAGCATGACTTATTAGTTGATGAATCTGAAAAGATTCGTGACCTCATGCTGTTGACCATTGACCCTGAGTTCCGCAAGGATTTTAAATCCTTGGGGCCATATGAGTTAATGCAATCGGTTGAGGAAATGTTCCGAAAACCGGTTGAATAGGAACGAGCTAGGATCTTCAAAAGACTTGCAGAGTGTAAGTTAAAGGAAGGAAGTAGCATCGATTCGCATGTTCTTCAGATTGAAGCGTACATAGGCGAATTGTGCAAACTTGGTTATTCCATGAGTCAGGAGTCGAGTGTTAACACTCTACTCACTTCACTGACTAGTAAGTACGATCTGTTCATTCAGACGTATAGAAAGAAAGACCAGAAAAGGACCTTAATGGAAATGCGTCCACTGTTGACTTTATACGAGTCACTCTTGGACAGGCATAGCTCCAATGGTTCAGCTACTTCTGGATTAAGTCCAGTGGAAAGACACAACAAGAAACGATCCAGATCGTCTGGATATGTCTTAAGCTGGGAATCCACAGAATCGGATACGGTCGCGGAAAGATTAGAAGACGCTCAAAGGTCAAAATCTTTTGAAAGCTCAGGTATATCTAAAAACCTCAAAAATCCTGTTCCATAATTCCTTGATGCATAATGTAATAGTCACATTTTGGTTTGTATGCAGGGAATGAGTAAGGTACGGGACTCTGGCGCATAGGAGCACATTTGGATTGGATTTCTGGCTCATGCGGTTTTGAAGTTTAGTTAGATATTGAAAAAATGTTATTAGCTTATTAGATGCGTATGACATTGTCTATCATATTATACATTGTTCAAGGATTTTGTTTTAATAAAATTGTCGATTTTCTTTTAACACATGTTGTTTGAAATATCCTTGAAATGTTGTATAATTGTGTTGAATGCAAAATTAGTAATAACCTGAATGTTGAATGCATCCAAAGTGTTTGGATTTTAGGAATTGTGTCCCTTATGATTGTTAATGTTGTAAGAATCAATTCAACCAAAGGTCCAGTTGGACAGGACTTTGGAATCATTTGACTTAGAGTCACATGATGAATTGAGTTCTTAATGTGTAAAGAAATGAATAAACCAAAGATCCAGTTAGACAGGACTTTGGAATCATTTGACTTAGAGTCAGATGATGATTAAGTTCTTTATAAAGCACATGTGGCAAGAAATGAATCGCCCAAAGATCCAAGGGATAGGATTTTGGAATCAGTTGACTTGGAGTCAACTGAAGATTGCAAGTCTTGAACAGAATTAACAAAGTCATAAGTTTACATAGAGATGTAAAAGACATTGAGATTAGGAGCAACGGACACATCAGTTTATGTGTATTGCTCGAATCTTCAAATAGAACACAATTGTTTGTACTTCACAATATTTGTCATTCAGTATGACGAATATGACTTCGCTTATCAGAATAAGCAATTGGATAGAATCCTTGAACAGTTCAAGGACTTCAAAGGAAGTACGAGATCTACAGAACCTGAGTGATAGCATAAACTGGGGAAAATATGTAACACCCGACTTATTAACAAAACACCCCTAAAAAAAATTTATTTTTCAAACCATATATTTTACAATCAAACCATAAGTATGGGGGTATTAGTTAACACAACAGGTACAAGTGTATCACGAAGTACAATACATATATATTATACATTCTTCAAGCCGGGTAGTCACTTTAAATCCTAGGTCCTCAGTCACGGACTTTATCCTTTCCCTTAGAAGGATCACGCTCACCTGCAGGGACATATCAAATAAACCGTGAGCTATAAAGCCCAATGAGTAATCAAATCAAATACAACATGTATAAGAACAAGATTCTTTCTACAATTCAAATATGCATTATCATGTAACACACGTTCATATATGTCTCACGGGATTATCCCGCTTTTGCATAGACTCACGGCTCCGTTCTTGTCATCTTAATGACTCACGGCTTATCCGGTATTGCCTTATATAGGTTGACTCACAGCTCCGTTCTTGTCTATCGTAGACTCTCGGCTTATCTGGTATTATCGTATCATTAATATTTATTGACTCACAGCTCCGTTCTTGTCTATCGTAGACTCACGGCTTATCTGGTATTGTCATATTGTCTCATCTTGAAAATCTGTAAATTTCGTCCCCAAAAACTATTTCTATCTGCAGCTGCTCATTCCATATTTATCACATCGGATACGAGTGAGATTACTCACCTGAAGGCTTGCTACCACTAGCTTTAGTCGTTTCTTGCCTTGAAATGTATTCCGCAAGATTTTGTCCCATTCCTATAATTCCATTCATTTCACAATGATTATAGGTTAATTTACCATTTCAGTTGGTTCTAATGCACAAAAGTCTAATATAAGACCAATTCCAAGCATTAACCATTGGTATAAAAATTTAATACACTTCCCGAAATATGCGTATTCTACTACAGTACTTTCGGGAGGTCGTATTCGTATTCCGATAATTTTTCATGAAGTTTCACAACATATTAAACCTATGTTTAAAATTTCAGGTCAATCGGATAAGCCTAGCATAAGAATTAAACTTGGAAAATGCACCAAATTTTAACAGGGAAGAAAAATGGCTTCTGCCTCGAGGTCGGGTCGCGATCGACCCTATGGTCGGGTCGCGAAGACCACACCTTCGGGTCGCGACCCACCATGTGGTCGGGTCACGATCGCTGAACAGCAGTGCAGAAACTCCGATTTTGTGCTAAAAATTTCCATTTTTTCCTTATAAATCCTTAATGCTGTTCTTAATCGTTTGGGTTTATTCCTAGGCTAAAACCTTCTATTACTACAAGGTTTTCAACCCTCAAAACCCACTCAATCAATCATATGAAGAATTAGGGTTCTTAGTTCCAAAAACCCCAAAACTTCAAATTCATCATAAATGACAATCTACTTCCATTATCTTGAATTAAGCCCTTATTAGCATGACTTAATGGAAGTATTGCATCATTTTAATCACCCAATCATAACTGTAAATGCAGTTTTGAGTTCTACAAAACTCATCAAGAACACATAAACTAGAACTTGGAAAACTTACCTCCAAAACTTCCAGTTCTACCCTTTGAAGCCCAGAATCGAATTCCAAGTTCAAACCTTCAAGAATTCTTCAAGTTTCTGGAAAATTCAGTCACAAAACTCTCTCCCGTAAGCCTCTAAAAATCTGCACAAAATGGGAGAAGTTTCCAACTATTTATACCTCCAGAAATTGCAATTTGGTCCTTGAAGTTGCATTTCTAGAACTTTTGCCACAATTTACAAAATTAATGACAAAAATCAGATTTTATAACATTTTAAGTCCATAACTCAAAATATTATTACAAAACAAATCCTTTTTTGTCCAAAAGACCAAATTATCCTTCTAAGGTAAAATGACCAATTTGCCCTTTTTTATTATAATTACATAATAAACATGTTTTGGCGTTACAAATTCTCCCATCCTTTAAGAGATTTCGTCCCCGAAATCATACAAAAAGTTGAGGGTATTTCTCCCTCATTTCACTTTCGGTATCCCACGTCATGTCGGAACCTTTGTGATGACGCCAAAGCACTTTCACCATGCTGATCTTCTTATTTCGCAGCTGTCTTACCTTGCGGTCTAACACCCTCTCGGGTTGTTCCGGATATCTCAACTTTTCATCTACCTCAATTTCAGCAAGAGGTACATGTTGAGACTTATCAAACAAAGTTTTCCTCAAATGGGACACATGGAATACATCATGTATACCATGAAGTTCATCAGGTAACTCCAATCTATACGCCACGGCTCCAACTCTTTGGGATATACGGAAATGTCCAATGAAACAAGGACTCAACTTCCCTTTCTTCCCAAAACGAATTAAGCCTTTCCAAGGGGATACTTTGAGCATTACCATGTCCCCTACTTGGAATTCTATTGGTTTCACCCGTTTGTCCGCGTACTGTTTATGTCTATTCTGAGCTACCTTCAAATTTTCTCGTATCTGTTTGATCTTTTCTTCAGTTTGTGCTACAATTTCAGGTCCAGCCAACGACTTTTCCCCAACTTCAGTACAGCAGGTCGGAGTACGACACGGTGCTCCATACAAGGCTTCATACGGGGCCATCTGAATGCTGGAATGATAGCTGTTATTGTACGCGAATTCTACTAAAGGCAAATGATCTTCCTAGCTTCCACCGAAATCTATGACACAAGTTCTCAACATATCTTCCAAAGTTTGAATGGTTCTTTCATTTTGGCCATTAGTCTGCGGGTGGTATGCCGTACTCATAAGTACTTTCGTACCCAGTTGCTTTTGTAGACTTTGCCAAAACCGGGAAGTAAATCTACTATCTCGGTCAGATACAATCGATGCTGGAAATCCATGCCGACAAATCACCTCATCTATGTAGATTTTCGCCAGTTGATCTACCCTGTACTTTTCTTTATATGGTATGAATTGGGCCGATTTGGTCAATCGATCAACAATCACCCATATAGAATCATAACCTCGCGGTGTCCGCGACAACTTTGTTACAAAATCCATAGTGATATGATCCCACTTTTTCTCTGGAACCGGCAATGGTTGTATTTCACCGTATGGTTTTTGATGGTTTGACTTCACTTGCAGGCACGTCAAACATCTTTCTACATATCTTCCAACATCTCTCTTCATTCCAGGCCACCAGTACAGCGGTTTTAGCGCCCGGTACATCTTGATACTGCCCGGATGAACTGCATACCGGCTATAATGTGCATCTTCTAAAAGCAAGTTCCGCGCCTCTCCTTGTTTTGGGACCCAAACGCGACCTTTAAAGGTTTTTAATTTCTATGCATTTTCTTCCAGATGCTTCAAATACCCAACCATTCGCTCACTTTTTACATGTTCAGGCTTGCACGCTTCTTCTTGTGCCAAACGGATCAATTCGGGTAACCGGCTTGCTACACCCAAACATGCGGATGTAACTTTCAAAGGAGCTTCTTTTCTGCTTAGAGCATCTGCCACCATATTTGCCTTGCCAGGGTGGTACTGAATTTCACAGTCAAAGTCTTTAAGTAGATCCATCCACCTTTGCTGTCTCATGTTAAGCTCCTTTTGATCGAATAGGTACTTCAAACTTTTGTGGTCCGTATAGATGACAAATTTCACACCGTATAGGTAGTGTCTCCACAGCTTCAATGCTAGTATCACCGCAGCTAATTCCAGATCATGAACTGGATACTTCTTTTCAGCATCTTTTAATTGACGGGACGCATAGGCTATCACCCGACCTTTCTGCATCAACACACATCCAAGGCCGATTCTAGAAGCATCGCTGTAGATCACATATTCTTCTCCGCTTTGCGGTAGGGCTAACACCGGTGCTTCACATAAGGCTTGTTTCAACCTTTGGAAAGCTTCTTGCTGTTTTTCCGCCCATTCAAATCTTTCGCCTTTCTTGGTCAACTTGGTCAACGGGGCAGCTATCGAGGAGAAATTTTCAACAAATCTTCTATAATAGCCTGCCAAACCAAGGAAACTCCGTACCTCTGTTGGACTTCGAGGTGGTTCCTACTTCATCACGGCCTCAACTTTTGCTGGGTCGACTTTCACCCCTTCAGCATTAATTACATGGCCAAGAAATTGAACTTCTCTTAGCCAGAATTCACACTTGGAGAATTTTGCATATAGCTTTTCTCGGCGAAGCAACTCCAACACTTGCCGCAGGTGCACTTCATGTTCGGCTTGGCTTCGCGAATACACCAAGATATCATCTATGAATACTATCACCGAGGTATCAAGGTACGGACGACACACCCGGTTCATGAGATCCATGAATACGGCCGGAGCATTGGTTAACCCGAAAGGCATCACCAAAAACTCATAATGACCGTATCGTGTGCGAAAAGCTGTCTTTGGAACGTCAGATTCCCATATTTTCAACTGATGATAGCCCGACCTCAGGTCAATTTTTGAAATGTAGGATGCTCCTTGTAGCTGGTCAAACAAGTCATCAATTCGGGGGAGCGAATACTTATTTTTCACCGTGATCTTGTTCAATTCCCGATAGTCAATACACATGCGCATTGACCCATCTTTCTTCTTGACAAACAAAATAGGGGCTCCCCAAGGCGATGTACTCGGTCTGATGAAACCCCTGTCTAACGGTTCTTCCAGTTGCTTCCGCAGTTTCACCATCTCTGAAGGTGCTAAACGATATGGAGCTCGGGCAACAGGAGCAGCTCCCGGAATCAGTTCAATCGTGAACTCAACCTGTCGATCTGGTGGCAACCCTGGAAGTTCATCTGGAAACACATCTGGGAATTCGTTTACCACATTTACATTTGCTACTCCCACTTTGACTGGCTTAGCCACCGCTATATAGGCCAAAAAGGACATCCCTCCTTTACTAATACAGCTTCGGGCTTGAGCAAAGGAGATAACTGGCATTCTCAACCGAGGTCGTTCACCCTGAATCTTCATCCATTCCCCATCCGGTGATAAGACTGTAATGCTTTTATTTCTACAATCCATATTAGCATAGTTTGTTGCCAACCAATCCATACCCACAATTACACCAAATTCGTTGGTAGTCATCGGCTTCAAATCTATAGGGAAAGTGGTCCCGTAGATTTTAAGCTGACAACCTTCCAAGTGTTCAGAAACCCAAACATATCTGCCGTCCGCTATAGCCACTTCCAAGCTTTCATCCATTGGGGTTAACGGTACATTCAGGCGGGACAACAAGGACTCCGATACAAAACAGTGTGTAGCCCCTGGATCAAATATAACATATACAGGTATGGAGTTGAGAGTGACGATACATGTAACCACATCTGTCTTCTCACGGGCTTCCTCAACGGTCATTTGGAAAGCTCGCGAGGCTACTGGTCTTCCTCGGTTCTTCACTTCCTCTTTCTTTCCACCCTGATCAATTCTGGATCTATCACTGAAGGCTCCAGATTTCAACTCGGGACAGTTCGGACGAATGTGATCCGTAGCTCCACATTGGTAACACCTATGCTCCGCCCGACACACCCGTGTAGTGTGACCCGTTTTTCCACAATTTCGGCAGCTAACAGATGCAGTATCAATCCGACAGCTGCCTGTGTGTCTTTTTCTACACTTTTCACACCACTTTCCTTCGTCTTTCTGACCTTTACCCTTAGACCCAGTTTGCTGCGACTTTTTATGAGGCGTCCAACTATGGTCTTCCGCCTTTCTTTTTGTTTCAACGGCTTTCTTTTCGTCTTCTTGTCGCTTCAACTCTGTCTCCCTTTCTGTGGCTCGATCCACCACTTGCCGGAAAGTAGACAGTTTCAGTGGTTGTACAATTTCTCTGATTCGGGTCGTCAGCCCCCAAACATACTTATCAATCTTCCTCTTTTCGGTATTGACATGGTGTTCTGCAAATCTTGCTTTCTCCAGAAAGCTCAAAGTGTACTCTTGGACGGACTGGGAACCTTGTTCCATGTGCAGAAATTCATCCTCCAACTTCTTTATAGCTACCTCTGAACAATACTCCTCGTTGAACTTGGTCTTGAATTGTTCCCAAGGTACCGATTGGGATGAATCAAGATCCAATGATTTGTAGTAGATTTGCCACCAATGTAGTGCATTGCTTGTGAGTTGATTTGTGGCAAATTCTACCTTGTCCTCATCCGCACATTTGCTAACCCGAAACACCTTCTCGATATGCATTATCCACTCCATAGCTTGGACTGGATTATCTGTCCCTGAAAATTCTTTTGGCTTACAACCAAGGAAAGCTTTGTAAGTACATCCGACTTTCTTTGTAGAAGCTTCCCCGCCTTGAGTTTCTTTTATTGCCCGGGCACGACTTTCTCCTTGGCTTTCATCTTCCGGCTGCCTGTCATGAATACTTTTTGCAGCCTCTTCACTAGGGTTAGGATTGGCACTCGGGTTAGGATTGCCACTCGGATTGGGGTTATTCGTTAACGTAGGCATCATTTGCCTAACCACTTCTTCCACTATTGCCCGAATATCAGGTGGATTTTCTCCCACCGGTTCCCTAGCTAGTGCTCTTGCTCTTCGTCCCACAGAGCCGCGTGACCGGGCTGGTCCACTTCTTGAGGTTCCACACGAGTTTGCACCAGTGTGATTACTCCTTGTATTTCTCATACTTCAAAATTCAGCAAACCGTTAGATTACATATATAATAACAAACGTATATATATCTAACAGTCCATTTGTCAATTTTCTCTCAAGGTTTAAGTCCAGGAATCTAATCTAAGACACCTAGTTCACTTAAACCACGGCTCTGATACCAACTTGTAACATCCGACTTATTAACAAAACACCCCTAAAAAATTTATTTTTCAAACCATATATTTTACAATCAAACCATAAGTATGGGGGTATTAGTTAACACAACATGTACAAGTGTATCACAAAGTACAATACATATATATTATACATTCTTCAAGCCGGGTAGTCACTATAAATCCTAGGTCCTCAGTCACGGACTTTATCCTTTCCCTTAGCAGGATCACGCTCACCTGCAGGGACATATCAAATAAACCGTGAGCTATAAAGCCCAATGAGTAATCAAATCAAATACAACATGTATAAGAACAAGATTTTTTCTACAATTCAAATATGCATTATCATGTAACACACGTTCATATATGTCTCACGGGATTATCCCGCTTTTTCATAGACTCGCGGCTCCGTTCTTGTCATCTTAATGACTCACGGCTTATCCGGTATTGCCTTATATAGGTTGACTCACAGCTCCGTTCTTGTCTATCGTAGACTCTCGGCTTATCTGGTATTATCGTATCATTAATATTTATTGACTCACAGCTCCGTTCTTGTCTATCGTAGACTCACGGCTTATCTGGTATTGTCATATTGTCTCATCTTGAAAATCTGTAAATTTCGTCCCCAAAAACTATTTCTATCTGCAGCTGCTCATTCCATATTTATCACATCGGATACGAGTGAGATTACTCACCTGAAGGCTTGCTACCACTAGCTTTAGTCGTTTCTTGCCTTGAAATGTATTCCGCAAGATTTTGTCCCGTTCCTATAATTCCATTCATTTCACAATGATTATAGGTTAATTTATCATTTCAGTTGGTTCTAATGCACAAAAGTCTAATATAAGACCAATTCCAAGCATTAACCATTGGTATAAAAATTTAATACACTTCCCGAAATACGCGTATTCTACTACAGTACTTTCGGGAGGTCGTATTCGTATTCCGATAATTTTCCATGTAGTTTCACAACATATTAGACCTATGTTTAAAATTTCAGGTCAATCGGATAAGCCTAGCATAAGAATTAAACTTGGAAAATGCACCAAATTTTAACACGGAAGAAAAATGGCTTCTGCCTCGAGGTCAGGTCGCGATCGACCCTATGGTCGGGTCGCGAAGACCACACCTTCGGGTCGCGACCCACCCTGTGGTCGGGTCGCGATCGCTGAACAGCAGTGCAGAAACTCCGATTTTGTGCTAAAAATTTCCATTTTTTTTCCTTATAAATCCTTAATGCTGTTCTTAATCGTTTGGGGTTTATTCCTAGGTTTTAAAAACCTTCTATTACTACAAGGTTTTCAACCCTCAAAACCCACTCAATCAATCATATGAAGAATTAGGGTTCTTAGTTCCAAAAACCCCAAAACTTCAAATTCATCATAAATGACAATCTACTTTCATTATCTTGAATTAAGCCCTTATTAGCATGACTTAACGAAAGAGTTCGATCCTCAATGTATGAGATACATTGCCAATTATTTTCCCGTAAATTAAACACTAAACTAGTCAGACCATATTCCAACCACATCTACGACTAAGTAGGTTTGCAGACACTGTCTGAAATGTAAAGCTGGGATTGTCCCACTTGTACATTAAAGGTCCAGGGTCTTGTAGTGTTCGTCCGAACCTCACGACTGGCCTGAACCTAATCAGAAATGTCATTTCACTGGCTATCCCGCTGTACCTGGAAAAGAAAGAGCTCTTTTAGAAAGAACTCATATTCTAAGGAGACAGTAGGAGTTTGGGACAGTCCTGAATGAGTTCAGGATTAGCCAAGTGAGATAACCTTTAGTCATCGCTAGGCTTAGAGCAGAAATCACATTTGTGTTTTAATACTGACATAACCTTCTCTTGACCAGTAGTACTGATCACCGTCATAAGTAGTTATGATCGGGGTGACATACCGAATAGTGGTAAAACACTATAGTTGGTACGGATTTTCAATCCGACTACTTGGAAGCATTGGTGAGCCCGGTTGCTGCCAATTAAGAGAACTTTAGGACGAGATACAGTCCATGTGACAGTTTGATTGATTTTACAACTGGTCTTAAAACCAGTGAGAGTAATCATCAAAAGAAACCAACATGGACAGAAACGTACCTTCAGAACATCTGGTTGAGTGAGACGATACTCAGAGTCAAGTAATTGACTTCGAGAGAAGCGCTCTCAATAGAAGATGAAATCCGAAAGGATACTGCATAATGTAAGTCGTTAGTGGAGTGCGTGTGGATCACCGACACACTAATGAGGACTCACAAAGAATATGCCAATATAAAGGTACATAGGGCCGGGATTTCCCCGCGGGCATCTCGCAATAAAGGATATTCAGATTCTCGAAATATGCCAAAGGATTGGATTTTGAGAATGAGCTGAAAGATATCCATTAAGATGTCAGAAAGGTTTGGATTCTCAAAATATACCAAAAGCTCTGGATTTTGAGAATAGTCCATAATCGTGTCAAAGCCAGTGGGAGTATTGCTGTTATCTATCTCAATATGTGTGTTACATACTGTTTCTAGGAAACGTCTCTTTTCATTACAAAGTGTAATGACTTGGTGTTAAGAGACGGATCACTATGAAAGACTTAATAAAGATACGGCATGCTCGGGTAGTTATAAACGTCTATGAAATAGATCGAAACTCTGCCAAGATGATCTTGATGAGACTCAAGATGCATAGCTCAGGAAAAGAGTTTCCTGTCATTGCAAAGTGTGATGATTTGACATGAGAGGTATGAAAGGTGCAACGGACTTACATAATCCATAGACATCTATCAGATAGATGTTGTCATCAGTATAGACCTGGCCATAATAAGCATGATCTTGATAAGATTCAAGATGCATGAGAAAAAGTCTCCGAAAGGATATAGTTATTAAAAGTCGTGACACAAGGATTATAAGTAATCCTAAGATTCCAAAAGGGTTTGGAATAGGACTAGATCGAATCCAACAAGTTTCTTGGATCGATCAGAAGTGTCATGAACATGTCTTGATGACTTAATGCTTAGAGCATACTGAGTCAGATTTAGGATATGACCTGGCTGGGAATACTTAATGGATTTTGTACATACATGAGAAATCATTGGAAAATTATTAGGGGTGAATGTTGGTAACATTTGAAAAGAGTTTTTCAAATAAGGACTTAGTGGTTAAAGAATTTCATTGGCATTCCGATGGAGCGCGTGTGGCTCACCGGCACATCGTAACACCTCGAAATAGTCTTAGGATGCAGTCATGTGGACTAAAGATCTCGAGAACCAAGGAAAGTCACAGTACATAGAATGGAGTTGTTAGTGAGAATGACGGTATGACCAAAATTGCCACATCATCAGAAGGATATCCGATCGGATGAAGTGTATCAATGTATAACATTTGAATACATAGAAAGAGTAAAAGGTCAAGTAGACATAGATACATAACACGAATTAAATAGTTTAAAAGGAATCTAGAAACCGATAATAGTTTATGTAAAATCCGACTTGGTGATTACCTCGTGGAGACTTGGTAATTAGGCAGTAGTAGCCACCAGTCAGATTTTAAGTTTCAATTTTGCATGTTTCACTTCCCGAATAATTTGATTATTCAAAAGGTCCACAGTCGCTCATACTTTTCGGGAGTAAGTATGAACGAAGACTGTCGTGAATTGGTTTGTAGATTGTCTAAGGAGTTAGACATTGCAGTAAGACTGCTACAACGTTCATGAGTACTTAGAAATAGGGATTTGAGTATTGGATAAACCCGCGCTCAACAGATTGCTTCATGGATTACATCACGAGCAATGTTGAGACGATAATATCGTATGATCTTGAAGCAGAGACATATGAGTTGAAATTTACGAGTCGGTTGTGTATTGATAATGCGAAAACGCATCGGTAACTCGATGTTACAAACGCATTGTTGTGTACGATTTGATAAGTAAAAGACACAACCATATGAGTCAATGCTGATTCGTTCCTTGACCCTGATGGGAAACAGATATCTGTAGGCCTCTCGATGATTTTGAAGTTGACTTAAGTGCTGGCCAGCCTGGACTAAATTGATGTGTTCAATTAGAAGTCCGAAAGTCATAAGCAGAATCGGAAATCGGGAAACAGAGTATCGGACAGAGATTGATCTCAATCCATGTCTCGTGTCTGGAAATATCTTGTTGGACGAAGGATCATATAATCACTTATCTATGGACAGAACTGACTGGGTCAGAGTTCGGCAGCAGTTTCTAGGAAGCTGCAGGTTGTCTATTAATCAGAAGATAAATTAAAGTCATAGACTTATCCAAGTGGGAGACTGTTGGATTAGGTGTCTAAGCCATGACTTTACAACTATATTTATCTTGTTAATTGAAGCAAAGTCCATTTGGGTTGCCCTCATAGCTGGAGGTCAGGATAGAGTTCGGTAGAGTAAAAGGTTGATTTATTAATTGCTTAATAAATCAATAGAATTAATTAAATGGTTTATTAATATATTTAAGTGTTAATATATTAATTAGAAACTATAATAATTAATTAAGATTTAATCTATAATTAATTGGATTTAATTCAGTGATTAAATTAATTAATTAAAAGTGCAGGGACTGGTTTGTATTTATTCAATAGTTGAATAACTGGCAAGCCAGTAGCCAGGGGCCAAAGTTGGCGCCAATATGGAGGGAACTCCATAGTTGGCGAAAACCCTAATTAGGGTTTAGAAGCCTTGGTCCAAATGGTCAACAGGCTTGCCCATTAAGGAGGCTCCTTAGGGTTTCAGCTGTAACCCTTGGAGGCTATAAAAGGAGGCACCTGGCACCCTCATTCTCCGCGCCAATTTGAACAAGAATACTCTGCTGGACTGTCTTCTCCATTGCTGTGGGTATGACTTGCATCTGAGGCAGGATACTTTTGCTGCTAGCTTCAAGAACAAGATTCAAATGTTGGTTCTTCTGATTTAAACTTTAGAATTAATTGTTGGCCTTTAGGTTTTAGTGTATTATCTTCATAGAAGAAAACATAGATCTTTCTAGGGTTGCATGTGAACCATAAGAGTTTTGTGTTCATTGTTTGCTAGAAAACTCTTCAATAAGGGTATAATGTGAATAACTTCAAAAAGTTCATGGACAAATCAATCACAAAAATTAGTTCGGTGACCAAACATGAACAATTTTAAAAGTTCGTTACCCTTCTAAGTCTTATTGGATGCAACGTAGGATGTCAAATTTTGCATAAACATTCTATCACCGATCATAAGGGTATAATGTGAATACTTTTAGAAGTTAGTTACCCTTCCAAGTCATTATGCCAAACTAACATCTATATAGCTGTTGAAACATTACATACACACACACACACACACACACATATATATATATATATATATATATATATATATATATATATATATATATATATATATATATGTGTGTGTGTGTGTGTATGTGTGTGTGTATTTCCAATTACCTATTACTCAATACAACACCTCATTTTATATAATACACTTTCAAATACTGTCAATATCTCACAAGCACAAATGGATCATGTCGAGTATCTTTTATTTGATTCGTCTTCGTCTTCGTTACCGTCAGATGATGATGATTGGTTGATGCAATCGGCCATCTAAGTCGCTGCATTGGTACGAGAAACTGGCAATATAATAGTCGACACTGTGCAAAGTTTACAAAGTGCATGAAGGTTCACAAGAAGAGCTACAATAAACAGAAATCGTGAAGCTGCACATGATCTCCTTGTACGTGACTATGTCGCGGAACATGCGCTATATATGGCGTACCGGTTACAGCAAAGGTTCCGGATAAGCAAACAACTTATTCAACGTATACTTCGTGATTTGAATGAAGGAAACCCATTTTTCAAAATTAAAATGATATGCAAGGGGTAAAGAGGGTTTCTCACCGGAACAAGAATGCGCTATTGCAATCCGTCAAATTGCGACCGACACCGCATTTGATTTATGGGATGAGTACTTCAAAATGTTTGAGCAGACCATTAGGAAAGGTGTTTACGATGCTAGTAATGACATTCAAACATTGTACGCCGCACATGAAAACATACATGGGTTTCCCGGAATGCTTGGAAGCGTTGACTGTATGCATTGGGAGTGGGTTGCTTTTCCTAATACATGACGCGACCAATTTACACAAGGTGATCATCGACACCCTTCCATAATCCTTTAGGTAGTAGTGTCCCAGGATTTATGGATTTGACATGCATTTTTTGGTGTTGCGGGCACAAACAACGATCTCAACATTATTGACCAGTCGCCTATATTTAATGACATTTATAGAGGTGTTACATCTTTGTGTCCATTTCATGTAAACGGAACGCAATATAAACATGGGTATTATCTAGCTAACGAAATATCACATGATTATTTAGTATTTCTCAAGTCATTCACATCCCAATGGATCCAACCCCGCGAAGGTTCAAGGTTGCACAAGAAGCAGCTAGGAAGAAGGTGGAACGAGTGTTTGGTGTTATTATGTAACGGTTTCACATTATTAAATACCCGACACGGGCTTGGGATCCTAGGGATATAAGAAACGTAACGTACGCATGCATCATATTACATACTATGATATTGGAGGATGAAGAAAAAGTGACATGTACGTATGATTCGAAAAAAATTGCACCATCATACGAGTCGGTACTAATTGGTTCGTCACAATATCTTGCAAATAAAAGAAAAATGCAAAACAAAGAAACACATAATGACCTTTGTGCGGATTTGGTGGAAAATATCTATAGGGCTAAGTTTCAACCAATGGAAGTGTTTGACGACGACGAAGAAGAATGGGAGTGATGCTACTAATTTTTATTTTATTTCGATTAAGTTAATGAAATTTTAAAATTATTAGGTTTTAATTTATCTATTTTTTAGGAATATTTTATTTTGAAATTAATTTGTTTATTTTATTTTAAAATTATTTTTTAATTTAAAAAGTGAGGGGAAGTGAGAGGTAATGAAGGGTGACCATTTCTAAGAGTGAGGAGTGCTGACTGGATGCTGATGTGTCAGATAAAACGTGAGGGGAAAGGGGTGACGACACCCGATAGCCTAAGAAAGTATAGTGCATTACAACAAAAAGGACTAAATAAGTCCCTGATGAACACATCTTTGCTCTAAATCCATCCATCTATGCTTTTAGGGGTGTTGATCGGGTATATCCTTTGGATAACAGATAGTTCAGGTTAGGTATTTGGGTAACATATAGTTTAATTTCATGTATATCTAGTAACGTATAACCCGGGTCGGGTATTTTATGAATATTTTTAGGTGTGTCAAACCTCGTAAATGAAATAGGGAATATATAAAAATATGTCCAGAAATACTTTTATATTGCACTAAATATGGAGTACATGGCAAGCAAAGTCGAACCACAAGGACACAGGAATAAAGGTTTACACCTCTTTGCACGAGGTGTGAAAGTAACACGGTAGGGGGTTTTGCAAATGTAATATAATGGAAAATGAAAAAGAATAGCATGCACATTAATTAAGTTTGTAACAATATTTGTAACAAGTGCAATTCTTAGTTCTCGATGTTTATCATACGATATTGATTATGTCTTCATCCAGTCTATCATTCACTATCCTAAGTTGGTACTAAATGGCATAAACACACTCTTATATCTTTTACTTGTCAAGGTATTCATTCAAAATTCGCTCTTTGACTAAACCTAGTTTCTATAATGCAACCTAAGTATGTTCATAGATTGTATATAAGAAAATTGCATTAAGTGTTTGTACAAATTTCTCAACAATGTTCATTTCTTCACACACGCTCGGAAGTATGGAAACATGTGATCAAGTCCTATAACAAGGATGATTGTTATTTGTTACCAATCATTAATTACATAAAATGATTAGATGTTTTACTAGTCAATTAACTTTGCAATGATTTTATTCATTTAAGTGGGAAATAAAAACAAATCAAATTCAAGACTTCAAATTGAAACATGAACATGATCACTAGGATAGAATCATAGACAAACTCTAAGTCATACACATCAATCTAGATGATAAACATATTTGAACAAAGAACTGAAACTAGGGCTTCTAGCCAGACATGGCTAGAACAAAATCAAACAAGTCTTCAAAAAATGAAAATACTAAAGTTGCTTATGATTAATGCAAATTAATCGGATGTTAAAGATGAAAATTGGGCTTCGTACCTTTAGAAAGTTGCCATTTTTTGCCTTTAGAACGAACTCTCCCAAAATGAACTTCAAATCCTCAATTTATGGAGAAGAAAAACCGATTTACACATTTCTCGGGGACAAAACACGACTCGTGTAAAATTTACATGACTGTGTTTTTGGTACGACCCACAAATCTTCAAATATTAAAGTATGAATCTTGTTTTGGCCGTTTTTCAGAAAATGCAGCCCGTGTAAGAAACACACGATCGTGTTTTTCGTGTTTTCCAAAAAACGACATTTTGCGACTGTCAAGGCTTGATATATCCACTCGTAATGGAAACACGGGTCGTGTAGTGAGAAACATGATCGTGTTTTTGGGAAATCACCAATTTCTGATCCAGAATCTCCTTTATTAATCTTTAGTCTTCCTGTTTTCCACTCCTTCTCCATTCCACACATCCTAAACTCCAAGCTTTCTGTTCCAAGCTTCCTGCTCTACCTTAGTAGAAATTGCCTGAAATATGTCAATAAAAATGTGAAGTACAAGGCGTTCCATTAGAAACGTAAATTATTCAAACAAAAGTAAAAACTACAGTAAAACTAGAATATAACGTGTGGTAAGTGCGGAAAGTAGACGTGCAAAATGGAAGGAAAAATATGTCTAACAGATACGAGATAGAATCAGCCTGTTCAAATTGTACACCATGTAAGAAACACATGACCGTGTTTTCCATAAAACGTCATTTTACGATTGTCAAGGCTCGATATATCCACTCGTAATGGAAACACGAGTCGTGTAGTGAGAAATGTTATCATGTTTTCGGGAAATCACCAATTTCTGATCCAGATTATCCTTTGTTGATCTTCAGTCTTCCTGTTTTCCACTCCTTCTCCATTCCGCACATCCTAAGCTCCAAGCTTTCTGTTCCAAGCAACCTGCTCCGCCTTAGTAGAAATTACCTGAAATATGTCAATAAAAAGGTGAAGTACAAGGCGTTCCATTAGAAACATATATTATTCAAACAAAAGTAAAAACTACAATAAAACCAGAATATAACGTGTGGTAAGTGCGGAAAGTAGACGTGTAAAATGGAAGGAAAAATATGTCTAACAGATACGAGATAGAATCAGCCTGTTCAATGTCACACCCCCAAACCGTAATGGCGGAAACGTTCGATGGTGGATGACTTCATGAACAATATCATAACAAAGTTGCATAATAGTGATTCCAAGCAAAACAACCATCATTAAATAATTGCAAAGGTTACATAGTTTAATGTCGCATGTTTCACATACAATTACAAATGATGTCAAAAATAAGTAAAACGACGTCGTAACGTCCCTTCATATAGCGCTGGTGGTTTACTTTATCAATTTCATGAGAATACAAGTAGTTGAAAAAGTGTCAACAATTAAGTTAGTGAGTTCATAAGATTTTGCGTAAAAAAAGTCCTTTGTTTATAATCGATAGTGTTGAAAACCAAGAAAATCCAATATTTTCTCATAAAAATGTCCAAGTCTTTAAATCCCAAAGACTAAAATGTAATACGTAAATTGTAGTATAAAATTTCTTAGAAAGGTATATTTCCACGTAAACAATTTATAAAAATATAAAGTTGATTATTTTTCCCCTGTGAGATACCCTATAACCATACTGTGACTAGTTGGCCTGCTGCGACGTTCTTCAGGCGTCAGAATGTTAGACATTTGGACACCTCAGACCTGCCGGTCTAGCTGTAGCTAACAGCTCAGGTGCGGGGTTGTCAAGCCCGTATAGATCTATACTCAAATATCACGCTCTCTTATCGAGACTCTGGTTATAATTTTCAGGACTTATAGTAGGTACTTATAAAGTACTGTGAAGATTTATCTCACAAAAATGTATGTATTCAATCAACTTGTTTACGAAAAATTTGTATATGAAAACTCTTGTAACTATCCATTATCATTTTTCCCATGATAATATAGTAATGTTTAATAATTATATAATTTTATATAATTATTTTGTCTTGTTCAAAATGTCATAATAACTTTGTGTTCATAAACTATTCCAATAATAGTCTATTTTTAATATTCCATCGTACTAGTCATATTTTTACGAATAATAACGAAATAACTTATTCAAGCGATTATAAATATCATCTTTTAAGATATTTCCCACAAAAATGGTGTAATAACTTGGTTATAACCATTTTTGCTAGAAAGTAGTATTTCCGGTTACAAAAGCGTAGTTTTTACTAGTTATCGTTTTTATGACGTTTATGTTAAAGATCTAGTATTTTACACACTTTATTTATAGTTTTGTAACTTTTACACAAGCATAATATGTCATAATGTTTATAATACATAGATCTAACCATATTTCATGTCAATGTCATTTGTACACAACTTCTAGTTTTCGTTTTTATAACATTTTTATCCAAGATCTAGCATTTTTACACACTTTATTTATAGTTTGGAAACTTTTACACAAACATAATATATCATAATGTTTATAATACATAGATCTAACCATATTTCATGTCAAAAACATTTTTACACAACAACTAGTTTTATGAACTTGTGTAAATCATCATTTGTAACATTTAAACATATATAAACTTGGATAAAACAACATTTAAGGTGTATAAACTTGTATTCTTCCCCAAAAAGTTTAGAAAATATGAAAATGAGGGGTATGAACTCACCCGTGAAGCGTGCTTTGCATAGAAACTAGGTCAGTCTCGAGAGATTAGCGGTAGGAACAAAGATCCAAGCATTGGAGCTCGGAGGACCCTTGGACAATGCTATTACCCAAAGGTTTTTTTATAGATGTTAGTGTGTGTAATTGGAATAAAACTTGTGTAATAGAGTTTAAAATCACAAGATGAAGATGTCTTACCAAAGAGACTTGCAAAAACACTTGAAGATGGTGTATGGTGGTGGCGGATTGGAAGGAGGGTGGTGGAGGGAGAGAGCCGAAAGGAAGAGAGAAAGAGAGGAGAGGTGTTGGTGTTTCACCTGGTCAAATGAAGATCTTCCAAGTATTATATGTGAATTAAAGTTTGATGTTATGTGTGATTTCTTTTTATTATTATATGTATAAGCTAGATTCATGAATAGTAAACTAGGATTGTGTTGGGAGATGGTTTGGATCATGTAGCAGCTGATGGGGGTGGGGTAGGAGGGGTGGGTGGGTTAGTTTTTAAAGAAATAACATTCTACTTATATAAATGGGTGATTTTTATAAAATCGTAATACGTTTTAGTAAATTTTTATGAGTTTTTGACGAAATGAAGTTCTAAATAATTATTTTGTATAAAAACATTGTCAAACATTTATTTTGATTGAATTTTAACTCGTTGGATGTTGAAATACGCGTTTAAGCGCAGTATTCTTCCGATTTCGCGATTTTCGGCATTTTACCGGAAATTGAATTTGGCTTTGAAATTAAATACTAGATATTATTACGTCCCATATTATATGAATTGTTATTTCATATTTGATGTTTAACGCACCACATTTTGTATTTAGCTTCCAAACCCTGTGTACATTTATCCGTTCACAGCGGTTCAATCGTTGTAACTTTCACATACGAACTCCGTTTTCGACGTTCTATATATCCACAGGTTCGTATTCACGAGTAGATCGTTTTATGAATATTATTATTCTCAAAATAATAATTGTACGATTATCGAATTTTTACGCTACAGTAATTTACTGTCCGTATTTTCGACGTTTACTCGATAATTGTTTTGAATTAGCATACGTAGTATTATATTATTTAAAAATTCATCGCAAAAGTTATGGAAAATAACTTTCCAACACATGGATTAACGTATGCTTCGTTTGACTACAGTTGACTTTTGTTGACCAAAATTTACAATTGTCACATTCAAATTGTACACCATGTTGAGTTGTGTAATAGCATCAACTTTGGTCTACGGGTGGTTAAACAAGTTGATCAACTGCTGGATTTTTGCACGATCAGCTGCAGAGAAGGTTTGTGGTTTGGCGGTTTTTGTAGAGTAGAATTGTAGCTGAAAGCACCTTACAATCCATGAACAATGATTTATGAAAATTCTCCATTGTATTACGAAGTGGTATGATTAGAGTTTATGCATTGAATTAGACTATATTATTTTACTGGTAATAAACTGATAATTGTTAATTTCCTAGCAAAAGTAATTTAGAAGTTTATATGCTTTAGTCCTATTAGCAATTGTTTTGACTTTTTGTTATTTTTTTGGATTGTGTGTATATATACACAAATATACAACATGTTAAAGCAAATTTGGATGGTAGTATATATGTATATATATATATATATGTATGTATATGTATATGTATATGTGTATGTGTATGTGTATGTGTATGTGTGTGTGTATATATATATATATATATATATATATATATATATATATATATATATATATATATATATATATATATATAGTATGTTAAAGGAATTGCATTGATTTTTTCCATCTAGACAATGTTTTAATCTGGACAAACCACGATTTATAGAGAAACTATTAAGGTGGGAGTCTAATTAAGAAAAAGATAAGCAATCTGAAGTGGATTAGCAAACCGAGGCAAACAAGGAGCCGGGGGAAAATTCAGCCAGCTCTGACGAGTCTGCGTCTCAATTAGATCAGGAGCTTGGATGGATCCATTCTTCAGATAGTTGGCAAACCGGTTCGATTAACAAACTGAAGTGAACAAAGAGGCTGGGGTCAATTCAGCCAGATCTGATGGTTTATTCACTTCGATAAGATTAACAGTTTGGTAGGAATTGAGGCAAACAAGGACCAGCAGAACCGAAGCATGCTTTTCTCCAATTCAGATCAGGAGTTTGATGGGTTTCAGTTGAGCAGCTAAAGCGGCGATTAGAGGAACAGCAGAACCAACTTTCACATTATAGAGAACAAGTTTGTAGTTGATGGCTTCATAAGGAGCAGAATGATGTTATTTCCTACATGACTCATGACCTATCCCATTACCTGGTCTACTACAGAAAGCATGTTGCTAGAAGATTTGCGAACATTTCATCAAGATTTATCCCCCCCCCCTTTATACATCCCAATTTGTAAGCATGAGAATGTCAAGAGTGTGAGTTGAACATATTGAAAGTGCAGTAATTTTTTGTGTACAACATTAATCATCGATAAAGAAATCTCCATAGTTCTCCGGTGGACGTAGCTTTATCAGTTTAGATCGAGTAAACCACTTAAATCCTTGTGTTATTGTTTGGTTGCTTGTGGTATTATTGTTGTTCTTAGTAGCCATGGTTAAGTCGAGTAGAAAATGCATCTGTCATAGTGCTTAGTCCCAACAAACTGGTATCAGAGCTATGACTGAAGAAGGGAAGATTAAGAGCCACATATTTGAAGGTCACGATTTTGGATTTTGGAGAATGCAGATATATGACTAACTTTACTAGAAGAAGCTACATCTCAACCTGACCGATATGAACCCTGACACTATAAAGCAGGAGGAATGAGATCTGTTAGATCAGCCGAATCTTGGAGTTGGTCGGTTGTCGTTAGTGAAGAATGTTTTTTACAACATCGTCAATGATAAAACAACATACAGCTTGATCAAGGCATTGTCTAACATGTACGTGAAGCCCTCTACAACGAACAAGGTGTTTCTGATCAGGCAACTGGTCAACAAAAAGATGAAGGAAGGCGGATCGGTGACAGATCATGTCAACGAATTCAAATCAATAATATCGAGCCTAATATTCATTAACATTGGGTTTGAAAACAAAGTTTATGTGTTGTTGTTGTTATCTTCGCTCCTAGAGAGCTGGTCCGAGATGGTTACTGCTGTCAGCGGTACGTCCGAAACACAGAAGCTCGCGTTTAAAGGTATCTACAATTTATCCTTAGAGAGGATATGTTGGGAATTAATGAACAAATGATGATCTTATTAACACATGAAATAACATAATTTTGCAACATAAGCTAAACATTTGAACAAAAACATAAAGCCATTTTATTCCCACAATGATATTTGATTACATGCATGTTTAAAGCAAATACAACAACATAAATGTAGGAAGAATTTACAACCTTTGTAGTATTTGGACCCAGAGTTGGATATTGTTGAAGTAGCAACAAGATCAAAGGGTGATCTTTTCTAGTGGTATCCACCACAAGTTTTACCATACCTTGGGATGCTAGTTCCTTGCTTGTGTCCTTACTTACTCTTAAGCTTAGAAACCAAAACAAATTATGGTATCTAAGAGAGACAAGTGCAATATCAAAATCTACACTTAACTAGCAAAAGAGAAAATATATATTTTTGTACATATTAGGTAAAACATATAAATATTCGTTTTTTGTATTTTCATCTTCACGAATCAAGAAGTTCACTGTTATGTATAATTAAACATATATTTTTTTCTTGTAAATGATATATTACTTATTACATATACATAAATTTATCGCAACGACGTGTGAGACATGCATCCTCTTAGTTATAAACATTAACTAAAAATATTAAAGTTATTATACAACGAAATAGATTGTTAGTAAATACAAATTTATTTAATTCAACATAATTTTACTCGAACAATTGTGTAAAAATTTTACTCCTGATCTTTAACCAAAAGAGCCGTCGAAACTCCAGCCACCCACCATAGTCAGACTAGCCTTTATTTGGACGTTGTCTGAATTCGTGAGTCGATCAAGATTTTGTGTTATGAATTATGATAAAAAAAAACCTGAATTTACCCAATTTGCAACAAAAGAAAGATATAAAAAAGCTTGCGTTTTTGCAGAAAGACTCGTAATTTTCAACAATTGACTGAATTGTCGTCATCGTCGACGACGATTGCCAATCAATCTCATTACATATGATCAAATATTTAATCCAAAGTGGCAAAGTTTATGTGCATCTAATAACGTCCATTCGTCCAATTTCTCCCATGTCTCCAATTGCCGCCCGTGACGTCGCCGTCATCGGCGCCGGAGCAGCTGGGCTAGTAGCTGCCCGCCACCTCCGGCGCGAGGGGCACTCCGTCGTCGTCTTCGAGAGAGAATCCCAAGTCGGAGGCACTTGGATATACACCAACAAAACCGAACCCGATCCGCTTGGCGTCGATCCAACTCGTCCTGTAGTCCATTCCAGTCTTTACGAGTCTCTTCGTGTTAATTTACCTCGAGAAGCAATGAGTTTGAGGGAGTACCCGTTTGTAGCAAAGAAAACGGGTCACAGAGATCCGAGGAGGTTCCCGGGTCATCGAGAGGTGTTGGAGTATTTGAAGGAGTACACGACCGAGTTCGCAATCGGCGAGTTGGTTCGATTTAACACGGAGGTGAGTCGCATTTGGCAAGGAGAAAATGGGAAGTGGGAAGTGAAATCAATCAAAAGAAAAGAAGAAGATGAAGAAGAACATATCGATGAAGCTTTTGATGCTGTCGTTGTTTGTACCGGACATTATACAGATCCCCGAATCGCACAGATTCCAGGTATTATTCTTCTTCTCTCGAATCAATTGCTCAATCGTAAGCTCATTATCTTCGATCTGAAACCGAAAGAATCTCAATTGAGATCTGATTCTTCATAGGCGCCGATCGGTGGCCGGGGAAACAGATTCATAGTCACAATTACCGTGTTCCGGAGCCCTTCAGAAACCAGGTATCATCGTTATTCTGTCATTTAGGGTTTTCGAACACAATGATTTAGAGCAAATTGATAATGGTGATTTGAAATGGGATTGACAGGTTGTGGTAATTATAGGGAGCTCCGCAAGTGCCGTTGATATCTCTAGAGAAATTGCAAGTGTTGCTAAGGAAGTTCACATTGCTTCGTGGTCGACCTCCATTGAAGAAGGTGAAAATCTACCTGGATACAACAACATCTGGTTACGTCCCATGGTATTATTATTTCCAATAAATCTTCAAAGAAAGAATTTGTAAAAAGTCTATTTAATTGTAAGTCTCATTTTACCGACTTTTTAAATACCCATATATAATGCAGGTTGAAAGTGCCAATGAAGATGGTAGTATCTCATTTCCACACGGCTTCAAGATCTTTGTTGACATTATTCTACATTGCACAGGGTAAAGTTTTATTTTAAGATCTTTATTAAGTAAAAAAGAAACACTGGTATATAACTTACCAGATTAAGGGGCTGTTTGATTTGTCTCTTATTGGTCCAATAAGAGGTAGGTTTCTGAGTCAGACCTTTTGATTTATATTTGACTCGATCATAAACCCTAAAATTTACTATTATCTGGTCAGCTTCAGGAATCAGCATGTATTAAACAACCCGTAAGTCTCGTAATTTTGGTGTTTCAGGTACAAGTATAGTTTCCCATTTCTTGATACAAAAAATATCGTGACGGTTGATGACAATCGTGTGGGCCCACTTTATAAGCATGTCTTCCCTCCATCATTAGCTCCTTGGCTTTCTTTCGTTGGATTACCATGGAAGGTTAGTTTTGTCTTTTCGACGTATAAATCCGAAGGGTCACGTTAAAGTTTTCTAAACAAGTTCATTTTCTTGTTGATCAAATTTATAGATTGCTCCTTTCCCCCAATTTGAACTCCAAAGTATATGGATCGCGGGAATTTTATCGGGTCGAATTTCTCTCCCTTCAAAAGATGAAATGACAAAAGATGTTGAAGCGTTTTACGCATCATTGCAAGCATCCGGTATTCCAAAACGATATACACATAATATGACCGGCTATCAGGTAATTTTGACTTTTGGAGTCAAACATAATGATTTTGAAATCAAGATTAGTTTTAATTTCACCACCAATATTCTTCTACATATAATGCTGTTTTTGTTAAGTTGTTGATATGGGTAATGATAAATAGTCAAGGTTCGATTCAAATTTGGTCAAGTTGACTTTTTTAAAAGTCAAATTTCTACACTTCGATAACATATGGGTTTATTTTTCTAGTTTGAGTACAATGATTGGATTGCCATGCAATGTGGGTGTCCAAAAACCGAAGAATGGAGAAAGAAAATGTATCATGCGACTTCTTTAAACAGAAAAGTAAGACCCGAGACTTATCGCGATGAATGGGAAGATGAGGATTTGGTTTTGCAAGCTTATGAAGATTTTATGAAACAAATATCGTGTAATGGCAAGTCTTAGCATTGTGAAAGTGAAAAGCTACATCTTTTTATGTTCATTTTTATTTGAATAGCTACATCTCTTTATAGTTTGTTAAACATAGAAGGATAGGTATATATATTATTCCATACATAGTAGCAAACAACATGAAGGAATTATTTATGAAAGGAAAGTATGACCTTTTTGAATCATATTATTGAATGTGGCATTAGCTTTGTGTTTGTTTAAGATTTTAATTTGTAAATAAGTAATATTTTTTATGAGAATGCGGCCTCTCATATTTGAAGCTTAACGCTATTTTGTGTGGTGTTCTCTCACCTCTCATTTAATCTCTGTCACATTAACATTCAGTGAGCATCCTTCATTCCTTTGTGTTTTTGAAAATGGTCATTTCTTACTTTCTTTTATTCTTCAAAATAAAATTAATTAATTTAAAAACAAATAAAATTAATTTAAATTAAAATGTCCATTAATGTTAATATTTTTAAAAATGAAACAAAACATAAAAATAACTTTAAACCTAAATTAAAAATTAAAAAAAAACATAAAATAAATTAAAGCTACGTTTAAAAAGCTAAAAGACTACATTTGATTTGATGTTTTTTAATAATATCTTAATTCTTTTTCAACGCTAGTTCGAGGGCCGATCATGAGAGATGATTCTGTTAGGACTAAGAACTTCAACATAGGGTGAGCATTTGGTCCTCAGAACCGAGAACGAGCCCAAGCCCAAGAACCGAGGGAACCGAACCGAGCTAAGGGATCGAGTGCTATGCTTGGTCGGTTCTCGGTATACATATGTTGCTTATCGAGTCCGATCGGTACTGATCGGTCGGTTGGGTATCGGGTTTTGGTACTAAGTTAATATGGAATTTTAAAAAGTAAAATGGTCCTGCTCGGTTTTTCTCGATCCTTAGACCAAACCCGACCAAACCCTAACCCGAACCCAATACCAAGTCTCCTAGTATGGTCGGTCCTTGGTTCCCTTCAACGTCTTTCCTCGGTCTCGGTCTGGGTCGGGTTCGGTCGGGTCAGGTCGGTCCTAGTTCCAACAAGAAGAACACACCCAAAACAAAGTGCACTATTTGATCATGGCTAATGAGAACAACAAGAAGAATACAACAAAAACAATAAACACAAGGATTTTAGTTGTTCACTCGATCTAGACTCATCGAGCTACATCCACTATAGGAACAAGAGAGTATTATTTTTGAGTTTGAATGCTAAACAAAGCTATACAATATTTACACCATTCTCTCGCTATATGGTTCACACTCTTGACATTCTTATTGACAAACCGAGATCGTATATATACCGGGCAAAAGGAGATCTTCTGAAATGGTGGCAAATCTTCTAGCTTATTGCTTTCTGCACTAGGCCAACTGATGTGACTGATTATATATATATATATATATATATATATATATATATATATATATATATATATATATATATATATATATATATATATATATATATATATATATATATATACACACACACATACACACACACGCACACACACAATAACAAACCTGTGAACTTGTGCCAAAGAGACACTTCACCTGAAGTAGCTTCTTTTGTATATCAACATCTATGCTCTCCACATTTGACATATATGAAGTCTCTAATGCAAAGTCCGGACCGGAGCTAGGCTTGCCTAGGTCTTGTTGAACTTTGTTTTTGACCGAATTGTTGATCCACTAAAATAGCACTACTGTCAATCTGGGTGGAATGCAGCCGACTCATGATACTAATTTACATCTGTTAATCTTGCTCCGGTTCTCTTAAACGAGGTGAAGAACATTCCTCAGACGAGGACAACTGATCTGACCATGCCCAACCCTCAACCGTACTACCAGACTTGCCTCTATTCCAAGTTGCTGCGGTCCACTGATTTGCTTCGTCCACAATGTCTTCCTTGGTTCGGATTAGACTTCGCATACTTAACAGATTCGTCGGTTGCATCAAAAGATTCATGTCGTTCGTCCATTGTTACTCCTCATGTGCTCTCTAGTGCCCGTTCTTCTTGGAATTGCACATGAGATGTAATAGTCAAATAAATTTTATCGAATTTGTCATTCATTTATCCATTCGGCTCTCATGATACGAGCTATAATAAGTCGCTTTTCCTTTCGCTTTTTTCGATCGCGTCCCATCGAATTTTCAAACTTTTCATCTTCTTGGTTGAGGTTGATATCAATATTTGCATCCGAAGACGTCATGTAATTTGTATCTGACGTTTTGGATGGTGTCGACTCACGTTCCACTCCCCGGACTCCCTTCCATCTTGAGACGCTCTACAACTTCCCAAAAACCTAGAAATTTAAATGGTTTTTCGTTATTCTCCGCACGATAAACCTCAAGCATTTTTAGAGGAAATGTGCATTTAGGACGTTAGTGGAAGCTAATCATCTACCCCTTTTTGAATACGGGGGGCGGGAGGGAAAGGCGAAGTAAATCTGCATTTAGGACGTCAATGAAAGCTAATCATCTACCACTTTTTGAATTCTCTCATTTGATTATGGCTTTTAGGAGTGTAATCAAGTCAATAATGTTGAGAGAATGTAGTCGTATATATTTGGAGTCAATAGAGTGAATACTCGAGACATTATATAGTGTTCTTGAACTTTTATTGATTTTGAAGTTTTAGTGATCATCTGTAAGATTCGATGTGGTTTTGTACATAATGTTTGTATAAAGTGTTTAGGATGGTGTTATAGGTGTTAGGGAATTAATTTGGTGTCATTCCATTGTGTTGGAATCAGATTCAAAGCGCAAAGGATCGAATCTCATAGATCTTATCTCGGCAGAAAATCAAATGTTGTTTAACTCCTCAAAACCCAACCCTTCAATCGAGTAGAAACTTTATGGAGTGGTTCTTCATAATGAACCTTAACCGAATCTTTAATGTATTATACAAGGCTGTAAAAGATGTGATCAACCCTCAAGTTTTAAGAGCCACAATAGTTATTAAGGTGCAACTAAAATTAAATTTGTTGATTCATCAACAACAAAACACCATTTATATAAAATTAAACTCATGCATACCAAGTAAATTGGATTATGTAGTTGGCTACATAATCAATTTAATGAAATGAGAAAGTTTGAACCATTCTATAAGATTCTTCGATAGTAGATGCAAAAACATATGATTTCACATCATCAATCATGTATATTAGATAGTTATATATTGTACACACAATTGTTCACATAAAACAACAAAGTACTTACATATTACTAATGGAAATGTCTCTTTATCATATATTGGTAATACCCCAAGTTTACACCAAGATGGAAAGAACTTGATCATTCTACCTTACCATCATAATACCTTTGGACATCTACATCATGAAGGGGAGTTTTGTCCCTGGTAGATTCATTATATCTTGTTACGGAGATATCATGGCCCGACCACCTTTATACGTTAGGACATATACCTCATGAAGGGGAGTTACGTCCCTGACAGATTCCTTTGTATCTCGTTGCGGAGATAGTGTGGTACGGGCAAGCATTTTCATTCATTTACATCATCATTTGTTTATTCCATCATATACCATTTATTTCTAAACATTCTAAGGCCATTTGCCAAAAACATTTCCTTTCCAATTAAAAAGGTACATCACATAACCACTTGGTGAACACTTGTATTCATAACATAGTGCTAAAACTTACACATCAATTCATATTTATAAAGCATATAAAACTTTCATAAAAGATTGCCATATAGGCATATACCCCATAAAAGGGATCCACATGGAACTTACATTAACTAGTTAGAGAAGCCTAACTAGGATTCCAACATTCTTTAGTCATTTTCTTTTCCTTGAACTTTTACTACTTCATTACCTTCAGATATCAATCTTGTACTTGTTTGCCTTTGAAAACTCCTTGATTCATCAAGAATTTTCCACACACACTAATCTCACCAAGAACACACATAAATGTTTAGATAGTTTTGAGACGAGAATAATATGATATTTAGGGTGAAAATACCCTCTTATTCACTAATTTTGTTGGGTCAAACGATGCCCCAATGTGTCAACCCATTTAATCCTAGTCGGACAACTTAAAATGCAACAGTTGGCATATGGCTGAACAAAAGCGTCACATAACTTTACAAAACGTCTCGCGTCACATTGCGTGCTTACAGTTCTATGAACAATTACATAAACATACTTTACCAGCTTTCACCCGTTATAACAATGCACTTAGGAATGCGTTGTGATCCCTATATGGACGTGTTACGTAATTAAATTCAGGAAAATTCCCAAACCCCCTGTTAAGCCATTTTTCCCATTTGTTATCTTTTGACTCTTTGGTTAAAAACCCCATTTTAAAACTTGTAAATACATGTAATAACATATAATAGCATACCCAAACATAAAAATCTCAAAATTAGATTAATTTCCATCAAAATGACCAAAATGCATTTTTTGTCATCTTATTGATTGTATTGATATTAAAATTCATTTATGCATATTCAAGTTCATAAGTACATACAACTTTCAGTATCACATTACAATGAAATCATAAGCCTATGAATTTCATAATATTAACTGTAAATTACCAAAAGGCCATTTTTACCATTTTACTCATATTATGAATAATTACACTACAAATTATTCATGTACTTCTTAACTTATAAACATCCATCTTTAGGGTTGTTGCAGCCAATGTGTCATCTCACGCTCCAATCCCGATGTCGAAGGCTAAGGCCATTGTAGAGACTTGTTGGATCCATGATCTACTTCGTGAGCTTCGTTGCCCACTTTCCAAGGCGACTATCATGTATTGTGGCAACATTAGTGTTGCGTATCTCACCATGAATCTCATTCGGCACAAACAAAGAAGCATATAGAAATCGACGTACACTTTGTTCGTGATCAGGTTGCCACACGCCCAATTCGTTTTCTACGCGTCCCTTCATCGTCACATTATGTCGATATATTTACCAAAGGGTTGCCATCTACTCATTTTTACGATTTTAAGTACAGTTTAAAGGTTGATATGTTCTTTTCCGATAAAACTATAGAATAAAAAATTTAAACTAGAGTATTCTATATGTTTTATCTTTATAGTCGGCCCACTTTGGAAGCCCATGTACGCAGCCTGGGATAGCCGGCCCCTTTGCCTTCTTTCAATGTATATATGTAATGTTTCGTTAATAATAATGAGAAACATTCTAATCAACATTAGGTGATCGTGATTGGTAATAGTAGTGACACTGTTGGTGGTTAGAGTAGTGTAAACATCTGGTTTTGGTTTGATCTTTTACTGAAAAAACGGTATGACTCAATAAGTAAACAATAACAATTAGAAAAAACTAAATTCATGCGTAGGAATAAATGTTAAATGGCATATGGCATCGAAGAAAATCGAGAAAAGAATGTTACGTCCGTATTTTTCACATGCAATATTCTTCTAGTGGCAACGGATCTAACACGTTGCATATCATTGAATTAATAAAAAAAAGTTGGTTGCTATTTTGGTAAAACTTAAAATATATTGTCTATTTGGTAAAAGTAATAAATTTCATTAATACTCGAGAAAATTTGGTCTTCTTGAAAAAAAAAATTTGAACGATGGAAAAAGATTAAATTAAAAAGCTAGCAAAACGCTAGCAAGAATTACACAGAGGTTATAGTTACATTAGGATTAGACACCCAATCACTCAAAAAAATTCTAATTGAACGAAACCTAGAACTAACAAAAAAAAGCGATTGGGATTGAATAAAATCCCACAAAGTCGCCTTAAGAGGCTTACTCTTATCAAACAATTACCTATTTCGAAAAGACCAAATCGC
Source organism: Cichorium intybus (assembly GCA_023525715.1). Taxonomy (NCBI): domain Eukaryota; kingdom Viridiplantae; phylum Streptophyta; class Magnoliopsida; order Asterales; family Asteraceae; genus Cichorium; species Cichorium intybus. Next base: position 149,680,877 of record CM042009.1, on the reverse strand, counting down.
CCATCCCAACGTATAACAAACCACCTCCAAACACACTATTGCCTTCTTCTTCATCCGGAGATCATCAAACCAAAAATTCCAATCACTAATAGAAGAACATATCGGAATATCAAGCCCCCACCATCTCGCCACCAACGCCCAAAGATCAAGGGCCACCTCACAAGAAAAGAAAAGATGATTGACCGTCTCCACATCCAACCGGGCACAAAGTAGAATCCAAATCCATACCTCTCCTTTCCAGATTAACTTTGGAAGGCAAACGGTTCAACCTAAGTTTCTACATAAAAACATTCACCTTAGCAGGGAGAACCCGATTCCACCTGGTCTTCATAGTCGACACCTCCAATAAGAAATTGTCAATCAAACTCCTACACGACGCCACCAAATAACCCCCAACTGAACCTGGAACCCAAACCCAACCATCCTCCTTATTCGAAATCCCTACCTGATCCACTATCACCTTCAAGGCTTGAAATTGATCTAACTCAACCCCACCAGTCGACAAATGACGTAAAAACGGCCCCCAACTATGGAGATTCACTCTCTCCGCCACCATGCAATTCTTATGTAAATCCAAAGCAAACACACGATTAAATCTATCACGCAAGCATACATCGCCACACCACAAATCATTCAAAAAAGATGTGTTTCTCCCATCCCCTACACCCCGCTTACACCTAGCTAACAAATCAACCCCTTTCTCTTTCAAATGGGTCATCGATTTTAAGATTTCCAACTACGGACTACCCCCCCCCCCCCCCCCGCGCGGCCTCGCAACCTATTCCACTCCACATCACCACCATGAATCGAAAAAATCACCTTAGCCCAGAAATCCCTCGGCCTTGTTCTAAACCGCCAAATCCATTTAAATAAAAGAGCACAATTCAAGCTAAAAATACTCCCGAATCCCAAACCACCTAACTCGATACTCGCCATACACTTCCTCCAAGCCACCCATGTCATTTTCCTTTCCTCCAAATCAGCACCAATAAAAAAATTATTCCTCAAAGATTCCAAAGCTTTTTCAACACCTACAGGGATAAGATACAGGGATAAATAATAAGTGGGCAAGCTACCCAAGACCGCCTTGATGAGAGCCAGACGACCACCAACCGATAGCATACAAGCATGCCATAAGAATAGTCTAATTTTAAATTTGTCCACAATTTTATTCCAATGCTTGATACGACCCATGTTACAACCCACAGGGACTCCCAAATAGGTAATCAGACTATCCGCAACTCCACAACCCAACATACTCACCATCTCCTGCATCTTTTGGTCTTCTTGAAATACTACAAGGACAAAAAGGTAATTTAGTTTTCGTGATATTATAGCGTAAACTAGAAATTTATTTTTAGTGCGTAAACTTTTCATTAATTTGCAAATTTAGCCCTCTAACTTTTTACGTATAATGTATGGGTAATATAATATAATATTTTTAAGGTTTGGTTCCGAAATAAACACGTTTTACCAATTAAACCTAATCATGTGCGAAACATATACACTTGGCTTTACTACTTAGTCTTTTTCTTCATCAAGATTTATAACTACAAATATTTCATAAAGAAAACATTAAGGGCGTGTTTGGCAAAACTAGTTGGAAGCTGGTAGCGGGTAGTGGGTAACTGGTAGCTGGAAGCTGTGACTTTTAGTTTGTATATGACTGTTCAGTAAAAGTAGCTGTAAGCTTTTAAAATATGTAAATTACATAAAAGGACATCTGCGTAATTATTGGTTATAGTTTTAAGGGTATTCTAGTAATTAATGGTATAATTGGTAGAGCTTTTTGTTAAACGCTACTTCAGCTAGCTTTTAAAATAGTATCGTTCAGTTTAAAATAAAAGCTTCAAGCTCGTGTCGCCGTACGAAGCTTTTGGTTTTTATTAGAGCTATTTTCTAAACTCTAGAAGCTAGAAGCTCTCAAACACTCCCAAAAGCTCTATGCCAAACACGCGCTAAAAGTTATAGATCTAGATGAAAAAGAATTCAACGAATTTTACTATAATACCCAGTAGAGTTACATGTATCAGGATATGAAGATTAACATAAGGCTGAAGGGGAACGGTTGGATGCGGTGTTCAACGTGGACACATTTAGGGGTGAGTTTATATATATGGTAGGTGTGTCCTATGAACCATTTTATTTTTTAGATTTTACAATAAATTATTTTGAAATTTTTTAGGAACCATCTAGAAATTCTTTTGGGACCTATCTTATAGTGTTGAACCAAAATGGATGATCAGATTTTAAGACATAGTTAAATGATTTATAACTTTATCTAAACCTATATCACATCAGCCTTGGAGTAAAAACTATTTGGTCTTTAATGTTGAAGTATCTACTTGTTTTCTAGATGATTTTAATATGGTTCGACATGTCTCGTGTAGAAATCTGGTCAATCATGGAACATCTTTCCAGTAGATATTATAGTCAAATGTATCATTTAATTTCCAACAATCGCAATCATTTTATCAATGAAGCAGGGATGAGAAAAAACTAAACCACTAACCGAAAAACCGCAAAAAACCATCAAATCAAAACCGAACAAATAAACCGATGGTGTGGTTTTTTATTTTTTAAAAACCAATTATTTGCGGTGCGGTGAAGTTTTGCTTTATATACCGCAACGCAAAAACCACAACCACCATTTGTAAAAACCGCATCGCAAAACCACATCATATGATCTTTGAAATATTTAATTAATATATATTGCATGTTTAAGTGTTTTTTAAATAAATTGATTAAAGAAAAGCTAAGAAACGGATTTCACTTTCAATCTAAGTCCTTGACATAGACAAAGATTAGTTTCAATACTTAAAATATGTATCTTTAGCCACGTAAATACTATTTTAAGTATTCTCAAATATGTTTTAACCATAGTTTTGATATTTTTGTAGCACTTTAACAACTAATTCATCATAAAGTCTCTTTACGTTTATGTATTTGTTAAAAGCCCAAAAACTATGATTGTAATCTATCCCACAATGTAAAACCACACCGTAGCTATTGCAGTTTATAAAAACTACACCAAATAAAAACCGAACAACACTTAAAACCGCAAACCGCACAAAATACCAAAACCGAACGATACGATTTTAAGAATCTAAAAACTGATCTATGCGGTTTTCGATTTGGTCTTAGTCTAAAAACACACCAAACTACACTATGCTCACCCTTACAATGAAGTATCCATGAGACTACCCAGAAACTCATCCCCGATTGGGTCAACCATTGGGCTAAACTTGGTAACCTCCGTAACATTCTAAAGCATTCTACTTTGAAAGGTTCAAGATTTATAGCAATTTACTTTGAACGAGGTCTTTCTCTAATTGTTTACTCCTAAAATACATTTAAGCTATAGCTTTTAGATATCTACTTGATCATATAACTATTTCTAATGAGTTTTACGTTATAAAAGATTTCCAAGTTTTACTATTTTTAGCAATTTTTATATATAAAATATTTGTTGAAACGAATGAATAATCAAGTTTTGGTTATTTATCTTTAACAATGGGGAGTGAAGAAGATGAAGTGGATGATCGTCATCTTTTTATACATGGTAATTTTTCAGGACACTGGTGAAGATTGACTAAACATCTTTGATAATTTAATTCTTATTTTGCCATTTTTATCACAGTTTTTTCGTTTATTCAATTTATATTAAGTGTTAGTTTATATCAGTTTTTCAAATATCAACCCGTGTAATACACGAGTCTCTAATCTTAGTGTGTATATGTGTGTGTAATACAAAAAAAGATAAACTTATCACTATTATGATTTAGGTCAATACGACTTATCAATTTCAAAAACTTCTCTTGAAAGACAATTGGCGAGACCTCGCCTAGATGGTAAGCGATATGGGTGAAAGTTCATGGCCCATCTTTCTAAGGGGCCTCATAATTTTTGTGGGATTTATAATATTAATATTTAGGTAATAGTTTATATTTAATAAAAAATAAGTTAAATCATCAGAGGGTTTTAGCACAAATTCAAGGGCTCACATTAGATACATTATTAAAAGTGGGAGGAAGCAACAGTCTACTGCATACAATTATCGTTGTTCTTCATAATGTGACCTAGTGTGACAAACATTGTACTTCAAAATCTGAGTTTCATACTAGCAAACTGAATTTCATTTCTTGATTTTGTTTGTTTTATTTTTTAATTATTTTACATGATTACATCTCAATCAAATTACTATTCTTAATTATTTTTTTGTTCTATTCTTACTTCTTCTATTTTCTGACTTTTGCCTTCATTAGTTTCAAATCATGAAGGCCATTTAAAAATATGATTAATATTTCACGAATAATTATTATTTAAAATATGATATCAATCAATCCAAATCAACATATGAAATATTAGAAAATACCACGAGACCATGAACCTATCAAGTTTACTCAACTTATCCTTGTTAATATTAGTTCTTGTGTAAGTATACCCACACAATGTAATATCACATAAAGCCTCTTCTATATAAAAGTATTGAATTGATCAAAAGGATTTTGACAAAGAAAACATGCCAAGTCTTTTCAAATGATCCAAAACATGATTCTAATTAGAATGAATAAGATACTAATTTAAATGAATCCTTAGATAGAAGAAGTATGTTTCCTTAAAGGGATCGATCCGTATACAACAGTTTTTGCCATACACAACAATGTATGCTTTAAATGAGTTGTACAATATGTATAAAAACATGTTATTCTTGTGTATGAGAAAAATTGTTGTGTACAGATTATCTCTCTTTTTAACGCCCGGTTTCTCATACAAAGTACACCCAAAAATTTTCAAGCAATAACACATCAAAATGGGCATACTTGTACTCAAACCACGTAAACAATATGTTATCAATATATTTAATTACACAAAAGGTCCTTCTAAAACTGACCATGCATTGCAAATAAAATCTAACACGTCTAAAAGACGGTCTCTAAGTTGTCCATCTCTATTTATCACATGTCTTCCCCTATCACTGCTACAGATACCTGCAAAACAACATACAACTCAAGTGTAAGCTTATAAAAAGCTTAGTGAATAATCTCCCTGCTCAACATCAACACAAGATGTGTTAGTATATATAGGTATATAAAGATATGGTATCAACCAAATCTTACAACACACTACACCAATCTTTCTCATTTCATAATTTATTAATCAACCGCTCTTGCTAATCTCATTGGCAAGTATATATCTCATTTTTATCTCTAAAACCTGTAAACACATTAGCTTTACAAACACCAGCTAATTATTAGCAAACATCAACTCAACAATAAGTACCACAACTGGTACTACTTGTAAACTCAATCACACACTCGCATGTACTCCTTCCACAATCAACTATACTCAATTATAACAACCCTCATGGCTGTAACAATCAGACTCAATTACTCTTTAACTCAACCACGCCAACATCTACTCTACTATTATATTTAGTATTTATACTCAACTCATCTATTGTCATCCACAAAATACAATACCACTCTACTTCTCAACTACCATAGTAACATCATAACATATAATCTACATACAACAAAATGTAACTCTACTCAAGTACTAGAGAGTACTCACCTGGTGGTGGATCCGGGCGTATTACACCCGAGCTTCTCGCATTAGACAACTTCCTAATGTAATAGCTGGGGTAAAACATCATAGAGTTACTCACAATCATCCTCACAAATCCCCAAGGGCTCGGCTTAAAAGGTTAAGCCATTTAAAAGATACAAAATTTCTGTTCAGGGGAGATAGAGGCGCTATCTTTAAAGATAGAGGCGTTATCTCAATAGAGTCGCTATTTTTAAAGATAGGGGCGCTATCTATGCTGCAGTCCCCAAAATCGCGACTTTACTCATTCAGCCATGAAAACTCAGAATTTATCATACCAAAGGACAAGGAAAACATTCTACTATCATATACTAACATCATACATAACAAGAACAACTCAATTTCGTGAATTAAACACTTAGGGTTTCAAAAACCCCAAAACTCAATCAAAATCATGTACCTCTTGGATTAATGGATTAAGAACACAATTATGATGTTAGACTTGATCTATCTCAGCTTCTAAACGTTTTCCCTCGATTAATTTGGTGGAATATGGACGTAATCGCCACTGGAATTGATTTGGGAAATATCTTACTCGAAATGAAGTTTCACGAATAAAAGGGGTCTGATCACGCGAGATAACGCCTCTATCTTCTATAGATGGCGGCTCTATCTTGTCTGAAATGCTTATCTCCACCAATTTTAGTATTTAAGCATTCTCAAAGGCTAACACTCATTTATAATAGGTAATAACTCATAACATAACACTAAAAAGGACTCATATACTTCTTCCCACCACTCATCACACTACCAACAACTCAAACTCAATATCTATGCACATAATATTTGCTATAACTCTAGATTAGCAACTCAAGAGACATGCTTAGCAAATAAACACAACAACTTACTTGCATAAACATCTTGGTTTGGAAACGGGTCTCACACTCTTATATAAACTAGTGGATTTTTTTTTTGTAAATAGTTTGGTTATATTGGTGTTTTTGATGATATTTTTAAGGGAAAATGCTATAGTAGCCCCACAATGTTTTGAAAGTGCATCTAAATGGTCCCTTATGTTTTTTTCATTGCTGCCTAAGGGCATAAAGTATAATTCTTCTATTTTAAAAAGTCCTTACGAAAACATTGAAGGGGTAACTCGGTTACCCCTTACATGTTCATAAGAAAATTCCACATGTGAAGACCTCCCCGCCACCACCAAAGCGATCTCGAATATGGGCATCACCCAAGCTTTATGGGTGCCGAAGGTTGCTTGCTACCGGGTTTATGCCGGAGAAAGACGGAAGGAGATGGTGGGGGTTTGGTATTATGCACGGTGGAATGGTAAGTTCTCGGTTCTTTCTTTCGTGTTCCATGTTCCTTCTTTTTCTCGTGGATGTCACCACCATCGGCAGCTGGCTAACCACCTATCACCACCATTGTTTGGTGCTTAGATTGTTTGTTCAATGAGTTTTATTTTTGTTCAGGGACGAAATCTGCGTCATGTTTCCCGTTAACAGCTTCGAGGAGTATCCAATTAAAATCGCGGTTTCCTGTTTGACATCGGTTAAAAACCAAACTTTAATTTCCTCCATTGTTGAACTCTCGATTGCTTCCTGTACGCCTTCTTGTAACTTATCTTCAATCCCCAAAGCTCCCAATATGCTGAGATTTTTCTCCAAATCGATGGCGACTTTTTTAAATTCGTGAGAACTTAGTTCACGCTTTCCCATAACTCGGTTTCGTAAACCGATTGAAGAATATGAATGAAGATGGGATTCATGTAGCATATAAAACCGATAGTATGGGTTAGGTGACTTTGTTAGCAGGTATAAACATACTTTACGTCTCTAGAAAGCAAAAAAAATGTAATTGACCATTTAGATGCACTTTCAAAACTTTGTGGGGCTACCGTAACGTTTTTCCTATTATTAATGAATTTTCATTTTGAACAATAAGACGAAGTCGTTTTTCTAAAATTAATAGATTTTTGTAAATTGTTTAGTTTTTGTGTTATGAAAGGCATTTTATTTCCTCTCACCGCGAAACCAAAATATTTTTAAACTGATCATACAATTAACGAACACGATATGATGTTATACCGTTTACACATAATTGAGGTCGTATCACAAGAAATTATGATTTATTTTCCAGGAAAATAACTTTCAACGATAGTCACTATATTATAATAAGTTGTATTTTATAGGATGAAAGTTGCTATGAATTATACATAATACTAATTTAGTAAAATATGTTGATCGCTAGTCACAAATTTTTATCTATAAAACATATTATTATCTTTATTATGATTCATTAAAAGTATAATATTTTTCCATGCAAAACAATCACTATAAGATATCATTAAGATTAATTCTGATTCAAATTGTCGTATATAATAGTATTTGTTTTACTGTCTAATATTAGTCAAATGTTTTTTTTATCAAACATTTATTTCAAATGGACAAGGTGATAATCAAATACCTAAAAAGGCATATCCAAATCAATATCAATTGTGTATTGTGTTAATTATAACCAAATCAATATCAATTGTGTATTGTGTTAATTATAACCACAAACAAGTTATCTTACTAAAAATGTTCAATTTCTTTTGGACAAATAATTGAATGTGTGAGATGTTAGTTGAAAAGCCAACTTTTAACTTATAAGCTAGTTTATTAATAAGCTAGCTTATAAACTACTTTAGTGTCTAAACGCTAAGGCTCTGTTTGACGAGTATAAACTAGCTTATTGCAATTTAGTGTTTGGTAAGACCATCAAAGTAGCTTATAAACTAGCTTATAATAAGCCAGCTTATTTTTTACGAAACAAAGACTATGTTTGACGCGTCACATATAGCTGATATATTAGCTTATTTTTCGAGTTCTTTTAGGTTGTCATGTTTGACAAACAAAAAAACAGCTTATAAAGTAGCTTTTTAAAAAGCTACTTAGGTTATGTTTGACTAGAGCTAGCTATTTTTTTGAGTTTTTTAGATTGTCGTGTTTGGCAAGACAAAAAATAGTATAAAAACTAGATTATAATATAGCTTTTTAAAAGCTAGTTTAAACTAACGTTTTAACGAGTTTATGAATTTTTTTACAATTCACCCAAGCCTACCCTTAATTAATTAAAGACAAAACTTCATAAATGGTCCTTGTGATTTCACAAAAAATCAACTTTAGTCCCTAACTTTCAAAAACCTCAAAGATAGTCCCCATGGTTTCAATTTTCTATCATGAATAGTCCCCTACCCGTATAAAAAGACTTTTATACCTTTTTCATTTTATTTTATTTTTTTTCTTTAAACTAATTTTATATTAAAAATAAAGAAATATAAAATAAAAAATACCCTTGGCCCCTCCCCACCATTACCATCGTCTACCACCACCCTTACCCGCCACCACCACCACCGCTTACCACCACCGTCCACCATCACCACCGCTTGCTACCACCATCCACCATCACCGTACAGCTGGATCAATTATACCAACCTTGGTACCACCATCGTCCACCTATAATCAATCAATCGAAGGTTTAGCCGTTACAATCAATCAATCGGACCTCTACGATTGCGCTGATTTCGGTTACTTCAATCGAAAGGAGACGGATTGCTTCAATCGGAATATCAACTCCGGGATAGGCATTTAGAGATGAGTGAGAGAGTAGTGATTACAATTGATGAAACGAGATTTTATTTTAACTGAATTCAATTAGTTCTGAATTTGATTTTGTGAATTCAAAGAAACGAGATTTGATTTTAACTGAATTCGATTAGAGCTTACTTCGATTTTGCTGACTCTGATTCTTGAATTCAAAGAAACGATGAAACGCAATTGATTGGAACTGAATCCCGCACCAGGAAACGATGAAACGCAAAGTCATGACATCTCCTTCCTTGTCCGGTTATACCATAGGAAAACCACAGAGATTGTGAGGTCTGATCTCGCTGATTCTCTCTAATTCTCTTGTTATCTATCACTATTCCTACTATCTCACAACTCTCTATCTCTCTGTCTTTCTTGTTTCTAATCTCGGCCACACCTAATTAGGTGTGTGTGAGTATTCTCTGCTTCGACCTACCTAACAACATCTCTCTACTTGTTCTACCTTCTCACTGTCTGTTTTGGGGTTCTACTTGTTCCACTCTCTGCCTCCACCATCGTCTCTCGTAAATAAAGTTGGAAATTGATGAATTGAAGAACGATTTTGTGGGAGTAGTGAAGATAAAACAAAGGGTTTTGAATGATGTGGGTGAGAACGAACCAATTAGAGTAATCAGATGATGGAGGTGAAATCAAAGGAGACGATAAGCTGAATTACAACTTTTTGTTCTTGATTGTATCCCACATGAAAAGAAAGAATATGCTGAATGTGCAGGCTTCTGAATCGCACACAACACCACCAAAATTCTTTTTTTTTCTTCCTGAATCTGCTGCAATGGGGAGGCGATGGAACCCTCAATCGATTAAGAGAGAAAGAGAAGGATGAGAGAGAGAGAAAGAGTAAACTCGGGATAAGGTGTGGGGGGGGGGGGGGGTTAGGGTGGTAATTATTTTCTTTTTCTTTTTTCTTTTGTTCTTTTTAAAATTAAATTTTAGTTAAAGTAATTGTAAAAGAAATTAAAAAAGTAAATTAGTCATTTCATATAGCTTAATGATGATCTATAAAAAAATTTCTAACCACAGGGACTATCCTTGAGGTTTTTGAAAATGAGGGACTAAAATTGATTTTATGTGAAACCACAAGTACCATTTATGAAGTTTTGTATTTATTAAAAGATTTTCATTTTTCTACATACCCATTTACCACGTTTTAATTTCTTAGTTAGTTTTTATGAAACATCATTTTTTATCAACTAGATTATCAACTAACAACTAGCTTTTCCTAGTCTGTCAAACATAACTTTAAACTAGCGTTTCAACGATTTATTGATTTTTTTTAGAATTCTCACTAATATACCCTTAATTAGCTATAAAAACTTATTTTATACATACTTTTACGTCAATTTTATTTATCAGCTTGTTTTTTTTTTACTAAACGTCATTTTTTATTAGCTAAATTGTCAGCTATCACATAGTTTTTCAGTTATCAGTTAACTTTTCAGCTATTCCATAAAACATAACCTTAATCTAAACAAGAATGATGTAAAACGGAAAAGTTTTTTTTTTTTTTTTGCAATGATTATTGAATGATAAAATAAAAAATACAAAAATTATGTTATATCTATTCTAAGATAATTTAAAATAAAAATATTTTATGTATTTAAGATGGAAAAGTTATGTTATCTTAGACTCATTTTTTAACTTGCCTCCATGATATATGCAACCCAAAAATGGAGCACCCTATGTGCTTTGTTTTTTCTAAGAACAAATTAATATACATTAGTGGTGGGGCCAGCCCAATATATCATATGTCCAGGATCTATTTTTGTTTTATTAATTATGTTATATTACACTTTTAGTAAAAAATTCATCAGAATATATATTTCTACCTAAATTAAATAGATACTTTGATAAAAGATTATGATTTTTATACAATTGAAATTTATGTGGAATTCAAAAATGGGAGATTTCTAATCAAATGACATGTCTCGAAGATTTTTTTACTTCTGATAAAATGATTCTAAATAAGCTTCGGAATCTTTTTTGATACATTTATTATTGTTTTTCCACAAATAAGATGTGTCTATTCACATATATATACATTTGATTTAGAGTCGCATGCAAAAAAGTGACATCATGAAAGCATGGTATATTTTGGAAAGATCATTTAGTTTTACGCAAATTTTTATGCAAATACCTTAAATTCTGTTGAATATGTGGATAAAAAACATTAACATGAAACATTAATTATATGTATTTAAAGATCAATCACAAAACAATATAATCAGATATTTAAAGATAAAAAGAGAGCGTTTGGCCATAAAAACTTGTAAATACGGTAACATGTAACAAGTATCTTCCCATTTATATTCAAACATTATCAAGCATATAATATCTTCTAGATTTAATTCATAATTGTCAAAATCTTGAAAAGTCAACTTCAAACAACCACTTTATATTATTTTTTCATTTGTTTAAAAATAATAAAATATCTAACAAATAATGATAATATAATTAAAATGAGAAATTATAAAAATTGTTTGTTGTACTATTCGCCAACTTGTAGATTCAATTTGTTAAGGTTCATAAATTTGATCCAAACATTCGACTTTATTTCATTTCTGTCCTTGAGGATTACATCATGTTGTTTTTCTCTCAACTACACATCTACGATGTACGCCTCCCTCCTTTGGTGTTCAATACACAAATTAAACATCAATTGTAATTTATTATCACTTCAAATATACTTAAACCAATATTTTTTAGAAAAAAATACAAACTACTCTAATTTTATAAGGAGGTTTCCAAAAAGTTAGACAAAAAAATAAATGAATGACCAAAATAGTCATAAACTTTGTATGATAAATTCTCTATTGCCTACGAAAATCTCTTTAATGCTCAAAGTGACGTCGTTTTGTAAATTTTGGCATGCTAAAAAGTCTAATGGCTTGCGAAAAAGTCCAATTGCCTGCAAAAAAGTTAGAATGGTGTATAAATATGAAAACATTCTAGTTTTTTCAGTTTGGAGTAATGACTATCCTAGTTGGCTTTAAAAATTATGTATCTTTTATGTTATTCTACGCAAAAATGTATCACGTAAAACATTGATGCCTTTTGAAAAGTGTCATTATAAAGTGGTTAAGGCGAGATGCAGTTGATTTTCGTAGGCCGTTTTAGATTTTCCCATGTTGTACCTGTGAAAATAGCAAGTGTCAGTAGTGTATTTTTTTTTATTAATTTATCGCATTATCCTTGATGACTAATTTTTTATTGTTGTTTTGCAGAATGTAAATGATATATATTATTAGCATACAAAGAAACATTTGTTTCCGGATGCTGCTTCAACCACTTGGGATGTTCAAGTGGAGACGATCTGGAAACATGGGATAGTTCCGAATTTATACACTCAGAATGCGTAAGTCGAAACACCTAGTAAACTAAGAAAAAATATTTCTAGAAACTCCTTCAAACATTTAGGGTGTTTAAGTGGCCGATTAACTAGAAACCTAGGGTAGTTCCGAATTTGTACGCGCAAAATACGTAAGTCGAAACACCTTTGTAAAAATCAAGTATATATGAGCGGCCGACAGTAGATGTAGATGTTTCAAGAATGAATCTATAATGTCGTGTTTCAGAATTGTGGGAAATTATTAGTTTTAATGTTGTAAAGAATAATTGTATGTAAATTTCCGAATGTTGGAAATAATTGATTTATGTGTTTATTAAATATTGGAATAAGTAAGTATTTCTTAGTTTGCTAACAACTCAGATGGAATAAATCATGAGTTTTTTGTTTTATAAGTTTATCCGAGTAATTTATGTTATATTTTATTTTCATTAACATAAGCGATACAAAATGGGTCAATTACATTACAAATCTAAATAAACATTCATCAATCATCCAAACAAACTTAAACAAATTCAATTGTAAAATTACAAAAAAGGGTAACAAGGTCGTCTGATCGTTTGACATTTCCCATTCAACTGGGTGCGGTAGAGGAGGCACTGATTCAGTTTGATAGGCTGCATAATACGCCTCATGATGCGCCTCTGAATAGAAGTAAACGTGGACCATATTGCTAAAATCAAACATGTTATTGATTTTGTTGTCGCTAAAGCATGACCGCAAGGTATACTAATAGGGCGTCTTCATAAGACCTGTTTCAAAAACCTGCTATGCCCTACCCAGGTAAGTTAACTTAATCCATGCTTGTTAATTACAGTAAGTGGATTAGAGAAAGGTGAGGTTATTTAGTCTTTTACTTTCTATATGATGTGTAGAAGCTTTGAAAGTGGTAGAATATGATAAATACCCTTCATATGAGTATTTGAACAGCCTGGAATCTATTAAGATTGGATTGATCAAGTATATTGGTAAAAACAGGAAATTGGTTAAGAAATGGCTTAACAGGAGAGTTAGCACCTAAGTGTAGTGAATCACATCGCTAACATAAGTTGGATGCTATTCTACGCATATTTTGAAAGTAGGATCTTAAAGAGAAAAATAATGAAATAGCGACGCGATGTAAAGTTAGCGCCGCTATAGCATAGGTTAGCGAAGCTAACTGCAAAAAGCAGTAAAACCCTCTTTTAGTTGTTAAGTCAGTCAATTTGGGGACTTAATATATCTTCCATGAGTAGTGATGAGCCATGAAGGAAACTTTGCCAATTCGGTGAAACAATCAGGAAAGCACGTATATAATCCTAAAAAGAAGTGTAAGTTACTAAATTAAGATGTAAGTTGGGTTCTTTGAAGAAATTAAGGATTATGGAACCCTAGGTGATTCATCCTAAGTGCTTTAAAACCTGAGTTTGAATTAAAACTTTAGCTTAAATTATGTTGAATGATTCGTTTTGTGGTCCGAATCCGAACAGGCCCGAGATATGACAAAACAACGACGTTTGCACCGCTAATTAGTCAAGTTGGTGCCACGAACTTGCGATCAGACGCGATGGACATCAGTCCACATGATGATAGCGACACTATCGTTTAGAGATATCATCGCTAAGGTCACTTGACAAAAATTTGATTTCTTCCTTTTGGGTAGCCCTTATTAGCTCGATCTTGTTGAAATAAATGAGATAGAATGTTGCTAATCTTATAATGTTGAAAACAACTAATATACAAAGGAAGGAGGCGATTCACCATTTGGGCAGTTGAAGAGACCCACATTTAGTGTTAAATTCACTAGGATGATGTTTAGACATCTTACTCAACAGTTGCTACTTAGTCATCTTACTCAATTGTTGTTATTGTATTCTAATGAATCTTTTTATTCTGAATGTCAGGTAGTTCTTCATCATACCACTCAAAATACTAACATTCTGCATTCTTATCTGGAAAACATGAGGAACCAAAGTAACGCCTATGTGAGTTTTTTGTACTTCAAGAAATTAAATACTTAGTTTGAACATCACATTTGCATCTGTGAAAGGGAAGATTAACTTGCATATTCCCAAATCTAGAATGTAATGTTGATTGAGATAAATTCATTCCCAAATTTGCTCTGTTTAGTATGAAATGTCTGTATTGTTCATATACGCGGGTTATATAAAGGAAAGTCGGTTAAATTACGTGGTAAATGTTACACTGATTAAATACTAAGTATACAATAACTATAACTATATTTATGGCCACATCTTCGCAGAATTGTAACGGTACATTGATTTTTTGCAATCAATAAAACATTGTCTAATTCTAACCATATATTCAAGTACATTTATTTCTTCCATAAGTTCGTCAACCTCATTACCGCACCAACGATCCACTTTTCCACCTCTTTATATTTTTTTTCTTATTATCATTAACCTATTGTATCATATTTTGCATCTCTCATAAGAGAGCTTTTATATGTGTATTAATTACCCAATTTTTTTAGTCCCTTTGTTGGTGTTCTTCGTGGCCCTTAATCAAAAGTAATTAAAATCAGACATGTTAGGTGCACCACGATAGAAGTCCGAATGATCTAGCCAACATCTGGAAATGTGTTAAGATTAGAACAAAAACATATTCGTCTTAGCAATGCCAATTACCACTTTCGTAGGACTGCTTAGATGAACTCATGAAGTATTTTTTTAATTGAAAAGTGAATGAACTAGGGAAAGCTTCTATGTGAATAATGTTAAATTTTCGAATCAATATTACAAAATATACTAGTAATCAGCATGTCGTGTTACAGATTACTTTATATCCAATGGTGAAGAGATTCCCGACAGTCCGGAACAAAATACAACAACCGTAAATGCTCAGTTCCATACGAAATTGTCATTTTCTTCAAACTCAAAAAACCATGAGTATTTAGTCTTATTTGCTCGCTAGGAATGGTCATTTTGTCGATCAATCGTTTAAAGAATCGTCATATTCGGATTTATTGTAAAAGTTTTCTAAGGATATGCTCATATGGTGTAAGAGCAATGTCGTAGGTACGTACTTGTGCATGTGCATGTGCCATGTGGTGCAATGAGGGGTGCGTTTGTAGGAGGGGCTGGATCGGAGGGCTGTGTGGGTGTGCCAAAGGGGACTTGAGGGTGGGCATGAGGCTAGAAGTGTCCTATTCTTGGGGGACCTATATAACATAAGTCTATTTTCTTAATATTATGACAATTGACCAATAGATAGTTGTAACTTACATATTTTGATAGATAACATAATTAAAGAATAAATATTTAATATTGCATCTCATAAAAAATCTAAAATCAATACTACTAAACTTTTGTGAAACTATATAAATACCATTAATTATGCTTTAGAGCTTATGAACTTTTATTTCTTAGAAAATATTATGAATGTGTTGAAGTTGAGCAACAACTTAGTTCTTTATGATATTTTAAAAGGTAATGAACAAAAATATGTTATTTTGTTCATATTGTTTCTTAATCCACATCTACATATAACCATGGTCTATGGGTCTGTTTCTTTTTCTTGAATTTTGTGTTGTATGATAAATAATTTATTAATATTTTATGTATGTTTGGAAAACAATATCATATTAATAAACAATGCGGCAGACTTATTGCTCCCTAATATGGCAAACCGAATACCATCCTTCTTCAATACCGATTTCCAGTTCGAGGTTCGAAAACTTTTTATAGTTTGTCTTGTATAGTGCACCACAAAGCAAGGAAACCAATTAATTAATTAATCAGTTTGTTGCCCATTTTATTTTAGGAATAATCACAAAATTACATGTTTAACAAGTTTTAATGATTTTTTATAGATAGCATATAAAGTGAACATTAATTTGTAACTAATCGGTTGTAAATTCCGATGTGCCAAAAAAGTGGTATTTCGGAAATTTGACATAGCATTTCGCAATTCCCATTTGAAATATCATCAGATGCGACCATCCAATTTGCATTCAAATTTTTTCTGGACACCCAATGGCTTCTAATGATATAAATTTATTTACCTAATTTTTTATATATACATAGATATGTGGTTTTTTTTTTTTTCGCAACTTGATCTTTCAATTTTGGCTTAAATACATATTTTATAACTTAGCATATTTCGCAACTTTGAGTTTCATTATTCCTGTATTTCAAAAAATTTTATTACGTTTTTGAAGATAAATATGTGTAGAATGATTCTAAAGTTAATTCAGCTAAATAGTTGAAAACACGTGTCTGTTTTCATAAAAACATATTTCACAATTAATGAGTATTATTGGACAACTTTGAATATGGATTTCACACTTTGGTTTCCAAAAAACAATTAATGAGTATTTCACAATTGGTATAGAGTTAGGAGAAAACAGACGTTAATAGAATCTTAAGTGATCTAATTCATTGACATCTCAGTACTTGGTTTATTATTTCCGCACCCTTTATAAAACACCTCTCGTATAATAGTTTGAAGTAGTATCTTAAACTACATTGAAAACACATAGAATCTAAGAGTTCTATCACCAATCTAACGTTAGTGAAATTAGAAGGTCATTCACTATTGATGGAATCTTAGATTCATCATCTAGACATTCAAACAGGGGGAAGAATGCTATCTCAATGTCTTCACCATAAGGATTTGTAGCCAGAATTCGATTTTGATTACCAGATTATTCCTAAGTTCAAAATCTCCATAAAGTCTCACCCCACTCAATTCTAAGTGAAATTTATTCAAATTAGCGAGGAAGAGAAATTAATGGTATAAGTCTTCAAAACTTTCATCTTTTTGCTAGAATAGTCTATCAAGTACTTATTTTGGCAAACTAAACCCAAGCTGAGAGTTTTTACAACAAACTAAGTCCTCTAATTACAAGTTTGACACCGGCATAAATATTCTTACAAGTAGGGTCTAAACATGGTTTTAAAGGATATATAAAAATTATTTGTCCTAAGTCCCACTCTTGAAATGTCAACTCTTATATTTAAACCTCTTAAACTTCAATTCTAATCTCTCAGTTAAACATTTTAAACTAATTATAGTTATATAATTTAAATAAAGATTTAAATTATTTTCTAAGTTCTACGATTAAAGGTTAAAACTTTCATCCTCAAGTTACGAGTGTTACACTTTAGCTGTGAGGAACTCTAAGTTGGCTTCATTAAGCTTTTGCGTCCCTAGATACATCCTCATATACATGACTAATTCATATCTTATCTTATCTTATATCTTATAAAAGAAACATTTTTCCTCTCATCACATGCATTTGAAACCTCCATGACCTTTCAAATTCCCACTTAATATAATCAATCTATTAATTTAAATATTTTTTACTACATTAATTTGAGATTATTTTCTTTATTCCACATTGATTCACATACATATATGACCTCTTCTCTTTCTCTTATATAATACAATTCATTTGCTTTCATTATCCATCAAACTTGATTTTCAAGTCTATTATTAATTAGTGATCATTTTATCATAGAAACATTATTTTATTACAAGTTTTAAAAGATTTTTACTATTTAGTTTCAACTCTAACAAGTCTTGAAACTCAAAAGTAAAAATTAAAATTACTTAAAACATTTAAAAACTTTACTAAGTTGGAAGTTTATAGTACATCGTTTTTAAAAAGTTACATCGATGTAAACATTTTTTGATTCATCAATATGTATATACGTAGAAATTTAGTTCATTATCTATTGTATCTTATAAAGGAAGCATTTTTCATTACACATTATGCATTTGAAACCCCTCAACTCTTCAACTTCAAATATTTGAATTCTTTTTTCTTTATCCCACATTGTTTCACAGACATATATCACAATTCCTCTTTCACTTATATAATATCACACATTTGCTTTGTTTATCCATCAATCATGATCATAATATGACATTCAAGTCTTATCGCAAAGTTTTAAAGGATTATAATTTTTAGTTTCACCATCTAGAAGTATTGAAACTTAAAAGTGAAGTTAAATTACTTAAAACTTTTAAAAACCGAACTAGGTTGGAAGTTTACAATATAATTTTGTAAAAAGTGACAACGATGTAAATAATTATTGATTCACCACTATGTATCCACATATATTTTTTTTTAGTTTTGAAGTTTTAAATATTTCTTATAAAGGAGACCGTCTAAAACAATGCGTTAATGATTTATCTTTTAACATATTATTTTGAATTTTTTCTTTGTCCCACATCTATCTAACATTTCAACTTTACGTTATATAATACCACTTTATAGAAGTATTGAAACTTAAAAGTGAAGTTAAAAGTACTTAAAACTTTTAAAAACCCAACTAGGTTGGAAGTTTATAGTATGTTTTTGTAAAAAGTGACAACGGTGTAAACAATTCTTGATTCACCTGTATGTATACATATTTTTTTAGTTGTGAATGTTTTAAATATATCTTATAAAGAAGACCATATGAAACAGTGTGTTAATGATTTATCTTCTAACCGATGCCTAAGTCGGTTAGAATTAAGAACACAAAAGAACAAATATATGAGAGAAATGGTTTAGCCTCTCTACTTAGAGATGATTTCTTTCCCTTGAAATTTGTTTCTTAAGTTGTATGAGATAAGAAATGTATTAGTCTCTTTATTTATAGATGTTTGATTTCTCATAAGTTGTGTTTCTTAAACGATGTGGGATAATAAAATGACACAAATTAGAACACTATGAAGGAAAGTATGATCCCACATCGTCATGATAAGCCAACGTAAGAAGCTTTCTTAATCTATAAATAAATGTTTCTCTCAAAGTTAAAATAATTATATAAATCATTAATCATTTTTATTGTTTGAAACATTTCCAAATAATTAAAGTTCAAGGAAATTTATATTTGAAAGTTTAATTATTTTTATTTTAAAGATGTCGAGCTTTAAAGATAGCAAGTCGGTTTCGATATTAGCTCTGAATCTTCTCCAACATGCATAAAACCATATGCACCGTACCACATAATGCAATTTGAACTTTTGCGAAACAATTTTTTGCTTTTCAAAATTCCAAATTACATATGTCGTGCGATGTGTCTTTTTTTACTATTTATCGTACCACACACACCGTTAACATGTGCCAATATTATTGTCATTAAAAGTGTATTTTCCAATATACTTGAGTGACAATGAGAGTTTTTTCTAAACTATGGACTATCATTAAATTATCGATCAAATTTGTAGATTTCATACCTTTGTAAACTACATAATTTTGCTTTCCGCGCAACGCGCGGGCATTCGCCTAGTTTATATCATAATGGTGTTGGTGTAAAAAATTACCAAAAAAGAAAACCAAGAAGCCATATTATACTAAAACAAAAAGTTTGCCAATATCTCTCTCTCTCTCTCTCTCTCTCTCTATATATATATATATATATATATATATATATATATATATATATATATATATATATATATATATATATATATATATATATATATATATATATAGACTTAGGATCTTTTGAGAACCAACTTCACCCCGAGAACCCGAGAACTCCCAAACCGATATTTTTTTCGAAAAACCGACCACATAGGCCTCTAAAATGCTCAAATTGGTACCGGAGCGCTGAAAAAAATTTCCGAAAAAAACGATTTTTTTTTTTGAAAAAAATTTGCACATGTGCAAACTTTTTTATACGTACATTTTTTTCAAACTTTTTTATGGATGTATTTCTAACATATATTTAAGCCGTTTTGTAAAAAAAAAAATTTGAAAAAAATGTACGTATAAAAAAGTTTGCACATGTGCAAAGTTTTTTTTTTCACATGTGCAATTTTTAAAAAAAAAAAAGTTGTTTTTTTTTGGAATTTTTTTTCGAAAATTCTTAGTGCGTTTTAGAGGCCCATGAGGTCAGTTTTTTGAAAAAAATATCGGTTTGGGAGTTCTCGGGGGACTTATGGTTCTCAAAAGATCCTATATATATATATATATATATATATATATATATATATATATATATATATATATATATATATATATATATATATATATATATATATATATATATATAGAGAGAGAGAGAGAGAGAGAGAGAGAGAGAATGGCTTACACACGCATCCATTAATCTACTTCTAAGGTAGCGTTTGATACATGAAATAAAACAAAACTGAACTAGACTAGACTAGACTAGACTAGACTGGACGGAACTAAATATCTTATTTGTTTAACATTTCGTAAAACTAGGATGGAACAAAACAACAAGCTAAAATTACCAAATTGTCTTTAATACACGATTCTTAAATCAAGGCCATATGTTTATCATATAAGATCTTGAATAAATAGAATATAAGTTTTTAATCATATACTTAAACCTTAATATTATATTTATCACATCTTCTATTCTATTATCAAACCTCAGTGTTAGTCTTTATAGAAAGAAACATATACAACAAACCGGAGCGAGCATCAATCAATTTCCAAACCTATAAAAGCGATGAAGAGAAACTTATTCAAAACGTAAAAAGTAAGATTTCTTAGAACAACCAACTCAAACTGGAAAAAGAAAAAATCAACCTTCATCGTGGATCATAAAATAATTTCGGAATAAAAAAGGATGCCAAAACTAAACATTCTATGAAATAATTCACGAAGTGGTTCTACCCAATAATTTTAGAGTAAATTACAATAATGGTCCCTATGGTTTGGAGGAACTTTCAAAAGGAGTCCAAGTTTTGGAAAACCACTATATAGGTCCTCAGGGTTTGGTTTAACTTTGAAAAAGAGTCCAAAGGCCAGTAAAAAGACTAAGTTACCCTTGATATTTTCTTTTGTATTTTTTTTTGAATTTATTATTTATTTTAATTATTAAAAAAAATTACACCCCAGTCGTTCCGATCCCCCTATGTTCTCCCTCAATCACCGTCGTCTTCTTCAAACCCTTCTTCCTCAAAATCCATACCCGCATTTTCAAAGTTCAAATACTTCTATAGACAAAAACCATCGGAATCTGGGATTTGTATTTTAATGATGATTTAGGTCAAGTACTAGTCATATGCTCTGTTTCCTTCATTTGAAGCCAACGAGTGAGATTCCTTGAAGCGTAGAACACCTTAATCGCATGGTGGTGGATTTAGTCGGAATTCAAATTGTAGAACACCTTAATCGCATGTTCCAGTTGATCAATCACGATTTCGCCATCTCCTATAATTTCAAACAAGTTGTCTTTACCTTGAAGCGTATCGGTCACGCTCGTTTTCGCCGTGGACCATCGCCGACGTCCTGTGATTCTCATGGGCCTTCTACCTCTATGCAATCGGCGCCGGCTTTTATCGGGTCAACAGGAGAGTTAAATTAGGTTGGGTTTATAAATCCAACCAACATCAAACTCCAATGGCGTCACCGGAGCACCACCGACACTGGTTTGATTGCGTCTCCCCAGGAGCGTTAAATGAGGTTGGGTCTATAAATCAAAAACCGTATTAGCAGAAATCAATTTCAAAATTGATTTTTGGTATAGATGTTGAAGAAAACTGTATTATCATAAAATCAAACCGTATTAGTAGAAATCAAATCCTTTTGAATAAACCTCCACGACTGCTGGAACTCGATTTCAGGTACAGATGTTGAAGAAAACATCAATCCGATTAATGGCTTTTGTTTCCGGTTTCAGTTTGTTCACACAGGTCGTGTTGTTGATCATCAGATGATAACATCATTGGTAACTTTTGTTTCTAAGGATTACTGTATTCAAAGCTTCCTTAAGCCCTTTTTCTCTTTTCCACTATACTTATATACGTGAAATTGTGTTGGTGTTGAGCTTGCTTTGGACCGATGAGGTGATGAGAAATGTTGCGAACACGTAGGGATTATACAGTCAAGCAGGAATGCTCCGGTGGTAGATACAGGTGGTGGGGGCGGAGGAGCAGAGGAGTGGGTAGGGGTAGGGGTGGGATGTAATTTTCTTTTTTTAATTATCAAATAAATAATACAATTAAAGAAAATGAAAAAGAAAATATAAAGGGTAGTTTAGTCTTTTTACTGGCCATTAGACTTTTTTTGAAAGTTAAACCAAACCCTGAGGACCCATATAGTGGTTTTCCAAAACTTGGACTCCTTTTGAAAGTTCCTCCAAACCACAGGGACCAGTATTGTAATTTACTCATAATTTTATTAAAAGAAAGATAAGTACATCATTAATTACCATGAATACGAAAAAGTGAATAAGTACATAATTTTCTTTCAATTGAATGATCTGGGAGCTAAATTGCTGGAGGTTACGGTTTTAGAGGATAATGATTGTATGATGTGGGAACTTGATGATCAAGGGTGTTTTTCGATTTCTACAACAAGTTTTGGATGGAGTGACTTTGACTAGTTCGACGACACATACTAGGTGGAATAAACTTCTTCCAATTAAAGTAAACGTTTTAATGTGGAGAATTATGTGGGATAGGATTCCAACCAGATTAAACCTTAGAGACAAGGGTATTGATCTGGATTATTTGTTATGTCCTACGTGTGAGATTGGAGGTGAAAACTTGGAGCATGTGTTTGTTAATTGCAGTTTTTCAAGTGCCATTTGGAATAAAGTTGCTAAATGGTTGGATATTCCTTTGTTTAACATTCATTCAGTGTTGTCTTTACTGTCTTGGGCGGATAAAACGAATATGAGGGCGGATAAAAAAATGATATTTGATGCGGTGGTGGATGTTACTTTTTGGAACATTTGGAGCATTCGTAATAAGCTCGTTTTTTGAACGGATAAACCACGAAAAGACGAGGTCTTTGATGATATCAGATCCATTTCTTTCTTTTGGATTAAAAATAGACATAGGAAGTGTAAGTTAAGTTGGGATAGTTAGGTGTCATATCCTAAACTTGCGATGTCAAACTTGTAATCTTTTTGTTTTTTCTCTAGCTCCTTGCTAGAGAAATTTTTTAATAATAATTTTGTCGTTCCAATTTTTTTTACAGAAAGGCAATCTAAATGAGATTAACCCACCAAATAATTATAATTATTTATAATGTAGTTATGCAGAGACAAGAATGGAATGAAGAAGACGACACACCTAAGTTGTTAAAGAGGAAGAAGAGCAAGTGGAATTTTGTTAAGAGTTTTTTGTGATTTATATTTTTGTTCCGGCCTGTCCATCTTTTTGGATGAGACTAAAATTTTAAAATTTAGTCCCATTTGACTGGGTCTTTGTCCCACTTAGTGCTTATACTATGCATGCCAAACACTAATTAAGATGATCTAGTTCTGTTATGTCCGATCTTGTTTCATGTACCAAACGCTACCTAAATATACATCTTTCGTTCGAAGCGGGACTTCAACTCTCGATCTTTGGCTTAGGGACGCTTATCTGTCAACTCTTGATACCGGTAAGTCAAAGGCCCTTTAAAGGAGTATGTGTGTGTGTCTATATATATATATATATATATATATATATATATATATATATATATATATATATATATATATATATATATATATATATATATATATATATATATATATATATATCCTATCCTAATAAATAAGTAACTCAAAGTGCCACATGTCATCTTCTAAGCCCTCTTGTACACATGTCATTTTTATAGAATTTCTGATTTTCTTAAAATAAAAATTTGTTTGTCATTTACTCTAAACTCTTTAATTATCTTGTAACTCCTCAATTAAGTGTGGATAATTAATGACTATAATTGCATATTATGAATAATCAATTAAGTGTAGGAGAAAAAATTGATTGATTTGAGAAAGAGTAAATAAGGCTTTTGAGTTTTTTAGTTATTTTAAAATATGATTAACCAATCTAAGTTAATGTCAATGAATGAAATAGCATTGAACTTTGTAAAAAAAATTCATTAATAACGTCATATATTTAAAATAAAATGGTTTTCTTAATATATAATTTTGTAAACTCCCCAACCAACTAAGATAAAAATGATCTGCAGATACATTGAATTTTGTATGAAACATGACATGTTTTTGAAAAAAAAAATATTAGTCATAGAAACCAAACTATTAGCCGGCATGCAACTATTTGCTGAAAGGAAACCATTAACGATTCAATGTTATGAAGCTTAAATAAAATTCCTAAATTGTAAATCTGAAAACCTAAACCTAAACTCTAAAAGAAACTACTTACCAAAAGAAACCTTTTGCATATAAGTTGCATGATCTTTGTAATATTACATTTTTTTAAACAATCTGGAATTTACACATCGACCGTGGTATCACTACAAACAAAATCACATTTAGTGACATAGAAAAGATGTCACTAAATACCAAGAAAGTGCCACCAAAAGCGCTGCGACTAAAAGTATATAGTGGCACTATTTTATTATGTCGCTGTAACATTGAATATTTTGCCGAATTATAACATTGTACTCTCATTTTTTTCGCTACCTCATGTAAAGTTTATTACTTTCAATTATTTTCTTATGGAAATATTTTTTTATGAACATTAACGTTTACATATTCATAATTTATATTCTTTATTTTTAATAATCCCGTGTAATACACGGGTCTTACAACTAGTATATATATATATATATATATATATATATATATATATATATATATATATATATATATATATATATATATATATATATATATATATATATATATATATATATATATATATATATATATATATATATATATATATATATATATATATATATATATATATATATATATATATATATATATATATAGTGGTTGTCTATGGAAAAAAGACCATAATGAACACGAACATTAGGATTTTTGAACAATTATCAGCAATGGAAACCATCGAACAATGACGATATACGGTAAACCTTGGAAAAGTACTGGAGACTTTGAGTCCAATTGATTACTTGTGAAAGGAACTTTAGAAAAGAATTTAAAAGTGTATTATCTTCAACATCAAGGTAAATTAGATGTATCGGTTATTTATATTTCAAAAAATTTATATGTTGACAACATTTTTTACTTTTTTTTTTTAACAGCTAAATTTTATTAAGAGCAACTAGCAAAAAACTAGCACAGAAATAAAACAATTACATCACAATTAAGGAAGGATTTAAATGCCACAAGTTCCAATCTATCTTTTTTCTTAGACCGACTATCACACCAAAGGAACGATTGAGCAACAATATCATCAAATATAACACTCTTTTTAGGAAGTGTTTTTCCAAAGATTGTATCGTTCCGAAATCTCCAGATGTACCACCACGCCACATAAATCACTCCTTCCAGAATTTCTTTAGTTAGCTTTTGTAATCTTAAATCTTGAAGCCAAGTCCTCCAATTCGCTAAAGACCAATCGTTTGGTAAAACTACATCCCACCATTTTCCAATTTTAGTAAAAATCTCTTTAGCAAAACTACACTCGAAAAAAAGATGAGCAATCTCTTCAGCTTTAATTTCACAAACCGGACATAAGATAGACTCCAAATCTATGCCTCTTTTAGACATGTTCTATCTCGTAGGTAAGCCATTCAACATCATCTTCCAAGCAAAAACATTGATTTTTATAGGAATCATCTTGATCCACCTTGTAGGCACTCCCGTACCACCATTTATCACGTCATCAATACATCGTCTAGTGGAACTAACCGAGAAAGAACCATCTGTCACCAAATCCCAAAGCCAAATGTCTCGATTATTTGAAATATAAACGTCTTTCATAATTCTCTCCAACTCCCCCTTTTGCTCTTCCTCCATACCCTCCATCGGCGAGCGTCTAAAAGAATCACCCCACCAACCCGTGCATTTAGAAGCCACTGTGGCATTTTTATTCTCCTCCAAGTTGTATAATCTGTGAAACCTACGCATGAAGTACGTATCTCCTAACCAAGTATCTTTCCAAAATAAAGTATCCATACCATCCCCAATCCTCCTTTTACAAAAGCCCATAAGATCAATTCCATTCTTTGTCAAGTCTCTAGTCGAAATAACGACATCTCGCCACACTGAAGCTGTTTTAGAAACATCGCAATTTCCTAGAAGACCGTCCTCTCCATGAATCGCCTTAACCACCTTCACCCACATCACCCTTGGATTATTCTTAAATCTCCAAATCCATTTAAACAGTAAAGCCCTATTTAAAGCAAAATAGCTTCCAACTCCAAGACCACCCTTATCCCTATCCGCACATACCTTATTCCACCCAATCCACGCGTTATTTGTCTTCGTACCCTCCACTCCGCGAAAAAACCGACTCCTCAGATTTTCCAATCTTTTTATCACCCCAACCGGAGCTTTAAAGAGAGACAAATAGTAATTAGGGATGGACCCAAGTACTGTCTTTAAAAGAGTCAATCTTCCACCAACGGAAAGAGTTTTCAATTTCCATTTAGAAAGCCTATCATTAACTTTCTTCTCAACCTCTTCCCACGCACTCGCTCTTGACATAGAACCTCCAACCAGAACCCCCAGGTACGTAAACGGAGTTTTAATTGCCGCACATCCCACCAAGGCCGCCACTCTCTCAACTTCTGTAAACGGAACACTAACACCTAAAATTTTCGACTTTTGGATGTTAATCTTCAGCCCTGAAGCGAAATGAAAGCACTGCAAAATCGACACAATATTGGTAAAGTTTTCCTCTTTCCAGTCTCCAATGAACACCGCATCATCCGCATAAAACAAGTGAGAAAGCGTAAACCCACTGCCCACCGTCAAGGGCGTGAAAACTCCACGAACGATAGTCCTCAAAAACGACAGATGTAGTGTCTCCATAACCAAAATGAATAAGAAAGGCGAGAGCGGGTCTCCTTGGCGCAAACCCTTATAAAACTGAAACTCTTCTGTAGGACTCCCATTAACCAACACAGAGCCTCTAGCCGTCTTCAAACAGCCACGTATCCATCTACACCATTTCCTTCCAAAACCGAAGCGTCCCAAGATATCTTCCAAGAAGTCTCATCTAACCGAGTCATAAGCCTTCTCGAAATCAACTTTAAACACCATAGCCTTTTTTTCTTAATTTTACACCAAGAAAGCACCTCATTTAGAATTAACGGACCATCTAGAATTTGACGCCCATGCACAAACGCAGACTGCTCTTCACTAATCAAGTCCCCAATCACCATTTTTAACCGATTAGCCAAAATTTTTGTAATAATTTTATATTGGGCCCCAATGAGACTAATCGGCCTAAAATCCTTCACAAACTTACCTCACCTCTCCACTTTAGGATAATTTGCAAAAGATAATCCCAAAGCATTTTTTTCTCACTTAACTCTTGTGGTGCATAAACCGAAATAACCATAAGATTAGTGTTATTAGGCTTCCATAAACCCTCAAGAATAACAAAATAATCTGAAGATGCCATTTGCTTTTTCAAAAAAATATTCGGATTCCAAACACAAAGAATTCCACCTGAGGCACCCACAGAACCACTACAAGCAAATTGGTACCGAGAATTACCCCACAACTGCCTAACTAAAACATCATCAACAACTTCTAACTTTGTCTCCTGAAGTGCCAAGAAGTTAATCTTGAACTTAGAACATAACTCAAAAACCCATCTCTTTTTTGCCTGACTGTGGCCCAATCCTTGAATATTTAAGGATGTAAAATTCATTGAAAATACTCTTTACTCCCATGGTGATCAAGCATCTCATCATTAACTTTAGTAGTCTTGTATCCCATCATATGACCAATAATATCTATATCTTCCATTTTCTGACCACAATTACCACTTGGGGCCTCGGCATGAGGCTCCATAATATCACCACCTCTAATTAAAGATTTGGTTATTGTTTGAGAGCTATCATTGTTTCCACCGTCCACATGACTAACTGCATCCAATTTTATAACCGTATTGTACTTTTTCTCCATGTGAACCGAGTTCTCCCCTTCACTGTTGTCACCATCATTTGCTAGAGGGGTATAACCCGGAGGACACATAGGTGTGACATTGGAATTAGATTCCGGCACAACCGTCTCCTTCACATCTACATCCTTTCTATTCAATAATTCATAAAAAAGAAAAGGATCCTCAGAACTTTGTTTTGTTATGCCATGTCGATCCACCTCCCCCTCTTCCAAATGATAATCCTTTTTAGCTTCTTCCACATTACCCTCCAACCCTTCCAACGTATTCGTCCCCATATGACTATCTCCCTCTTGCCTAGAATTATCATCATTGCCATCTTCAAAAATCGACACATTTGGTACTTTCTTCCTTCCAGCAAATTCCTTTTCCATACTTTCCAAAATATCTTCCACTCTCTCTAATTCATCTGCAGAGATGGTATTATCATCAAATGAATATTTTGACGACTCGTCATCACTTTCTTCATCTTCATCTATATAGCCTGTGCTCCATTGGTTAAAAGTGTGTGTGGTCATAAGGCGCTGCTGTCTCTCTCGATTTGGAGTTTGCGCACACCAGAACAGGAAGGAGAGATCTGAACAGGGGATTATCACAAGCTTTGGTGTCACGTTTCGGAACATAATTTCTGGAATACCGCACCAGCCATGGCCATGGATGATCGGAACACTTGTTAATATTGGATGTGATAGAAGTAATCACGCAACAGCCATGGCCGATCTCTATTCCCCTCGCATGATTTACCTCTCTCGCTCCTGATTCTGAATTCGTTTTCTCTTTCTTTTGTTTAATTTATGCTACATCTCCGACTCCATTCCTTGGAGCTGGGTCGTGAATCTCAGACACGCACACACAAAGGGGAAAAGTTATTGTGTGTGTATGTGGTGTACCGATCCCAATCCACGCTTCTAAAATGGAAAACAGCGAAGGCTTCAAAGAGATGGAGATTGTGTACAAGTGATTGTGTGTGTGTGTGGTGTCGAACAAGCACGCCAAGTGTTCGACAAAATGCTTCAAAGAGATGGAGATTGTGTACAAGGACTTTTGACAGCAGGATTTAGGCACTATTTGGGGTATTTGGTCTTCAGCTTGTGAAGGTTTTCTCGGTCTGTTTTATAGGAGTTCTCGGTCATTTTGATTTTTGGTAGTTTCTCGGGGTTATCCGGGTTTTCGGTATGGCTTTTGCTTGGCAAAGAGTAGGCCGACAGTCCAAGGAGGATCAGTTGGCAAGAGTTGTTTCAGAATCTGTTTATGTGACGAATTTTCCAGACGGGTTCACGGCCAGAGACTTGTGGAAGTCTTGTGAACAATATGGTAAACCTGCAGATGTGTACATTCCCAAAGAGAAATCCAAATCGGGTAAACGTTTTTCTTTCGTTCGATTCCTAAATGCAGATAATTTGGCTTTAATTGCATCAAATTTGTGTACCATTTGGCATGTCAAATTAAGATTACATGCAAATATATCGAAATTTCCTAGAGGTTCTAAACCTTCTGAACAAAGAAAGAAGACAGAAACGGTGCACAAGACTAATGCTATTATGTCGTCTGGAAGGTTTGATCTTTTGTCATCTATGGCTGTGAGTGGGAATGGGGGTTCATATGCTGCTGTGGTGAGTGGAGGTAAGACGAATAATGAAAAAGTTCGTGATGAACCTGCCTTAATTCTTGATGAGTTATGCTTGAATGATAAAGATGTCTCACGTACATTGGTGGGTAAAGTTAAGGAATTTGGTGCCCTTGTAAACTTAAAAGATGTAATTGTTAAGGAGGGATTTAAAGATGTTGTGTTAAGGTACCTTGGGGGTTTTTGGGTTACAATGGAATTTGTTTCCACAAAAGCTAAAGAAAATTTTCAAAGTCACAAAGGAGTGGGATCATGGTTTGCGGTTATCTTACCATGGCAAAAGACTTTCCAAGTAGAAGACCGTGTTGTGTGGATTGATATAGAGGGGGTAAAAGGCATGCACCTCCTTTTTATATATTCCCACTTGACCACACACTATTTTGGTGTCAATTTTGGAAATACATGATTTTGTTGAGTCTTTCTCAAGACGAAAATAAGAAAGTATAATTCCGACGATATTGGACCGGCCTCAGGATGAGCTTGGAATAAGTTGCGGAGGTTTGATCAATGTGTTTTATGTCATATTTATTAGTACTTATTACTTACAAAACATCTGATTTTGATATATAATAATAGTTCCACTTTGATGTTGCTTTAAAATGTGTAGGTATAAAATTTGAGAAAAATCAATAAACACGCGCTTTAAAAATGATAAAGAAAGATGTGGAATCGTAAAGCCAAGAGATCAAATACCATCGTATTGAAGTCTATCAAATTTATGTGATTGGAAAAAAGTCAAAAATTTTGTAAGGAAAGTCAAAGTGGATAAAAGAAAAAACAAAAAAGGCCGAGCTCGAAGAAATTATACAAACACTATTTCACTTTTTACCACATTATAGGACAATAATTTTTTTACTGTTGTGTGTAACTGACAAGGCTTATATAAACATCTTTAAGTCAGTCAAAATTGTTACAAGTAAAGTGTTGTCTATTTTGTTCATTAAATACAATATTAAAACACATTTCTCATAAAAAACCTAGTTGCTATATAAATTAAAAAAACCGTAAAACTTTATCATATAAAATTATAAATTGGTTCATACATGTTGAGATCAATGGAAAACATGGTCCATAAGTTAAAGGACGGGGTTTTGTTGCCCGTATACAGTAGGGACATTTCCGGAATTTACAAAAAGAACGCGCGAATACCCTTTGGCCATTTTCATTCTTCCTTCGAAAATTTTATAATAATGGCACTAACTTATAGGTGAATCATATATACAACCTTTCTATCTAATTAAATGACAAAACAGTCCAGTCCATGGCACTAACTAATGTGGTCCAAATGAACAGTATAAGCTTAAGAATGGTCAACGTTAACATAAATTTATTTGTCCTTTACTCAATTGATCTTTCTTTTGTCTTGTTTTATCATCCAACCTTGGTGATGTATCTTGTTGGCAAACAACCAAAAACAATAAAGTTTTGGTTTTAGTTTTTCACTTTTTACCTATAGGATTTTATGTTGCAATGTTGCCTTTTCGAACGTTCTTATGGTTAGAAACTTAATGGCTAATATTTACATTTGTCTTCATGAATGTATATATTGTTGGGAGTCTAATAATTAAGAGCACATGGGATATAAGTTACAAAATGATGGATTGTACATTCTATTTATTTGATTCTATGTATGTATCGTTTTCATTGTTGACTTATATGTGGAGTGGAAATACGATTTTTATTCAAATCCTAAAGCTATGGTATACATATAATTGTAGTGTAAAGCTATGGTATACATATAATTATAGCGTGTCATAAATTCATTGTGAGGTGATACTTATTTGCTCAAATATCTTTTATATTAGGGATAATGACTTGGAAGGGTAACATACTTTTAAAATTGTTTACATTTGGTCATTGAACTTATTTTTGTGTTTGATTTACCCATACAAATTTTCAAAATTGTTTACATCATACCGTTATGATCGGTGATAGAATGTTTATGTTGATTTGACATCGTACGCAGCATCATAGAAGACTTGGAAGGATAACGAACTTCTAAAATTGTTCACATTTGGTCACAAAACTTATTTGTTGTTTGATTTACTCATAAACTTTTTAAAATTGTTCCATTATAACCTTATGACCGGTATTAGAAGGTTTATGTTGATTTGACATTCTACTTGTCATCAGAAAGTTGAGACATAAATACTGGTTAGTGGTCTTCAGTTGTGGTTCGTTTTTGTTCCCTATTTTACAAGTAATGGTAGTGCAATCGTGTAATTTTCCTCCTCATTAGTCTTCTCTCAAGTTCGCAAGTCTTCTAGTATGAATTACCACAATTGTTTTTATTGTTATTTTCCTTCATGTATTCGAACCTCGAACACAAAAAGAACCCAAATAGACGATTGTTGGTGTGAACTCACATGTAAGTCCACTTGGTCAAATTGGTTGTTTTATATAAAACTAAAATTTGTGTTTCACAATTTGATTTATTTTTTGAAGAAAACATGTTCGTATTGGAAGTGGCTGGATCCAGAACCAGCTTACCTGTGAGTTATCGTACACCAAGAATCGCCTACCTGCGTTTTTTTCCCGTGGTTGAGGTTCGAATGCATGAAGAAAAGCCACAATCACAACGATTATGGTAATCCATATTAGAAAACTTGCAAACTTGAGAAAAGGCTAAGGAGGAGGAAGACATTGCAAAATTGAACTATCGTTCTTGTAAATTAGGACACAAAAACGAACCCTTAATTTTTTTATCATCAGTCATAAATGTATAATATGAATAATTTTGAAACGTTCATTGGTACATCAAGCACACAAATAGTTTACTGACAAAATATGAATAATTTTAGAAGTTCGTTACCCTTTCAAGTATTCTAAGATGTCATGTAGAATGTCAAATCAACAGAATTGCATAAACATTCTATCACCAATCATAATAATAATAATATGAACAATTTTAAAAAGTTTATGAATAAATCAAGCACAAAAATAAGTTCAATGACCAAATATAAACAATTTTATAAATTAGTTACCCTTTCAAATCATTATCCCTTTATTTTATCATCACATGAATACCAATAAAAATAAATATTGCATAACATAACAAACACATTAATAAAAGTATAAAACCGACCGAAAATATATGTGGTGATTAAGATATAGAGATTTAATGCTATGAAAAGACAACTTAATCCTTAGTTTTACATAGAGGACTTGGATAAATTAAATTAAATGTAACTTATAAACAAACAAGTCCACATAATATAAGAGATGGAGGTGATCTATCTTGTTGGCAAACAACCAAAAATCATAAAGTTTAGACTGTTTAGTTTTACATTTTCACTATTTACCCATAAAATTTGATGTTACAATATTGTCTTTTTTAACGTTCTTATATAAGGTCAGAAACTTGATGACTAATATACATAAAATGTTCATATGATTTCATGAACATTTGTCGTTGGAAGACTATTATTAATATTACATGGGGTATATTACCAAATTATAGCTTGTAAATTCTATTTATTTGACTGTATGTATTTGTACATTTTCATTGTTCACTTAGAAATAGAAATACACTCATTATTCATATAATCATATTCTAAAGCTATTGAATATACATATAATCATAGTGTATCATAAATTAATTATCATCTGATTCTTTATTTACCATAATATCTGTTATGTTATCACTACATCAATATCATTAAAAACAAATATTGCGTAACGTAATAAACATATTAATATAACCAAAGAAAATATATGGTAATAAAGACATTGAGAATTAATGCTATGAAAAGACAACCTAATCCTACCTTTTACATTGAGAACTTATGTAACTTATAAACAATTAACAAACAAGTCCACATCATATAAGAGATGAAAAGGAGGTGGAAAGTCAATTTCAAAAGTATAAGGACTAAATTTGCCATTTCATCAAAGACTTGACTTCGTCTTTCTCGAGATGTTGATTTAAAATTTCATTCAAGTCCCTTATTCTTGTGCAGTGTGCCCACCCACCCCCTTAAAACAGTAAAGTGGAAAAAGCTCTCTCCATCTATCCTTCACGCATATTCCTATAAATACAGTTGTTTCCCTCTCATTTTCCCCACTCTAATATTCCCTCAAATCCGCCATTAATTCTCTTCAACTGCTCCACAACAGTAAGAATGTCCGCCGGCGAGAATGGAGACTCCGACGGACGTATCAAAGGAATCAAATCCGCACTTCGCGTCGTCCCTAACTTTCCGAAACCAGGTACACTCGTCGCTCACTGGTTTCTGTATGTATAATCTCTCGGAGTGTCTGTAAAGAGCACGTATAATCTCAAACATTCATAAACGGTGACGGAATTTTTTTAAATCAACAGGTATAATGTTTCAAGACATCACTACATTGTTGCTTGATCCGAAGGCGTTCAAGGACACAATTGATTTGTTCGTCGAGCATTACAAACATGAAAACATTTCTGTAATTGCAGGTAATTGTTTATTTATTTTCAAAATTTTGTCCACTTCTGTTGTGAATCGAGTAAATTCATCATGCTTAACCTTTTCGCCGTTTATTTATTGAGCGGTAGGGTCAAATACGAACTTTACACACCAAAAAAACAAAAAACCCTAGGTTAACATCATGACAGGCAATGTTGCGTAGTACTATGCATTGTTATCTTACTCCGTCATAGATTTTGAGGTGCACTTTCTTTTGTCGTACAATTTGCACTAGAATTAAGTCGAAAATAGCCGCCTAGAAGTGACGTGATGGAAGGCAAGTCTCTGATCCCATATCACCTACGAAAACAAGTTAACTCAGAACAAAATATACTCTAAAATCTTTTTGATGGTAAGTTTGTGGCATCCTTTTTTTATGCCTTTAAGCACAACTACACAAAATCTTCAAGTGACATTATATGAAACTCTTTTGTTGTGGAGTGCAATGACGTGAGCATTCAATTTAATATTTTCAGTGGTTGATACTTGATTGATAGTGGGAAATTGGGGGTATGGAGTTGTCATTGATTACTTGCTATGAATAAGTATGAGCGGCTAAGAGTGGTCTTTGCTTGCTATAAGCATGTGAATCTCTCTCTTTCAAGATCCAAATTTTGGGTGGGATAATATAATGGTGGTTCTTGTTGATGAGGGGGAAGGCAAGTGGGGTCCATGGGGTGTGATGATGGATATTTGAATATGGGGACATATCCTTTTTTTTTTATTTTTTTATTTTGTTGTGTTTCATTTCATCACATTGTAGATTTTAAAAAGATTTGCCATTGTTTGGATGAGATGCTTTCGAATTTGAACCTCAATTCTTTTCACTTTTTAGAAATGTGTGTGTGTGTGAATATATTTATATAAATATAGTGATTTTTTATCCTCATCTTCTCACCCACACGCTTATAGTATCTTTATGGTTCATGATTGTGTGTAATGTTATCTTGGTGTCATATTCTGATGATCAATTATTGTTTGTTAGATCATTTTGCAAAAAAGGTGGATAGTCTAGTGTAATCAAGTGGGCTTTGTTTGTTATTGTTAAAAAACCGTTTTAATTTTTTTTTATTCTTGAAAGTATGTTTAGTTTCTTAAAGTGTGCATGTCTGCCATTTCTTGTCTGGTAGCATGATTTTTTTTTTAATTCTTGTGGGTCAAAGAAATAATTTATTTGTTTACTTTGATCAATGTTTCTATATTTGGATTTTTTTTTATTTCTAGTAAAATGTTTTTTTTTCTTTAACTTTGATGCATAGTATGGAATTTTATGCTAGAATTTCTTTTAAGTTCAAGAAAATGTATTTAAAGAACTAAAAGAAATTTATATGACTAAAATGGCAAAATCTAGTTGCTTTTTATTCTATGGATGATATGGCCTATTTATAGTTTGAGAATTACAATGCACCAAGGAAATTTAAAGCCAAAAAAGAAAGAAAGTAAACCTTCCTATATTAAGAAGGAACCTAAGCTAAAGGGAAAGAACCTTTTATAGAAAATAAAGTAAATGAAAATGGATATGCTTAAAAGTAAATAAAAAGGGGATAAGGATACTCACTAAAAGAGATAAGGATTATTCCTAAATAATATAAAAAATAGACTAAATTTATGGAAACAATTTCCTGGTGTCCAAGGTTTGAAAAATCATGAATTAATTATTTTGATTCTTCTTGTTTCATACAACGGAATCAGAGAAGGAATGGAATGATTAATTCTAATGGAATGTAAAAAAGTTGTTTTTTTTGCCTGATGGAATGGAATAGACTGTTCCTGAAAGGGGAATTATATGCTTCCTTTTATTTTTGTTATTTTAATTCCCTAGAATGAAAAAGTGCAATACAATCCATTTTTCTTATTCAAATTTTGAACGATACAAATATCTTTTGAAATTTCATGATTTTTTAATTCATCTAATTTTATTTTTAAAAAATAACTAGAAAATGGTTTTTCAACACAATCTTGTATGGTTTTTAATCTGCTTTTATTATGGTTAACTTTTTTAGTTTTCAAATAGTAATTTCTATAATTATAAATGATATATAAATAGTATTAAAACTACAACATGTACTTGGATATAATATATAAAATAATATGAAAATTCATTTTATTCCTACATGTCAACCAAACATGATCATAGAATGTATTCATTTGTCATTACATCCAACCAATAATCATTATATTTTTTCATATTACATAATAAACCAAAATATTTTGTCACATTAGTTTTTTATAAACCCTAAGACTGACAGAATTCTGCATCCAGTTCCAATGTATCCTAACTAAATAAAAACAATATAAAATTATTGGCTTTTGTGTCCAAACAAAAAATATATAATAACTGTACAACCATGTTATGTTAGGTAACATCACTTGTTAACTTCTTGTCTCTTTTAACTTTTGTCATATAATGACATTTTTGTATTCTTTTAACTTTTAAGGAATTGGGCCATGTTGTATCTTTTTATTAGTGACCCTTTGAAAAGTACTATGTAGTAATAAGTAAATTTATTACCATTTGTGCTTATAATTTTTATATTAAAAAAATCATGGAAATTCTTCTGGATGCCTGCCACCAAATTAACCATTAGTTTTTTATTGTTACATATGATTAATGAGGGTGAGTCCAAAATATTAAAAAACTTGTATTTCTTTAGTATTTAGTTGTTTGTTTCTAACTACTTTACAGGTAATCATAATTATAATTATCTTTACATCACCTTTGTATTCTTTCTTAATTATTCCATTTTACTTTAAAATATTCAAAATAAAGAAATGGAATGCAGATAACTAGATAGATAAACAAAGTTATATTATTCTTAAATCTGGTAATTAGATTTTTAAATGAAGACAATGACTAATCCCATATAATTTTTAATAAATATACCTCTCTTTGACGGATTTACTTTATAGCTGCTGTTTTTTTAAATGACCGTTTTGCCCTTGGGCACCACACGTATCAAATTTGTAATTTACTCATTTATGATGCTTTTAGTTATTATCCTTTGGTCTCATAAGTAGTTGTATTTCACTTTTTAACTGTCGCTTTTTCTGAAAATGACGATTTTGCCCCTCCGAGAAAACAGTATACCAGAGTGACCAAATTTGTGATTTACTCTATTATGACACTTTTAGGAAAACAGATTACCTTTTGGTCCCATGATAATCATAATAAAAGCAGTTGTAATTCGCCTTTTGTAAGACATAAAATTCTGTTTTTAGCATCTTTTAGTAATAAAATTGTAGTTATAATATTCTAATATAATAAAACAAATGTTTGATTAATTAACAGGAATTGAGGCTCGCGGTTTTATATTCGGTCCTCCAATTGCACTTGCAATAGGAGCAAAGTTTGTTCCATTAAGGAAACCAAAAAAGTTACCAGGTAACTAAAAACATCTCCCCTTTTTTCCTCTATTTGACATAATTTAACAATTATATAATTTAATTATGAAGTTTATAAATAAATACAGGTGAAGTGATATCAGAAAAATATATATTGGAATACGGTTCGGATTGCCTTGAAATGCATGTTGGAGCAGTTAAATCTGGAGACCGCGCTCTTGTTGTTGATGATTTAATTGCAACTGGTGGCACCATTTGTGCTGCAATCAACTTACTTGGTAACTTTCTAAAATTTTATTTTTTCATATATGTGTGTGTGTGTATATATATATATATATATATATATATATATATATATATAGTATTATATATTACATTTCCGGTCTTGCGTATAGCTGATTTATGCATTTTTGTCCCAAAAATAGTTTTTTGGGACCAAAATTGAAAAAATAAGTTATACTTAGGGACTAAAAGTGTAAATTACTCTAATACTTATACAATACTTATGAACATACTAGAGCGTGTTGAAGCTGAAGTTGTTGGGTGTGCTTGTGTAATTGAGGTACCGGAATTGAAGGTATGCCATCTTTTCATGACTTTATGACTTCATAAACTTTATTTGCTAATACTTAGTTTAATAAGTGTTTCAAGAAATGTATGAAAATTGTTTTTTTGGTCCTTGAGTGTAATGGATTTTTTGAGTTTTGGTTTCAAAAGTTTATTTCTTGCCATTTTGGTCGTTATTTGAGATTTTTGATTTATGTTTGAAGTAAAATGACTATTTTTGGGACCAAATTTGCAAAAATCGACTGCCCTAAGGGGCCAAAAATAGTCATTATTTGGAACAAAGACCGAGAACATTATAAAAACCGCTAATAAGGACCAAAACTAGAAGAGAACTTTTTGGGATCAAAATTGCAAAAATCAGCTATACTTGGGGTCCAAAAATAGTACTACTTGGAACATGGACTAAAAACATTACAAGATCTCTAATAAGGACTAAAATTGTAAGAAAAAAACTTTTACATACCAAATTAACAAAAATCAACTTTAGATAGGGACCAAAAATATGCATTTTACTTGGAACATGGACAAAAAAAAATGTTACAATAACCTCTAATAAGAACTAAAATTGCAAAATCAGTTATACTTAGGGACCAAAAGTGTAATTTAATCAAATTAATATTAACAAATTGTTGTAGGGCCGGGAGCGGTTGAGATCGCATGGGAAGGAATTGTACGTACTTGTTGAGTCGCAGTTTGAGCCAACTACACAATGATGACTTTCATGCATTATGGAAAAGTGTACATTAGAGGGGTCTTTGGGCCATAACTCTCTTTTCGTGCGAATATGTCCCAATTAAGTGGTAAATTTTGGTGATAAGACTGGTTAGAAAACTTGAAGTTGATTTCTGACTTGATTCTTTTTAAGTGGGTGGGTGGATTCATATACACTGCGGATTGATGCCTCCTTTCTTTGTAATGAATTTCATTTTTCCATCTACTTATGCTTGTGTTGTTTGGTTGTTTGTATAAACTAAAGTTATGTTCGTTACAAAGTCGGTGCATGTTTGTCTTAGCATTAAAGAGATCAAATCATATGCAAATTTGGGTGTCGTTTTTCTTGTTTGGAACATTGTGGTTTACATTCACATGTTTGTTGTGTGATTTTTAGTGCTATTTGCAAAGGCATAATGATGAAACATAGAACTTGAGGATGAAAATACTAAACTATACAAAATTATTAATATATGAATTTTATACATATAGAGTTAGCCTACACTAGTACAAAATGGACATAAATGGAGGTTTCTTTCTGAAAGATTATTGAACGAGGTTGGCTGTGTATGATCTTTGCTTGGTTGTTATCTCATCGTTTTCCATATAATTAGTTGATGTTATGTCATTTTTTTTTCATTCAAACATGATCCTTCAAGAACATATGTGGTGAGTGGATAACAACCTTCTTGTTATTGAGTGTATGAAGTTAATGGCTGTTTAGAAATTTTGTAAGGATGTCGGTTCTTATGAAAGAATTTGTCATACCTTAATGTGTCTCTACCTTATCTTTGTTATGATAAAAACATGAAGGGTGCTTTAGTCCATAAATGGGAGTATTGAGTTTACAAACTACAACAGGATGGTTACATTGATGGCACAAGTATTTGACAGTAAAAATGATACAAGTGGTTGTGGGCTTGACAACATAACTAAAAGTTTTAAGGAAATCATTACCAAGATGTTACTCAAATCCTTTATAAATCAGATGAGCTTTAAATCATATGATTGCATAATATCCCCTTGTTACTAGTGTTTATGTATGACTTACTAGGGACAAAATCTCAAGTGTTGTTTCCTACCATGACGTTATACACTTCATCCATAGCTTGTTTCCACTTAGAGGAAAAAGAGCTTGAGGCGGTAGGTGGTATATGTTTTGGGTTTAACATGCCTAATTTGGATCAAGAGGATATAAGGTCAGTAGAGGTAGTGGAGTTAAGTGGTTGGGTTTGTGGTGCAGGAGTGATTTGTTGGTGATTTTAATGTCACCTAACCATTTAGTGTAATTGCAATTTATATATGTGTCAAAGGTGATTTGGAATATGCAATAATGCAACCCATAGTGGTGTAGAGTGCATGTTTGTATAAGGTTAGTTTAATTACGAACATGATGAATGGCGGGGTCAAGGGGCATATCCCCTTGTAGGGTAGGGGTAGTCCCCTGAAACCTAAATTAAGTCACTGACTATAAGTAAATGGAAAACATGCTTAAATGCGGTCGATTAGTATAAGAGGTTGGATTTGCCTAAGATGAAATATGGTTAGGACTTACAACTTTAAAGCCTTTCCAAGCCCTTTGAACTTCTATGAAGAGACTAATGAGACTTTGATAGCCTTTGTGTAACACACTTAAATTCAAGTTAGGTATTTTAACTTTAAGGTGTTAGGGTAATATGGCTATGTTATTTGACATAGATGTACGATTGATGACAATAATCATGATTTCAAGATAATGTATATTCCATGTGGTTATAATATATGAGGAGACCTTTTAATACATTGCCATTTTGATGATATGTCCTTGAA
The DNA here is from genome assembly GCA_023525715.1 of Cichorium intybus. Lineage (NCBI taxonomy): Eukaryota > Viridiplantae > Streptophyta > Magnoliopsida > Asterales > Asteraceae > Cichorium > Cichorium intybus. Next base: position 149,640,077 of record CM042009.1, on the reverse strand, counting down.
TTATGGGATTTGATGCCATTAGGGTGTTATTGGCATACATGGTCTCATTGGATGGGACATAATGTAATATGTGGGGGAATTTTAATGAAACAGTGCTTAAATTTCAAAGATCTGAAAGGTACTTAAATAAGATTAAAACCTTAATCCTAAGCAACTGAGCCTCCATCGAATTTTGGAGGGAGAAGAAGAAGAAAAAATAATAAGCGTTTCAAGGGAAGAATGTTCTGGTATAGATTTCACATAATTGGGAAATTAAAACATCAATGTGGATGTAGAGAGGAAGAATCTACATTTTTGCTGGCAAGAACTCAATATCCTTTATTGGAACTGTTGAGAATTTCAAATTAAATTCTTGATGTTGGTGGGAAGTTGGATGTCAATATATGGATTTTGGAGGCATCAATTAGGCATCGTGAATCACCTCAAAAGTTTTTGTGATGTGTCCTCCCCTATTCTTGACGATTTCCATATGACTCCTTACATATTCTTGGTCCAGTCTTTCTCGAACCTTGAAAACTACTAGTGTAGATTATGACCAAAATCTTTTGGTGCCTTTCTTTCTTTATGACTTCTCCAAGACTACTCATGCCTTATTTGTCTTAAGCACTTTACTTTATTATCTAAGAGTTACGATGATATTAAAACCTAATGACTTGATTTTTTAGGTTTTATTGTTCGTCTACAAGGCTGATGAGTCAAAGGTTAATGTTAACCTGTTAATTAAAGCTATGTGAATACACAGTTCTTTTTTAACATGTGATGAATTAGTGAGCAAAATGTTTAAGAAAAATAGGTGATGAAATTACACCTAGGATTTAGACTACATTGATGTTATGACAATTTATTTGTGGAGTTGATAACTTAGGAATGAGTCATAATAACAAAAATGTTGATTTTTAGCGTATGGAGTGACAAGTGGATGGTTATCATGTTAATGGTGTTATATATGCATTTTATATCACCATAGACACTCCAAGTTGATGATAAATTACTATTTTCTGAATTATGGCAAATCAATGGTTGATTGTAGTCAAAATGGGAAGGAAACCCCGTTTCAATGAAGTTGGCATGCTTCCCGAATCCTCAACATTGGGTATGATGCTACGGAAATTTGGTGTAGGAATGGGAAACATAAAATACGAAACTTTTAATTAATCGAGTCCTCTTTCTATGTAGCTTTGAATAAGCAAAATCGGAGTTACGATAAGTAAGTTATGCTCAACTTACTAACATTGTATCATGAGAGTACAAAAACCTATAAAAAGTGTTGCAATGTCCTACACTTTAATATCGAGTCCTTATGAGTGTTAAGGGCATTGGTGTATTGAACTCTTGTAGTGCTAAGAGAGCTTTCAAGCAAGGAGAGTATTCAATGTGCCATTTTCTTTGTAAGGAACTCAGTGGCAGACCCAGAAAAAAATTTTGGGGCTGGTTGCACAATTGTTTTAGGGGTTGAACTACTAGCAAAAAACCCATTTTTGAAATCCACCACTAAAGGCTTTTTCCAACAGATTTACACTAAATTTATAGTTGACAGATTTGTAATGGATTTTAGAATTTTTTTTACATCTGATGGGAAATTTTAAGGGGTAGCCTGTTCCACCCCATGGTACATACAACGTCCACCCTTATATGAGCTACGACGCGTCTGTTGTGAAGTTGTGACTAGAGGGTTGTAAAGCCATGCACTTTCTCTTGAGATATTCTACTTGTAACCCTTTACGAGTTTAACGGATTGGAGATCTACAGGTAGTGGGTTTACTGGTAGGGGGTCATCTAAGAGATAACATAAGCTAAAGGAAGCTCTCAATTATGACGATAACATGTAAGAGCTACTAGAAGTGACTTAAACGAGGAAAAGAATGAGAATTAAGCCAAATATACCTTGAAATGAGGTGTTATATGTTAGAATATTATGTCTTGTTCGACATTTGCATATTATTGCATATGTGGTATCTTAACCGTTATGAGGTTGACATGCACGAATATTTTGTTAATTTCTAGGAGTCATTTGATGAGGTGAAATCCTTACAAGAATGAACTCGCATGGTGTAAGTAGTTGTCATTGAGTGGATTGTCAGGATGAATGGTTGTTACGTTAATCCTTATCTAGGTGACACCACTAGTGATGAGTCCAATAACTAGTGAATATAATCATCCATTTCAATAACATATCCTTGAGAGATTGACTCAGTCTTCTGAGCTAATTTTTGTCTATGATGGTAAGTCCTACTCAGATTAAGCCTCATGTCCAATGCAAGATTCATCTAGACTAGTGAGATACGTCAGACAATTTTTTTTGTCTAAATTAATCAATAACGGCATCTCTATAATCTATTAGTCTCCTATGTTACGCTTTTGTTTATCCATGAGATGTCCCTTCTCATTTTAAACTATAAATAAAATATGATACATGCAAGATGGGCCGATAACATTGTAACATCCGTGTTTTGGGCCTAGGAATTTTGGACTTAAACCGACAAATAAAACTTATTTTTGTAAATAAGAAAAACAAATGAATAAATAAATTTAGTATTTTGCTGTGTTTTATATTGTGAGTAAATGAGCCAAATATAGTTTTTAAATCTATTTGTAACCAAATGTGAGAAATTTTGTCATAAGGACTAAAAGTGTCAATTTAGCCAAACTTACCCTAAGTAGATTTGTCTAGCCATGTATTTGGAAAAATTAGAATATAATATGAAGGAATTGATGTGGAGTTTAAATTAGGTCAAATAATTCCTTGAATTAATATTAATGACCCAAATTGTAAAGAATTTTAGCATAAGGGACCATTTGTGTCAATTTGGGAAAACTAAGGGTAGTGTTGACCTAGACAATGACTCAAGTGAAATAAATAGTCACATTTGGGGCATAAGTGTGAATATAGAGACTTCTAATTAGAAGGATTGACTTTTTGGGTGTTTGGTGAAGAAAGATCAAACTGTAGGGACTATTTTTGCCAATTGTGAAAGATATCAAGTTTTTGATGGGGGTTTTCCCCCATTTCAGCCTCAACCACGAAATTAGAGAGGGGAGATGATGTAATGGCGATTTCTTGAGTTCTTGAGTGATTGAAGCTTAGTTTTGATTATTCTTACAAGCCCTTGAAGTTTCCTAGCAATCTTAGGTATAAACTCTCATTTCTAGCTTTGGATCTCGAGTTAGGGTTTGGGGTTTGTACCGAATTCGAGATTTAGTGTTGGATGAGGATTCTTCCTATGATTCCAAGGTTGTTTGATGTATTGAAGCTTGTTGTGATCCCTATCCAATCCATACATAGCTTGGAATCTCTTAAAATAATGTATTGATCCATATGAACCCTAGAATTTGGAAATTTGATGATTAGTTGAGGAATCTAGAAATTTATGGTGGTTTTGGATTAGGGACTCATTTCTAATTATTTTCTAAGGATTCCAACCCTTGATGTGTAATTTTAAACCTTGAATCACTAGAAAATGAGAATTGGGTGTTAAAATGGGTTTTATTCATGTATGTGATGAATGGATCTTTTGGTTTAATAGATGAATGAGTTATTGCATCAATTTGTAAGTAATAGTGGAGTAAGGATCATTCCTAATGATTCCATGGAATGGAAGAAGGAATCTCTGCTAGCAATCACCAATTGAAAGGATGGATTGGGTATTCCATAGTTAAAAGCTATAGAGTAATGCTTTGATCACAATATTGAATTGATTCATTTGGGATGATTTGGGTGGTTAAATTGAGTATAATTATGTACAAATTGAGTTTGAATAATGTCATTTTGATGTCTATAAGTTTAGGAAAGTGTTAGAACTTGATTCGGGTAAAAAAGGAGTGAAAATGGGCAAAACCTGAGCTACAGCAGGCTGTACACGACCCCGTGTAGAGGTTTTGTGCTTACTGGTTGATTTTACACGACCCCGTGTCAGGCTACATGACCCCGTGTAGCTGGGTCTGGCCATAAATTGCAGTTTTTGGGTTTTGAGCTTTATGGTTTAGTCTTTGGGTCCTTGTTTTTGATACCAAACTTTGGGGATGTTTTAAATAAGATTTTTCTTATATTAGGGAGCTAATGGCTTCATTTTGGTTGGTGGATGATGGTTTCTTCTTAGTTCTAATGAAGTAATTATAGTGCAACTTTTAGATGAATCGAGTATGACACCTTCCATTCTTGTCTTGTACGAAGGAGGTGTATTGTAATGACTTGTAGGTGAGACTAAGGACTTGAGTTATCACTCAACTAGGAGGATTTTGATGGAAGAGTTGATGTCTAGAAGCACCTTCAAATGCATCAACCTTGTGCGGAGTTAGTGTGGACTCGTCAGTTGACCTTGGGTGAGTTTACCGGGAGTACACATCCCAACTATTATATTTTGTGTGTGTTATCAACTATTTTCATGCATGCTTTTATGTGCAAATTGTTATACGATTACTATGTGTGCATTGCATGAAATGAGTCCTTTAAAAGATGTTTTCAAACGAAGACTATGATATGTTGTTTTTGAAAGACGTTTTGAGCATCCTATTGTGCATTGCATTTCATATAGGATGGGATTGACCGTGTGAGCCATTGATGGCCACCAGTCTTAGTTCAACCTATACTGGGATAGGGAACCGCATGCGGGAGTTGCTACCCCTTATGAGGCTAGTGTGATGGCCACTAGTCTTAGTTCAACCTATACTGGGATTGAGTGACATGCTTTGTGCGTGTCATTTGTGAACTTAGGTAGGTGCCATTGTTGTGAGTTGGACTTTTATGAGATGGACATGGGTTTGGGATAGTTGCATCATGCATTGCATTTGCATATCATAACTATCTATTTTAAGTAAATCCTTATGATGTTTTAAACAACTTTTAAAGTGTGTGTCAAACCTATTTTCGGGGGTTGTTCCGAGTGTGGTGGTTACACTGCCCACTCTGAATGGGTCCACCTCGGGTAAGCTCACTAGGCATTTCAATTGCCTAACTTATTTTGATGTGTACTCAGGTTGAGGAGTTTAGATGAGTTTAGAAGAGCTGGATGTTTAGAAGGCCACGGATTGTGTGGTTTCATTTAAACTGTGTAATGGTAATTGGATTGTAACAACCTCGCTATTTTATAAATCAAGACGTTTTATTTAAAGTGGGACCGAATGGTTTTTCCACAACTTAAACCCCGAATTATTTCTCAATAAATCCCATGTATTTTAAAACGGTTTTGAACCAAAAATGACTTATTTTGAAGATGTTGAAATTAGAGTTTTCACTTGAGGATGATTTTTGAATAATGATGATAAACCATGGGTCAAAATGATGTTTTTATGAAAAGCATTAAGCGAGGGTGTTTCAAATATCATAATTATACAAAAATACAAACTATAAATACAACATATATAAACAGTAATATAAACATTAATAGCCACCTATAGTTTAAACGGGAGTTCCTTGATGAACGTTCAAGATGGACCGAACATCAAGGAATAAAGCTGACGGAAGGCCCTTGGTGAAGATGTCGGCATACTGAGAGGATGACGACACACGATAGAAACGAATTTGACCAAATGCAACTTTGTCACAAACAAAGTGAATGTCAATCTCAATATGCTTCGTGCGCTGGTGCTGGACTGAATTGTTGGATAGGTATACGACACTAACATTTTCATGGTAAACAATGGTACCTTTGGTGCTAGGTTCATAAAGTTTTTGAAGAAAGTTCTAAATCCAGGATATCTCAATGACAACATTAGTAACTCCATGATACTCAACCTAAAAGCTAGAGCATAAGCGCTAGAGCAGGTAGATAAGGTTCTGCCCAAGAAAAAGCAATATCCTAAAGTTAACCGCTTGGTGTTGGGACAGCCAGTCCAGTGAGCATCAAAGTATGTTATAAGTCCACGTGAGGGAGTCGAATATAGCTGCAAGCCGTGATCCATTAAACCTTGAAGCTTATGAGAATCCATTTAAGAGCAGCAAAATGGGGCTCACGAGGATCGTGCATATATAAGCAAATTTGTTGCACAACTTGCATGAGATCCGGTTGCGTAAACATGAGATACTATAGAGCCCATACAAGGGTACAATATAAAGTGGGATTCGTGATTGGTTTACCAAACTCATTAAGCTTGGTTAAAGTATTTGTCGGGGTATGAGCAGGTTTGCAATTAAGCATGTTCGCCAGAGTAGGATTTTCCAACATATACTTACGTTGAGAGAAGAACATGCCATTAGTATTACAGGTGACGAAAACGCCAAGGAAAAATTTAGATCCCCAACATTAGTCGTAGCAAACTCCGTGCTAAGAGTGTTAGTGAATAGCTAAAGAAAACTCGTGGATGAGGTTGTGAGAATAATGCCATCCATATATAATAATAATAATAAGTAAATGGTATGCATCCCCTGATGACATAAACAATGAAGCATCATATCGGCTGTTTGTAAAACCAAGGCGTAATAGAAACCGGGAAAAACGCTGAAACCATGCTCGAGGGGTTTTCTTGAGGCCATATAAAGAGCGTTGTAGCCGACAAACATGATTTGGAAACCCGGGGTCCGGAACCAGGTGGCTGATGCATGTATAGGGTTTCTAGAAGATGCCAATGTAAGAATGCATTTTTAACATCAAGTTGTCGAGTGGGCCATAACTGAGAGACAACAAGAGTAAGAACCATGTGAATGGTGGTTAGTTTGACCATGGGGCTGAACGTCTCGTCACAGCCTATCCCCGGTCGCTGACTGCAACCGTTTGCAACAAGGCGTGCTTTATAGCGAGCTAAAGATCCTTCAGCATGTTCTTTCTTTTTGAAAAGCCAGATGCAATTAATGACGTTTGCATCAGTAGGGTGAGGAACTAATACCTATGTTCTATTAGAAATTAGAGTTTGTATTTCATTTTTCATGGCATTTAGCTAGTTAGGATCAGTAAATACCTGTAAGTAATTTTGGGGAATAGGAGAGAGAGAGTTTAAGTGTGGAGATTGAGTTTGTGAATGAGCTTTGAGATACTGTGATGCGGGTGACCATATGATGAGTAGCGGTAGTAGGAGGGAGCTACAGGGGAGAAGAGACGGTCATGTTAGAGGCGGCCGAGGGGTCGGTTTGAGGTGGTGTTGGGTTTTCATTGATGTTTCTTTTCATTTTGTTTTCAGGGTTAAATATATTATGACTTTTTGGAGCTTTTGGGGTTTGAATGTACGATTTGATTTGATTTGATTTTATTTGGAACTTCATCTCTCTTCTCTGGTGAGTAAAGGTCTCAAATCGAATATGGTTTATGAGTTTAGTATGATATTGGTTTTTAATTTTTAGTTTAATTTTGATTTTGGCTAGGGGTTTGTTGTAAAATTAGCGATGAAGATGGTGGTTTTATAAATAAAGGAGATATACGACAATGGTTTTTTATTTGAGTTTTAATTTTGATTTTGACTATAATTTTTAGCTTTTCTTTTTGGAGTCTATAAAGAGGGTGGTGTAGTAGGTAAACATTAATTGAGTTTATGTTTTATGAATCTATATAACTCTTATAATAGAGACCATCCAAATGAATATGGTTTAAGATAGGTCTCATTCTTGCACCATATTCATTTGAAACCTCCACCTCTTCATCTTTCAACTAATTATTAAAAACCACTCAAGAGTTTTTTTAACTTATATATTATAATTACCAAGTATTTAAACTAATAATGATATAATTAATGAGTATCAAATGAATTGTAGTTGAATAGTCTTTTTTTGTACTATAAAAGAGGACAATCATTTGAGTAATACAAAAATACAAATCACATACAAAGTGAGAAAAATCATATAGAAAGAATAATGCCAAGGTTTAAAAATATTTGTGTTGGCTTGAGTTTTTTTTTTTCGAGCCATATTATGATGACCATACAACCATTATCGACGAAGAAAATGTGTCTGTATGAAACAAATTTCGCCATGAAGTTATTATATTTTACTATGTTTTATAACTCAAACTTAAGCTTATGTAATTACTTGATGATTTGGATTCTTATTTGAGATTTTTAGTATTCTTATTTCATCAATTAGAATAGTATACATCTTTATGTAATACACTTTGATATTTTATTATCATGTTTTTTGATATATTTCGAGCCATATTACGATGATCATACAACCATTATCGACGAAAAAAGTATGTGTGTACGAAACACATTTCACAATGAAGTTATTATATTTTACTATGTTTTATGTTTATTTTGTAACTCAAACTTCAGCTTATGTAATTACTTGATGATTTGAATTCTTAATTGAAATTTTTGATATTCTTATTTCATCAATTAGAATAGTATACATCTTCATGTAACACAAGCTTTGATATTTTATTATCATGTGTTATGTTTGTGATTTATGAAATAAAATCTTATTTATATAGTTGGGTGTTTAATATTTTGAAAAAACTTTATACATAATTAGTTAAATATATATTATATTTTAGAAATTATATTTAAACAGACATTCAGGAAAATTATCAAAAAAAACACATGAATACTTGAAGAGATTATTGAAAAAAAATAAAGCAAGTAGATCAATAAATAATTGTTATTGCAGTTCTAATAAACTTATAATTAATAATTTAATTTGATCGAAATGAATGATTTTACAAAATACTTAGTAAATCATACATATAATCAATACTTAAATTTGATTAAATTGAATAATTTTTACAAAACAGTTAGTTCATCATATATTATAATTATCTTCTAAGAAATAAAGTTTTCTAATATATAAGTACATTTTACAATTACCTACATATTATAATTATTAATAGATGCATTTTTACTTCAATTGCATTTATCTCAAACTCTTATGACTTTTCATGTTCTTTTTAATAATAATGTTAACGTTAGTTTATAATCAACATATTACGATAAGTTATATATTATAATGATATTATCACTTGAATCATGTTGATTCATTTTAAATATATATTATTCTTTAATGGTTTAAAATAGATGATGAAACATGATTTTAATTTTATTGTATATGTAATTTTTAGAATTAAATGTACATAAAAACACACTTTTAGTATGTTTATTAAATCAATACAAACATTATCATTAGTTTTTAATCATAAATATTATGACAAAGTTAGATATTATAATGATATTATCACATTAATTAAGGTAGTTTATTTTAGTTAAATATTAGTATTTAGTTGTTTAAGTGTTGACGATAAAAATATGTTAGTTCATTACCAATAAGTCTAAAAAAATTCTGTAATATAGATTACAACTATACTATGATTATTTTTAACCATTATCCTGAAATTTCTTATTGTTTATTTATTATGATATTATTTAACTAATTATTTATTTATTTTTTGATTTTTTAGAACGAATGTCTTGATATAAGATAATTAATTAGTGATACTTCAACTTTTTGTTCCTTATATATAATTGTTAGTACATAATAGATACCAATGACTTATATTTTTTAACAAAACATATGTATTATTATTCTAACTACATAATTTTGTTCCTGCAAAACGCATGGGGATTCGCCTAGTTAAGGAAATATATGGCGACGATGACAATTATTATAAAAAGCCACCTAAGCAGCCAACAGGAGAAACTAACACGCAAGTGAGAAGAAACATATTATTTTTCTCCACTGGTTAAAGTTGCCAAATCAAAAGGTAATATCAAGATTGTAACTTGTAAGTTTAACTTAATAAAATATTGTATATTTTTCAAAATATAAATCAAAAGATAAGACTTTTTTGGAATTATGGATTTTATTATCGTAAGATAAAGAATTGGGCTAGATATGGTTACTAGGGCCATAAACTTAATAGTGTAAGCCCTAAAGTTTTATTCTACAACTAACAACTTCATATATGGAAATTAGATGCACCTATTCACATGATCAAATCGTGTAATCGTGATGATTGTTTTGATAAAATGAACCCACTTACAATAAACTATAGGGGTGAGCATGGTGCGGTTTGGTGCGGTTTTTGGTCAAAATTGAAAAGCAAACCGCATTATGCGGTTTTTGAAAACCTAAAACCGCAATTTGCGGTTTCTAATGCGGTGTGGTTTTGCGGTTTTTCCGTGCGGTGCGGTTTTATTTGGTGCGGTTTCGGTTATTAATCGCATAATATAGTGGTGTGCGTTTTTTCCCTATTGTGCGGTTGTAAAACCACAGAAGTTCAAAATCGACGCATTTTTATAAAAAAATTTAGTATTTTGACGATATATTTAGTATATTGTCGCTATCAAAATACAAAATAGAACTCACTTGTTTCTTTGTACTTAGTATAGTAAATCATGAAACAACTAAAGTTTATAAGTTACAATTGGTGAAAATGACAAATGAAATTGCCACTATCAAAATACAAAATGAAATTGTCGTTCAAACTCACTCTTTTATTTAATATATAATGTCGTATTTAAACATAATAATAAGTAAATAATACATATTTTATGTAATTAGTTAATAAATTGTAATCGGTGCGGTTAGGTTATTTGCGGTTTTTCCAAAAGTAAAAACCGCACCGCACCGCAATTTTGCGGTTTTTGTAAAAGTATAAACCACACCATTGGTTTTTGCTTCGGTTTCGGTTTTTCGGTTTCGGTTTTTGCGGTTTTTTCGGTTATTTTTTGTTGCGGTTCGGTTTTTGCTCACCCCTAATAAACTATATTAATTTTCTCTGGTAAAGACTTATTTACGCCATCTATCTACATTTTATTAGAAAGATGATGTGTGTGCATTAAATACTCTTATAGTTCAATTAATTTCAAATTAACCTTTTATTTTTGGAAATTTTAGTTTATATCTTTAACAAATATTATATACACCGGTCACATACAACTCACAAATATATGCATTTACAAAATATTACATAATCAACCGTAACATATTAATGATATTGTAACTCCAAACAAACAAGTGATATATTAGAAAAGTATATTACCACACATCCGAAAAGTATATTACCACACATCCGAGCTATGCAACAAAACAAAACTCAAATTGGTATTCTAAAATTTGCTTGATGTAGGTAACACTTGGCTGGTTTTTTCTTTCTAGATTATGTAAGTAAACATGTAGGTTGGCAAAACTCTCTTCTTGAACTCGAATTTGTGAACTCGTTTTTTAAGTTGCAATACAAAATCTTGACAAGAACAAAGGGTGTATTCGGATTGCAGTGCAAAGTATGAGTGCTTTGACTTATTATAGATATACTATTATATACACTGTAGCTAAAGTATGAATTTTGTAGTACGATTATGTGCTTTTCGTAGTATGGACGTCTGGATTTTGTATTCAATGAGACAAATTTTTTGTAGCAAAGACGTTTGGTTTTCATGGTATGGACGTCTAATTTTGCAGTATGGACATTTAATTTTCATAGTCACAGTGTCAAAATTTGCAGTATGGACATCTGATTTTTGCAATATGAAAGTCAGATTTCCATTTTAAGGCCATTTAATTTTCATAGTCAACGTGTCAGATTTCCGTAGTATGGAAGTCTGATTTCCATATTACGGCCATTTAATTTTCATAGTCAACGTGTCAGATTTCCATAGTAGGGAAGTCTGATTTTCTAAGTACGGACTTTTGATTTACATAGTCAAAGTGTTTGATTTTTGTAGTACCGTCGTCTGATTTTTGTAGCGCACATGACTGATATTCGTAGTCAAAGTGTTAGATTTTTATAGTGCAGATGTTGATTTTCACAGTACGGACGTCTGATTAGCATAGTACAAATGTATTATAAATATTCATTAGTACCAATTTTTAACACTTCTTTTTCCAATGTTCAACTCAAACTATATTTTTCGTAACTATATTCCATTTCTTATTTTCGCCGAAAATAATGACAAATGTATGACTGTCATGGACTGCTAAATATGCTAATTGGTATGTTATTGGGTTACAGTTAATGAGGATAATATAGTAGGTCCACCAAGTTGCATTTTCATACCGTTTTGGAAGTGCACAATGAACTTGTTTAACTATGAAGTGGGTTATGAACAAACCCACCAAGAACTCAAAAGAAAGTAGATAGATTTCAAAAGAACGATTAACATGTTCGATCACACTTATCATGACATAAAAAATGCATGACCACATGATGATGAAGTAGACATGTTGGAGGTGGCTACAGAGCACTACAATTTCCAAAATGACGTAAGAGAATTTGCTCATGAAGTCGCTTGGAATGTTCTTAAAAATATCTCTTATTTCTAAATCAGTGTATAACATGTATGTGATGTCCTTTAATATATTATTGGTATGTAATGTCCTATGGCTATTTTAATGTCATGTCAAAGTTTCTATTAGTATTAAAATTGTAGGTAATTTTATAGTTACAAAGTTGTTTTAGTGTAATAAAATTTGCAAGATTACCAATGAAGCTCAAACTTTGAATTTATACAAGTTGGGAAGTGCAGAATGCACATTTTTATAAATGTAATATTTTCTCGATACAATCAAAATGGCGGGGTTAAGGGGGTTGCACGTATTTTTGGTTTTGTTACAAAACATCCTATAAGTTGCATATAATTGTTGTAGCCGTTTTTGGATAGAATGAGTATTTATACTCATTAACAGATAACTACTAACTAGTATAGAACCTAACAATTCAAGCTCTCTCTCTCTCTCTCTCTCTCTCTCTCTCTCTCTCTCTCTCTCTCTCTCTCTCTCTCTCAATCATCTAGTATCAAAGATTTCAGTTAAGTGTCTTGATTTGAAATCATCTAACATCCTATAGATATATATACATAATTTGAATTTTGTGAAAACCTAGGCACAAAGGTAAAATATCGAATTTAGAAAGTGTTTACACTATCATACAAGAAATCCAAGTTGAACTCGTGATTTAGAAACCACCATTGTTTTCATTTACACCAGCTATCAAGTTTGATATATACTATTTTTGTAACCATGGGTGCAAGTGAATCCTTAAAAGATATGACATCCAAGTTCAACAAGTTAAAGAATTTCCATTGAAACATTTTCCGTCGTTGACAAACGTATACATCGGCCATATTCTCTACGATATATATATATAATTATATATATATATATATATATATATATATATATATATATATATATATATATATATATATATATATATATATATATATAATGTCCTATCTGATATTTACCAAAACACGGAGAGTATGGATGGCTTGTAGGATTCTCTTAAGTCTAATTAGGTGTTTGTTTTTCCTCAAAAAGTAATATTTCCCCTAAAACATCTGCAGGCTGGTAGATATTTCTTAAAAACGCCGTTTGTATTTGGAATACAAAAGATCTAAAAAAGATTTGTTCACATCTTTTTCAAAAAGACCTAATTTTTAGCTTTTTGACCTCATTATGGAATTTCTCAGCTACACTTCACCACACCCAACCCCACCCGTTCACGCAACCTAACCCACCCCTCCTACCACCACCCTACCCACCCAACTACTCTACCCTTTCCACCCACCAACCATACCTGCCCCACCCTTACCTATGCTACCCTACCGACCTACCCACCCATCTTACCGACCTCACCCACACCCCTACCCTACCCTACCCACTCCACCCTCCCTACCCACCTTACCCCACCCCACCCATCAATCCCACCTACCTACCCCAACCCTCACCTTATCCATCCTACCCCCATCCACCATCACCCTACCCACTTCACCTCCACTCTGTCCATCAACCCCACCCACCCTACCCAATTCACCTGCACCCCACCCAACTCACCCACCCTACTCTACCCTCACCTACCCACCCAACCATTTATTGTAACTAGAACTAGTGTTAGAATAAATGATACCCAAAAGACATTAAAAACAAACATTTTTTTATGAAGAGCGAAGACATGGAAAAAGACTTTTGGTCCACATCTTTTTCACAAAACATGGAAAAAGACAAAATACATTTTACAACTTCAAAAACAAACACCACCCAAATATATCGTTGAAGTTGATTCAAGTAAGAAGTTCTTGGTAAGCGATTTTAACAATTACAAAATGGTAGACTCTAGGCCTGCTATGGAGAAATATAATGAGATCATCCACATTCTTGGTTAATTCACTCAACACAAGATGAAACTGGATGAAAGTATTATTGTGACGAGTGTAATTGATAAGTTAGCACAATACCTACCTGGGATGACTTTTGAATATACTTTAAAGCATCAAAAGGAAGATATGTGTATATTATCTTTAGGTAATTAAATGGGTTGATGGGTTCAATAATTGGGATACCCCTATTCTCGAATATTTAGAGTGTGTAATATACTAATATGAAAATTAAACCGATTCAACATTTTCATTTGTGTATCGGTTTGGTTTATTCTATTTTTATTTGTGTAGATTCTCAGTTACACTAAAATGGAGGAAGGATTGTTGGTAATTTGTGGTTAACAAGTCATTTAGTGAAACAAAATTTTCAAGATTAACAATAGAGCTCAAACTTTGATGTTATACAATTATGAGGTGCGAAGTGGACACTTGTATAAAACAAATTTGTTCTCGATACAATCAAAATGGCAGGGGGTAAAGGGCATACTTTCAATTTGATACAAAAACTTCCTATAACTTGCATATAATCGTCCTATCGAATTCTGAATGCAATAAGTATTTATACTCATTAATGTCCTTAAAAAACAATACAAAAACAAAACAAACGTATTACATAGAGACGTTGGGCAAACGGGCAACAAGCTGCGCCGCTAGCCCTTTTTGAATGGCAAAGCTGATACGCTTAAAAACAAAATCCAAAGACCTAAGGGACATGATGGTACTCTGCATAACCCGTTGAACTCTGTTGAGTAGCTCCACAGCTTCAGGTGCGAGAAAACCAAATGTATCAAAAGCGAAAGGGATAAACACATGTTGATTTTCACGACATGCCTTATCGTGTTTAAATTACTATTAGGGATCCTAATAATTCAAACTCTTTTAATCATTTAGTGTTCATGGTTTCAATTCAGTGTCTTGATTTGAAATTGTTCCTAATAGGATTACTAACATATTTTAAATCTTGTGATAATCAAAGCATAAATGCGAAATATCAATTTCGAGAAGTGTTTATACGATCTTACCAGAAATCCAAGTTCAATTTGTGACTTAGAAACCACTTATGTTTTTACACCAACAAGAATTAGGGCACATCTGTATTTCTCTTTGTTCCAAGAACAACCTAATGCTACCTTCAAGTTTTAATGTCGCAAACCGCCATTCACACCATAAACAACAACATGAACAAAACAAGAAAAAGAATGAGTTAAACCAAAAATATTCATTGAAATAATTTTCTTTAACTATAAAAGCTTCTTGAAGAAAAAATTCTTTCTTGGAAAAAAATTATCAATCACATCGATGCCAATCATAGAAAAAAAAATCTTTGGATCGAATAATGAAAAGTATGGGTTAGAAAAGTTCACTTGGGCTGATAGCTTTATAATACAGGCCATTATTGGGCCTGAAAGTCTAAAGCCCAAAGTGGTTCACGCTAACATGTAAATTCCCATTTCGGCCGGCAATCGTAACTGTCACAACAGCCGTTGTCTAGACGGTCAAATCGGAATAATCCACCATGGAGAAACCGTCGCCGCCACCATCACCACCACCACCACCATCAACATCAGTCTTGCGCCACCTGATCAACTTCGATACAACTGTTTCGCTAACTCTTTACAACCTCACTCAACCCATCCTCCCTCGCCCCTTCCTCAAACTTTTAGAAATCTCCGGCGACGGCCGTCTCTTCTTCCCTATCCTCCTCTCCTTCCTTCTCTCACCTCTCCGCTCCGCCTCTCCTCTTCTACTCACGCTACTTGTTAACCTTCTCATCGGATCTCTGTTCGATCTCCTTCTTATCGGCCTAATCAAACATCTCGTCCGCCGCCCTCGCCCTGTCTATAACAAAAACATGTTCCTCACCTTTGCCGTTGACCACTGGTCCTTCCCCAGCGGCCATGCTTCTAGAGTTTGCTTCACTGCGTCCTTGTTTTATCTTTCCTCGGATTTGATCCCCAGCATTTTTCTTCAATTGAAGTCTGATATGCTAGGATTGGATGGATTTGAGAGTGTTAAGCGTTTAAATATGATGATTGTAGCCTGGGCAACTGCTACATCGGTTTCTAGGGTTTTGCTTGGACGGCATTTCGTGTTTGATGTTGCTGCCGGCGCTGGATTAGGTGTTCTTAATGCGTCAATCGTCTTTCACTTTCTGAATTGTGAGTTTTTTAGCTCGATTCTTTCAAGGAAATTGTCGTGGTAATTATCAATGCTGTTCTACTTCTTAAGATGTACAATGTATATGAGAAATCATTGTTTGGAATCGTATTTGTTACATTTTTATCACACAGGCCATCTTATTGTTGTACAGTTTGCGTAATTAGAAGTAATCTGAATTGATTGAGTGATTTGTTGAATCTTCTATGAATTTTGATATCTCTTTTATTGATGATAGATGTGCAAGTTCACTAGCTCAATGTGTCTGCATTTTTATGTCTTAAGAAAATCAACTGAACTCTTTCTCAGATTTGAACTAAACCATTTCCATGCTTTCAAAGATATGCTTATTGCATTTGGAATTCATCAATGAGAAATCAAAGAGGAATGTTACACATTTGGTTGAACAGCTATCGATCAATCTTAATAATGAACCACACAATTTTATATAATAAACCATTAAACCACTGAGCAGTTCCAGACATTTTGTG
This sequence comes from Cichorium intybus, assembly GCA_023525715.1. NCBI lineage: Eukaryota > Viridiplantae > Streptophyta > Magnoliopsida > Asterales > Asteraceae > Cichorium > Cichorium intybus. Next base: position 149,623,419 of record CM042009.1, on the reverse strand, counting down.
GTGTTGAACATTTTCTAATTATATATTAGTAATCATTCACATTATGGGTTCTCAAGGCCTACCATGGATGCCAATCTGCATTATTTGATCTTCCCATAATGTTGATATGAATGCACCATGTACATTTCTTAACCTTTTGGAGCTGTAAATTATTGACATGGAAAATTCGCCAGTTACATGTTATTTGGTTGGATCATATTTGTCACACATTTTTTACAAAAGTATATTCTCTTTAGAAGTTATATTTAGTCATCTTGATGATATCTGTTTTCCTAATGTACATTTAACTATTAGATGATGGTATCGAGTTAAATTTCCATACCCTTTTGGGAATTAGTACTTTCTACCGAAATTGCACTTATCTTATATGCAAATACAAAACATATTAGAAGTTTTCTGATTTTAGATACCACTCTTTTATATCTTTAGGGTACTTTATCATATGTATCAAAGATATTGACATACAAAAAGGTGCTGGTTTGACTATAGGCTTTGTCAAATTAGGTTTTTCCAGTTGTTCCTTTGTTCAATTTCTTGATAATCATGCTTTGAAATATACACCTGGAAGATTTTAAACTTCAAGATAATAAAAATTCCTACTTTTGTGAATTAAAGAAACTCCTACTTCCTTTCCCTTTGAAATCTATAGATGTAGGTCCATTATATTTTTCATAAATGCCAAAATAATTTCCACATTATGAGGTGTAAATTTATTGATTGATAGCTTCCTTTATTTCAGATAGTAACTCTTAATAACTTTCATCACTTTTTATCATTACAGTCACTTTTATTATTTGTGTTCCATATTCCATATAATCTATATGACATATTAATTTTAGTTATAAAGAAAGAGGCCGGTGTATACATTTCATGTTCATTACTGTATTTATGCTATTGAATCTGGAGACATATTTTATCAAAATGACATGTGAGCCCTTTTCTCCATGATTCTTGAGATGATATGTGGGGTGCTTATATGGTACCCTTAAGGGAAACTAAATGAATCTTAATTCAGTTTTTCACATTTCTCTATCAGAAATTGCCCCAAATTTATTTTACCTCTTTGTCCCACATCAATAGTATTACCCTTAACTTCTCTACCTATTTTCACTGTAAAACTTTTAATTTCTCTCATTTTTCAGAAAATAAAATGTGAATGGTCCCAAAACATTCAGGTGTCATTTAATAAATCGTATTCGAATAATTTCATACATCTTTTTTATTTACATCTTGTTCATTATATTCTTGTGAGATATCAATTTAAGGTATTAAAGACATTTGTCACCCTACATTGATTTTTTTGTTTTTTTTGTAATTTTTGAAGTCTTGTCACTAAAAATTATATAAAAATGCAGTCTTTATTACTTCTGTTCTATAAACTTCCTGTTAAAAGGCTGTACCACTCACATTGATGCCATATGCAGCAAAAGTTACTGGTTTTTCTTCTTTTGAAAAGGGTAATTTTGGAAATATAAAAATTATCATGAAATTGCTGTCATTTGCACCTAACAGATGGGTAGGGGTCTGTTTTAAAGTGAAGTGGTGATTTTGGTCAAATGTGGTCAGAATCTTGAAATGTGAAGCAGCAAATGAGGACCAAATCTGGAAATTTGACTTTTTTATTTTTTTTTATTATTATTTTTTTTTTTTGAAATGTGAATAAAATGAATCTACTTTTTGTGTGTTTTTAATGACTCAATGTTGATTCATGATTGATAATAGATTTACATGAGATTAATTTGGAACTGACAGTTTTGAAAAAGATGTGCAGGAATTTGAAAAAAAAAATGAAAATTGGAGAGATGAAGATGACAGGTCAGCATTAGAAAATCTATCCCACGTATGAAGTGGGCCCCACTTCATTACATATAGTGCAGAGAAAAAGGTTAAGCTCAGGTGCTTGTATACCTGCTATTATTCAGTGAGGTTCACTTTTAGTTTTTTTTTTTTAATTTAATTTAATTCATAAATCATTACTTTTGAGGTATTTTTGGAAATTTACAGGGGAAAAACAGATCTGATTTATTAGCCCTCTGATCAGACTTTCTTTTACTGTGACCTATCACAAAAAAGGGTTTTTATTGCTTTTGTTTTTTTATTTAAATTTTATAACTTGGTGAGATATTTTTGGGGAAAAAAACCCAATTTATTATTTAGTTTTCTGACCAAAATTTGTCTTTCTTTTGTTCTTTTCTAATATTTTGGGAAGAAAAAGGGAAAAAAAGGAATATATGAAATTGACAAATACCAAAATTATTGATTTGCGAAAGAGGGTTTCCTCTTTCCCCTTTATATTTATTTATTTCAAACTTGTTTTTGGCTTTGAAAAATGAAAAATACCCTATATTATTGCTCTTACTTACAAATATTAATAAAAGAAAAGTCTTTTCTTCTTTTTTTTTAATATTCATTTAAATTTAAAAATGAAAGCAGAAATCGAAAAAATAATACGGATCAAGTACAACTTTAATAAATGAGTTGAAGTAAATGTAACATTGTCGCTTGGAATCTTGAATTACTTGATTCTCAATTTGAAAAAAAAAATAATAATAATTTTCTTCCTTTCCCACTTTACCCCTTGCTTTTTTTTTTTTTTTTTTTTTTCTGTAACAATTCCAAAATAAGTGGGTATGAAACGAACTTTTGATATATAATTCTAGCGGTACAAATAACAAGACTTGATCATTACTTAAAAAAAAAAAAAATGTCCCATTTTGCAGTAAATAATTGTACCCAAGTTTTCTAGAACAATCCAATCCAATGGCCAGAATTAAAAGTTTTTTTGCACTTCCTCTGTTATGCGCATGTTCTTCTTCAATAGTCATATGATGTGTTTTTTTTATTTTAATTTTATAAAATTCCGTGTTTATTTCTGTTACAACGATCACATCTCAACATTCAAGACGAAAATACATACACATGTTGTAGGCCCATTTATTTCTATTCTTTTCCACATTTCACATAATTTTAATCATAAAATCTTGAAATTGATCATATAAAATGGGACCCTTATTAATTCTTTACATGTTCATCTGCAGGCTTTTTAGCTACATACCCGCCCGTGTACACCTGCAACTCGGTAAGTCTTCTTTTTCATGCTATTATCATACATGACTTGTACCATATGCATTGGGAATTGTACCTTGTTTTTTTATTTGGTTGTACATATTCTTGAGTAGTACATGTGATGCAATAAGACAAGTAGACAACCATATCATTGAGTTTTAAGTTTTTCTACAATATATATATATATATATATATATATATATATATATATATATATATATATATATATATATATATATATATATATATATATATATATTTCTAAAAATATAATAAGAATTTGGAAAAAATCAATTGGTTTAGAATTAGGTGACTAGGAGTTAGAATCATAGTGTCTTTTTTTATCATATTAGGGTCCATAGTATCATTAAGAATTGATGTTTTTATATATGTTGGGAGACTAATGGTCGGGTGTATAGTTCTTATGACATGAATGATGAACAAACGGGTTGTTAGAGATACACATGAGAACCTAACATTGAAAGGAAAGCAAGTTGTGGGGTAATTTGGTCATTATGGGCCCTAAATGTTGGTCTCTTAGGGTAGTTGTGTTAGTGATTGGGTATTTGTATGTTAAGGGGCGTTTGGTTGGAAGGAATGGAGAGGGTACTTTGGTCATATTTTAGTTCGCCCGTCTATGGCTCATATGCACTCTTAGGTGGCATTTGGTTCACATAATGTTTTTGAAGGAATCGGAATCTAGGAAGGAATTGGAATCTGTCAGGAATTGGAATCCAATTCCATATTCTGTTTGGTTGGCAAGAAATGGAATTGGAATCCAATTCCATATTTTGTTTGGTTAAAAGGAAATGCAATTGCAATATATGTAAAATGACAAATTTGCCCTTATGGCTTTTTGGCTTAAATTTACTATGTTCTGAATTGATTAACACAATCGTGCTCTATGTTACACACCAAGTCGAGTTTCTTCCAGCCGCAGATCTCATTCATTCTGGTAAGTCCATAATTAAGCAGCAAAGCTTTTTCAAAATATACATTATCTTGAATTTCTTGAGCTTTCTTTGAGTTCTCTTTTGTTGAGATAATCTCGAACACTTCATATCTAACGCTAGCGATAAATTCGAAACAGGTTATGCAAAATGGAAGAATTGCTCAAGTAGGAACTTTCAAAGAACTTTTAAAACAAAACATAGGGCTACCGGAAAATCGATTGTAGGTTGAAAATTCAAGTCGATAATCTCTAGAGTCCGTTTTAGCTGTTGAAAATTCAAGTCGAGAATCCGAACGAACACCGGGAGATGAAGAACCGACTTTGATCACAGAACTCGCACAAAATTCAGGATTAAAAATCGATTACCGAAATCAAGTTCATAGGACTCAAAGTCAATCGACTTCATAGCTGTAATTCCTAATCATCACAGAAATCGGGAATAAAAACTAGTTCTCTAACAAAATCGATTTCATAGAGAGAGTGAGAGCCGGAGAGGGAGAGAGAGAGAGGGTATGTGTGTGAGAGAGCGACTGACCTAGGGCTACCGGAAAATCGATTGCAGGTTTCCAAGGTTTGGCGTAGACGAGGTAGGCGGCTGTGGGGGGAGATGAGAACACGAAGACAACGAGAAATCTATCTTAGGCGAGGGTTTTTGTGTGTAGTGAGGGGCAAAATGGTAATCAGGCAAATTCCCATCACCAAGGCATTTAATTCCCTCAACATACCGATGGAATTTAATTCCCTCAAGTCAATGGAAAGTCAGCCTCATTTAGGATTCCAACGGAAAGTTAGCCTCATTTAGGATTCCAATTCCTTACTAGAATCCAATTCCTTCCAATTCCTTCGAATTCCGCCGAACCAAACGCTACCTTATGGTTTGATATGATGGAATGAAATCATGAAGGAATGAAATGAACATTGTAATGGATATTAGTAAGGTAATGAAATGAATCATTGCATTCTAATAACTTGTTTGGTTGGTCGAATGAATGTAATGAGTTATTTCAAACATGTTTGTTATTAGTTAATGGAAAAGTAAACGGGTTAAATTGATAAATAAAGAAAAGAATGTTATTGTATAAAAATTAATTTTAATTAGAGTAAATTACATTTTTGGTCATTGTGGTTTACCTTAAACCTAAGGTTACATTTTTGGTCAAAGTATTGAATAGTTGATGTGGATGGTCTCTGTGGTTTTCAAAAATTGCACTAGAGGTCCGTGATACATGTAAAAAGATCTTATCTTTTTTATTTTCTTTTTTCTTTTTCTTTCAATTCCTCTAATAATAATAATAATTTAAAAATAAAAGAAAAGCGCCACCCTATTGCTTCTCACGTGCACACACACACACTTCATTCTTCCTTTTTCCTTCGTCCTTCCTGAAACCCCATCGTTGGGAAGAAAGAAAAACAAAAGAGAGAAAGGCTCCACTCAAGTATCTGTTCAGTCCACTTATTCAAGAGCAAACAAAGACGAAACCTTTATCTATACTTCACAGCATATTCTCCGAATACCATGAACATTCTTCATCTCAATTTCAACAATATTCATGGAAATCGGTCTCATTTGAGCTCCTTCCACTGAGATTAAGCTGTTAGAGCTCACACTTTTTGTGAATATTTTGAGAGGATGCAAAATTTCATTCACAGTGACGATATTAAATGTTTCAAGATCCGGGAATTCTGAGGACGATGTTTTTGATTCTTTTGCTAAATTATCTTCATATTCGTCAAAGAGATTGCTCATGAAGTTCCATCTTTTGTAGCAGAAATTAACAAAGGGTTGCGTAGCATATGCAAATAGCTGTGATCAAAGATGCAGCGATCGTTTATGTGGATGTGTACTCCATTAAAGCTTGAGAGAGAGAGAGAGAGAGAGAGAGAGAGAGAGAGAGAGAGAGAGGTTTTTCTTTTCTTTTCTTTTTTTAATTTCTAAATTATTAGAAGAATAAAAAGAATTAAGAAATAAGAAATAAGAAAGGGAAAGAAGTAAAGTCTTTTTATATGGATCAGGACCTTTGGTGCAATTTTTGGAAACCACAGAACCATCCACATCAACTATTTAATACTTAGACCAAAAGTGTAACCTTTGGTAAACCACCAGTATCAAATGTGTGATTTACTCTTTAATTAATGAAAGATAAATCAATAATTAAATTACATATAAACATATTTCATGTTGTTCAAAATACATTAATATGTTTTGCAAATAGTTATATCTATGCTCTAGAAAAATAACAAAATGAACAAGAATTAGATACCATGAAATCTTAATAATATTATGATAAAAGAATACATTTATTTATTTTTTAAAAATTAAAAAAAACATCTAAATGAAAATTTAGAGATATTAAAACAATTAATATTTATTAAATATTATATGAATAAATTAATTCATAATTAAAGGATATATCATTCTATTCCCCAATGGAATAAAAAAGAACACCTGTCCCCCATGATGTAATAATACTCTGTCTGTAAGAAGAAATTACAATCCATAATGAATGTTCTGTTCCATTCATTCATGGCAACCAAACATATATGATTTTTTTCATTATGTCTTTATGCTCAATTTCATTACCTCTTCGATTCCTGTATACCAGATGATACCTTACTCTTGAGTCTCCTATGTAAGAAGCTTTTTCTACTTTTAGGCAGAGGTAAGACTCTCTACATCTTACCTTCCCTTTGTCCTATACCTACCTTATGGGATTCACGTATGGTCTCTTAAAAGAAGGAATAATGTCATTGAATTTCTTCCACCCTTGCATTGAATGAAGAAATCGATCAAACCTCGAATTTGAATTATTATGAAGGAACCGGATTCTGTCCATTTGACAATCAAACGCGTCATAGAATGGGATCTCAAATTCCAATTTCTTTGCTAAAAATTATAACTTAGTTAAAAAAAAGGTTTGCAATATGCATCTAAGATAAGTTTCGATTCACAAGATAATAAATGTAGTGCATATTTTTGTAATCATGCTTATTTATGTTATTGATTTTACGTTTATTTGGGTAGCTTTTGAATTAAAATATTTGGTTAAAAGTTTATGACGGTGGACGTGGGTGCACCAATGTACTTTGTTTGAATTTATTGGTTGGTTGCAAAACCTTCCACGAATATTATGAACTTTTTGAAAAGGAAATAATTTCTTGTGTTAAGTACTTATGAAACATGGAATTGATTGATCGTTGTTCTTTCTTCTTCTTGTTCTTCTTCTCTTTTTCTTTTATTATCCAATTTAGCATTTCTTTAATCATATCATTACTTCGTGTTTGATTTTTTGTCATATTATATTTTTCTTCATGGATAATGAATCCGAGCCTCAATCATTTCAAATAGATTGTCTTCTCTTGCAAAGGTTCTAAATTGTAACTTAACACATGATTTTTCATGTTTTTCAAATTGAAGTTGATATTTCAAATGTAGTTATGGTTGGAACTTTGGTTTGTCTATTTAAGCATTGGAACCTTGTCTTACTAAATTCAATAAAATGTGATCGTCTCATCTCCTTAAACTCTTGTGTGATATGTTGAGGTTAAGCTCTTCAAGAGCAAACATGATCAAATGACACCGATTATTGGTCAACACAACTTTCAGCTTCCATTGCCAAATATCGAAGTCTCCATCCACATCCCACTTTTCAATATAAAGAGCGAAGCATGTAATAACATACAAGCCCTCAACATACGAAGATGATGATCTGATAGCCTAAATATTACTCTTAGACGAGTTAAACATTTTATTAAACACTTGGGTGATGTTTGTTTTTTAAGAGGTAAAACGTTTGCAGTTTGCGGATCAGATCTGCAGACATCTGCAAATGAATAGATGGATCAAATGTCTGCAATCTGCAATAAAAATACTGTTTATTTTTTAAAGTCTACGGACTACTAAAATAAACTAAATTTATTTACCAAATTATGTATTTTTGTATATCTAACATTTTATTTTATCAATTACTTTTATAAAAAACTATTGATAATTTATATAAAAAGAATTACTTTTTTTTAAAGTTAGAAGAGATTAGAAGATGCAAAAAGACTTCAGTCCATGTCTGCGAGAAGAAGAGGATGCGCAGACGTTTTTAGGTCTGCGATATTCTAAAAAACAAACAGTCTGCAAGGGCTAACGTCTGCGTGCCATCTGCGGGCTGCAAACAAAAGAGGCCAAGAAGATCTACCGACAAAAAACAAACACCCCCGTGGTGTGCGTCACAAATTAGCAAAACACTAGTAACAAAGAAATCCCCGAATCCACTCCAACAAAAACCTAGAAGCTTCAATGCCACTTGTTGGGATCCTATTGTGGATCCAAATGATTAGTTAATTACGAGAGCAATCAAAACATATCTTAGCCAATGCATAACACACACGAGGAAATATGGAACACTTGGTCCCATATACAAGTGCAAAACCAACAACAAAACGGATTACTAACTAGAATGTTGAAATACAATAAAAATGTTGAATGATAAGAGAAACACATATCAAGATAAAACAAATGTAAATGACAAGGAAATAAACTCACGAGACAAGCATTTGATGTGGTTCATTATGTACATCCATGTGGAGATGTGGAGAAATGGTTGACTTGTATTATTGATCAACAATCGAACAAGAGTTACAAATCACTTACAAGTTACCAAAATGAAGAAACAAAACCCTTAATCTTAAAAGAAATCACCAAGGAGGAAGAACGCCAACGACCTTAGCGACAAATAGGCGGTGGTCAGAGGGAAAAAGAAAGGTGAGGTGGGGTCATACCTTTTAAATATTAATCTTTTGAGTAAATTACACTTTTGGTCCCTGTGGTTTGCTCGGATTTTCAGTTTTGGTCATCCTTTTGGATTTCCACGGTGAGGGTCCCTAAACTACCCATTTACTTACACTCTTAGTCCATGTGCCAGTTACCGTCTCATATATCTCCGTTAATGGACACTCGTGCACACCACGTGAGGGTATTATCGACAAATCCCATCTCTGGCAACAACTGAAAATAAAAGCCTACAAAATCTATTTCTTTGCCACTCGATTGCATTGACTAACCAAAGAAAAAAACAGAGTCGAAGCTTGCGTTCGAAAATGGTGGTGTGTAACTGCGGAACCGAAGCGACCATTGCAACGTCGTGGACAAACAGGAATCCCGGTCGGCGTTTCTGGCGTTGCAGTCGATGTGGCTTTGTTGGGTGGTCGGATCCGCCAATGTGTCGACGGGCGCTGATGATTATTCCCGGTCTCCTGTTGGCTAGACGAATACTGGAAGCGGAGGTGGAAGCTGCAGGTAGGTATAGAATATGGTTGATTGTTTCATGGATCTTCTTCATTGTTCTCACGATGTTCTTGATGTTTGAGTAATGAAGTTGTATGTCCGATGGGGGATGGTTTTTGGGGTTCAAAGTTAGGGTTTGTGTGGGTTTTTGGGTCTGACCGGGTAGGTACACAATATGGTTTTTGGGGTTCAAAGTGTTGTATGGTTGGTATAAAATGTCGATTATTATGTTAAGTTTCTATTTTAGCAAACCAATGTTTTGTAAATCGGATACTATGTAATGTAAGTATGTTAATGGTAATGGGTAACTTTGCTTTAGTTTGTTTCATTTGTTGTTAGTCAAATTGAAACCAAATGTTTCGATGTTGTCAAGTTGTGCAAAATTATGGAATGATTTAATGGCATAAAAGTAGGTTGTTATAGTAATGACACAAACCAAGGTATGTTGCTGCGTGTATGGTTACATTTGCATTACAATTACAAATGTAGAGTGTTATTGTTGTTTTTATGTTGTAAAAAGTTCGACAATTTTAACCACCATTTTTGATTACTAGTATGATGTTACAATACATTAAATTGTATTACTATGTTGGTCACTGTTATGTTACTTAACTATATTGTACAATCATAATATATTCGTTAAGTATATGGTTTTTTTTAACATACACACACAAACATATTAATAAGCAAAGGGACATACTGATAACCATAATTAGACATAATTAAAATCAACTAAACCTCATAACAATTTACAAGGTAAAAGTTTGACAAACACTTTATATATCCGTTTTACAATGTTGACTATAAACTTGCAGTTGATGTTTCCAGTCTACTGCATAACAAAATTTGTCAACATTTGTAAAATAACACAACTTGTGCTACTAACTATTACAACATAGTCTTGTAACACATTATTCAAACTACAAACATACATCTACTTATTGTCCCATAACATACTGAAACATCAATATCACATAACAACCTTCAACTACAACACATGACCAACCTCCTGCTCCAATCAACCAGCTGTAACACCTCCTGGTACACCCTGGACATCACTTCCATTATCCATGCTGTTTAACACCACTGGTAAAGTTACTGATGTAATTGGTGACCTTGTACGAACACTCACAGGAAAACTCATTGGATCATCATTATGAAGTGCTTCAGTTGGCCCCTTCTTGTCCCTTACACGACCTAGCATTATGTCCTGGGTTGTGACATTTACCACATGTAATGGTAATGTACTTTCTTGTCAACTTAGTGGTGTTTTGGCTTACATGACCATGTTGACTTGAACTCTCACCTTCACTCCTTCTTCTCTTAATCTTAGGCCTCCCAACCTTAAATTTAATCCAACACACAAATGTTATTTAATTATATTAAACCACAAATTTTTTAAATACACAATAAAATTACTAATAACTATATACCTGCTTCTTGTGCTTGGGGTGCACCAAAGTGGTAGGACAATCAGAAGTAGGCCATAACTGTGGACCATTGATTGGTTCAATTGTGAATGAGTACATTTTGTTCCATGTTGTTAACAAATAACAAGGATGGACCAGTTCCTCTGCCAGTTGGACTTGTTGTCCGTGTTCCACCTGGTCCCACAGTGCAGCAATAGCATGTTTACAAGGAATACCTGTCAAATTCCAATGTCTACACGAACAAGTCTTCTGTGCCATGTCTACTACATATTGCTCATAATAATCTCCAGTAACTTGGAATTTCCAATTACCATTGTAGATGCACCTGCACTTACTAGCATCATCCTTGTTCTTGTCAAGGATTGCTTGAGCAGTGGGAGTTAGGGGACCTGGGATTTTGGCTATTAAACGTTGGACTGTGACAATCTTCTTCATTAGGTACTCTCTTATGAACTCTAGTGCTGAGATTATGGGCCTGTCCCTCCCATCAACAATCTTTGCATTAAAAACTTCACACAGATTGTTCAAAAGTATATCTGAGTGAGCCCTCCCTGTTCATATTACAGCACAAAGTAAGCAGTTGTTATTATTAAATTAAGACTCATAAAACTACAAGGAATATTTATGTACTATATACTGTAACCTGTGAAATGGCTCCTACTCCAATGTTCAGCTGGTATGCTTTTTAACCAAATATAAGCCTGATTATTATACTTCTGAAACTCTGCCATTGCTCTATTGAATTCTGGTATAGTTGCAGCTCTAGCACACTTCCAAAGATGTTCCTTAAGAGGCTTCCCTTTCCAGTACAGTTTCATGTTATCTAAAATATGTCTGACACAGTATCTATGCTCAGCTGAAGGGAAAACTTTAGCAAGAGCAGGAACCAAACCCTACAAACAAATAAAGATTAGTTTGACAGTAATGAAAACTACAAACAATTTGAATAATACAGTACCTTTTGGCGATCACTAATGAATGTGAAGTTTGTGTTAGTACCCATTTCTAAATCACCTCCCAAGCATTCTAAAAACCATGTCCACGAGCTTTTTGTTTCAGCTTCGACAATGGCATAGGCTAAAGGGTATATGCCGTTGTTGCCATCTAACCCTACTGCACTCAACACCTGTCCTGGATAAGGACCTTTCATGAAAGCACCGTCTAAACCCAAAATCTCCCTTTGACCAAACTTAAATCCCTCTTTTAATGGTCCGAGACATACGTAAATTCTTTTGAAAACTCTCGTGGGCAAACTAAAATTTGGTTCAGATTCAACACCAATTATGACGGTAGTACCTGGGTTTCGCGCTTTAAGTTCCAGAACATACTCTCGCAGCAAGGTATATTTTCTCTCGAAGTCTCCCCTGATGTGATTTAGGGCCAGAACTCTAGCCCTAAAAACCTTCATAAAGGAAAGTTGCAGCTTGTACTTTCTCTCCAACTCTTTATGTAGCGCTGCGACAGGGATGTTAGGGTTCGCTTCCAGTTGCTGATATATCTTCTTCGATAGATACATTTGCATGCATTGACCAATTTCCCGCATCTGAATACAGGTGTGTATGTCGTTGTACGTCTTAACTATCCAGTCTTCGTCTCCCTTAGCTTTTGAAATGAGGAGGACCCATGGGCATTTTTCATTTGAAAAGACTATATTACCCCTCATTTGATCGTCAAGATTAACGTCTCTAACACCCCCCACGGGGACAGGACCTTTGCAGATAGCTCTTAAACGGTACCGATCATTCTTCTGCAGGCATAGTTGTCGTCGTGAATACACTGCAAGATTGGAAATGGCTTCCCTGACTAACAATTTGTTATCAAATCGTTCACCCAATCTGAAATCCGCGTCATGAGTTTGCCCTTGAGAACATTTAGGGTAATTAGCTATGTTTCTCAAAATTTCTTCTCTACATCTTCCATGTCGACTTTCAATTTCAAAAGCGTTGCTGTCAATGATATCAACTGTCAAGTTATTATCGTTTGAATCCTTGTATGGTAACCCATCTGGTAATGGATCAAGGCACCCTTGGAATGCGTCCATATCTATGTCTACATCATTCTTGTTCAATAACTCCGTTGGATGAAGACTGAATTCATCATCTGAGCTTCCATCATCATCTGAGCCATCATTTTCATCTGGACCCTCAACATTTCTTTCCACAATTTCATCATGAGGTACGCCAAATCCGTAGTTGACATCAACTTCATCCTCCTCCAATACCTGGTAATATTGTTCGATATTACCATCATAAGCCAATGGTGCTATTGGTTCATCAAATAGTGAATCATCCCAATCAACAACACTAGGGTGGATTTGTGTTGATGCAGGAGGTGCTGTATCAATAGGTATGATTGCCAAACACCCACCTTTGTTACTCTGTATCTCTGAGGTTGGTTGAGGAACACAAACAGACGATTCCCCAATTGTTGATACAATGTCTTCCTTTGAGTGCACCTCTACATTATTTGAACTACCGTTGGTGGATATATTATCAGACGCGTTAAGGTTAAGATCAATTAACAATTTTCTATGACATTGCATGTCTAGACTACGTCTTAATCTTTTTCTCACAAATTCAGGGGACAGGGGTACTACGGGATCTAGCAAGAAATCTGGTAAAGGGGGTTTACCATATGTTGGGAGTATACTATGACCATGCTCACAAAAGATTTGATGATCCCAACAAAGTTTAACATATCTTCCGAATACGTTGACATCCGCATCACACATTATTGGAACAAGACCAGAACTAATGTCAACTAGAGGAAGCAGAAAATGATAAAATACAGGCACCTGATCATTGTAACCTAGCTCTTTCAGCATGTGGTTGAGTTCTACTATGGAAAACTCATCGATGTCGACGGTATCGATGAACGTTACTTTACCATTTACGTAGCTTCGAGTTGGTGATTCGACAAAATATCCTCCATGGTGCAACTGTATGTAGAAAAGGTTGTTTTTTTCTACTGAAATCAACATATCAAGTTAGATTGGGATTTTATTTTTGAAATACATATAAACGAAGAAGATGCATATACCGTATAGATGATCCACATCGTCGCTAGCTTCACTGTCACGAATCTTCCACATTTTTTACGTCACTGAACCTCCGATTGACGCTGATACCACCGGGAAACCCTACGAAAATTTCACCTGCAATCTTTGATCGATCACTTTTTCGAGCCAAGCAAACTGTCTTCAGTTGATTGACACTTACCCGCATTTAAGGCGCCAAATAGCTACAAGATCTGATGATCAGAGATGCGAAAGTTCGATAATACCCTCACGTGGTGTGCACGAGTGTCCATTAACGGAGATATATGAGACGGTAACTGGCACAGGGACTAAGAGTGTAAGTAAATGGGTAGTTTAGGGACCCTCACCGTGGAAATCCAAAAGGATGACCAAAACTGAAAATCCGAGCAAACCACAGGGACCAAAATTGTAATTTACTCTAATCTTTTTCTTAAAACATTATAAAGAAGATTAAAGTTTTAAAAAAATATATTGAAAGGATAAAATATCATTTCAAGTTTGACGAGTCCAAACACAACACCTCGACAATTCTCACATCTCGATTCACCTAGTGATAGCTTCATGAGTATGTTACAATGTTCTGTAATTCAACATCAAAACCTTTTCCAACAACGATTTCAACAAGATGTTTCCCAACAACCCTTTCAACTTAACCCTTATCAACAACCAATCTTATTCCAACCAAACACCTTCCAACAACTACGATTTCAAGCTTCTCAACACCAACCTTGTCAACTATAACATGAGCATGAATCTGTACAAATTTAGTACCCAAAACATAATCAGAAGAACAACCTAAAACTTCGAAAATAGGAATAAGAAAACCACGACACAAAAAGGTCCTAGGAGTTGGTCCAAAGTCTAGGAAGCCGTATTAGCGTGTGCTTGGATATTCATATCCCAAGATAACCTTAGAGGAACCACCAATACACCAAAAGTTTTTGTGAGCGTATTTAGACCATTTTCACACGGACATGAGAAAGGGCGTTTATCGGAATAACGATGATTTTTTTTGTGCCAAATGACACGACCTGAGAGCTAATTGCACCCAATTCAATGAAATTTTTCAACAATCTTACAATATGTATAAATGGGAAATCGGAATACCGACGTTCTTTATGTAGAAATAAAAAATGTCACTTTGTGTTTGAAAAACCGACATGTTTCAAACTAATTAAGCCGTTTATTAGTTATTACTTTATTTTAACTTTTACGTTAACCTGGATATTTAAGGGGTCACAAGCCACCAGTTCAACCGACTTTTTAGTAAACCCGACCGCGTCCATCCGGATCATAAATAGACAAAAACTCGATTTTAGTCGACTCGGCTTTTTAACCGGTTCACGGTCCAATCGGTTCGATCAGTCGGAATCCGCGTAGGTTTTAAATCATTAAATCATTGATATGAATGAAGTATTTACTTATGGAAGTAGTGATGATTTTGGTGTGGTGAGGAGGTGAGTTTGGCCCATAGTCTCATGTGGAAGTGGAACAATGTTTTAGTGGCCACATGTCGTCCGACACATCATCTCGCATGGACAATTTATATGAGAAATCATTGTTTGAAATCGTATTTGTTACATATTTATCGTATCGATCTTATTTTTGCATAGTTTTCGTACTTCGGAAGTAATTTGGATTGGTTGAATCTTCTATGATGGTAACAAAAATCTTCCTGTTATGTTGATCTTGCTATCTCTTTTAGTGATTATATAAATTAAAATTTCAGAATATCGATTGAATTCTTTCTCAGATCTAGACTAAACCATCTTCATGATTGCAAATATATGCTTATTGCGTTTACATATCACTAATAATATCAATAGATCAGTAGATACTTTTATATAATAAACCATTAAAACAATTACCAGTTGCAGACAGTTTTAATGTTCAACATTTATCAAATATATATTAGTAATTATTAACATTATGGGTTCTATAGATATGGTTTCTTTAAGAATACTTTATCATACGTAAAGATATTCACATACAAATTAATTGCTGGTTTGACTATCGGCTTTAATTTGTTAAAGTAGGTGTTTTTTTTTTCCCTAGTGGTTGCCCTGTTCATTTAACAGTAAAGTTTTTTATATATAATTTCAAACATCTTGTCCAAATAACTGAGAGAAGAATATAACCACTAATAGGAGTTGACATGATGAAAATTTTCTTTTTATCTATTATCCTATGCACGTTCATTCTCTTTTTTATTAATTTGTTTTATGATGCAATGCTATTTTCTGATATCTATTTGGACTGAAATTCATATTCACGGTGTCTCTTTATGTCATTAATATAACAAATATTGCACCTTTCATTTCGGATTCAAGATGCATGTTTCCTTTAAAAGTCAATATGCCACTAGGGTGTCAAATCGGAATCGGGTAACTGTGTTGTGTTTTTATCTTACACTACATGACAGAAATCTTTTTACATAACACGATACGAACACATGTTATTTTTTGCTAACACGATAAAATTAAGATAAAAAACCATTAGTTTACTTATTAACGTTTAATCATAAAAACATGACAAAAATAACCATTTGTGTAAATTTTAACACGAATTTGAGTTTCACATTCATCCCGGTTTGGTCCCGTATCGTGTATTTTTGTTGTGTCGTGTCACAGATTGACATCCCTATACGCAAGATCTTAGTATATAAATGCGTAAAGATACCAATTTATTGTATTTTGTCACATAATACAATGGTTATGTAAATGTTTCCGTTTAACTTTAGGTCTTAAGATTTTAGACCTCACTAAGAATGTACTTCTAGATTTTGAATATAAAGAATATTTGCTAGACTTATATACCTAACTTAAGAAGAAAAAGATACGGGGTTACACATGAAATTGTGACCTATAAATTAAATAAAAGTCCTCCTTTTCGTGAACTTAACAATCGCCAACATTGCACCCAAATCCCATATGGTGATGGAGCAAGGGAGGTTAGATATAGACAACGCGTTTCCATAAAAGACCTCTGGCAAGAACAAGTATGTGCCAAACACGGGCGAATAAAAGGAGGGGGGGGGGGGGGGATTGATATATTGATACTAGAAATCTGATTAAAAAAATCATTATGAATATCGTACTTAAATACACATAAATATAATTTAACTAAGACCAATACAACTCCACAACCCTAATTTACTCTCACTCCTACATGATGACATGTCCTTGGAAAGTGCCAACTTGTTCATGTTTATCCTCAAACTATCTTCTCACTTCATTTTCGTCCCATTGACAGTAACAGTCTCCACCATCCTTATGTTAGAATGTGAAGGCTGACTTTTCTTAGTCAAATAAGTTTGGTAGCCTACTAAGTTTGGTAGCTTGATTTATATTTCCATGTTCACATTAATTACAATATGTGTATAAATAGAGCATTAATTGAAGAAGAACATGCACCACAACTCAATACATGCAAAAATTGAGTGTATCTCTTGTAATCTCATTGTTAAATAAAATCTAGTTGTAGCCCGTGGACGTAGGATTTGCACCGAATCCGAACCACGTAAAAATCCTTGTGTTCTTCTTGCTTTATTTTCGTGAGTTTGTGTGTGTGTGATAGTGTGTTTCCGCTGCGTGTACCCGATCCGATTCCTAACAACCGGTATCAGAGACTCGGGTTTCGGAGGAGGTCTCGGTTTTAGAAATTAGAGTATGCTCTGTGGTTGCAGTTTTGTCTGATCTTCCACATCAGAAACTAATTTCTATTAATCGTATTAAAGGTATCTCGGTACTTTGAAAGGTACTGTTCTGTCACACAAAAGTACTATAAAATATTTGTCTCTTGTTTGTCGTAATGGCTGAAGACAAGGTTGTAATCGAGAAGTTCAACGGTTCTGACTTTAGCTGGTGGAAAATGCAATTAGAAGCATTGCTATGTCAGAAAGATTTGGACATGGTACTTGGAGACAAATCGGAGAAAATGGAAAAAGCTGCTGAAGATGCGTGGAACTCAAAGGACAAGAAAGCTAAGGCGGTTATTACGTTGTCATTGGAAAGGAGCGTTGCTTTCAACATCATGAAGGAAACCACGGCGCGTGGTATGATGGATGCTCTGACGAACATGCATGAGAAACCGTCGGCGGCTAACAAGGTGTTCTTGATGAGGGAGTTGTTCACGACAAGGATGAATGAAGGCAGCTCAATTACGGTTCACATTAACAATCTAAATTCAATTCTGTCCAGATTGTCATCTGTGGGAATTAAATTTGATAACGAGAATCAAGCTTCACTGCTACTAGCTTCACTACCTGATAGCTGGTCTGGAACAGTAACCGCTGTTACAAGTTCAGTGGGGGACCAGTGGTATGACTTTTGAATGGGTTGGAGATTTGGTTCTTGGCGAGGATGTCAGACGCAAGAATCAAGGTGGATCTTCTTCTTCTGAGTTATTAAATATCGGAAGAGATAGAGGGAATAACATGAATAGTGGGAGCAGTGGGAGTCGGGGAAGAAGTTCATCTAGAACTTGGAAGAATGTGAAGTGCTGGAACTGCCAAGAGGTGGGACATGTTAAGAGTCAATGTCCAAAGAAAGAATTGAACATTACTGGTGCTGAGGGTGTGTCTGAGGATGATGCACTGATACTAAGTATGGAAAGTTTTGTAGACTCTTGGGTCATGGATTCAGGGGCTTCGTTTCACGCGATGGACAACGGAGAAACGATGGTGAATCTAAAAGAAGGAGATTTTGGGAAGGTACGGTTAGCAAATGACGAGATGCTTCAAGTAACGGGCATAGGAGATATTGATCTGGTTACTTCATTGGGAACTACATGGAACCTGAAGAATGTCAGGGTGATTCCGGAGCTGAAGAAGAAATTGATTTCTGTTGGTCAGCTGGATAAACAAGGACTGGAAGTAAGGTTTGGTGGTGGTAAATGGAGGGTGGTCAATGGAAATTCGGTGATTACTCAAGGTATGAAGCGTGGGTCATTATATATGGTTAAGGTACCTGCTGAGGGAAGTATGACCGTCCCCGTTAAGCATGACAAAATCTGGTTCGCTAAATCTAGTGCTAAGAGAGTTCATTTTGCAAACATGAATTCTGGAGCCAAAAGGATGTTAGCTGAACGAGTCGGAAAGTCTAAACCATTCAGGGGATTTTGTGACAGTGGGAGCACGGGGTGTGTTCCGGGTACAGTTACAAAGAGCCGTTGGGTTTTGAAGACTAAGACTGGAAAATTCTCTCCTGTTGGAAGTTTGCAAAGTTTGGAGAGTGTTAGTGGTTCTCGGTGTATCTCTGGAGCTGGTGGAGTGTCCAAACCGGTTGAGACAGAGGATGAGTCGGTGGTGGGATTAGCCACGGCTGAGTTGGAGCTAGTGGGAGCTTCAACTGGCCCTTCTAATACTTAAAGATGAGGGGCGGCTACAACTAAGGGAATGACTGGGTCTTAGCTTGTTCTTGGGAACTGGAAGCTTGGAAGACTGGTTATGTTAGGAGATTAATTAGAGATGTTCAAGCCTTCAAGTGGGAGATTGTTAGAATGTGAAGGCTGACTTTTCTTAGTCAAATAAGTTTGGTAGCCTACTAAGTTTGGTAGCTTGATTTATATTTCCATGTTCACATTAATTACAATATGTGTATAAATAGAGCATTAGTTGAAGAAGAACATGCACCACAACTCAATACATGCAAAAATTGAGTGTATCTCTTGTAATCTCATTGTTAAATAAAATCTAGTTGTAGCCCGTGGACGTAGGATTTGCACCGAATCCGAACCATGTAAAAATCCTTGTGTTCTTCTTGCTTTATTTTCGTGAGTTTGTGTGTGTGTGATAGTGTGTTTCCGCTGCGTGTACCCGATCCGATTCCTAACACCTTATCGTAGTAGTCAGTTGCCTCATGTGTATGAGTCCAAACCACTACAATCTTCCTTCCCTCCCACTGTCCCACGTTAATCCTTTCCCCTTAAGATCTTCGGATGCCCAATATATTCTATGCCAAAAGGGGGCTACTATTAATCTCCCCCTCTAAAGGGGGGTAGGTTGTAAATTGAGGTGAGTGATGTAACTTGCAATTGTTATATTTATGTTTTCCTTTCATATGTATTTATTTCTTTTACTTTTATATATATAATATATATGATCGGTTGATAAAATATGGAACAAAAAGTAATCAAACTGTAATTCTTAAAACTACATATTAATGTTCGCCTTCGATATATATATATATATATATATATATATATATATATATATATATATATATATATATATATATATATATATATATATATATATATATAATTCAATTGAGAACCTAAAAAAGCCAAGGAATCTAAGAACGTATTTTATGATGGTGGTGGTAAATGTGGTAGTGACGGTGGTGGTCGAGGTGGTGGTGATGGTGATAGAGGCGGCGGAGTTGGCAGTAGCGATGATCAGGGGCGGAACTTGAGACCTTCGACAATAAGAGCAAGCATGCTAACCAGCTGAGCTAGCCAAATCTTTTGTTTTAAATCTGCAAAACTTACTTATATTATGCGATGGCGGCAGTACTGCTGCGTGGATTACTCCATACATAGATCGAATAAATTTGTATGCACAATATTTTAGTTCAAATCGTAATTTTAATAATTTCGACGATGTAATCGATGTTTGATTGATGTTTTATTTTTATTCATTGAGGTTTTGAATCGGTGGCGTTGACCGATCTTTAATAAAAAATATGAATTTTATTAATTGTCTAGAATTTATCAGTCTAAAATCATATATGAATAACAATAAATCTATTTCGTCGTTAGAAAGTCAATGCGACGGTGGTGCCGAAGCACTAGAGCGGCATGAAAAAAATATATCGACTAGATTTATTTTTTTAGTCTCAACATTTTTATTTAATATATATATATATATATATATATATATATATATATATATATATATATATATATATATATATATATATATATATATATATATATATATATATATATATATATATATATATATATATATATATATATATATATATATATATATATATATATATATATAGAGGTTAAAATGAGAAGAATAAAAAGGTTGAGAAAGTGATAATTATTCTGGACCAATCATTATATAAGGGCATATTAGTAATTGTATATGTTAACTAATTTAAATAAAATCATAATTTCCTAAAATTTAGGGATTTGATTGGTTATTACCTAAAAAAAATTAATCATTTTTTATTAATGAATGATAAAAAAATTATTTTTATTAGTTTTCAATTAAAATTAAAAATCATCATTTTTTTTGTTATATTCGATTGCATTCATTAATGAATAATAAACAAATTTCTAATCATCAATGAGTATAGTAAGGACGACAAAATTATATTAAAAAATGAATATGCCAATTGTCAAGACTAGTTCATGCATTTATAGAGTTGTATTCATAAATGATTAAAACATTTTAAATAAGAAAAATCAAATTTCTCATTGATATACAACATTTATATTCATAAACGATTAACGTATTTCAAAGTAAAATGAAAACTTATACATGTTTATCTTCAATAATGATTAAATCTTTTCAATGAAAAAAATTACAAAATACATCATGATGTCAACACTTTTTTTTAATTAATCGCATCCCCTTTCTTCAGTTTGATTCAAATCGCACCCATAGATAATTTGTAGTTAGCCATCATTTCTGAAAAGCAATAGCAAACATTATGTTAGCTTTAATCATATAAGATTAGATAACAACAAACACAAACAAATATTATATTCACGGATGATTATGTAGTTTTTTTTTGCTTTCATATAATCACATGCACATAAAAAAAACAAATATTATATCACCTTTAATCATATATTCATGGATGATTATATTACTTTGCTTACATGTAATCACACATCCATAAACAAAATAAATATTATATCACTTTTAATCATATATGATTAAATTATAGCAAACATAAACAAATAATATTTACTTATTTATAATCACACACACTAAGTTACTTTTAATCATTTGTGATTAGACTAATACACATATAAATGATTTAATCATTTAATCATTTATGATTATAATTAACATACGAAATTTAGTTATGACTATTAAATGGTTAAAATAGATAATAATAAAAATTACACATAGCAAAAAATAATTTTATTGCAAAAACACATTGCAAGCATTACAAATTTATAAATAAATAATAAAACATGACTATAAACACTATAATACGTCTACTCTAAACCAAATATTAGATGGCAAAATTAAAAAGATGAAGAAAAAGCAAAATCGTGATTGCAATGATCAAATTTCAAACAATAAAACAATGTTGATTAAATTAATAATAATAGGAAAAAGTAAGACTTACAAATCTAATGTTTCGATTCCTAGTAAAAAACATATAGGTAAAAAAGAAAATGAACGATAACTATTTTTTCTGTCATAAAGCAAAGGAGACCTTTTTGCAACCGATTAATTATCATACGATAATAAAAAAGCATCTAACTGAATTTTTTTCTTCTATGCGCGACCTCCCAACCCACTCTAGGATTTGGTTTAACATAAAACAAAAATAGTAGCGATTCTATTTATGGCGGTGGAAATGCATATAATGGATGTTGTAGTGAAGATACTGGTTGTGGGTATGTGGCGATGAAGATGGTGGATTAAGGAGGGCGGCAAAGGCCGGCTATTGAGTGGTTTAGAAGCTTCCGATGATGGTGAAGAAGAGCCGATAAAGATGAAATTAGAGGTGTGATGAAGACGATGAAGATACCATAATACCCCCAATGTCAATTTAGAAATATAGTATGAAAATACCTTAATACCCCCAATGTCAATTTAGAATTTACAAATTGATTACATAAGTTTTAAAATTTATACAAAAGGCACATTGATAATAGTCATTGATTTGAATATTTAGATGGTTGAGATCTTTTCTTACATTCTCAACCTTTTTATTCTTCTCATTATATATATATATATATATATATATATATATATATATATATATATGAGACAGTGGGTTTCAACCGGCCCTTGTGACCGTGATGGGCCGTGGTCGTGGTATAAAGTGGGTAATGTGATGATGTGGTGTGATGAAAATGTGATTGGTATAAAGTGGGTAATGTGATGGAGTGTGATGGGGTAAAATCCTATGTGGCGATGACGTGGCGCCCATCATATTTGGGCAATGTGATGGGTACTCCCACTAGCCTTATATATAATTTATAATAAACACATTTAACATTAAATGGGTTTGATTTGATTGATTGGCAGACAACTTTCTAGCGGGGGAGATATATAGACTTTGCCATGCCAAAATAATTTCTAGATTATGGGGTGTAAATGAAGCCACATATCTTTCATCAAACCCATTTTGCTTAAGTGATAGTTTCCCTAATTTCATTAAAGTCTTTTACCACTTTTTAGCATAATATCACTTTTATGTATTTGTGCTCCATTTAATCTACATAACAATTAAGTTTTACTTATTACTCATATGAAATGATCCTATTTATAAAGAAAAGGCCTTTGTATACATTTCTTGTTCATTATTGTATCTATGCTATTGAATTTGGGGACAAATTTTAACAAAATGAGGTGTGAACCCTTTTCTCCATGAATTTTGACTTGATGTGTGGGGTGCTTATATGGTGCCCTTAAGGGGGGGCTAAATGGATCTTACTACAATGTTTCACATTTTCCATTCAGAAATTGCCTCAAATTTATTTTCACCTATATGTCCTACACGTCAATAAAGCCATATACATAGTATACAAACCTTATTTAATCTATATGTCCCACATAAATAGTATTGCTTTTAACCTCTTTTCCCATTCTCGCTGGAAATTTTATTAATTTTTGGCATGTTATTTTGCAGAAAAGAAAAAAGAGATTACGTGGTCCCTCACCTAACAATACCTAATGGCACCATACATTAAATTTATGGTGATAAGTGAATGGTCGTAAAATATTTAGCTGTCATTTAATAAATGGTATTTGAATAATTTCGTACATTTTTTGATGTATGAAAAATTCATTATTTTCAAAATATAGCATGGTATTAAATGCATTTAAGACATTTGTAACCCTACATTATGACTTTTTAACCTTTTAAGTCGTGTCACCAAAGTATTTATAAAAATGCAGTCTTTATTACTTCTGTTTTATACTCCCTGTTAACAGGTTGTACAACTGCAATTGCTTTAAATTACATTGATGCCATATGCAGGCAAAAAGGTACCGATTCTTCTACTTGGTGCTCTTAATTCTTGTTTCAGTTTCTTGAAAAGGGTAGTTCTGGAAATATAAAAAAATTATTATGGAATTGCTGTCATTGTATTTATGCACCCAAGAAATGGGTAGGTGTCTATATTAAAGTAAAGAGATAATGATCCGCAAGAATAATAAACTTTGTCCTGTGTACAAATTTAGTCAATTATGTTAGTTTTTGTCCATATTTGGTCACTAAACTTATTTGTGTGCTTGATTTACCCATGAACTTTTTAAATTTTTTCACATTTAGTCACTCATGTTTTTTTTTTGTCCACAATGACCATTAAGTTATTGGTCATATGTGTACAAAAACATAAGTTTAATGCTTATATTTGTAAAAAAACAACTAAATGTGAACAATTTTAAAAAGTTTCTGGGTAATTCAGACACAAAAATAAGCTCAGTGATGAAATGTGAACAATTTTAAAAGTTCATTACTGTATCAAATCATTATCTCTAAAGTAAATTGCTGATTTTTTATAAGATGAAAAATACTTAAAAAATACAAGACAATATGGTGCTTTTATCAGAAAAAAAAAAAACCTTTATATTAATTTTTTACGGTTAAAATCCATGCATTAAAATTACCTATATAATTTTATCAATTTTGTAGGTTTGAGGTTGCCATGCAATGTGACATGGATAATGATATGTTTTTTCCTATTTAATAATTAGAAAAAGTAATATAGTAGTTTTTTCAATAATAATACTTTTATTTTTTTGTATTTATTTTTTTTCATATGGGAATGACTAGATATACACCCAATATACTAGGTAAACACCTCTATATAGGGTCAACTTCTTTTTTATTTATTGAAATTGCATTGTTTTCCGAGGAAGTTAGATGTGATTGGTTGAAACAAGTTGACTTTTGTTTAGAGGTGTGTGTTCATATACTCTTAAAAGAAAAGACTTTGGTCAAATGTGGTGAGAATCTTGAGACGTGAATACATTTATTAGGAGTTTTATACAATTATAACATTATTTACTTTAATGGTTGCAGCAAAAGAGGACCACATATGGAAATTTGACCAAAACTTTTTTATTTTAAATGTGAACAAAATAAATTTACCTAATAACTCGATGTTTATTGAATATGCATGATTGATAGTAGATAACATGGGCAGGGGGATTCAGAGTTTGAAAGAGATGTGCAGGAATTTTAAAAAATAAAAAACAAAATATGAGAGATGAATATGACAGGTCAGCATTTGAAAATCTGTCCCCACGTAGGAAGTGGGACCCACTTGAGAAAAGGCTAAGCTCAGGTGCTTGCATACCTGCTTTTATTCTGCGAGGTTCATTTTTAGTTTTCTGGCCAGTTTTTATATATTATTTAATTCAATTTAGTAATCATGATATATTTTTGGAAATATGTAGGAGAGCTTATTTTGAGCTATTTGATCGAACTTTCTTTTACTTCTTTTGTTTGATATCTTTTTTATTTTTTAAACTTTGTGAAATATTTTTTTGGAACAGGAACCCCGTATTATCAGGGGAGCAAACTGTGTTTTATTTTTTTCTTTACTAATATATTTTTTTTTTATAAATGTACCATTTGATTTCATATCTATTTAAATAAGAGGCTAATATATAAAATGAAAACAAGAATAAGAAATTACATAAAAACGTTGGGCAAACGGGCAACAAGCTGCGCCGCTAGCCCTTTTTGAATGGCAAAGCCGATACGCTTAAAAACAAAATTCATAGATCTAGGTAACATGATGGTACTATGCATAACCCGTTGAACTCTGTTGAGTAGCTCCACAGCCTCAGAAGCCAGAAAACCAAAGGTATCAAAAGCGAAAGGGATAAACACATGTTGATTCTCCCGACATGCCTTTTCGTGTTTATCCACTTTGCATGCAGCTGCTTTCAAAGCCGCTTGCCCCACTGTGAAACTGCCACTCCTCAAGTTCACAAGAGGGGAAACCCCGGTAAGGTCCACACATGCATGTTTACCTCCCATCCATCCGAATACCAAAATGTCAGCAGGCCTGAGTGAAGATCTACCGTCTGACGGATCAGTCAAAAAGTTAACAGGGGCTTCTTTTCGAACCGAAATCCCGGCACGCCGGCAGACGTCAAAAAGAACATCCCTAACCATATCATGTCGGTATTTGAAACCTGGGAGCTCCCGACAATGAACAGCATGATCCCCAAAAGAGTCCAAGCACGCCTTCCTACAGACCGGAAATATCTCGTCGACCGGAAAAAGAGGAATCATAAGGCGGTACCGTAGAATAGCGCGATATTCCACAGGGGACATATGTAGGCCTAGGCCATCAATGGGGATAGAAAGCAAAAAATCCTGAGCATGGGGTGCTCGTAGACACTCCAATACGGCTTTCTGCCTGAACGTCATGTGAAAGTCGTCTTCCATATCCTTGACGATCTTACTAAAGAGAGCATTCGCCAATGTTTTTTGGGATTTAGGGGGGGCGATGTCCTTGTTAGTGAAATCGTTACAATCAAAATCTGGAATTGTGCCACGCAGACGATCCAAAGCAGAATAATAATCAATGTCCATACCACATATGCCACTGTTGCGCAAGATGTGATCTTGTAAGGCCCAAGATTGGGCCCTCGAGGCTACAAAAGCGTACGAAGAAGCCTCACTAGCCGAGTACAAACCCAAACCACCAAAACGAATTGGTAAGGAAACCAACCGCCACTGGAAGTCTCCAAAGTAAGGGCCACCACAAACCACAATGTCTTCGATGGAACCACGCAATCCTTTGTCAAAAAACAAAGCTGCCTCCTCCATATGCATCGGTTGGCAGGTTCTTAAACCAAAGAAAAGTTTAGCAATGCCCATACAAGAACGTAGCAAGAGGAGCTCACTCTGCGGGTCACAAAGCTGGGGAAGAAGGCCCATCAAATCAACAGCCTTGACAGCTCTCTTCAAGGCCAGCCCACTAATGAACCCAGCGTCTCTACTAACAGCCCCACCAAGGAGCTTTACTCCCAAAGAAGGTCTGCCAATATCTACTGGGAAACAGCCGTCACGTAGTTTCCTACCGTCACAAGAGGGCCAAAAAATCTCGGTTTTCTTAATATTCAGCTCCAGACCCAACCCTGGACCATCCGCCTGGATAATGTTTAACACACTCGCCACCTCATCGGAGTCTCCAATAACGGTCCCATCATCTAAATACCAAGCATGGAGCAGGAGCGTGCAATTGTCTCGAATCTTATGCACGAGAGGGTGTAAAACAAGGGCAAAAAGAAGGGGTCCCAAGGGATCACCTTGCTGAACCCCAGAAGTGATAACCATAATAATTACATAATAATTTAATTATTTTATAATTATTGTAAAACTATTAACTAAAAATAATTAGATATATTTTTATTAACATTATTTATAAGGTAAAACTTCAACAAAATCTTAGGTTGCATTTAGTTGCGGAAAACTGTTTTCCGTAACTGAAATTGACAAATACCAATATTATTGCTCTAAATTTATCATTTGGAAAGAGGGTCGGGTTTTTTCTTTCATACCCCTCCACTTTTTAATATTTACCTTTTAATGATTATATTGACAATTTTTTCCTAAAATAACCATAATAATTACATAATAATTTAATTATTTTATAATTATTGTAAAACTATTAACTAAAAATAATTAGATATATTTTTATTAACATTATTTATAAGGTAAAACTTCAACAAAATCTTAGGTTGCATTTAGTTGCGGAAAACTGTTTTCCGTTTTCCATTTTTCATTTTTAGAAAAACGAAATGGGTTTTCATTTTCTATTTTCTATTGAAAATTTAGAAAACACGTCTATATAAACCCGATTCCGTTTTCAATTTCTATTTTAGAAAAACAGAAAACGTGTTTAGATATCTATTTTCTATCAATTTTCATTTTCCAATTTTTGATTTGGGTGGGTGGGGTACGGGTAGGTGGAGGTGGGGGTAGGTGGAGGTGGGGTGGGTGGGTGGGGTGGAGTGGAGTGGGGGTAGGGGTTGGGTGGGTGGGGTGTATATGGGAGGGGTGGGTGGAGGTGGGGGTGGGTGGAGTGGAGTGAAGGGTAAGGGTAGGGTGGGGTGGGTAGGGGTAGGTGGTGGGTGGGGTTGGGTGTATGTTGGGGGTGGGTGGAGTGAGGGTATGGGTAGTATGGGGTGGGTGGTGGGTGGGGGTGGGTGTATGGGGTGGGCTAGGGGTAGGTGGGTGGGGTGGAGGTGGGGTTGAGATGGTGGTGGGTGTAGGTGTAATTATAGGGTGTATGTGAGAATGAGTGTGTGTGTGTTTGTTTTTATATGTTTTACAAAAATTTTGGAAATAGAAAAATTTAGAAAACAATAATTTTGGGTTTTCTAAAATTTTCCAAATTCTTTGTAATTTTGGAAAATGAAAAATTTTCATTTTCTTGGAAAACTTTGGAAAATTGATGAACTAAACGCGTTTTTCAAATTCTCATTTTTCTTGGAAAATTTTTCCGGAAAACAGAGCGGTTTTCCGCAACTCAACGCACCCTTAATATTTTGGCACAGTTTGCGAAAAAGTCTCAAATTAATTTTTTTTAACAAAAAATACAGCATATTAAGCTAATGTATTCAAATTAGCCATTTTGACCTTTTCAATAGATAACATTGACACGTGGCGTGCCAAGCTAGAGATATTGTTGACTTGGCACTGACGCGACATGTCACGTTAGCAAGTTCATTTACTTGGAAAAATTGCATGTGTTCTCTCCAATAAAGTCTCAATATTTTGACACAGTTTACGAAAAAGTCTCAACATTTTGGCTCAGGTACTTGGAAAAAGTTATGTATTTTTACATGTATTTACGTCTTTAATAATGTATCTATATGTTTGAAAGTGTATTTTTATTGATTTATACATGTATTTATTAAAAATACAAAAAAATACATGTATAAATACGTAAAAAAAATATGTATTTATACATGACAGATATGGATTTCGATATGTTTGCTTTGTAGGATTAGACAGAACGGGACTGGAAATGATCGAACAAAATTAAATTGGATGAAACTAGATGATTATTAATATAGTGTTTGGTAAGACTAGAACAATATAACACAAGATGTTAAAATTATTATATTGTTTTTAGTACGAAATAAACAACATAGTAACTTCATAATTACCTAACAGTATGAATTTTAAACAAAATTTATAGCAGGCTATTGTTCTTGAAACCACAAAATCATTGTTGTTGAAACTTAAATTAAACAAAAATATTGAAATTATTTGTTTAAATGTATTTATGCATTTTTATATGTATTTATGTATTTTTACATATATTTACGTCTTACAAAACACTATATTGATAATCATCTTATTCTGTGTAATTTAATTTTGTTCGGTCATTTCCAGTCTCGTTCTGTCTAATCCCACTAAGCAAACCTACCGAAATCCATATCTGACATTTGGAATAAATACATGTATAAATACATATATTTTTTATGTATTCATATGTTTAAAAATGTACTAATAGATGTATTTATTTATAGATGTATTTTTATGTATTTTAATGTATTTTAGATAAATACATGTACAAATACATAAAAATTCATTTTCAAACATATATATATATATATATATATATATATATATATATATATATATATATATATATATATATATATATATATATATATATATATATATATATATATATATATATATATATATATATATATATATATATATATATATATGCAATTAAAGCCGTAAATACATGTAAAAATATGTATTTTTCCAACTAAACTGAGCCAAAATTTTGAGACTCTTTTGTAAACTGAGCCACAATATTGAGACTTTATTGGAGATAAAAACATGCAATTTTTTCCAAGTAAGGAACGCACTTACGTGGCATGCCATGTCTGTCCAGCTTGACATTCCAGGCGGCAAAGTTACCTGCTGAAATGTTAAAAAGGCTGATTTGAATATATTAGCCGTATTCTGTTTTTTTTTTGTAAAAAAAATAGTTTTGGACTTTTTCGTAAACTGAGACAAAATATTGAGACTTTATTGGGAATTCCTCAAATAAGAATTAAAAGAGTTCCGAATTACTTCAATATGGCTTAATTATTTAGTTATTTTAGGTTTTTAACTTATTAAAATTGGTTTAAACTAAATTTTGGGTAAATATGATATTTTAAAAGTTTATAAGGGGTATAAACGACATTTTAAACTTAGATTTATAAGAGGGGTATAACAGTCAATTGATAAAAATAATGATTTAAAAATATTATAAAAGATTAAAAAAATATTAAAAAAAGATTTGGCCATATATGTTAAAAGTTTCTTGATAGCAAATATGATATTCATAAATTAGACTGGACAAATATGATATTTTAATGTTTAAGAAATGACATATAAAAAACTTTCTCTTTATTAAAGGCCAAAATACACACAATATATAAAAAATATTTATCTTAAAAGAAAAGTTAATGGAATTTTACATTTTTCAATTGTATTCCATTCCATATTCCGTAAGCTAATAATTTGACAGATTAGGATTCCTTAATATCTCTAATTCATTTGATAGATTTCATTTCTGCCCTAAAAAATATGAAAAATTATGATTATTTCATATTACGATTCATTTATCATATTTCATTCTTACCAACCAAACACATATTACTAATTCCTTTGATGAATTTCATTCCCACAACCAATCATGTGATAGATTATAATTCTTTCATGTTCCTATTCATTGGACATATTTTATGCCTACCAACCAAATGTGGCACAGTTTATCATTCTTTCAATGTTAACTTATTTGACATGTTCCATTCATGCCAACTATAAATATGAAGATTATTTCACATTCCAATTACTTTGACACATTTCATTCATATCATCTAAACATATGACAAATTATCATTCTTTCCTATGCCAATTCATTTGACAAACTCCATTCTCGTCAAGCAAGCTTATGATAGATTATGATAATCCCATCATATTCTAATTCATTTGACATATTTACATTAATACCAACCAAGCATATGGCATATTATCATTTTGTTTAAATGTCAATTCCTTTAACAGATTCCAATCCTTACCATCCATGATGAGATAGGTTATCATTCTTTTGTATGTCAATTCTTTGAAAGCGAGCATATGATAGATTATGATTCTTTCATTTTCCAATTGCTTTAATAGAAATAATTCTTGCCAACCAAGAATATGACTATTATCATTCTTTCATATGCCAATTTCTTCGACATATCCCATTCCTGTAAGCCAAGCTTGTAATAGATTATAATTCTTTCAGATTCTTATTCTTTTTACAGATTTCATTCCTTCCAACCAAATACATGGCAGATTATCTCTTTCAAAAATATAAATTCCTTTAACATATTCCATTCATTCCAGAAATATTACGTATAAATACATGGTTGCTAGTGTTGGGAAAATGGCCTCAATAATCCCTACAAACCTCCCAAAGATAATAATAGAAAAATAAACTAAACACAATAATATACGTGGAAAACTCCAATACCAGAGAAAAACCACGGGCCTCCAGAGAGAAAGATTCACTATATGATAAATTGTTACAATCACATAGACTAATCTCTCAAGCCACCCCCCAAATTACACCCATACTCTCAAGTTTTAACTAATACTTTCACCACTCTAAAATAAGAGAAAGAAAGAAATAACCAAACACTTATAGTGTATTGTTGGTTGGGATGCTTTGAAACCAAAGCCTTGGTCCTTATTTATAAGCTTGGAGACCTCCCAAGCTTTCATCCTTCTAGCAATGTGGGATGGGAGCTCTTATTTCATTTAGCCAAAAAAAAAAACCAACAAATCTCCACCTTGGATAAATGAAAGAAAACCGCAACCACATAAAGGAACATCATCTTCATCGACGATCATAATTCTAAAGGCATAGAATTATCATACTCCACCATAAGAAAGTATCACCACTTAGAATAAACCATCCTAAGAATTTCACCTCGACACATGTTGAAAAACCTGCTGAAAATTTTATGGTGCAACTTCCACTTGGCATACCTGGAAGTTCATCAGCCATCAACATAAATTCACCGCACATCTTGCATTTATGCCAATCCAATGCCCATGTGCAGTTCCCCCACTAACAGAAACACATCCCTTTTCATGGTATCACGAGCATACCATAGGTATGACACAACTCAAAAGAGTTCATCGCCGTCAGTAGCGACGGAGATACTGTTAGCTGTATCGGAGCCTTTTGTCGAACTCGCTGCTCCACCTGGACAATTTCTCTTGACATGCCCAGACTCTCCACACTTCCAGCATACCGGAATCTTCTGGGAGTGTTTCTTCTTCTGGTTCCTGCATACCATAGCCATTCCTTCTGACGAAGCATAGTTGCTACTTTCCAGTCGTTTCTCCTCAGACAAGAGTTTACCAGTAACATCTGCATACTTCAGGGTCTCTTTCCCATACATCAAAATAGGCTTCATATGCTCATAGGAAGATGGTAAAGACAGTATGAGTCTTAAAGCTTTATCCTCATCTTCAGTCTCCACTCCAATAGCCTCCAGTTCTGACACGATATTATTAAGAACACTTAGATGATCTGAGATTTTTGTATCTCCACTCATACGAAGAGTATGAAATTGCTCCTTGAGATACAACCGATTCGAGATGCCTTTGCCTTGATACAACTGCTCAAGCTTCTCCCACAAATCTTTTGCCGTTGCAATCCCATGCACATTTGCAAGAACATTCTTTGCTAGACACAAACGAATAGCACTTGCCGCTCTCAAATCTAGATCTTCCCATTCTTCATCATCGACTTTACTGGCTCCGGCTGAATCCTTGCTAGAAACGGGGACAGGTCTCCCCCTCAACGCCTTGTGTAACCCAGACTGAATCAACACATCCTTGACTTGAACTTGCCACAAACCAAAGTTGATTCTTCCATCAAATTTTTCTACATCAAACTTCATGGGACTGTATTTTGCCATTGTATCCGTATCTCAAAAACAGTATTGTATACTAGAAAAATATGCACCAGACCTATACGCAATACACCCAATAAAGGATTCCCAGGTAAGAGTGGAGGGTCACAACGGACATGCTTAAATACCAATCTTTCCTAGACAGAACCTTCTTCAGATATATACGTATTTACAGCCCGCATATAATTCTATCGTACACAAAACGGTTAGTCGAATCCTCATTTCTGATGTGGAAGATCAGACAAAGCTGCAACCACAGAGCATACTCCGAACATTCAAAGTACCGAGACAACTCCAATACGATTAATAGAAATTTGTTTCTAATGTGGAAGATCAGCCAAAGCTGCAACCACAGAGCATACTCCAATTTCTAAAACCGAGACCTCCTCCAAAACCTGAAGCTCTGATACCACTTGTTGGGAAAATGGCCTCAATAATCCCTACAAACCTCCCAAAGATAATAATAGAAAAATAAACTAAACACAAGAATATACATGGAAAACTCCAATACCAGAGAAAAACCACGGGCCTCCAGAGAGAAAGATTCACTATATGATAAATTGTTACAATCACATAGACTAATCTCTCAAGCCACCCCCAAATTACACCCACACTCTCAAAGTTTTAACTAATACTTTCACCACTCTAAAATAAGAGAAAGAAAGAAATAACCAAACACTTATAGTGTATTGTTGGTTGGGATGCTTTGAAACCAAAGCCTTGGTCCTTATTTATAAGCTTGGAGACCTCTCAAGCTTTTATCCTTCTAGCAATGTGGGATGGGAGCTCTTCTTTCATTTAGCCAAAAAAAAAAAAAAAAAAACCAACAGCTAGGACAACTAGCATTAAGGAACCAACATTTTGGCCCCATAACGAATTAATAAAAGGACAACCTAATTACCCTACAATCCGGTCCTCTTGAACGTTTGGATATTTGTTCTAATTTCTAACTACTCGTTCATTTATCATTCCCGACCATTAGTCTCTGAATATGTCATCATTTAAACCAACCATAAAAACAAACACCAATTTCATGATGACCCTTTTGTCCAAATTCTTCCTTTTATTCTTCCCTTCATGTATTTTTTGAAGAATAGAGTTTACAAAATCTTGCAACTCAATGACATGATTCTTACCAAATAGGTTGTATTATATTTATTGCATCACCTTCACCTACCAGTTGTACAACAAAACCAAATGAAAATAAGGTAAAACTTGCGATGCCTATGGTACAACTAATTATAAGGAAAAGGACGACAGGTGCCCACGGGGGGTATGTAGCTAAAAAGCTTGCAGATGATCGAACATGTAAATAAAAATAGGGGTCCCATTTACTATATAGTATTTGATAGAAATCAAGATTTTATCAAGAATTCCGTTCATGTGAAATGTTAAAAGAAATAAAAATAGGGGTCCTACAAAATGAACTCAGACCGTATGAATTTTTTTTCACGAATGTCGAGATGTGATCGTTGTATCAGAAATAATAAAAACTGTTATAATATGAAATACTAATATGCTTCATTTATCCAAAAGAGTGGTTACATAAGAATATATATAGCCACCTAATCCAAACCCTAAACGACATTGGGCCGAAACCTTAACCTATCTAACACATTGGGCCGAAACCCTAACCCATACACTAACATCCCCAACCCTAACCCATACACTAACATCCCCCGCAGTTACATCGGGAGGGACGATGAAACTGAAAACAAATAAAATAAAAATGAGAACAAATACAAATAAGAGATTTCAAATGCAAATGAAAGATAGCTCAGTGTCTATAATTGTAACATCCAATTAAAGATAATCTTGCAAATAAAAAAACCATTTGCTTAATATTGAAGCGCACGTCACACCAAAACAATTGTTATTTGCTGAGATTCTTTTTCTCTCTCCATATTGCTTTCCATCTCCAAATCGTAATTTTTCTTCATCTTAGTTTTTTTTTTTTTTAAAGAACTCAAAGGGCTGTTGTTGTCTTGTATTCAACCCGATCAAGAAAAAAAGAAAGATCAAAGTGGATGTGGCTTGGATTTCAAAATCAGAAGGAGGAAATGGTTGCGAAATCCAAAAGAAGGAGACATCAATCTCTAACATCTATAGATCCAGTGATGAGCATGAAGAAGAAGAGAGAACAGCAGGAACAAGAAGGAGAAAAAGAAGAAGAAAGCGGATTCGTCCTACACCAGCCTTCCTACCAGTCACTTGCCTGGTTCGGTTCCGGCTGTTATCACCGAAGGAAAGGGAGAGAGAGAGAAAGAGAGAGGGCAGCCGGAAGATGGGTGAGGGTTGGCTGCCGCGGGATTGGGTTTGCACCCAACAATCCTCCCCTCAAACCCAAGTTCCGCCATATTCCGCTTTCTGACCTTGGCCTCCCCTCCAACGACTGTTTATCAGATCCAATCCTTTTTCATACCGCCGATCTACTCTCGGGACACGCTCAACCTGACCGGGCCATCAGGGAGACTTTCGATATAAGGCTTTCCAGGATCAACTTCGTCGGACTGAGGATTACCGGGGATCGTGCCACCTGCGCCGACCACATCATCCGAACTACAACCATAGCTCTGATACCACCTGTTATAATATGAAATACTAATATGCTTCATTTATCCAAAAGAGTGGTTACATAAGAATATATATAGCCACCTAATCTAAACCTTAAACGACATTGAGCCGAAACTCTAACCCATCTAACACATTGGGCCGAAACCCTAACCCATACACTAACAAAAACATCATATGACTATTTTTCAAGAACATGCAAATATCAGAGGAAATGCACAAAACTTTTGATTGTGGCCATCGGATGGTTCTAGTAATCTTAGGTACAATTATTCACTGTCATTGGGGACATTTTTAAACTAAGATCAAGTCTTTATTTTTGTATCGTACAAGATATTTAACAGTTCATTTCATACCCCTCGTTTTCGAATTGTCACACAAAAGCGAAGGGTAAAATGGGAAAGGAAAGAAAGTTATCTTTTTCCCAATTAAGAGTCGAGTGATTCAAGATTCGAAGCAAGAATGTTACGGCTACTTCAACCACATCGATGAAAGTTGTACCTTGATCCGTATTTGTTATTATTGCTTTTGATCAGATAGAAAAGAAAAAGTTTAATTAAAGTGGATTAATTACACAAAAGACTTGTAAGTTTGATATTTTTTACGGTTTAAATTTAGATTTTTTTTTCCAAAAACACCTAAGGGTGCGTTTGGTTGTGGAAAACCGTTTTCAGTTTTCTATAAATCATTTTCGGAAAATTGAGTGGAGTTTCATTTTCATTTTCAGTAGAAAATGCGTATGGTTAAACTAATTGAGTTTTCATTTTCCGTTTTAGAATATTAGAAAACGTTTTTTTAGAAAATTAGAAAACTGTGGAAAACAACAATTTTGAGTTTTCCAAGTTTTTTGTAATTTTGGAAAACGGAAAATTTTCATTTTCTAGAAAAATTTTGGAAAATTTGATTAACCTAACACGTTTTCTAACTTTTTTTTATTTTTCTTAGAAAATTTTATTGAAAAACTAGAAAAAATTTCATAACCAAACGCACCCTAAATTTTTCTCAATTTTTTCTATTTGGCTCCTTTATTCGGTCTACAGGTAAACTTTCGGTTATACATAAGTTTTTTTTTTCAAAAGAACCCTCGCATCCACCTGAGTTTTCCCGAATTACCAAAGGGTTAAAAAAAACGTTTTTCCTGACATGATGTCATTATATGGTTTTATATAACACCAAAAATATTTTTTTTAATAAGTTTCATGATACATACATATTTATGTATGTGTATATACAAACACACACAAAGCATGATACACCATAATCCGACATTGTTCTATACTTAACAACAAAATACATTGGTGATCACAATGATGTTTCAAGTCCTTGTTGGTTTCATTAGCGGGTCTACTGAAAAAGTTCTTAAATTGTAACTTGCATCATGTTTGAGGTTATCAATCCTATAAATACCTTAAAGGTTTTCATAATGTTGTTTCCACATCCTATTTAGCCTGCTTTTTTTACATACAGTATTACAATATCTTTGAGTTGCTCGATGTAAATGGTGTCTTAACAAGTTTACATTTGTTTGAAGTAAGAGTGTTGCATATCTAACCATTCTTCTAATACAACTGCTCATTCTAAAAAATCATTTGAGGCATTAAAAAGTTGCATCAAAGTTTTATCAAAGTTTTTGTGGTGTTTTATATAATCATATAGCAATACCATTAGGATGTTGGAAAATGGAGGCTTGTTTTTTAGTCATCAATGGGAGGAAGAAGTTTTTATTCAACAAAGGGAGGAAGATTTTCTTTTTTTCAAACTTGAGGTGTAAATTTACTATATTATATACATTTCAAATGTGTATATATAGGACGTTTTAGTTGAGGAAATTTCACAACAACACAATACAAAACACACAAACACAAGAAACACATAGATAGACATTTGTGAGATAGCCTTTTGTGCAGAGTCCAGTTTGGCAGCCAAAAGTGCGAGTGATATTTTCTTGTGAGTAGTCAGACTACAAGTGCAGTTTAGCCTTGTATGATTGTAGTGTTTTCTTGGTGTTAATAAAACCATCTCTCTCGTTCGCCCGTGGACGTAGGTCGTGATCCCGTGACCGAACCACGTTAAATATTGTGTTTCGATTTTACAGTTTTTTCTTGGTTTGCCGTTATTCTCCATTTTATTTCCGCGTGTTTTACCGGAATCGTTTATCGTTTTTCGGAAGTGCCTAACTTGTTTTGTTATTCCTAACAAACTGGTATCAGAGCTCCGGGTTTAAAGGAAGTCGTATCTCGCGTATGCTCTGTGGTTGCAGCTTAGTCTGATCTTCCACATCAGAAACGAGGTTTCGATTGGCCTTATAAAATATTATTTTTCGAGCTATGGCTGAAGATGGGAAAGTTAGGATCGAAAAATTCGAAGGTCACGATTTCGGATTTTGGAGAATGCAAATCGAAGATTATCTCTACCAGAAAAAATTACATCTACCACTGTTCGGAACAAAACCTGAAGCGATGGCACAGGAAGAATGGGACTTATTAGATCGGCAGGCACTTGGAGTTATAAGGTTATCATTGGCAAAAAATGTAGCATACAATATTGTCAGTGTGAAGACAACCTACAATCTCATAAATGCGCTGTCTAATATGTACGAAAAACCTTCAGCGGCAAATAAGGTTTTCTTGATTCGGCAGTTGGTGAATTTGAAGATGAAAGAAGGCGGCTCGGTGACAGACCATGTGAATGAATTCAACTCAATAATATCAAGATTGATATCTGTTGATATTGGATTCGAAGACGAAGTACAGGCGTTGCTGTTATTATCTTCGTTGCCTGAGAGTTGGTCCGGTACAGTAACAACAGTTAGCAGTTCAGCCGGAGGTGCTAAGTTGTCATTCGAAGGTATTCGCGACTTAATCCTTGGAGAGGATGTGCGAAGACGGAGTGCCGGAGAATCTTCCAGTAGTCTCCTAAGTACAGAAGACAGAGGAAGAAGGCCCAACAAAGGAGGCGGTGGTAGAGGAAGATCGAAGTCGAGAAAGAGAGGTGGTCAGAAAAACAGGACTGATGTTACCTGTTGGAACTGCAAAGAGAATGGTCATTTCAGAAATCAGTGCCCAAAGCCTTCGACAGACAAAGGCAAGAAGGAA
This sequence comes from Cichorium intybus, assembly GCA_023525715.1. Lineage (NCBI taxonomy): Eukaryota > Viridiplantae > Streptophyta > Magnoliopsida > Asterales > Asteraceae > Cichorium > Cichorium intybus. The sequence continues at coordinate 149,584,834 of CM042009.1, read as the reverse complement.
GTCAATATGGCAGTAGATTCTGAAGATGATGCTCTCATTTGCTGTGTTGAAAACTCAACAGAATCCTGGATCATGGATTCTGGTGCATCGTTCCATGCTAGTCATTCAAGAGAAGTAATGCAGAATTTCCGGCAGTACAAAGGAAAGGTCAGACTAGCAGACAACAAGAGCCTGGATATTACAGGTGTTGGGGATGTGGTCCTCAAGACAACTTTAGGAACAGATTGGACTTTGAAGAATGTCAAGTTCATTCCTGACTTGAAGAGGATGTTAATATCCGTGGGGCAGCTTGATGATGAAGGTCACCATGTTACATTTGGTGATCATCAGTGGAAGGTGACAAAGGGGAATTTAGTTGTTGCTAGAGGACAGAAGCGGGGTACACTTTATATGGTGGAAGTTTCTGATGCTGAAGCACACGCTGTTGAAGAAGTTGGGGCATCCACTATATGGCACCAAAGACTTGGGCATATGAGTGAGAAGGGAATGAAGATGCTAGCCTCCAAAGGAAGAATACCAGAGCTAAAGACTGTGAAAGTCGATTTCTGTGAGCCATGTGTTCTTGGCAAACAGAAGAAAGTTACTTTCAAGAAGGTGGGTCATCAGCCCAAGTCTGTAAAGCTGGAGCTAGTTCATTCAGATGTCTACGGTCCCACTTCAGTTTCTTCAGTGGGAGGATCCCGATACTATGTCACGTTCATAGACGATTGCACAAGGAAGGTTTGGGTTTATTTCTTGAAGCATAAGTCTGAAGTTTTCAGCACTTTCAAGAAATGGAAAGCTACTTTGGAAAATGAAACAGACTTGAAGATCAAGTGTTTCAGATCAGACAATGGGGGCGAATACAGTAGTAAAGAATTTGTTGATTACTGTGCTGACCAGGGAATCAGAATGCAGAAGACGGTTCCAGAGACACCTCAGCAAAATGGAGTAGCTGAGAGGATGAACCGTACATTGAACGAAAGGGCTAAGAGCATGAGACTGCATGCAGGTTTACCCAAGATGTTCTGGGCAGATTCCGTCAACACAGCCGCGTATCTAATCAACAGAGGACCCTCAGTCCCCATAGGGTTCAAGATTCCAGAAGAGGAATGGCAAGGTCATGAAATTTCTCTCAAACACTTGAAAGTTTTCGGTTGTGTCTCTTATGTCAAAGTTAAAGACTCGGAGAGAGACAAGCTAGAGGCAAAAGCAAGGAAATGCACTTTTATAGGCTATGGGTTGGATGACATGGGGTACCGTTTCTGGGATAACCAAAATAAAAAGGTTATCAGAAGCCGGGATGTGGTGTTCAACGAGAATGTCCTATATAAAGATGAACTTGCAGAGAGCTCAGGCAGAAACAAACAACCAGAGAAAGCAGAAAATCAAGTCGAGTTTGAAGAGATCTCTGAAGATGACGTTGTGAAACCTATCAGTACTCCAGAGATAGGTGAAAGTTCAGGAAGCAGTGGGAGCTCTGATGTATATGGAGATAGTGGGAGCACAGATGACAGTAGTTCAGAAAACGGGGTTGCAGATGATGCAGAGACCTCAACTCCTACTGTTCGTAGATCCACTAGAGTACGAAGACCTCCAGTCAGGTATTCTTCTTCAGCAAATTACTTATTGCTGACAAAGAATGGTGAACCTGAGTCTTATCCAGAGGCCTTAAGGATGAAAGATTCCATACAGTGGAAGAAGGCTATGGAAGACGAATTGAGCTCACTTGACAAGAACCATACTTGGTCCTTAGTCAAGCTCCCAGCAGGGAAGAAAGCACTACAGAACAAGTGGGTGTTTCGGGTAAAGGATGAGATTGATGGCAGTAAAAGATACAAGGCACGATTAGTGGTCAAGGGGTTCCAACAGAAAAGAGGGGTCGATTATAATGAGATCTTCTCTCCAGTTGTGAAGATGACTACAATCAGAATGGTCTTGGGTATTGTAGCCTCTGAAGATCTCCATCTAGAACAGCTAGATGTGAAAACAGCTTTTCTCCATGGCGACCTGGAAGAAGACATCTACATGGTACAATCAGAAGGTTTTCCTACAGTCGGTAAGGAAAATCTGGTGTGTAAACTGAAGAAAAGTCTGTATGGATTGAAGCAGGCTCCAAGACAGTGGTACTTGAAGTTTGATAGCTTCATGCAAAGGAGTGGGTATCGCAGATGTGAGATGGATCACTGCTGTTACTTGAAGAAATTCAGCTCCTCTTACATCATCCTATTATTGTATGTTGATGACATGTTGATAGCTGGATCCGACATGCAGGAGATCAACAAGCTTAAGAAGCAGTTGTCCAGAGAGTTCGAGATGAAGGACCTAGGGGCTGCTAAGCAGATATTGGGCATGAGCATAGCCAGGAACAGAGTTACCGGTACATTAAAACTTTCGCAAACAAAGTACATCAAGAAAGTTTTAGAAAAGTTCAGCATGGCAGATGCCAAGGCCAGAAGTACACCTTTGGGAAGTCAGTTAAAACTCTCAAAGAAGCAATCCCCAAAGACGGAAGAAGACAGAGAACAGATGGCTAAAGTTCCTTATGCATCTGCAGTTGGTAGTTTGATGTATGCAATGGTATGCACAAGACCAGATATTGCTCATGCAGTGGGAGTTGTTAGCAGGTTCATGTCAAATCCAGGAAAAGAGCATTGGGAAGGAGTAAAGTGGCTGTTACACTACTTGAAAGGAACAGCTGAGATTGCCCTATGTTTTAGGAGAAAGGGGGTAGTCTTAGAAGGGTTTACCGATGCAGATTTGGGTGGATGTGTGGATTCGGGTAAGAGCACAACAGGTTATGTGTTCACAATCGAAGGTACGGCAATCAGTTGGATGTCCAGGTTACAAAAGAGTGTTGCTCTTTCAACCACAGAAGCAGAGTACATGGCTATTGCAGAAGCAGCCAAGGAGCTTATATGGTTGAAGAACTTCCTATCAGAACTTGGAATGCAACAGGAGGATTGTGTACTGCATTGTGACAACCAGAGTGCAGTTCACCTGGCAAAGAATCCGGTGTTTCACAACAGAACGAAACACATTCAGATGAGGTACCATTTCATTCGAGAGTTAATCAATGATGGAACTTTGAATCTGAAGAAAATCCTTGGAACGAAGAATCCAGCAGATATGTTCACCAAGGTGGTTACCACAGAGAAGTTGAAGTTTTGTATGACTTCAACTAGCCTTCTAGAAGTTTGAAAAGAAGGGATGGCAGGAACGAGAGAGATTGGAAACCCATTGCAAGAATTGGACATCAGATGTTCAAGCCTCCAAGTGGGAGATTGTTGGAAAATGGAGGCTTGTTTTTTAGTCATCAATGGGAGGAAGAAGTTTTTATTCAACAAAGGGAGGAAGATTTTCTTTTTTTCAAACTTGAGGTGTAAATTTACTATATTATATACATTTCAAATGTGTATATATAGGACGTTTTAGTTAAGGAAATTTCACAACAACACAATACAAAACACACAAACACAAGAAACACATAGATAGATATTTGTGAGATAGCCTTTTGTGCAGAGTCTAGTTTGGCAGCCAAAAGTGCGAGTGATATTTTCTTGTGAGTAGTCAGACTACAAGTGCAGTTTAGCCTTGTATGATTGTAGTGTTTTCTTGGTGTTAATAAAACCATCTCTCTCGTTCGTCCGTGGACGTAGGTCGTGATCCCGTGACCGAACCACGTTAAATATTGTGTTTCGATTTTACAGTTTTTTCTTGGTTTGCCGTTATTCTCCATTTTATTTCCGCGTGTTTTACCGGAATCGTTTATCGTTTTTCGGAAGTGCCTAACTTGTTTTATTATTCCTAACATAGGAAATACCGAAGCACATGTGAGTTTTTTATTTTAATAGGCATGTGTATTGTTGGAAGTTTACCTCAAGCTAGATAAATGAGCCAAATACAAAAAGTTTGAAATGTTTTACATTTTTTTTTGAATAAAGAATAAACAAATTTGGGTTTAAACTATACAAAACATCAAACTTGTAGGTCTTCTAGCAATTAACCATTTCAAATTTTAATAATTAAAAAAAAAATAGAAGAAAACTCATTTTCTTTATTCATGTTTGTAAAAACAACATCCGCTAATAACTAAAGAAAATGTATCTTTCTATTTCAATACTTGAAAGCATAGAGTTGACAATGGGCAAGTTAGATCCGATTAACAATTTAATCTGTTTAATTAAACAGACAACACAACTATTTATTAGATAAACACGTTGACCTAATAATTATTAGTTAATAATTTATAATAATAATAATTGTATATAAAATAATTATAATTAACAGAAATCTTCAATAAAGTCTTACTACTTTGGCTTAATTTATGAAAAAAATATCAAATTAATTTTTATTTACAAAAAATGACAGAAAATCGGCTAATGTTTTCAAATTAGCCTTTTCTTAACCTTTTCAGCAGATCAACTATATGTTTTAGCTTCAATAAAGTCCTAATATTTTGGCACAATTTACGGAAAAGGTCTCAACATGTTTTATCTTTTAATAAAGTCCTAATATTTTGGTCTAATTTACGAAAAAATTTGAACATTTTGACTCCATTTATTTGGAAAAAACTATGCATTTTTACATATATTTACGTTTTTAATAATGTATTTATACGTTTGAAAACGTATTTTTACGTATTTACGCCTTTATTTTTGATCAAATATGATATAAATGGCGAAGCTATAAATTGCGAAGCTGATGGTGATAATTGATATCACTCCCATTAATCATGTTCTCAGTGATGTTTGGTGTTTGGTGTTATCTAATAGGAAGGGCAAATAGAACTCATGTACAAGCTTTTGGGGTTCCAATTACACCCCTAATGTCGATCAAGCTTCATCATCACCTCCATTTTATTTGTGAATCAAGACAAAAGTTGGAGATAAAACTTGCAGTTCTCTAATTATTGGTCAATAACTAGTATATATCATGATTTAATTTTAGAAAAAAAAATGTGGATTCTATTTAGACAATAGTATGTGTATGTTTAAATATCAATATTTTTCTAACAATTTAAACTAACTTAATCTTTTATTAATACTAATATTTTTTTTTTTCATATTCAATCTAACCTAAAATTGTTAACATCTGGATCTTATCTACGATCATTTTTTGTAATAACATATTGTTTTATTGTTGATCGTTTTATATTTTACAAGATCTTGATTGTCCAACTTCAATTTTAAATATTAAAGTACCATATCTGCTCAACAATGAAAATATAAGCGACCAGAGTGCGAAATTGCTTCGGTAGGAATTAACTATTTAGTTATTTATAATTTGAACTTATTAAAATTGATGAAAATAACAAATTTGGTAAATATGATATTTTGAAAGTTTATAGAGGATATAGATGGTATTTTAAACTTAGATTTATAATGGGGGTATAATAGTCATTTTGTAAAAATAAAGATTTAAAACGATTATAAAATGTTTAAAATGTTAAAAATAAAGATTTTGGTAAATCTGATATTTTGAAAAGTTTATGAGGTATAAATATAATATTTAAAAATTAAGTTTGACAAATATGATATTTTAATATTTAAAAATAACATATACGAAATTCTTCGTATAACAAGATTTCTTGTCTTTCTAAAAAATGATCGAATACATAAAAAATTTAATTCAAGTATACCAATAAAATTAAAAGATTTCTTTATTTGAGAACCTTAAAGAAGCCATAAAATGAAAAGTCGATTTCCATTTCCATCAGGATTTCAAGAGATTTCATTTGAAATGTTGTCTTAAATATAATTTAATTGTGCCTAAATAATTCAAATGATTGGTTATGGTATTAAGGCTATGTTTATTATTATTTTCTAACAACAACATATACTACTCCAAAATAACCACCTATTTCTTTTAATGAGGATTGAACCTTCAGTTTTGAGGTTAGAAGACCATGTCTTACAACTTGACCAAAAAATCATTGGCTGTGTTATGTTTAATTGAATAGCTTAATTTCACTTACTATTTGGTTTAATGTATGTGACGGTGGATGTAGAGGGACCAATAGAGTATGTTTGAATAATTGATTGGTTGCAAAGCCTTCCACGAATATTTTTAACTTTTTGCAGATGAAATAGTTTCTTGTGTTAAGTACTTATGGAACATGAAATTGATTGCCAGTTGTTCTTTCTCTTTTCTATTCCCTTTTATTATCAATTTTAGCATTTCTTCAATCATATCATTCCTTTGATTATTATTTGGCATATTATATTTGTTTTTTATGGATAATGGATTCAAACCTCAATCATTTCTAATATGTTTAATTCCCTTCAAAAAGTTTTAAATTACAATTTAATGTCGGATTATCGATGCTTTAATTTGAATTATTAAATAGGTTAACGTTATAAAATAATAACCAACTAGTATCCAGTTTTTTAGATATTACTTTGTCTTTTAATAAGTTTATCTTTTAGCATCTTGTTAGATCTTAAAACAATTACCTTAAAAAAAACAATTCATTTGTATGTCACTGTATTTTAATAATGATCAATATGCCAATAAGCTTTTTTTTTTTTTAGTTTTTATTGACATAGTTAGAGTAGATTTCAATTAGGCAAATTTGTAAGCAAACAAAGTCTGTTAACTTATGTCTATATGACGATGAAATGCCACACATATCATTTTGAAATTAATCGTAATTAAAAAAAATAAAGTACGAATATAATAACGATTTAGGATTCATAGAAAAACAAAATGCAAAATTCATTTGGACTCTATGTCAACACAACATGGACGTAAATTGACAAATTTTGTCATGTTTTTACGCCATGATAGACCTCACGTAAGAGAACCTAAAATTTTTATTTATCTATTAATTAAGTATAATTAAAAATCACTGGCAAAAGAAAAAAAAACAAATGAAGTACTATCGATTGTCAATTTATGACAATAGGGTAGCTTTATAGCTTTTGGAAAGCGATCTATAAATATCTATAAATATCTACTAATTTGTAAGCAATAACAAATGATATTGGTAAAAAAAACTCTTATGATATGACATATGTGTGTAGAAATCAACTCACACAACATACACCTATACGTATAGAGAGAGTTTATTTAAAGATTACCCTAACAAATAAACTAATAAATTAAATTTAAAATTCTTATGAGTCATAACATCACTTTTGGTTGTTATTAGGAATGAGTTGTTAATGATGTTTTAGTCTACTCATCATGGGACTTCATAACCTCCAATAGTTGATCCTTGTTTTGTTTGATTCGTATAAAATTTATAATTTATTTTATATCATGTACTGTTTTAGCCTATATTTATTTCGCATGGGATTTCTAAAATATAAAAGTAGTTTAAGAAAGACCAAGAAAAAATGAGTTTTATGCTTCAGAATATTCTATAGACGGAGGGTTAGATAACTAGGATATTTTCTAAGGTTATTAGCTTTTTATCTAGTTTTAGATATTCCTTCTAAAATTATTAGCTTTATCCACTTTTACATGTAAGCGTCCTTTTATGCTTGTAATTATAGAAAGTTTATAATTTTGAATTACGATCAAATTATCTAACTTAAATTGTTAGTAATAATGGCAAAGAATGATGTGGAAATTAGAGCATTAAAAAATTACAACAACTTGATTGAACTCGACTCTTTAAAAGGGTTTTAATAGTCAAAACACCAACTTCTAATATTTTGTGGGTGTATTTAGCTGCACAAGAACATTTTCGGACCAAATATTTCTAACACTTCAATTTTTCTTGCACATCATCAACTACGTTGTCATATTTGGACGGAGCGCATGTACTATAAGTGCTATAATTATGGAAGTATAAACATACTTCCAGTTATTCTTTTTAATATAAGTAATTGATAGAAACAAAATTTTCAATTTATATTGCCGGAGTAATTATGTTCATTTGTATTTGTAGAAAAATTAGAAGGATTATTATAATTTTAAAAAGAATAATTCTAGAGTAAATTACAGTTTTGGTCCCTGTGGTTGACAACTTTATACACTTCTAGTCATCCTTTCGAAATCTCACGTTTATGGTCCCTGTGGTGAGCAGATATTTACACTTTTAGTCCCTTGGGCCGTTACTGTCAATTATTTATGTAAAGTGGGGTGTTAAAAGACTATTCTACCCTTAAGGACCAAATTTGTAATTTTTCAAAAATATATAAAACAAGTGAATATGAAAGCAATCTTAGGTTTCCAATTGTTTCAAGATCTTTCGAGGCTGCGTATTTCCCGCCGTGATGGTGGTTCTCTTTGTCATCGATGGCAATTGAGGATAAACAATGTGTTCAATACTTTTTTGCCCTTTTGACGAGTGAGGGGGTTTGCGAGGGTGCCGCTGCTTCTTTTTTACTTAGAAATAGCTTAAAGAGAGAGTGGATGAACACAAACTAACTAACTTCGTTTCAGGGATGAACATAAACAAACCTGCAAATCGAATTATTTCTGGTAACATATTACCGGAAACGGTTTCCAACAAATCACTGGAATAGACGTGAACGCATACTAAGTCCCGTGATTCTATAGACGCGAACGTAGGTTTCTTTTCAATCGGAATCGGGCTGAATTGATTTTTTTCCCTACTTGCTGTTCTTAATTTCCGTTCATCTTAATCAACATATGAGTTATTGAATCCCGTGATTCTACAGACGCGAACATAGGTTTCTTTTCAATCGGAATCGGGCTGAATTGATTTGTTTCCCTACTTGCTGTTCTGAATTCCCGTTCATCCTAATCAACATATGAGTTATTGAATCCTGTGATTCTACAGACGTGAACGTAAGTTTCTTTTCAATCGGAATCGGGCTGAATTGATTTGTTTCCCTACTTGCTGTTCTTAATTCCCGTTCATCCTAATCAACATATGAGTTATTGAATCCAATTAGTGAATTCGGAACCTGTACACATGAATGTTCTTGAATCTTGGGTGATTACCTGGGAAAAAATCGCTATTACTGTGGAGTTACTTACCTAGGTTGCAGAGTCGGTGTGTTACCTGCGATTTGGGAGGATTGAGATTCGCGATTAAAGATGAAAATAGGGACCTTCTGGTTGGGAGAGAGAGTGAGAGAGAGAGAGAGATCCAAAAATATTGTTACCGCCGATAGTAAATATGGAGGCGTCGTCCACCGGAAGGAAGGTAAAGGTAAGAATTTGACATCGTGATTTAGGGAGACGGGTTTTTAAAATTTATAGAAATGGTCCCCTAAGTTCAATACATACATTAAATCAAAAGAAAAAGATAAAAGAAGGGCATAATAGTCTTTTTGTATACATTTAACGGAAGCTATTGGAAGATAACGGCCTGAGGGACCAAAAGTGTAAACAATTGCTCACCACAGGGACCAAGAATGTGGGATTTCAAAAAGATGACTGTGACTGTAAAATACTGTCAACCACAAGGACCAAAACTGTAATTTACTCATAATTCTATGAAGGCGTACTTTGTATGACATGTAGAAAGAGGCCGGATGGGCGGAACACCATTCGCTACTCTTTGATCCTTCTACTCTTAGGCTGAAGGGTGTGCCGGACGCACACCCGCGTCCTTGCTGAGATGGCACCTAGAACGCGGCCAAACACCGCCCCTCCTCCACGTCCCCGCGTCCTCCGTCCTCACACGTTCCTGGGAAGACAACCCAGGAACGCGGTGTTCTTGTTTCCTATTGGCTGTTCCCTTTCTCTCTCTCCCACCTCAGCTTCTTCTTCGCGTTCTTCCCGTCAAGCACACCACATAGCCTTATGGACGATGATAGTAAATATAATAAAGCAACTTTGTTGATTTAATTAAAATATATAACATAATATCTTGCAAACCATGTAGTATGGACAAATCATCCCCACAGGAACATTAATGACTATCGTAGAAGTGAAAAATATGATAATAAAAACCTAACTCATTTAAAATGTTTTATCTCAATGCTTTTCACCACTCAATATGTTTATTTTTGTTAGAAATTTGCCAAAATAGAGACTTCTAACAAAATGTCTAACTTTTCATTTTTTATAAAGGATAAACGAGTTAAAAAGGTAATGAAATATCAAATTCTTTAAAAAATCATTCAAGTTTTATAAGTTCAAAAAATATCAATTAACTATATAAGTTTGAAAAACACCAAAGGGTTTCTAGGCCAGCGTATCAAATGTTGATATCTCTTATTGAAGCCGAGAGTTCAAGTCCTGTAAGGGATATAGATGTAATTATGTATTTAAATCCTATATTTTTACTGACTTTTAGCAATTAGAAGTCTTGGAGCCACCACCGCCCCACTAACACGAGGGCAGATTTCATCAAATTGCTGGCAAAGCGCCGGCCAATTGGTGTTGGGGTTTCCATTGTGTGCCAAGTAGACAATAGCGGCAGTGACAAGTTCGCTTTAATAGGCACTCGATTCAATCACAGTGTACACTCCTGAGGAATTAAGATGTAGCTCTTGGATGGGCTGTTAAAAGTTTAGTTTAGCTTTGCAACGAACAAGCACGCCAAGTGTTCGACAAAATGCTTCAAAGAGATGGAAATTGTGTTCAAGGTCTTTTGACAGCAGGATTTAGACACTATTTGGGGTGTTTGGTCATCAGCTTGTGAAGGTTTTCTCGGTCTGATTTTTAGGAGTTTTCGGTCACTTTGTTTTTTTTTGGTATTTTTTCGGGGTTATCCGGATTTTCGGTATGGCTTTTGCTTGGCAAAGAGTAGGCCGACAGTCCAAGGAGGATCAATTGGCAAGAGTTGTTTCAGAATCTGTTTACGTGATGAATTTTCCAGACGGGTTCACGGCCAGGGACTTGTGGAAGTCCTGTGAGCAATATGGTAAACCGGCAGATGTGTACATTCCCAAAGAGAAAGCCAAATCGGGTAAACGTTTCTCTTTCGTTCGATTCCTAAATGCAGATAATTTGGCTTTAATTGCATCAAATTTGTGTACCATTTGGCATGGCAAATTAAGATTACATGCAAATATATCGAAATTCCCTAGAGGTTCTAAACCTTCTGAACAAAGAAAGAAGGCAGAAATGGTGCACAAGACAAATGCTATTACGTCGTCTGGAAGGTTTGATCTTTTGTCTTATACGGCTGTGAGTGGGAATGGGGGTTCATATGCTGCTGTGGTGAGTGGAGGTAAGGCGAATAATGTAAAAGTTCGTGATGAACCCGCCTTAATTCTTGATGACTCATGCTTTAATGATAAAGAGGTCTCACTCACCTTGGTGGGTAAAGTTAAGGAATTTGGTGCCCTTGTTAACTTAAAAGATGTAATTGTTAAGGAGGGATTTAAAGATGTTGTGTTAAGGTACCTCGGGGGCTTTTGGGTTACAATGGAATTTGTCTCCACAAAAGCTAAAGAAAATTTTCAAAGTCACAAAGGAGTGGGATCATGGTTTGCGGTTATCCTACCATGGCAAAAGACTTTCCAAGTAGAAGACCGTGTGGTGTGGATTGATATAGAGGGGGTACCTTCGCTGGCCTTTTCTCCAAAAAGCTTTGAGTTGATTGCTAAACGTTGGGGAAAGCTATTATATGCGGAAGATTCAAATGACAACAATCTATACCGCAAAAGACTTTGTATAATGACCTTAAAGCAAGAAATAATTATGGAGACTTTTAAAGTGATCGTGCAAGGTAAGATGACTGTGGTTCGAGCAAGGGAAGTGATAGGGTGGAACCCATGCTATATAGATGAAGATGAAGAAAGTGATGACGAGTCGTCCAAACATTCATTTGATGATAATACCATCTCTGCAGATGAATTAGAGAGAGAGGAAGATATTTTGGAAAGTATGGAAAAGGAATTTGCTGGAAGGAAGAAAGTACCAAATGTTTCGTTTTTTGAATATGGCAATGATGATAATTATAGGCAAGATGGAGATAGTCATATGGGGCCGAATATGTTGGAAGGGTTGGAGGGTAAAGTGGAAGAAGCTAATAAGGATTATCATTTGGAAGAGGGGGAGGTGGATCGACATGACATAACAAAACAAAGCTCTGAGGATCCTTTTCTTTTTTATGAATTACTGAATAGAAAGGATGTAGATGTGAAGGAGACGGTTGTGCCGGAATCTAATTCCAGTGTCACACCTATGTGCCCTCCGGGTTATACCCCTCTAGCAAATGATGGTGACAACAGTGAAGGGGAGAAGTCGGTTCACATGGAGAAAAAGTTCAATACGGTTAAAAATTTGGATGCAGTTAGTCATGTGGACGGTGGAAACAATGATAGCTCTCAAACAATAACCAAATCTTTAATTAGAGGTGATGATATTATGGAGCCCCATGCTTCGGCCCCAAGTGGTAACTGTGGTCAGAAAATGGAAGATATAGATATTATTGGTCATATGATGGGATACAAGACTACTAAAGTTAATGATGAGATGGTTGATCACCATGGGAGTAAAGAGTATTTTCAATGAATTTTACATCCTTAAATATTCAAGGACTGGGCCACAATCAGGCAAAAAAGAGATGGGTTTTTGAGTTATGTTCTAAGTTCAAGATTAACTTCTTGGCACTTCAGGAGACAAAGTTAGAAGTTGTTGATGATGTTTTAGTTCGGCAGTTGTGGGGTAATTCTCGGTACCAATTTGCTTGTAGCGGTTCTGTGGGTGCCTCAGGTGGAATTCTTTGTGTTTGGAATCCGGATATTTTTTTGAAAAAGCAAATGGCAGCTTCAGATTATTTTGTTATTCTTGAGGGTTTCTGGAAGCCTACTAACACTAATCTTATGGTTATCTCGGTTTATGCACCACAAGAGTTAAGTGAGAAAAAAATGCTTTGGGATTATCTTTCGCAAATTATCCTAAAGTGGAGAGGTGAAGTAATTGTTATGGGTGATTTTAATGAAGTGCGGGTAGAGGCGGAAAGATTTGGTTCTACTTTCCATCCTAGTGGGCCGCGTTTTTTCAATAATTTTATAGCCATGACTGGTCTCGTAGATATTCCTTTGGGTGGTTACTCGTTTACGTGGACTCATTCTACGTCTGGTAAAATGAGTAAGTTGGATAGGTTTCTTGTTTCTGAACGCTTATTGGATTTATGCCCGCATATTTCGGGGCTGATTTTAGAGAAACATCTTTCCGATCATCGCCCGATTTTGCTCCGTGAATCGGTGTTGGATTACGGGTCTACTCCTTTCCGGTTTTATAATTCTTGGTTACACAATGGGGATCTTGAGAAGATTGTGAGTGATTCGTGGGCTAATGATGGGGTTACAAATAAGAGCGCCATTGTACGCCTTAAAAATAAATTAAAAGCCCTTAAAAATCGTTTGAAAGACTGGGCCAAAGAGATGCGAAGTCAGAAAATTGGAGATAAGATGTTGCTTAAGGAAAAATTGAGGGATTTAGATAAGCGGGTTGATGACGGGGAGGGAGATGTTTTAAAAGAAAGGGGGGAAATTATGAGTAAAATCCTTGATCTTGATAAGCAGGAAGCAGCAGACTTAGCTCAAAAAGCTAAAGTCAAATGGGCTATTGAAGGAGACGAGAATTCGAAGTTTTTTCATGGCATTATCAATAAATCTCGGCGGCAACTTGCTATTAGAGGGGTCTTCTCTAATGGGGATTGGTTGGATAGGCCTAATCAAGTTAAGAAAGAGTTTCTTACTCATTTCGCTACTAGATTTTCTAAGCCAGATGCTTTTAGATTACAGTGTGATATGGAATTTCCTAAACGTTTGTCAGAAGATCAATCAGAGTTTATTCAAGGGGAGGTGACGTCTGAAGAAGTTAAACAGGCTGTGTGGGATTGTGGGGCAGAAAAATCTCCGGGTCCAGATGGCTTTACTTTTGAATTTATCAAAAGGTTTTGGGAGTTATTAAAGGATTTGGTGGGTGAGGCGGTTCAGGAATTCTTCAGGACTGGAATCTTTCCAGTTGGTTGTAATTCCTCTTTTATCGCTTTGATTCCAAAGGTGGCGGATGCTAAGTTTGTGAAGGATTTTAGGCCGATTAGTCTAATTGGTGCCCAATATAAAATTATTACAAAAATTTTGGCTAATCGGTTAAAACTGGTGATTGGGGATTTGATTAGTGAAGAGCAATCTGCGTTTGTGCATGGGCGTCAAATTCTAGATGGTCCGTTAATTTTAAATGAAGTGCTTTTTTGGTGTAAAATTAAGAAAAAAAAGGCTATGGTGTTTAAAGTTGATTTCGAGAAGGCTTATGACTCGGTTAGATGGGACTTCTTGGAAGATATCTTGGGACGCTTCGGTTTTGGAACGAAATGGTGTAGATGGATACGTGGCTGTTTGAAGACGGCTAGAGGCTCTGTGTTGGTTAATGGGAGTCCTACAGAAGAGTTTCAGTTCTATAAGGGTTTGCGCCAAGGAGACCCGCTCTCGCCTTTCTTATTCATTTTGGTTATGGAGACACTTCATCTGTCGTTTTTGAGGACTATCGTTCGCGGAGTTTTCACGCCCTTGACAGTGGGCAGTGGGTGTACACTTTCTCACTTGTTTTATGCAGATGATGCGGTGTTCATTGGAGACTGGAAAGAGGAAAATTTTACCAATATTGTGTCTATTTTGCGGTGCTTTCATCTCGCTTCAGGGCTGAAGATTAACATCCAAAAGTCGAAAATGTTAGGTGTTGGTGTTACGTTTACAGAAGTTGAGAGAGTGGCGGCCTTGGTGGGATGTGCGGCAATTAAAACTCCGTTTACGTACCTGGGGGTTCTGGTCGGAGGTTCTATGTCTAGAGCGAGTGCGTGGGAAGAGGTTGAGAAGAAAGTTAATGATAGGCTTTCTAAATGGAAATTGAAAACTCTTTCAGTTGGTGGAAGATTGACTCTTTTAAAGACAGTGCTTGGGTCCATCCCCAATTACTATTTGTCTCTTTTTAAAGCTCCGGTTGGGGTGATAAAAAGATTGGAAAATCTGAGGAGTCGGTTTTTTCGCGGAGTGGAGGGTACGAAGACAAAAAACGCGTGGATTGGGTGGAATAAGGTGTGTGCGGGTAAGGAAAAGGGGGGTCTTGGAGTTGGAAGCTATTTTGCTTTAAATAGGGCTTTACTTTTTAAATGGATTTGGAGATTTAAGAATAATCCAAGGGCGATGTGGGTGAAGGTGGTTAAGGCGATTCATGGAGAGGACGGTCTTCTAGGAAATTGCGATGTTTCTAAAATAGCCTCAGTGTGGCGGGATGTCGTTATTTCGACTAGAGATTTGACAAAGAATGGAATTGATCTGATGGGCTTTTGTAAAAAGAGGATTGGGGATGGTATGGATACTTTATTTTGGAAAGATAATTGGTTAGGAGAAACGTACTTCATGCGTAGGTTTCACAGATTATACAACTTGGAGGAGAATAAAAATGCCACAGTGGCTTCTAAATGCACGGGTTGGTGGGGTGATTCTTTTAGACGCTCGCCGATGGGGGGTATGGAGGAAGAGCAAAAGGGGGAGTTGGATAGAATTATGAAAGACGTTTATATTTCAAATAATCGAGACATTTGGCTTTGGGATTTGGTGACAGATGGTTCTTTCTCGGTTAGTTCCACTAGACGATGTATTGATGACGTGATCAATGGTGGTACGGGAGTGCCTACAAGGTGGATCAAGATGATTCCTATAAAAATCAATGTGTTTACTTGGAAGATGATGTTGAATGGCTTACCTACGAGATGGAACATGTCTACAAGAGGCATAGACTTGGAGTCTATCTTATGTCCGGTTTGTGGAGTTAAAGCTGAAGACATTGGTCATCTTTTTTTCGAGTGTAGTTTTGCTCAAGAGATTTTTACTAAAATTGGAAAATGGTGGGATTTAGTTTTACCAAACGATTGGTCTTTAGCGAATTGGAGGACTTGGCTTCAAGATTTGAGATTACAAAAGCTTACTAAAGAAGTTCTGGAAGGAGTGCTTTATGTGGCGTGGTGGTACATCTGGAGATTTCGGAACGATACAATCTTTGGAAAAACACTTCCTAAAAAGAGTGTTATATTTGATGATATTGTTGCTCAATCGTTCCTTTGGTGTGATAGTCGGTCTAAGAAAAAAATAGATTGGAACTTGTGGCATTTAAATCCTTCCTTAATTGTGATGTAATTGTTTTATTTCTGTGCTAGTTTTTGCTAGTTGCTCTTAATAAAATTCAGCTGTTCAAAAAAAAATTATGTATTATTTAGGAATAGATTAGATTTATTGTTCTAAAAGAAAAACTATTGCATTTATACACATTATACCATCGAAACACACATTTTGTTCAAAAATGACCCAATGGTTCGATGATATTTTTAGAACTCATAATGATTACAAATGCAATAGTTCAATGTTTGTTTTTTGAACAAAATGTGTACTTCGATGGTATAATATATTCAAATTTAGTAGTTCAATTGTTTTTTTTTTTTGAACTTATAAAATTTGAATGATATTTTTTGAACAAATTTGATACTTCATTACCCTTTTAAGTCATTTTCTAGTTATACAAATTGCTATCGATTTCCAAACCAAATTCGAAATTTACAAAAATTATCCTTCTATATTTTAGGCATTGTTTAGATATTTTTACATTTTTACATTTCAAAATATACGTGAACCAACATTCATTTCGAACAGCGAATTTATATCTTTCTATAAAATAGATTTTTGAAGACCCTAAAACAAAACAAAAACTTAAAAAATCGACTAAACTTCATCAACTTTGTTATGAGTTAAACAAGTATGTAATACTAAAAAACTTAAAAATATATATTTTCAATAGAGATCATTCAAAAAACAATGTCATAGTAAAAGAACAATGTTGCAATGATCAATCATTCATATTTGAGGACTAGTGGCGATCAAGATTTAGCGATCTAGATTGAGTAAGTAGAGAGAGAGAGAGAGAGAGAGAGCACTACGCAAAACCCCTACTGGGCATAACCTCTACTTCGCAAAACCCCTACTGCGCATTCCAATTCTACACAACCTCTCTTCTACACATCTCAACTTGTTCTCCTTTGCTTCTGCACAGTCCCCTTACTCTATACTCTAGTTCAGTATAATACTATCTTCAACGTAGAGGGACATGTTCTCGGTATGCATGGTATCTTTTCTTGATACACACGATGGATGGTAGGTCGAACTAGGAGTGACGTTTTAAGAATATGGAGGTTTATCATGACATGAAAATTTATGGTAAGTCCTTCTCGATTGATCTTCATAAGAATAGAGTATATGGGTGGTAATGTAAACCAGAAACCTCATGAATATGTGACGAATTTTCTAGATCAATTTCAAACAAAATATTGAAGGAATTTGTTGAGGAGTTTGGATTAGTGGCCAATGTTTACATTGCTAGAAATTTGTATAAGTTAGGGGGAGGTTTGCGTTTATTCTTTTTCTTAGGATGGATGATACTGATCGAATGATAAGAAGACTGTTCACTGTATGGGTTGATAACTATAATTTGTTTGCATCGATTGTGAGGTTCCCTATGGCTGGTATGAGTGTGAACCATAGGGGGATAAGTATGGTAGAAAAGGAGAGGAGCGATATGGGTGTTGTACCTTCCTTGAAGAAGGTGAATAACGTTGACCTTCATACCTTTGTTGCTATAGTAAAAGGCTGTACGCAAACTGTTGATAAACCGAGTGGACCATCTGTGAAGAATGAGAAAATCATTATGCTTCATCCTAATGACTTGCTTCATGTTTTGGATACCTCGTGTATCGTGCTAGGAAATGTGCAGGATATAAATTTAATTGCTAATCTCTATAAGGTGTAAATGAAGGAAGGATTCTCAGAGGTGGGAATGAAGTATATTAGAGGTTCTTGGGTGTGGATGGAGTTTGAATCAAGAGATATATGTGTGAAATTTATTTAGCATGGGCAGATGAAGTGGTATTTTACTGAATTCAAGCCTGTTACAAAGGAGTTTAGGGTCATGCATAGAATGGTGTGGCTAGATATTTATATGTGGCCTTTTTGTACATGGTTGGGTAAAGCTTTCAAGAAGGTTGCCTCCTTATGGGGTGAGGTAGTCTTCATTGATGATAATATCCATAAGATATTGTCTAAAGGTAGAGTTTGTGTTAAAACCAACATTATTGATCATATGTTGTAACATACTTAGGTATGTATTTTTTATTCAAAATTTCACGTGCATGCCCGCGAGATCTCTTATTGGATTCCTACTTGGATTAAGGAAGAATATTAATAAATTAACCAAAAGGGTGAGGAAGAGGAAGACATTCTTGAAGAATGAGAGATTAGGGATGGTGGGGAAACCATGGTTGATATTTCTAACCGACATGTACTGGTAAGAAGATAAAATAGATCAATATGATGGATGGTGATCATGTGCTTGAACAAGTTATCGAGTTCAAGCTAAGAGAAAGGGGGTAGTTTTTCTTCCATTTTGAAATTTTTGGGCTTTGGGGTTGTAATATTTAATGTGAAGAATGATCTCCAGGCAGACAATATGGAGTTAGTAACTAGAGAGTTACTTGCTGGTGGGTATAAACCACAAGATGGAGATGGTATAAAGCATGATATTAGTCAGCATGTCTAAGGAGGAGTTAGTCTGATTCATGGGTCCATGCATGATGTCAAGGTGGATGGTGATAACTTGTTAAGGGGGACCCAGGCCATCCTCATCATCTATCTCGACCACGATAGAGTTAAAAAAAGATCTGGCTACTAGGCAGAAATATAGTAAGGGTGAAGTATAAGGGATGTCGATAATTATCAATTTTGTTAAGTTTATTGAGATGTGTGCTTCATTTGGATATGGCATGTAGAGTAGTAAAATTGACTTAACTAAGCTACTATATTGTATGGGTGGTGCGAATGTAGATCAATGAATATTATGTTATTTAATTGTTGTGGATTATGGGATTATGTTAAACACCATATCATTAATAATCTTTGTTCTTCTATGGGATAAACCTTCTGGGTTTACAGGAGTCCCTGTTGATCAGGATGGATTTGATGAAACTGAAAGGGGTGTGGGTAAATTATTAGTTCTAGTATGCTACTAGTAGTTCTTGAGGGAGATTTAGTGGGATTATTTCTATGTGGGATTCTTTGGTCTTTGTGAATAAACAATTTATTTTTTTATTATTCAGTTCTAATTGTGGAAGGGGAATGGGTGTATTACAAGATGCATTGTTTCATTGTTAATGTTTATGCTCCTCAGTCTGAAGTATTAAGAAGAGAGTATGGGAGTATATTTGCAATTTTAAACTAAATAATCAGGGGACTATGTGGTGTTTGGGGATTTTACTGCGGTTAGGAGCTCTTCAGATAGGATGGTTTGGGTTTTATGCAAGGTAGTGCTGATAACTTGACAACGCCTAGTGATATCAAGTATTTTAGGCGTTATTGAGCCCTGTTCTTGATAAAATTATATCAAATATGTCTGGGTATTCTCACTTTTCGTACGAGGACTTGTTTGGAGAAAAGAATAGAAACAGGGACTAAAAGCGTGCAAAAGGAAGAAGTTGGGAAGGAATGAGAAATCAAGAGAACTCGTACGCGCGCCGCGGGAATCAACCATGCGCGCCGCGGGCTTAAACCGGTGGAACACATTCAAATGCCGAAGAAAACGGGAAAAGATAAGTACGCGCGCCGCGGATTTCATTTCTGCGCGGCGCGGTTGCGGGAATTTTGCAAGTATAAATAGATGCATTTCCAGCCGAAAACCCTAGCAAAGAACCGGGTGTAAAGTCGACCTTGAAGCTCTTTGACTCCAGGATTTCATTTCAGCAAGCTCACGATTGGTATTTTATGTTTTTGGCTTTAATTTCATTTTAGTAGCAAATAGTCTTTGTAGCTAAAGTCCTTGGGAGTGACAACCACTGACTTTGAGCACTTAGGTTTCTGTTTTAGAAACATTTGGTTACTGTTTTTGTGATTGGAACTCAGTTTTGGTGAATGAAAAGCATTTGGTTACATTTAATCTTAGCTTTTCGGTGTTTTGGATGTTTGTGTTTGGTTTGATTGATTGTGTTTTGGATATTGTTTTGGACCTTGTTAGGACTGTTTTTTCTTAGCTGAAATCAGTAGCTAATTAGGTTATTTGGTAAGCATTAAACCTTGGCTAGTAACTGTTCAGTAGGACTTTAACTAGTAGCTAGTTTATGCTTTGCTTGGCTTGGTTAGTTTGGATGCCTTTGATTGCTTCTGAATCAGAGATGTACTTCTGATTTCAGAAAGTGACTAGGTCATTTGGACATAGCTTAGCTTGGCTTGAGTGTTTGATTATTGTCTCAATTGCTAGTAATTAGGAAAATAGAAACCAGATCCTCCGACTATAGCTGTGACACTATTAGTTGGTAATCTCTCATCTAGCCTAACCACGAAGCTCCTGTGGATCGACCCTGACTACCGCTATACTAGTGTGTGTTAGGTTTTCTCTTATTTTTGACCGCACGACGACCTAGGGGTGTCACAACTTCATTACGTTCATTGATAATGCTATGTTGTGGGAGCATCCAATGGATGGTTATGCTTTTACTTTTATTAGCCATGATGGGGACAAGTAGAGTAAACTTGATATATTCTTGGAGACGGAAGAGGTTTTGGATTTGTTTCCTATTATTGCAGCTACATCGATTGAATGTCTGGTTTCAAATCATAGAGTGATTTTGTTGAAACATGATAACCAAGACTATGGACCTATTTTGTTCAAACGGTTTAATTATTGGCTTGATATGGAAGGGTTTGATGATATGGTTAAAGAGGCTTGGATGAATAATGATAATGGGGTTGTGGTGATCGAAAAGGGTAGGAAGGGGGTGTCAGGCATTAGGGTGTCAGGCATTATTAATTTCAAGAGTAAGCTGAAAAGGCTTAAAAACAAATATAAAGAATGGCATAAGAAGGCCAAGAGAGGAATGAAAATGAGAAAATGGTTTATATGGAGAAGTTGAGAACTATTTATGTTTTTTGACAAAGAATATGCTTTTGATCAGGACAGTGTGGAGAGACAACTGGTGTTGAGAAAGTTGCTAGATCAATAGAAGATATTTAGTACAGATTGGGTGCAGAAAGCTAAAGTCAAATGGGTGTTGAAGGAGATGAAAATACAGGTTTTTCCATGGCTTGTTGAAAACAAAGAGAAGGCAACTTACTATTAGAGGTACTAAATGTCATGGTTATTGGATGCTTGATTCGTGTCAAGTCAAGAAGGTGTTTTATAAATTGTTTCAACACAAGTATCAAAAGTTTGAGGTTTCTCGTGTGGTAAACCATAGCTCACGATTTTCTTCTCTGGGGAGTGAGAAGCAACTTAATCTGGAAAAGGAGTTTTCTATAGAAGTGAAACAGGCTATCTAGAGTTGTGGGAGTGATAAAGCTCCGTTTCTGGATGGGTTCAATTTCTCTTTTATAAAGAGATATTGGTAGTTTTTAAAGGATGACATTATGATATTTGTCAAAAAAAAAAATCCATAGTACCTCTGTTATTGCAATTGGTTCATAACACGTATTTCTTAACTTTGATCCCTAAGAAAGAAAGTCATTTATTGGTGAATGATTATTGACGTATTATCCTCATAGGGTCCAATATAAGATTGTAGCTAAGGTGTTGGTTATTAGACTTGCTGTAGTTGTCGATAAGTTGGTAAGTGGGGAACAATCAACTTTCATTAAAGGTCATCAACTTTTGGATGGCCCTATGATTTTAAATGAGCTTGTGGAGTGCTTTATAAAGAATAAAAAAAACTTGCTGCTTTTCAACATTGATTTTGAAAAGGCTTATGATTCCATATCTTGGGTTTATTTTGATACTATGTTGGAGTTCCAACAGATAACGTTTATCAATTATATCCTATATAAGTTTTAGCGTTATGGGATCCTTTAAACAGCATGTTGTTAAGTTGCCATGTCTGATCATCTATGCCTCGGTTCTCTTTTTCCTAGGTGACCTTTATCACAAAAGATTCCCGATCAAATCATCCTACTTGTGATACATGTGGATTAGACAACAACTAGCGGTTATGTGACCTTTATCTCACTTGAAGTGTAAAACCACCTCTACCATCATAAGGCAAAATCCAAGCGGTTAGGTGACCTTTATCATGACGACATTGATTTGCATTTTGAAAAGGGATTTTATGTTTTCAATCAAGTTTTGAAAACAATTAGGTATCATGTATATTGCATGCGCTCAATTAACACGGTAGCTTTTATATTTACTTTGATAAACCATATTCCTCATCTAATGGTTCTTTATAAAATCTCTATTTTATCAACTTTGAGTTTGTGATCAATTAGATTATTAGTAATTGCATACAACGGTTTGAGTATGGTCACAACATTAACTATTTTAGTCCTATAATAAACTTCTTTAATTATATAGACTAGGAGTTTGTGTAACTTATTAAAATCTCCATTTTAATTCTTTACCTTTTGAAAAACTTTGACATTTTGAGTTTTATCATAAAACCATTTAGTTTATAAAAACTTATTTTTGCATCTTATGTTGAAAAATGTCATTTTTGAAAATAACAAACTCATTGATGATTTATGTTTTATTATCTACGTTTTCTAGCATGAAAATCCTATTTTCATACACAAACATAATAATAATAACATACAATCAACACTAAGGATGAGAATCGGTCCGGACCCGGACCGAGAACCGAAGAACCGAGAACCGATTTTATAGGAAACGAAGAACCGGGAACCGAGCCGAATACCCCGGTTCCAATTCCTACCGGTTCCAGTCCGGTTTCGGTTCCGGTTCGGTTATACAAGTAGTGTGGTATTAAGAAATGTGTTCGGTTCCGGACCCGGCCCGAACAGGACCGAGAACCGAAGAACCGAGAACCGATTTTGTGGGAAATGGAGAACCGAGAACCGAACCGAATACACGGTTCCGGTTCCTATTCGGTTCCGGTTCCGGTTCGGTTCCCGGTCCAGTCCGGTTCTCCGGGTCAAAAGCTCATCCCTAATCAACACATACATGTATAGGTGTATAAATCAGGCCATCTAGTTTTTATTTCATGTAAGCCACTACATGAAATAACAAGTCCATTTCTAAGGGACATATAGTACTAAATAAACTTCTAAATGTTGTTTCTAGAAACTCTCACTTGCCAAATTGTCTTATATTATATTATAAAATATGTTCCACCCTTGTATTTGACCTATAAGTGAGAAACTATTTTTTTGTTTCTCGCTCCCAAAGCCGAGAGCAGGGGGTTGTTGGGCAGAAAATCGTAGTTCTTGCTCTTTGATCTTGTGGCCTCCATCTTCGTGTCTTGTTATATTTTAAAGTATATACACTAGTCTAATACTAATCTAATACTTACAAAATGAAACAAATAAAGAAAAATGGCTATTTACTATTATAAATCTTTTTAATAAATAAATAGTTACAACTATATCGAATACAACACAACACATGTCAAGTTTTGGTCCATGGCTTCTTTATATACTAAAACATACATACATACAAAAGTCAAAAACAACACTTTGTTTTTTTAAAGCAACTTTTAAGTAACCAAATACATGCAAAATGATTGGTCACATAAAATCACAAACATCAGCATGCAAGTTGCCAAAGAACCCATGCAAGGATTCTCACATAAGATGTAGAACATACATGGCTTCCAAAAACCAAGTTTATCTTGTTATCTAACATGCATGTAACTATGACTCTGATACCAATTGTGGGGAATCAAGTATTTGTTCAAAAGGGTTTCTCAAAAGAAGAAAAAGGCAACGGAAGAAAAAGATATATTTTGAAAAAAAAACAATAAAAATGATTTGTATTCCCAACCCAAGATCAAATGCTACATGCATGAAAAGAATAAACTAACAACCATAGGGGTTTTTAGAATTAAAACCTTTGTAGCCTCTTGATTTAAACAAGTTAGATGTTGATGAGGAGGACCAAAGTAGCTCCTCTCTAAAGCTAATCCACCAACAAACCCTCCACTATGCATATTATACTTGGTTGCTAGACCTCTACTTGTGATAGTGGTTGAATATCTTAAGCTTGAAAGTTAAAACTAAATTTTAACTTTAAGAGAGTTCATCAAAGTTCTATTTTCTCCTAAACTAACTTTTAGAGAGAGAGAAACTAGAGAGCGTGAGAGTGAGAGAGAGAAGAAAGGTCCAACTAGTTGTTCATTTTTTTTCTCAACATCTCACACCTATTTATACCACATGTAAGAACCCTTGGTCATATTAAGAGTGCACATGTATTGGTTGAAAAAGGAGGCGATGATCCATGAATGGATCATACTCTTCACCAACCAAATCTCTTTTGGTTAGACAAAACCCACTTACACAAATTAAGTGTGTCATAAACCAAAGAATATTTTATAAAAGTTTCTAGAAACTCTTTATAAAATATAAAACTCGCTTTTTATAAGTATAAATAATTTTTAATAATATGACTAAAACATTTATAATCATATTATATATATATATATATATATATATATATATATATATATATATATATATATAAACATTTAAATAAATGGATCTATTAAACTTATTAATATCATTTAACTTCTTAAATGATATAAGTATTTACCTTAAATACTTATACTCTTTTTTATTAATTCATAATTATATGAATTTGAATTTTATCACATTAAAATTCAAAGACACAAGTATTATGGTCATTTTAATATGAAACTAATTTTCATAAAGTAATCACTAGGATACTTGATTTATTATTGGTTTGGCCCTTTAGGATGATATGTCTATTGTAAATATCATTCTAAAATGATACTTGAGCATATAGTTCTAACGGTTCTGTGAAAGCAATTTCATCATTTTTCATTTTCTCCATATCAAGAGTAGTAGGACATCCCGTAACAGTAATTTCTCCATGTGCACATTCAGTGTCATCAGCTCTAGGAGTAATGGCAGGCACCTGAGGTCCTTGTTCTACTGATCTCCATATGTCTCATCGTTGTCTTTTAAGATAGTTACTCATCCTTATTATCTAGTGATGATATTCCTTTGCAATAAGGATCGGGGCTTCCGTAGAGCTACCAACACTGTTAATGACATTTATATAATATTGTTGCATTTTGAAAGCTTGTTTGAAATAACGAAAGTAAGCAGGGTGGTAAGAAGGTTGTATAACATCAACATCTTAGAAAGTGCAAGAAACTAGAAGTTCTTAAACACTAATAATCCAAGTTAAAGTTCGAACAACCACCAAGGCTATGATACCCATTATTGGAGAACAGATTGAGCTCAACAATAGCAAAACAAGTGAAGTGTCGGAATGTTAAAAGGTATGGCCATAGCCTATTATTTGCAAAAGTAAAGATAAATATAATACAATAGTACAACTGATCAAGATATCAAATCTATGCATTTAATATTGCATTAAATGCATCTACAACATTTGTCATACTATTGAATGTTCCATCTTCTAAGAAGTCAAACTTCTAAACGAACGATTTCTTTCTAACTCTTTAATCAACTTCACCTACTGAATTGATTCTTCATGAACCATTACAAGTCTGTCTAACCTCCTCATACTCTTGAATTTTTTAAACTTCTAGCGTTCTAAAGATTACAGTTACTCGTTCACTTGTACTTTGACAACCTACTAAATGCTCTGATAAGTCATGTTGATTTTGAGTTGACTTATTTGCCACAAAAATCTAATAGGTGGGAGTTATGGTTTAGTCGGAAGTGATCGATCATCATCTGCGACCTTGATTCTAGGGTTTCATTGTTTCTTTCGATGCTATATTGTTGTGAGGATATTACTTATACAATTAATATGGTTGTGGTGTGGGATGATGTCGACTAAGGATTGGGAGTGGGGAATTAGGAATCGAAAATCAAGGAGTATCCATCCTAGTGGCACAACTAACAGGGGGATTAACCCTAATCATTATGTAGTGGAAGGCTTAACAAAAACTCTTTACATTATGAATTTTCCAACTAATTTGTCTGCAATAATATAATAGTGGTAACTATATGAATAATATGGGAGTATGGTAGATGTGTATATGGCTCGTAAATTTTCAAATATAGGTACACGGTTTATGTTTATCAGATATATTCGTGTAAAAGATGCTGAAACATCGTCTTCTAAAATCAGAACTATTTGGATTGGTAGCTATCACATGTTTGCATTGAATGCTATATTTAGGAGAAAAGATACGAACAAGATAGATGGGAAGGGAAGTAAATCGACCCGACAATAGACTAGCGACTCTTTGATTTTCCCCGATCTTTTTAAAACCTTCACCGATGAATGTCATTCTTCCATGTTGCCTAAAATTGTAGAGGATGTGGTGACTACACAAGATTGGCTATACCCGAGGAAACATAATGATATGTGACTCGATGATTAAGTAAAATGTAATTTGATATTGTAAGAGGGTCGGGTTAATGGGTTAGTCATTCATTGATTCGATGGATATGCAGTATGGATTTGATTATTCAAAACCCCGAGGATTATTGGAGCTGGGTGTTTCAGGTTTTCAAATGTGTTAAAAGGGTTTGGATCAATGGTGATTTTCTCCAAACCCGCCTCATTGGCAGGCCTAATTGTGGAGATAGTTTGCATGGCAAACATAGTGGGTTCTCTGGTCTTATCGAAATGCCTTGGTGTTCCAGACTCATAGCATAGGAAAGACTCCAATTTTGATATGATTGTTTGTATTCCGTTAATTGGTTTTGTTATAGGAACTCCAAGGCTTCTGGTAATTGGATTGATTGATTAAAAAAATCCAAATCCACCTTAATTTTGTATATTTTTTTTCTTGCTAGCCTCTAATAAAATTTAGTCGTTCCAAAAAAACTATTATTACTTTACATATATTCGATCTCATTTTATATTTGCAACTAGCTAATCAACTAGTCTTTTTATCAAATATTATTTTTATCAGCTAGCAACTATCTTTCGGTTATTAAATAGGTTTTAACTATCAGCTAACTTTTCAATTAATCTGTCAAACCTAGTCATAAACAAAGTGTGTTACTTTGTAAGAAAAATGTTATACAAGTATTGATGGTGGCAATTCAACTTGATCTAATTTTGTTATGCTAAATCAATTACTCAGTTTCTACATAATTTTAAAATAAGTAGAAAAGTTAAATTTCTTTTTTCATAACCTATATTGTCTGAGTTTGGTAGAAGAAGACACTTCCAAATCGGGCCATTCTCTTATAATTATATCATATCATAAAAAAAATAACAGGAAAATCAATAACATGCGTGGTTGTTAATGACTTAATGATATCAGTTATAAATTTTGGTAACATCTACCAAATAGTTTTTCAATATTCTTATATCGAGTGTTAAAACACTACACGTGAATTCACAATAGTTGTTAAGAAAATTTTTTGGTGGTGGCAAGTTAACCTCGAACCACTAACTTGCTTTTTTTTGTTTTTTTTATCATACTTGCATTCTTATAATCAGGTTAATTACTTCACCTTTGTCTAATTATAAAACTTCATGTATTTTATTTATGTGATATTCTTCTATCTCATGCAAATTGCATGTTTAATTTAACATATAAAACTAAAGTTATCGGATAATTTTTGGATGTGCGGTGGTTTATTAAATTGTGTAGATTTGGGGTGGATGACAAATATGTGATGATGGTGTACGGTGGTCAATGGTGGTTGTGTCACCAGCTGTATGGTTGGTGGAGGATGGTAGTGCCCCCGAGATAATTGGTGGTGGTCTGAGGGTGGTAGGCCACTATCATTTCCGTCTAACAAAACCACGTTAACATGTTTAATAATTATTTTTATAGACTTATAAAATTGAATTACTCACCATGACAACTACAAAGCTAATAATTTTTTCCATTGTATGTTTTGCCATTATGCAAAATATATTTTTAGATGCTTAACCTCATAGGAATCGGATATACAGTAAATTATAGATTTGGTCTCTGTGGTAGACACATTTTTACACTGTCAACCCATCTTTTTAAATTCCACATCCAAGGTCACTGTGGTGGCAAAAAAAATTACTGATTTGGTCACTGGCCATGTAAAAAGAGCAAACTGTCCTTTTTAATTTCTTTTTAATTTTTTTAATTTTTTATAAATTATGTAATTAAAAATATAAAAAAAATACATCCCATACTCGACTACCCTTGAAATTTGTCTTCTTTTTCTTGATCGGACACCAATTCCGTCGATCACCACCCAAACCCGCCACCAGCCACCAATTAACGCCCACTAACATTTTCCGGCGCCGATCGTTCTCCTTCACCTCCAACATTTCAAAT
This sequence comes from Cichorium intybus, assembly GCA_023525715.1. NCBI lineage: Eukaryota > Viridiplantae > Streptophyta > Magnoliopsida > Asterales > Asteraceae > Cichorium > Cichorium intybus. The sequence continues at coordinate 149,556,717 of CM042009.1, read as the reverse complement.
GCATTAGATGGAGGAGTCAAAATCGTGGTTGTGGGCATTACGAACATATTCTGGGAGACTAATTTTTTCTTCATATGATAGCGTTTGATTTATAGGATAAATACGAAATCGATTTTTTTTTTACAATTCTGTGTGTGATTGATCAGATCTCCCCAACAATCATCAGTGTGGGTTCCCGCCTTTGGTTGATTTCAGGTTCTGACATGGAGAAATGTGATTGATTTCAGGTTCTGATTTAGGTTAATTTATGGTTTTCGATTCTGAAATCGGGGGTGGTGATATGCTTGATTGCAGGAGATCTGATTCACATCATCGTTTACCGATTGCTACTCAAAATCCCCTTTCAGATTCACCAAATCATTTTTGCTATTTCCATAGATTTCTCGTTGTTCAATGTCGGTAAGCTCTTTCTTTACAAATGCATTTACTCGTTCCGATATGTAATTTTGCCGAAATTAATTGTCGTCGGAATCAAAGAAGACGAACTCAGGCGGGAATGAGAATTGAGCAATGAAGTTTGGATCTAAAATCGATTTGAAGCTGCAATCAATCTGAGGCCCTGATTCGAAAGCTTCAAGGGAGATGATGAAATGATAATCAGATCCCGAGTTCTTCTTCTTCCGACGACCTGTTCCAACCGGCATGCTCCTTTGTAAAATCAACTGTGGTTTATTTGCTGGGTGGGTGGGTTTTACCTAGCTAGGTAAATGTCTTCCAGCAGTAGGTACAAGTCCTTGTAGCACAAGTCAAACCACAAGGGAGAGAGGGAGAGAGACCATGTAGTGGGGGTAGGAGGGTGGGTTGGGGTATATCTTTATTTTAATTTTAATTGCTTAAAATTAGGATGAATTAAAAAAAATCCAAAAAGCAATTAAAAAGGGCATGTTGGTCTTTTCAAATGGACCACGTTATCTTTTGGCTACAACAGGGACCAATTCTGTAACCTTTTGGCATCACAAGGACCCTGGATGTGGGATTTGAAAAGGTGGACTAGTAGTGTAAAAACGTGTCAACCACATGACCAAATCTTTAATTTACTATGGAATATATGTAAATATATAGTGTATATTCATGGGGTGGTGATATTTTTATTTATGTTTTTTTATCCATACATTTAAAATAAAAAAGTTTTGACTTTTATATATTTTATTTTAAATGAAAAGAGAATTATGATGAGGGTATAAAAAACATAACACCTATATTTTAAGTGAATGAATAAAAAACAAATGGAAATATCACCTCTTGTATCTATAAGTATCCAGTGTTAAGGTGTATAATTACTTTCCTAGATTATAATATTGGCTTACGATCCATTTAGTTAACCTGGTTCTTCATATATTCAAAGATATTGAATGGAAAAGCATGTTGACCTTCCGTTATGGTATCAAAGATCGACGTTGTTTCTTCTATATTTCTTCTATTTTGCACGTGATTGCTACGGTCCCCTTCTTCCCTAAGCGAATTCTTGTTGTTTATTTCCTTATTCATGATGTTAGAGTCAACATCCACCTCATTTGCTATTTTTCATTTTAAGACAAATGTATCCATCACTATTAAGATTGAAAAAGTCAATTACATATCGTGGGCGGAGTTCTTCAAAATACATCGTACTTCCCATCACCTTATAGATCACATAATTTCATCGGAAAAAAAACAAAAAATAAAGCTCCTAACTACCAACGAGGAGTAGGAGTTATCATAACCTTTAGGCCTCAACAACGCACTTCTTCAATGTATTTATGTCATTTTACCGTGTGACTTGTTGCGCACTATTATGAATGTGACTCCATGACCATGAATGCTTGTAATTGTTTAAGGGGCATATTCCAAGACTATAACCATTATAGGTTGTGACTATTGAGTATGAATTCTCTCACACCAACATGACATATTTTTCAAAGACTTTTCCTATTTCCAGTGTCTCAGGATCTTATTTGACCAACTTAAAGGCGTTGGTCATCGATTTCGAATAATCAACTGGCTCTTTGAAAGGTATCGAGTCTCAAATGTGATTATAAGTTGGAACCTTTATTTGGCAAGAAAACCTCTTCCACCATTCTATAAATCTCATTGCATGCTTATTTTTGAGGAAGTTAGACTGAATTAGAAGATTGTGGTAGGTAATCTACACATATGATGATCATTCTATTTATTGTAATATTTCACATAACCATCCTTACCACCTTAAGAAAAGTGGCAACAACAAGCATAACATAATTCATGGTGATAAGTTTGGTAATGGTTGTGACGGTAGGAAATTCGGCATGGACATGGAATCAATCAACAGTCGTTGCTGTGACCTACAAGACAACCACATTAACTAAGTCAAAGATACAAGTGGCCTTTCATGCCATAGGCCATCCCTATTTACCTTAACCAATGATATAATGGTTCAAGCCCAACGATCCATTGGGTAGCACCAATAATTGCGAATACTTGGGCTACAACCTCTACATGTGTATTCGTCAACCACTTCACAAGTTACTCCCCAAATGTTAACTAAAATTTAGACATCAATATGTACCTCTAGGCATAATTCTTATGATGCAAATATATATATAAACATCAAAGCTACAAGTCATATGACATATGATATATGAGAAACTACCTATCATATGTATAGCTAGTGATGTAAAAATAACCTTAACAGATGATTAATTGATACCAAGGAGCTTGGCGTCCATTCAGCAAGTACTATCTAAACTATCTAAGGTAATCCGTCACCAAAGTAAATCAAGATCTGGCTAAATCGGTTAAAATCGGTCAAAGTAGGTCTAAGCCAGTCAAAAAGTAAAACAAAATATAAAATAAATAACTTATTATGTTATTGTATTGCTAATATTTAGTTTTTATAATTAAAGTCCTTCATAATTTAGAGTCCTCGATTAATCCCCACCTAGGTCGATTAGTCCCTAGTCCCTAGTCAACTAGCCAACTACCACCTAGTATTTTTACCACCTTGTGTATCACAATACATAGTTAGATCATTTTTAATGGAATCGTAGCATTTCATCAGAAACTATCAATCATTTGTATAGCAATACATAGTAAAAGCATCTTGTCTCAATACACTTTTCATGCTATTTGATCTTTCATCATACCTATTCAATTCCAAGAATTGCATTTACATTTTGCTTCAAACCTCATAACGATCGAATGAATATATTAATATCATAAGTTGGCTAACTACATATTTATTACTTTGCAGTTGACTTGTAATTCTTCATAATGATTGTGAATTACCATAGAGTAGATCATATTAAAAAAATTCTATTTGGAAGTTGTACATTTCACAGTTATTGTATTAAGGAAATTCACTAACAATTATTTTCATGTACTTCTATTGAATTCTTTCTCATACTTGTAGAATATTAGGGGGTATTCCTTACTTGTTTATTTCCCATTTCCGCAATAACTTTTCTAATTTATCCTTTAAGGAAATGTAATTCCATTTTGAAAAATACCCAACCAATATACTCCTTCACTTTTTTTATACTAATTGGTTTTGGAGGTCATAGCTTCTCATTACTTTCTTATTTGAGTACGTTGTGATTGGGAGATATTGTGCACAAATCCTATGTCTTCAAAACCAACTTATGGACCATGAGATCATGCTGACTAAGACTCACATCTACTGTGATAACACAAGTGTCATACAAAGCACTCCTAATCCTACTAAAAAGAGTCAAAACTACTAGGCCCTAAAATGCAGAATTATTCAGAGGGTATGTCTATATACACAAATAATCAATTTATAAGTAAGAGTACCACATACATGTTGATCTAGTGGTTGAATATTAGAGAGGTATTGCTCAAAATAATACATCAGCTACTTTCAGAATCAAGTAGCGAATTGCCACAAATGGGGAGCATGTTGAGACACAAGTTTTGTTGTGGTAGTCTGGAACATCCAAGATGGGCTTCACGAAGAATAGCATTTTTGGTAATACCAAAATAGGTAGAGCTTCAGAAAAGCTCCTCTAGTATACGATATAGGATGAGCAGAAGTGCGACTAACCTAAGGCTTAGGTTAGTGGAAGCAGACGATTATAACTGATTGTCACATGGGCTCTCATACATGTCTTTATGTTGTTTTCTGTTTCCACCACCGACATACTGATTTGTGTGTCTGTGTTTATATGTGTGTGTGTGTGTGTGCTTGTGTGTGTATGTGTGTGTGTGTGTGTGTGTATATATATATATATATATATATATATATATATATATATATATATATATATATATATATATATATATATATATATATATATATATATATATATATATATATATGCTTCTGTGTGTGTGTGGAGGATGGAGAGTATTTTCAATAACATTTTTAAGCTCTTTTTTCGTCTCGTAACAATTGAGTTTGATACTTTCTGATCAATCTACTAAACATATTTATATCTTTTTTCTTATTGTCCATACAAGTTTTTGCATATGTTTGTCATTAATTCATATTAACAGAAATTTAAAATGACCATGGTTTTAGATGATAAAACATAAGGTTAAAAAGAAGAATTGAGATAGAATGACTAAATTTTTAAAATTAGAGAAACTTACTTTGATTTATATTTAATTGGGTTTTGGATACTTAAATGTTATGAAACCAATATTTGATAATCTAAGATGAAATCCTTAAGTTAAGAATGTTAATAGATGCCATTGTGAAATTGTAGAATAAGATACCAAAAATGTCAAATCCTTGTAATTTAGTAGACAAAAATTATGGAAATTTTAAGTATGAAAGACTCAAACTCTGTTTTATGAATCTTGGATTCAACCATGCCTTGATTTAGTTAGGATTAGAAATGTTAAGAATGTTATTGTGTTGGTTTTTAGTAAAAGGAGTGCAACATTTTTATTTTGCAGTATTTTAGTTAGGTTAAAGAAATAAAACTCTTAAGTGAAGGACTAGTTATGCCAATATACCAAATTTGAAAAGTTAAACTTCTTTACTCACTGATTTTGGAAACTAACGACTTGGCTACTTGGTAAGAAATTTGTATGGTTCTTTTTTAATCTAAAGAATCCTTAAAGATTGAATTAAATTATTATAGAAGAGGAAGTGCTAGAATCAAATCCTTATGGTCAATTGTCGGTATAATCCTCACAAGATCTTCTTCTATGGTCGAGTTATGGTTTGGGGTTTTTCCTCAAATCCAATTTTATACCTTGTCTAAGTGTTTTAATGTTGCTTCCAGTGATTTTTAGTTAATTATTCATTAATATACTCTCATTCTTCTTGTTCATGACTTAATCTAGTGTTTAAATGGGTTTTTCAAAACTTCAAAGCTCTAACGATGGTGGAATATGATTCTGAGTTTAATCTGACGAAATACATGTTGATTATAAACTTTTTTGGTCTCTTAAAACTAAACTCAAACTATGAGATCCATTACTTGTTAGGAATTTCACTGATAGATTTGATGTGGATATTTCACTTTGACTTGGTGTTTCATTGGTGGAGTAAGCTTCATCTACGACTAACTATCTTTTTACACCCTAAAACCTCTTTGAAAATGTCATAATTAATCACTAATTAAAGAAATGAAGTCCAAGTGGTTATGATCTAGGTTTTTTAAATAAATGGTGAGATTTTGAAGCTTAAATGACCTTTATGGAAAATTTAATGGAGTTTTGTTGTTCAAATCCTTGGATCATCACACTTAAGGCATGAATCCTTATGTAAATATGTTTTTGGAAGATTAAAATCAAGTATTAATATGATTAAGTGTAAATTTTTAAGCTTTATGTTGTTAAATCTTATGTGAATGTTTAAATCATGTTAAATGTTTTCACTACTTGGTGTTGTTAAGCTTATGTTTTTATGGTATTTTACAAGTCTTATGAAAGTCTTTGATATTTAAAGCTTATGTTTAAGCACATACATTTCATGGCACTTGTTTGTGATTAAATTGCATATTGTGCATGGATTGAATGTGAAATGAATACTAGTTAAAGATTTTCAAGACACATGATGTTCCAAAAATGGGATCAGCAGTCTATTGGGATGGAACCTTCCCTCATGAAGTAAATATTTTTTTATTGTGATGTAATTATAGGCTAATTTTTTCTTCCTATTTTGGTCAGCTTGGAAAGGTCACTTAAGTTGGCATGGTCCATTATATAAGGACCCATTATGAGTGAAAACCCCAACTAGTGATCATTTCCAAGTTTTTAATAAAACAAGAGAGTTACCAAAATTGGTCACTTTAATATATGATTTAATTATTTAGTGATGTTTTAGGATGTTAAATGATGTTTAAACATGTTTTGGGTGTCAATGGATCACTTTAAGTCATTAGAACTAAAAGGGTTTAAGACTAGGAATGAATTGGACTTAAGGTTTTGGCTTGAACTTGCTTGAAAAACACTTTTGTTCATCAAACATGTTCACTATACTTGCACTTGGTCAAGATGGATTTTCCATTGAAAATCTACGTGGTCGAGTGGATCCATAAATGTACAACCTTAATTTGTAACTTTTTCATATGAAGTTCAAATCATGTCTAGTTTTTGCCTATGTTCTTCCATGGTTATATGGATGATATAAATGGAATAAAATAATATGTTCAGCATTAAGAAACTTAATTAGGGATTAATGACTTAACTTGTGTTAATCTTAGGTGACTGCTAAATACTCCAATTACATAGGGATTGAAGTAAGGTTTGCTCTATAACTTGAGGTGAGTAAATAGCAAAAGTACATGTCCCTGCTACTATGTTTTGAAACATTTTCTTCTAGAACATACTTTTGTTCTCTTGATTGTTATGTAGCTATATTATGTAACTTGTTGCATTCATGAAAAATAATTTTAGAAATGTTTTCATTGGGGAATGTAAAATTGGATTTTGAACTTGTTTAAGCGTCATATATGTTTATATAACTTAGGATGGTTGACTTAAGTGTTCTCAGTAATTTTGGGGAAAATCCCCATTTGTTGACCTTCGTGGGTGTTCATTGATCTTCGTGGTCGTTTGTTGACCTTTGTGGTCGTTTAAGCACAAACGCTTAGGGATGGACTTTGTTAACCCATTCCATGGAATCATCTGATATGACACATGTTTCTTAAATGTTGACATTCGTGGTCGAGTTGGCTTCTATCATGTTTTGAGTGTGATGTTGCTACTTTTTTAAGCTAGCGACAATCGGTTTTGGGTATGATGCTACTACCTGGTTAATGTCATGGACCGTCGAGACCTAGAAAGAAAGGGAATTATTTTGAGTTTAGAGAACTTGGGTTGGGATATTCAGAAGCATGTTCATTTCATTGTATAATTTTAGTTTGATTATAAAATTGTTATTTCTAATGCTTCTTATCATCGCTTACATAAAATTTACAAATGTTTTGAAATATTTTTGGGAGTTCTATTGTGAAATTAGATTATTTCTATTCAAAGTCTAACTCTAGGTTTACCGACTAGGCTTTCCAAGCATAACATTGTTATTCTTATATGCAGTTGTAGTGAAGACTGTTGAAGGATTTAGAGATAACCTTGTAAGGAATTTGCCTTAAATTTTAGAAGACTTATAGATAAGTATCATTGTATGTACATTGTTTATTTAAACTATTGTTTCTTGATTCATTTTGTTTCACCATCGTATGACATGACAAGCTTTAAGATTGTAAAGGACTAGACCGTTTTGGGACCAATTTCCGCAACTATAATTTTCTAAGAATATTGGTGATTTTTGAAGACAAATGTACTAATTTCCAAACTTGGATTGTACTAATTAAACTTTGATATCTAAATTATGCAACTACTATTTAAATGTTTCATTATTTTCAAAATATTAACCTTATTGATTCTAGTACATAGGAGCAGTGTTGTGGTTAATGATTAGTAAGGTTAATAAATTTAGTTCCTTGTATACATTTAGTTACTCAAGTTTTTTTTTATATTTTTTACCATTAAACTTCATTTGTGTCATAAAATGAATTTTGACTAGCTATTGCAGGTTTAGCTTGTTTCTGGTGACCATGGCATCTCCAATTCTTTTTCATTCAACATAATTTTTTGGCAACACCTCCTGCAAAAAACATCCACTTCACTCTCATATCTCATTTCTTGTTTTTATCTCTATATGTGATTCTGGAACACACACTATTTCTTGAACACACATTTTATGTTGTCTTCTTCATCTTGTTAAAACCCATAAATCTGAGTTGAAGAAAATAAACTACAGAAAATCTAGACCCCCTTGTTCAATGAACATAAAAACACATATCACCTTCTCCCAACACATGAACACAAGATCTAACGTGAAGTGGGATATCTTGAGAACGCAAATATGGTGGGGGTGTGTGTGTGTGTATGTAAATGTGTGTGTGAGGAGGGAGCTGGGGGAGGGGGGGAGGAAGAGAGTTTCACTCAAGATATAACGTGAAGTGGGATTTCTTGATTTTTTTTTAACAAAATCCACGAGATTTGTAGGTTATTATGATGTTCCTTTCATTACTTCTTAAGTATTTATGGGTTTGTTCTTGAAAACTCACACACAGGTTTCTGGGTTTGGCCGAAAAACATGTCTGGGATCTCGTCAAATATACCAAGATAGCTAGAGATAGAATCGTCCAATACACATTAATCTACGATATCATGTTATATTGATACTTTTTATTTTTTAACCATGATTAAAGATAAAAGAGTTTATCATCTTTACAAATCATCTTCCCCAATGATTTCTTTATACGATAATTATCCTTCTATAACTAAACATGAAATGTGTGAGACTAAATAAAGAATGCTTTTATGGACTGAGATTTTGAAATTTTTCAAGAAGCACCGGCAATAACTACAAATTCTACAATATTTTAAAGATTTTGCATATGCCAACGCTTTATATCCTTCTTTCTCTAGCTCTTATTATGTATACAAAGTCTTGGGAGTAGAGTTTAAGGAGAGAGAAAAAAATATTAATTAATAATAATCATCATAACAATATACTATTTTAACGTTATTGTTATAGATGGATTGTGTATGATTTTACTATTGTATTATCAATAACTCATTATATGTAATAATAGGTGCATACGTAATTTTACATAAAAACTTATGAGTGTAAAATATTATATATAATTAATTGGCATATTTTTCTTTCGTTTATCATTTACACATAACCTAATGAATTATTAAAACTACATTAACAGGAACAACAATATATATATATTATTATTATTATTATTATTTTGTGATTTGGTATTATGATTTTGGGATTAAAGAAACATTGTCAAATCTTGGGTTGAACTCAAAGTGATACCTTAGTTTACAAGCAAAGGAATGAGAGCCCCAAAGACATGGTACTTCAGTATTCAAGGACTACAATTAAGATTTCTGTATTGCCGTTCGTAATATCAAAAGGGTAATATTGTTAATATTAGATTATTAATTAACTATGTATAAAATAAAAGTCCAACTAGTACATAAACATGTTTACATAAAGGAAAAAAAATGGTAAAATACTTTTAGAGAAAGAAAAATAATCACGATGTGTTGTTTGTTTTTCATAATATAAAAAGTCTACAGTCTTCAGACCATATTTATAAAAAAATGATGAATTAAATGTCTGCAGTATATAAAAAAATAATGTTTTTTTAAGTCTGCTAACTGTTACACTATATCAAAATTTAAATAAAATGACTTTTTAAACTTAAAAGTCTTTTTCAATAGTTATAGTTCTATTGCACAACATTTTTAAACAAATTGCTATATGTTAGTGTTAAAAAAATTTAGAATTTTTACGTGAGATACAACTAAAATTACAATATTTGTACAATTTAGATGACATTAAAATGATATTATTATCCAATTGAAATCATGAGTACAATATTTTAAACTTAAAAGTCTTTTTCAATAGTTATAGTTCTATTGCACAACATTTTTAAACAAATTGCTATATGTTAGTGTTAAAAAAATTTAGAATTTTTACGTGAGATACAACTAAAATTACAATATTTGTACAATTTAGATGACATTAAAATGTTATTATTATCCAATTGAAATCATGAGTAGAACTAATATTATTAAATAGTTTATGTAATATTATTCTTTGCCTAGAAGACGCCTGTGAGAAATGTCTTCCCACCCTAGACTTTGGTCCATGTCTTTTTGGAAAGAGGACGTACAAATGTTTTAACGTCTGTGGTCTTCCAAAAAAAAAAAACAGCCTGTGATGAAAAAATTTCTTGTCGGCAGACATAAGTGTTCAAAAAGAGCTTTTCCAAAAAAAACAAACAATGTCTAAGTTATATTTGTTGTTAGCCTGTTAGTAACACACAATTAGGGTAAGCGGAGTCGAACAAAATATGATGATAAGTGGAGGTGGTACCGTTGGGATCGTCGGTACCGACGATGTCATGGCTCCCGAGGGTGCGGGTTCGCTAAAGATGAGATTGAAGCAAGTTTGTGAACTAGGGTGAACTCACACCTTTGCAGCCATTTTCTAAAAAAATTAGTTAATTAAATTATTTTATCCTACCAATTCTATATATACACCACTCAACCACTTCAAAAATCACATCATCTTTCTACTCTCAATTTTATCTAGATTTTCTTTCAGTTGGCAACTTCCTATATTGACAACATTGTCGATTTGATGATCAATAACTTTTGGAACCGAGTTAAGGAAAAAGTCAACACATCAACGGCCGTCGAATCATATCAGACGAAACACCAACTTGATAGCAAGTTGAGGGATTTGAACTAGAAAGTATTGAAATTTAACAGCATATTCAACTACCTATAGACGAATCGAGAAAATAGGGAAAGCGACGTTGATATCTTCAATAAAGCTCTTGACAGATATCGCTGACAAACAATGTACGAGATGTCGTTTATCCAAATCGAAACTTGGAATATTATGAGGAATTAAACCAAAGTGTTGTACCTTTAGGGTCAACGATATTATTTTTTTTAGGATTTTAATTATTGCTTTTAGAATTTAAATTCCCGTATTTAGATCTTTAATTCCCGTATTTAGGTTTTTAATTCACATATTTACGTTTTTAATTATCCTTTGTAGTTGTTGCTTTTTAATAAAATGTTATTTTTACTTTTAGTTTTATTTATTACATTTTAAATTAGTTAATATATTAAATTAATTTTGTTTTCTATTTTTAGTTTATTTATTTAAATTAGAAAAGCTAATGTGACATTGTAGGTTGGTAAAGATGGGTCTTTTGTGTTGTGAATCATGAAAGATGGAATTTAGTGGCGATAGAAAAGTTGGTGTGACATTGTGAGTTGAGTGGGTTGAGAAAGATAGACTCCCACCCATATATTTTGCAAATAAAGATTTAGGTTTCAGATTCAAAAGAATATTACATTGAGTATGACTTGAATATCTCTATAACGATTTTGTTTTGATATCTTGCATTTTTGACTCCCTTATTGTCTGTATTGAATAGATTCTATGTTATCTCGTGCAAAATATGTAAAAGATCTCAAAAATTTTGTTTGGCTTCATTTATTCATTTTTCTACATTCACAATCTCCTTTCGAGGCGATCCCCCAATACGATAGTGTCACTACACTCTTCGATCTTTGGGTTATGTTCTTCAAGATTGTCGATATGTAACACCTCACGCTAAGGGTAATTGTAAAAACATCATTTTTAAACTCATAAATTTTATCAAAAGCATAAATTACATGTGGGAACTTTGGTCCCAAAACATCTCATTATGGTTAAATTGGCTTTCAAACACCTTTTTAAAATCTATTGGGTTTTGTTTAAAAATCATTTAGAGATTAAGGTGCGAAAAATCATATGCTCCCACTTTCAAAACAACTTAGTTTGTAAAAGAGTGATGTGGTTACAATCTAAATACCATTACATATTTTGAATAAAAACAAAAAATCTATAGCCTTATAGAATCTCAAGCTCGACATAAGTCATCAACCTGAGTACATGTAAAAATAAGTTAGGCAACAGAAATGCCTAGCGAGGTCAACTCATTTAGAGCAGGTGATGTCAATCACAGTACTCAAGTCAAACCCCCAAAAATAATTTTAAAACACTCGTACGTCATAAAATGGTTTGAAGAAAAATTTCCCCTCAAAATCATCATTGTTAACATTTAAATACAATTTGCAACATTGAAAAGCATCATAGATGTAGTTAGGGACTTGTCTCAAAATCAACATGATCAACCTTATCATCATAAAATGTCGTTTATATTAAAACATCATTTCATCATAAAAAATGTAAATTATGCATGTAATGAATACATATTCAACTAACCCTATCCCCAAAGTCCATCTCCTCAAGTCTATCTCACATGAATGGTTCAGTAGACGATGTAATATTAAACCTACATCGTCACTTTCAACTAAATTATCTTGAACTATCAACTAAGATCCACACGTCGGGTAGCTAGCCTCTACACGTGCAAGTAGTGATTATCTAGAAATATAACCACAACATCTTTCATATTTCAAAATTAGTCAATTTCATATGGATATGAGTGACCATCTCAGGCTCTCATCCTAAATGCAAAATGTAATGCACACATAGGATGTAACTTTAGCTTCCAATCATCATTTCATCTTTTTAGTTGGGAAATCATCTTTTTATAACACCTTCAGTTCAAAAACATCTTTTCATCATGATTAATTCAAAATCATCTTAAATGCATTATACAAATATTTTCATGAATGCACACATATACTTATAGTATAACATAACATTTTGGTTGAATGCATAAACATCTTTGTTAAACCAGAGAGTGAATGGACCAAACCGATTGGACCACAAACTGAATGGATCGCGGACCGAAACCGAAATCCAACACACTCAAAAACCAAAAACCGAACCATATTACGTAAATCGGTTAGGTTTCAGTTTTCGGTTTGATTCGATTTTTAGGTCTATATGCTAATTCCTAAGTTGGATTGACATCAACATATATAATACGTTTATGTTTAAACTTGCGGATATCAATTTTCAGATTTTTTTATGTGTGTGTGTGTGAAACGTGTAATGATTCTAAAAACCAAATTGATCTGATGGTTGAATTGATTGACCTGTAAAAGATCATGTTACCAGATCATCATATTGGATCAATTAAATACCGAATTTTAAAAAACTGTTAAAAGGTACAAAACTTGGTTTATAGGAATGTAGAAATATTTTGCATATTTTATGGAAAATAATAAAAAATAAACAAAGAAAAGGAGGGTGAAAAAGTAATAATTGCGGCTGTAAATGAAGAAAATTGGATAAAAGTAAAATTCATGGTAAGTTTAGTAACAACGTCGGTTCCCCACTTTCACGACTTCCAACCTGTCTTCAGTCCCCACCTCTACTTTCTTTTTCAGTCATCCGCCATGTGTAATTTCCTCCATCCAGAAAACCTAATATATTATAATCACCAACAAACTAATTTTTAGGGGTCAAATCACAAGAATTAGAAAATTTAGATTTCTGAGTTAGCATAAGGATAGTGTTTTGAGCATTTATCTTAAAATAATTATCTATTTTGTTAATATTAATTTTGTAAAAGGAAAGGCTATATAAAAGTACTATGTAGATGTTTTTAATTATCAAAGTCTTAAAATAAGTTATGTGGGTATTTCACGAAATATCGTCGTTTTACAAAATACAAACTAATGGTGTTAATTTGCATAAATATAATAAAAGTAGCATAGAGTCCAGTTTACAAATTTAGTAGTTATTTGGTGATGTATGTTAAAGTTATGGATATTTAAAATAAAATTATGCTTTACACAAGTCTTGCATTTTTATAAGTTTCAATCAAACATGTTGTTCATGTTAATTTCTCTTAATCGCATTCCCATTTTGCCATATGAAAATGTCCATTATCCATCGCCTATCGTCTCCCTTTCCATATGCTAGTCTGGTAGTTTCCTTGTCGTAATCGACTTTCGTGTGTTATGTATGTGCCATGTATCCTTAAAGTGTTTTAATGTTCGACTACTATTCCGTGTTTTGTATCTACACTTTGATTACACGGTTTGCAACCAAAATTTACATTATTGGTTTGGAATCGTATTTAATTTTTAGGCTGATTGGAGTAGTGGTGGCCAAGGGGGTCGCCAAGCCCCTTGGCGAGCCAACCATAGTCGCCAAAGCTACTCCGCCCAAGCTCGCCATGGAAGTCGCCAAAGCTGCACGCCAAGCCCTTGGCAAGATGCCAACGGGCATTTCTCTTTTCTTTTTTTTTTTAATTCAAAAATACTTAATTTCTTACCTATATAAACCAACATATTCACATTTACAATAAATTTAATAAAAAAAAAATCTCCTTGGCCATTCGTTGGCCATTGGCCACCACTGCCTACAAAATGGCCAACGCCTGCCAACCATACTCTGGCCCACAAAAACCCCTTGGCCATCCGTTGACCATTGGCCACCACTCCCTTTAGCCTTAGTGCCTTTGATCGTACACAATTCTGGATTTGTTCTTTTTATGACAGTTCCAAATTTGTAGTTAATGTTCGGTTTGCATTGGTAGTCAATATTTAGTCCTTCCTTACTTATGGTGTATATGTTCTTATGTTGTTGTGTTCGTCTTTTGTTGAAATATATTATTAGGGTGGTGGGTGTCCGCCCCGATCAACCCACCGAACCTAGACAACCCGGGTGGTGGGTGTCGTTACCCCACCAAGCCCGCCTCCATCCAACCCGTATCTTCTTTCTTCTTCCCTTGTTCTCTCTATCCCTCTCCTTTCTCTTTTTCTCTTCTTGCGGGTTAACCGCTTTTCATCTTCTCGTTGTTCCCGCTTCTTCTTTCCACTTTTCACATAAGAGGGATTGATGGAGGAGGGAGAAAATGAGGGAAAGAGAGATGTGGTGATTAGGGTAGGGTGGATAAGGGCAATTTTCTATTTAGTATTATTAATTGTATTTGAAATAAATAAAAGATTCAAATAAAAAGTATATAAGGGTAAATCAATGATTTATTTTCGTTAATGGCAAAAATTAATAACCTTATTTTGGACGGGAACCAAATCCACGATAAAAATCTTCATAAAAACTATCTAAACAAAATTTAAAATTTAGGGACCGAAATCCTATTTTTTTATAAGCAGTAATCAAATTTACAATTTTTTCTTATATTTTTCTAGCATATAAGTCATAAATATCTTTCTACGTGAAATGTTCTTAATAAGAAACAAAATAACCAAAAATTGTCGGCCAAAAACAATATAATTAGTTTAGTTATAATCACTTTACTTGAACATTTCGAAAAAATTGACTAAACTTTGGTGGGACACACAAAATAGTGCACACATTTTCCTCATGAACATTATTCATTTGATTTTAAACATCCACTAAAAACTTTATATATATATATATATATATATATATATATATATATATATATATATATATATATATATATATATATATATATATATAGGGCCATGATTAAATATATCATGACAAGTATTATGTAACCTTGAAACTCAATATGGACCACTCATTTAAAACACATTATTTTAAGAATGACTTATCTGTTCATTTAGAATATTGTTGCTTTATGTAAAATATTTTCATTCTTTCCAGAATTGTTACAATTTTTTAAGATTTTTATTGTTGTGATGTAAATTTTTCAGTAATTTTGTCATAATTGAAACAATTCATTACATTATTGTTGTTTTGATGTACAAAATTTAGTTCATTCTTTTAAGAATGAAAAATTTTCAGTTTTTTCATTCTTACGAGAATGAAATCTGATGGTTAGGATTTGGTTATAATGTAACACAATAATTGTCATTCTTATTGTAACCTAGCCCTATATATATATATATATATATATATATATATATATATATATATATATATATATATATATATATATATATATATATATGTTGCAAGTTAAGGATGAATTCAACTACATGAGTCGTAATATACTACAGGCTACACTAGGTACATTAGGGAGTCCAATAGTTCTTCGTTGATCTTCCTTTCTCCGAGGAACCTGCACAGAGACTAGACACACATGCACAGCTGACAAACCTTGGTGCATAGCACACATCCACCCCGGAAAGACGTCCTACATGTAATGACTGGGTAAACCAGCCCCGGGTATACACTACACTGGCTAGCACAGAGGCCACAAGTTAGCAATATATACATACATATATATATATATATATATATATATATATATATATATATATATATATATATATATATATATATATATATATATATATATATATATATATATATATATATATATATATATATATATATATGATCTTTTGAGAATTCATAATTTTTTGAGAACCCGAGAACTAATATTTCTTTAATTTAAAGTGTAAACCTTTAGAAAATCTTTTTGCAAAATCACTAATATAGTGATTGAAAGAATCTCTTAAACTTTCATGATATATGAAGACAGTTCTTTTAGGTTTTTAAAAATAGAATATATATATATATATATATATATATATATATATATATATATATATATATATATATATATATATATATTGCATATGATCATTTTGTAGATAATTAAAATTTAGAAACTTTGATTTTTCATTTTCTTAGAAAGAAAATGAAGTTATGTAAAAAATAAAGAGTAGAAAAAGGTTTCATCGAATGTGGTGCTAAAACCTGGCACGAAAGTGGGGGCTAATACAAAAAGGTTTTTAAAAATAGAAAATATATTTTTTTGCATATGTTCATGACTATGTTCATTTTATAGAGAATTAAAATTTAGAAACTTTGATTTGTCATTTTCTTAGAAAGAAAATGAAGTTATGTCAAAAATAAAGAGTAGAAAAAGGTTTCATCCAATGTGCTGCTAAAACCTAGCACGAAAGTGGGGGCTAATACAAAAATAATAGTTTAATGGTTAAATCGATAAAAATAATAGTTTTCTTAATTCACAACCTTAGGTCTTCAGGGGCTAATGCAAACATACAATTTAAACCTGGCTAAATGCAAGAATTAGCAACATAATTTCATTTACTTCTTTATTCTATCATGCTACTTTCATTTCTTTTTATTACAAAATAATAGTTTCATTTATTTCTTCCTTATTAAGGCATTGTATTTTGAGTCGTCTACCTAGTTTAACATATTGCTTTAATTTTTTTCTTATTAGGACATTATACTTTAAAAGACCTACTGATTTTTAGTAGTGAAAATTTCTTTGTGCTTGGACATCATTGTTATAATTATTGGACAGATGATCAAAATACAGTGTTGTAATAGAAGAAACAAAATTATGACACTATAAAAACAATCAATAAAGTACACTGTTATTTCTTACCAAATATATTTTTCTTGGGCCATTTACAACATATATAACAATGCTTGAGAACAATGCTATTGCCTACAAATTGCTATCTAGGTTAAAAAAATTCGTGACACTCCTTTTGGAAGTGTTGTCTGAATGGGATCCGTTCCTTGGGAAAATCAGAAAAATAGGTGGTTGCAAATGGTTACGTGGCCTTTAGTGGACTGATTGATGCTTTAGCATACATAATTGGAACACGGAGATTTTTGGAGGTCAACTCGAACTATAATTTGGTGAACTTAATGTGACATGAACCTGATGATATATCCTATCCCCACCTTAATGCTTCAATATAAAACAATATATCGTCAATACTTAACATGACCTACACAATTGCATTTTAAAGAATCCACTAAGCTACTGAGCTTCTATTTGACTCTCTTGCTTTACATCTATTATTTAGCTGGAATCGTAGGGTGGTGAAAAGTCACATGAAGTACAGACACAAGAAATGATGACACCATTGTTCATGAATGTGTTAAGGACTTTCACATATGTTATCCTAATTCCATTTTCACAATAAATAAATCCTTTTATTTTAAGAAAAGTTTTGTTTCACATAGAATTGTTGGTTCTTTTCAATCTGATGCTCTAGAATCGTTCTTATATTCATACGAATATTTTTCTCATATGTATGTATGTATGTATGTATGTATGTATGTATGTATGTATGAATGTATGTATGTATGTATGTATGTATGTATGTATGTATGTATGTATGTATGTATGAATGTATGTATGTATGTATGTATGTATGTATGTATGTATGTATGTATGTATGAATGTATGTATGTACGTATGTATGTATGTATGTATGAATGTATATATATATATATATATATATGGTCAAACTATATTGATAGAACTTGAAAACTTTTCTTCGATCAATATTTTTAATTTAAAATATGACCAAAATATTTATTAAAGTTCGTCTAAGTCATTTGCACATCAAAGTATTCAAATATTGTTTAACTTTGCGAGTGTGCATATATGCACATTTAAAAAAATTGCATATTTACACATCATGTGTAAATATTCAGGTGCATTCATGGGCATCTGTATATTTGCTTTTTCAAAATTTTTTTGTTACTTTTTGCATTATTTGAGTTGTGATTGAGCTAGAGGAGATAAGTAGATACTTAGGCCTTGAGGGTGGGTACGAGCTTGCATTTTTGGTGAGGGGTACACCACCCCCTTAGTGAGAGCACCTCTCACTTTTCTCCCCGCACAAGAAGACAATGTCGTGCGACTAGTTCCATTTCAAAGGTTGTGTGTGTTGTACATTAAGCTTACTTGATTATACCAAAACCAAGGGGAAGTAAGAGACAATCATTTCTACCGGTGAGGGGAGGAGTGATGGATGCTGACTGGACGTTGACGTGACACGGGAAAAGCGAGAGTTCGTGAAAGCCATGCCGGATAGCCTTATGGTAGTTTTTTGAGTAAAAAATATTGGTTTATTAAAAAGTTTTCAAAGTTTTTATATAAATTTGAGTGCTTAAATTATCTTTGCATATATATATATATATATATATATATATATATATATATATATATATATATATATATATATATATATATATATATATATATATATATATATATATATATATATATATATATATATATATATATATATATATATATATATATATATATATATATAATAAGTTGAGAACGCGAGAATGAATACCACATATTTTTATATTGCCGATCTAGTGTTTTGCACATATGATTTTCACCACCACTACCACCTGCACCACCTGCGTCCCCACCACCACCGTCGTCACCGCCACGACTACCGCTGCCACCGCCACTTCCCCCACCGCCACCGCCACCGCTGCCACCAACCACCACCACCACCACCGCTACTGCCAACTCTTCCACCTCTATCACCATCTCGACCACCGCCTCCACTACCACCTTTACCACCACCTCCACCACCGCTACCACCACCCACCGCCACTACGACCACCTCCACCACCCATCTCCACTAACACCACCACCCCACTAACACCGCCGCCACTATCACCACCCTCTATCACCATCACCATCATCATCGCCATTATCTACCACCATTCCGACCACCACAACCATATATGAATATACACATTCATATATGAATAAATCATATACGAAAAATTAAACCTATGTTGTCGTCGTAGAGCGGCGCGTCAGCGTTGAAGCATCTAGTGGTCTAGATTCATTCTCGCATTCATATATATACACATTCATATATGAATAAATCATATTCGAAAAATTAAACCCATCTCGTCATCGTAGAGCGGCGCGTTAGCGCTGGCGCATTTAGTTGCCCAGATTCATTCACCCATTCTCAATATGTGTGTGTGTGTGTCTATATATATATATATATATATATATATATATATATATATATATATATATATATATATATATATATATATATATATATATATATATATATATATATATAAATTAGGTTAAGTTCATATGATACCATTATATTTCGTGAGACCGGGAGACACATTCCTAGTCACTCATTTTGAGTGTAAAACAAAAAAAAAATAAAAAACGCAAAATAAATGAAAATAATTTGAAAAAAATGTATTTATTTATTATTTTCGTCATTTTTTATTCAAAAAAATTAAAAAAATAAATAAAAAATAGTGTTTTTTCATGTTCTAGTAGAATATTACACTAGTTTGTGTAATATTGTATTAGAATATGCAACATCCAGCAACATTATACTAGAATATTTTTTTTTGATTTTTCAAGGTTTTTTTTTGAATTTTTTTTATTTTTAAATTTGTGTTAGATAGAATAAGTAGCAAAAATAAGTAGAATTTTTTTTTGAAAATTCTCATTATTTTAGTCTATTTTAATTTTTTTTTAATTTTTTGATCTCTAAAATGAGTGGCTAGGATTGAGTCTTTCGGTCTCACAAAATTTACATGGTCTCATTTGAACTTATATATATATATATATATATATATATATATATATATATATATATATATATATATATATATATATATATATATATATATATATATATTCCGTTTCAAAAGAGAACCATTATTTTCTTAGGAGCCGTATGAACTTTTTGAGTTGATTTTTTTTTTTCAAAAAAATGACATAAATATGCACTTTTTTTCCGCAAATGTGTATATAATCACGTTTCGTGCATATGTGCACATTTCGTGTATATATATATATATATATATATATATATATATATATATATATATATATATATATATATTATTTTTTCAATTTTTTTACAAAAAGGTATTAAATATAAGCGATTAGGTGTATTATGTCATTTTTTTGATAAAAAAATCTTAGTCAAAAAGTTCTTACGGTTCTAGGAAAATATTGGTTCCCATTATATATATATATATATATATATATATATATATATATATATATATATATATATATATATATATATATATATATATATATATATATATATATATATATATATATATATATATATATATATATATATATATATATATATAGGGGCAGGATCAACATAGAACCACTTTTTATCCATAGAACCATAAAACCACATGTTCAGTACTGAACATGCACTATGTTTAGTACCGAACATACATATGTTCAGAGCTGAACACGCATATATGTTCATTAGTGAACATATATAATATATGTTCACTAATGAACATATACGTATGTTCAGCTCTGAACATATACATGTTCAGTACTGAACATAGTGGTTCTATGGTTTTATGTCTAATTTTGGTTTTATGTCGATCCCACCCCTATATATATATATATATATATATATATATATATATATATATATATATATATATATATATATATATATATATATATATATATATATATATATATATATATATATATATATAACACCGTATGCATCTGCATGTACCTCTGTTTCTCTCTCATCTGTGTGAGAGTTTGACAGAAAATGGAGACCCTTCTCTTATAATCTTATAGTTCCACAAAAACTCTACTTCCATGGTGGTCTCCTTGAAATGACCCTTTTGCCATTCATCCTCTCTGTATCCATATATACTTATAATACTATAATAATGGTGTAATATCACCTACAGCCTCCTTTTTTTACTTGAATTTGTCTCCAATTCTTTCTCTCTCTAAGTTTTCTGGCATCTCGACCTCAACCTCGCATCATCTCCGTATGTATATCTACTAGATTGTTTGTTTTAATGTATTCCCGAATGTTTGCTATGCGTATTGTTTGATTTACGAATTGATTGATTCAAAAAAAAAATTTAATTTTGTGTTTGTTGATGTACACAGATGGCGATTTGATCGGGTTTTGACGGAGGTTTAAGTGTTAAGAGGAGTTCTTTTTCGATTCACGTAATGCGAGTGAAGGAAATGTATCCGCTCTGTTGCATATCGCTGGAGAGTTCAGCGATCGGAGATCACTCGCCGGAGCCGATGACGACGCTGTCGAGGTCGTGCTCCGTCGCCGACATGAGATCCGACCCCAATGCCGTTGGATGGCCTTCTTCTGGATCTGATTCCGGCTCCGGTTCCAGCAGCTTCGCCGGCGTCCTCTATAAATGGACCAACTACGGCAAAGGATGGAGATCCAGGTGGTTTCTTTTACGAAACGGCGTCCTCTCTTACTCGAAGATCCTCCGGCCCGAAAGCCTCATCGCCCCCGACGACGTCAGGTTCATCGGCGATGTATCTTCCGGTAGACTCAAACGTCTTAACAGTTGCGGTACCAGACGCAATAAGCATCAGAAAACCGTCGGAATCGTGCATCTTAAGGTAACCAAAACAGTGAATTGCTTAACACAAATTAGGGGAAAACAAGTATAATTTGTTTCAGAAAGAGAAAAAAAAGACGCTGTTAAACCTCTTGTTCTAGGAAATCGTTCCCAATCTTCTGGTGAACAAAAAAATCTACTCCGATTGCTTTTCCAAATTTCACCAATCATCTCGAAATCCGAGCTCACCTCCATTGATCGCAAATTCAATCCACAATTCTACACCATTCATCGACTTTGATTACTCGAAATCATTTGCGAAATTGGTAAATAAAAAAGGACTAAAAGGACTGGATCTTAAGGTCACGTCAACAGGTCCACACAAAGTGGCTATCCAATCCAATGAGTTTACCTTCTGTGTCACAGGCCTACCCATTCTTTATCTACTAGTGTGACACTAGCACCCCATTTTGTGCTTATTTGATCACAATCTGGATGTGTTTTTCCTTTGTCCTTCTATCTCCTACCCTCATTTCATCTGGATCTTGTCTTTTGGTGAGCTTTTTTCGTCTGTCTCTTTCATTTGACCAGCTCTCTATACCACGACTCCACCTATACATATAAATTTATCCAAAACGTAAATCCTCCGATATAATCGGTGTTGCACTACTCCAACTTTTTCTTCACCAATTTCGTGAATTTCTATGTTTTGATGCAGATCTCGTCGTTTCGAGAGAGTAGATCTGATAGCAGACGGTTTTATATATTTACTGCTACAAAAACACTTCATCTACGAACAAGTTTGAAGGAAGAACGAGTTGCGTGGATTGAAGCTTTAGCATCTGCGAGAAATTTGTTTTCTTTGAGAAGATTGAATGACAAATTATCGACTGTACAAACTGATGTTTCATTGTCGACTGAAAGATTAAAGCAACGGTTACTTGAAGAAGGTACAAGTGAGGTTGTTGTGAAAGATTGCGAGCAGATTATGCTTTCGGAATTTAATGAAATACAAAAGCAAGTTAGGGTTCTTTGTGAAGAACGATCGAGATTGCTTGACACATTGAGGCAGCTAGAGGTAAATTTTTTTCTTTTCTTTCTTTTTTGGGGTAAAAAAGTAAGAAATGAAATAAAGGCCCTAAATTTTTTGGAACTGGCAAATATATATTAAAAAAGCCACATCTAGCAAGAGAATAGATGGGCAAAGTACAAACAAAAACAACACAGGAGAAAAATACTATCAGTTACAATGGATTCATGATCCAATCAGGCCAATTTATGTTTTTAACATCCCCTCTATATTTAAACCAATTGAACGTTGATGATTTCACACAATCAACCAACCTCGCCGTAGACAATGGAGCAGCGTTAAATCTCCTGTTGCATCTTGATTTCCAAATCCACCAACACGTACCGTAACAGATACTTATCATTACTTTTCTCTTCTTCAAGCATCTTCCCCAGGTTTTTGCGAAGCTCACCATGTCTCCAATGGATGACCAATGTTGTACATCAATGTTACACCATTCAAAAATCATCTTCCAAACTTTACTAGCAAAGGGGCAATTAAAAAATATGTGGGATATATCGTCTACGCCGTTTATGCATTGGGTACAAGGTAGGGAGTCTGGTATAATACCACGTTTCGCCAGTTCACATGAGGACGGTAGACGCCCTAAATTTGCCTTCCAAATACAACACAATACATTAGTCGGGATAACATGAAGCCAGTCAATAATCAATGACGAGGGTGAAGGAGCCGATGCTTTATCTAACATCCAACGAACATTGTGAACATAGAAAAAACCATCAGATGAGATTGGGCACTTCCATGTGTCATCGCCGGCGGAGCACGAAAAGGAATTAAGCATCGCAGAAATATTGTTCAGCCCCTGTCCAAGATCAGCCAACTCCGGCCCAGAAGCCCAGTCCCAAACTAAACCATTTGTCGTCAATCTCTCGTTGATTCTGCAGCCTTTCTTTTTTTCCAGCCGGTATAGATATGGAAATTGTGATTTTAGCGGTGCATCTCCAATCCATTTATCCCACCAGAAAAATGTATTGGAACCATCTTTAACCACTCTATTAAAAATATCATCAATTTTCACCCCATAATTATCCAATTCTGATTCCATACAAGCGATATTGTACCACGTACCTTTAATTGATTTTTTAGCCAAGCAGTTTGCCGGTTTCCTGATCAAATTATGTATCCCTCGAATTACCTTTATCCAAAGTAAAGGTTTTTCTGTTCTATACCTCCACCACCATTTAGTCAAGAGAGCCCGGTTAAGAGCTTTTAGCGATCCAACCCCTAGACCACCGTTCTCCTTTTCATCGATGACTTTAGCCCACGAAACCCAACTAATCTTTCGCTTTTCCTCGTTTCCTCCCCATAGAAAACGCCTTCTGATTTTTTCAAGTGATTCCAATACCCCGTTTGGTGCTAAAAATAACGAGAAGTAGTAAGTCGGGAGACTACCCAATACGGCTTTAACCAGTGTTAATCTTCCTCCGAATGATAGTGTTTTTGCTTTCCATTTGGACAATTTTGCTTGAAATCTGTCCACGATCGGTTTCCAATTCTTTTTTAGTCTCATGTTCGCACCAATTGGAACCCCGAGATAAAGGAAAGGAAGAGAGTCTCGTGCACATCCAAGAGGGGCTGCCCAACGCTCCACCGCCACCTGATCTACACCAATGCCAAAAATTCTGGATTTTGTGAAATTAACTTTTAAACCTGAAACAATGTGAAAACAACGTAAAATTCTGGCGAGGTTTTTGATGTTTGAAATACACCATTTTCCGATAAATAGGGCATCATCGGCGTAAAAAAGATGAGAGATATGGGCATCTACTCTCGGAATTTTTATGCCTGAAAATACATCCAAACTACACGCCGATTTCATCATAGCATTGAGGCCCTCCATTGCAATGATAAATAAAAAGGGGGAGAGGGGATCTCCTTGTCTAACCCCTCGTTCCAATGAGAACTCCTTTGTGGGAGATCCATTAACTAGAACAGATGCTCTAGCCGAACTAAGACATCCGAAAATCCAAGTTCGCCACATGTTCCCGAAACCCATTTGCATCATCATCGAATCCAAATACATCCAATTGACTGTATCGAAAGCCTTCTCAAAATCTGCTTTGAACAATAACATTTCATTCTTCTCCTTTTTTGCCCACGCACATAGTTCATTAACGATCAAGGGACCTTCCAATATATTCCTTCCTTCTACAAAAGCGGATTGCACTTCAAATGCCAGATAACTTTATTGTAGTAAAGTTGAATTCAAACCTTCAATGCAGTTTGAATTATTTTGCAGGCCTACAATAAAGAACTGCCTATTTTTTCCATGATTTTACAAGCCTATACTAATTAATTAGTGTAATTATTAGCCGAATATCTAAAATAATCATCTATAATTGGAAAATAGAGGGAATGTGTTTTTGAAACCTTTTGATTATTGATTTGAAATTGTGGGTGACAAAATGAGTCTCATTTATTGTAAATAATATATTGAGGGCAAATTACAAGATATGTGTTGCATCGACTCCTAATTTTTTCTAATAAAACCATTTAGATATTTTGAAATTTAACCTTTTTTGGCAAAGTTTCCAATTAATATGGAAAAAGAGTCTAGAATTCTGTATTGTTTAATTGAAAAAAATTATACAAAATTCTCCTAAAATATAATGGTTTCTCTACAAAATTTGCCCGGCTATTAACAAACAAATAGTATTGATTTACATAGCAAAGAAATAAAGTTTATTTATTTTTTATAAAATTTTCCTGGATTTATGCTTCACTTATAAAACTTGTCAAGAGATTTAATCTATACTTTTACTTCAAGCATTAAGTTGCTTGAGTGCATCAAATTCTACCATAGAACCTAAACTTACTGGTGTTTTGAAGTATTTGATTGAATTGTTTGATTTATTTATGATTTGAAATCTTTATTTACTTCAATTACCTATTTTCTAAATCTATCAGGCTGCTAATATTGAAACTGAAGCCTCTGGAGTTCCTGAATATCAATTAACACAACACGAATTATCAGATATTCAACGTGGAAAATACAGTGGTAAGATTCATTCTTGTCCCACTCATTTTTCTGCTGACAGAATTGTGTATGTGATTGTAACAATTTATTATATATTAAAATTTTCTCTCCTTTCGGAGTTTTCCAATTTCCACGTATATTCTTTTGTTCACTGGACGTCTTGTTAGGAATCATTGAGGCCATTTTTCCAACAAATTTATCTTACATTTCATTCATCAACATTCAGAATGGAGTACAACAGAATCATCTGATGATGTTGAAAAACAAGATCTTGAAGAAGCTTCAGAAGAAGAAGAAACATATTTTTTTGACACAGATGAACATTTTTCTACAGTAACCCAATCCGATTACATGGATGAAATAAATACAAAAACCTCAAATCATCTAAAATTTGAAAGAAGAAAGAAGCTTCCGGATCCAATTGAAAAAGAAAAAGGTGTCAGTTTATGGTCAATGATTAAAGACAATGTGGGAAAAGATCTCACACGCGTATGTCTACCTGTTTATTTCAATGAGCCTATTTCATCTTTACAAAAATGTTTTGAAGATCTTGAATACTCTTATCTTTTAGATCGTGCATATCAACATGGAAAAGAGGTAATAACTTGTAATTTTTTATTTGGTATTATTATTATTATTATTAAATGTGGTGGAAATTTAAAGAGGTATAACTTGTAATTTTTTTTAGGGCAACAGTCTTCAAAGACTGTTGAATGTTGCAGCATTTGCTGTTTCTGGATATGCTTCATCTGAAGGAAGACATTGTAAACCGTTTAATCCTTTATTAGGGGAAACTTATGAAGCTGATTACCCTGAAAAAGGCGTTCGATTCTTTTCTGAAAAGGTTTCTTTTCTTACATAATTAATTACGAGAATACCCTTATGTATATATTTGAAAAAGACACATAGGTGATTATTTTTTCATTTTGACATGGAAGTTTTTGATGACATGTTAAGTTTCCTGCATGATTTTGTGTATATTTGAAAACTAAATGTAGTATACTTGTATTTATAAATTAATATTAGGTTGAAAATATTAATTTATATATATACATTCAGGTTTTCAAATTTATAAAAGTTTGTCCCGTCAACTTTACACGCCATCAAAATTTTCCATGTCAAAATGAAAACAATAAATTTATGTTTTTCTTTTCTCAAAAAATGTGTCAAAACGTAAGGGCATTTTCGGAATCATCAATGGGTAAAAATTGTTAAACAACAAGTTATCCGATAATTACAGGTTTAACGAAAAATAATAATAATAATAATACTCAGGCTTTTACAAAAAGAAAAGGTCAAAAAGTAAGGGCTTTTTTGGAATTAACCCTTGAAATAAAGAATTTACATTCTAGGACACTAACATGGCACATTTAATTCATGATTATGAACTAAAATGCAATATTGGGTGTTCATAATTTTTAATAATTTCTATAAAATTACCATGACAGGTCAGCCATCATCCCACCTTGATAGCTTGCCACTGTGAGGGTAGAGGATGGAAATTTTGGGGTGACAGTAACATAAGGACAAAATTTTGGGGCAGGTCAATCCAGCTTGACCCTGTTGGACTTTTAACCCTTGAATTTGATGATGGTGAAGTTTTCCATTGGAGCAAGGTATAAAAAAAAGTCAAAAAGTCAAAACTTTCATATTCAAGATTTTCAACAATTCCACCCCATTTAAACATTTTTTATAAATCTACTATTTTCAGGTGACCACAAGTATTTACAATCTTATATTGGGAAAAGTATATTGCGATCATCATGGACTTATGCATATACGCGGTAATAGAGAATTATCCTGCAAGCTCAGATTCAAAGAACAATCCATTCTTGAAAGAAATCCTCACCAGGTAAAAGTTAAAACTTAAAACCACCCACAAAAAGTCCAAAATACCCTTCAATGAAATGTAACGTTTTTTCATCGAACAGGTTCATGGGTTTGTTGAAGATTCAAGTGGTAAAAAACACGCAACAATATTTGGGAAATGGGACGATAGTATTTATTATGTAAATGGAGAAGGGACAAGTAAGATTAAAGATATTGGTGATGAAAATCTTTTGTGGAAAAGGACTATGCCACCTGTCAATCTTACTCGATACAATTTGACTTCATTTGCCATCACATTGAACGAGTTAACACCTGGACTCAAGGTCTGTGTGTGTGTGTGTGTGTATACATACATGATTGTGTATGTATATATAATTATTATATTTATATATTTATGTCTAATTTTTGGTGTTTGATAATTTGATTAAAAGGAGAAACTTCCACCCACGGATTCAAGACTTAGACCGGATCAAAGGCATTTGGAGAATGGCGAATATGACATGGCAAATGCTGAGAAATTACGGTTGGAGACAAGACAAAGAATGGTATGCTTTTTGCTTCTCGAAGGGTATTTTAGTCTTTTTGCTTATCGAAGGGTACTTACATTTCCTTACCCATAATAGCAATGTACTTTATTTTTTACTTATAATAGTAACATACTTAGATTACATATTGATATTATGGGTAACAAGAATAAAGTAAGTTGCTATTTCTTGTTATGATTTTGTATATTGATGGTTATTTGACTTTTTGACTTATAATAAAGTAATTTAAAAATGTTGTAGTCAAGAAAATTACAAGAAAATGGATGGAAACCACGGTGGTTTGAAAAAGAGGGTGAAGAGGGTACCTATAAATATGTAGGTGGGTATTGGGAAAAAAGAGAAGAACAAAATTGGGAAGATTGTCCGAATATATTTGGCGAATTCAGTCAAGACATTGTTAATAACTCCTGAATTCGTTAAGGTAACTTTTTTTTTTTTTTTTTTTTTAAGGGCAAATTACGAAAAAAACACTATATTTTATCACTTTTTCTGTTTTAACCATCAAAATTTCATTTGTTTCAATAAAACCACCAATTTTTGGAAATTTTTTTTAACCCGACCATTATGACCTGAAGAAGTTGCCGGTAAAAATGGCTTCGATGAAACTTTTTACCAAGTTTTTTTTCCGAATCTTAAAAATTGGTGGTTAAATTGAATTTTTGGTAAAATATAGTGTTTTTTTCGTAATTGACCCTAGATAATATTTACACTTTAATTTATATAATATTACAAAAAAACACTATATTTTGTCAGTTTTCTTGTTTAACCATCAAATTTTCATTTTTCGTATAAACCACCAATTTTTGGAAAAAATTTAACCCGACCATTATGATCAGAAGAACCGGTACAATGGCTTCGATGAAACTTTTTACCAAAAATTGGTGCTTTTTAGGAATATTTTAAAAATTAGTGGTTTAACCGAATTTTAGGGAAAATATAATGTTTTTTTTTTTTTCGTAATTAACATTTCTTTAATCAATAATTTGTTTGCGTTATTTTGATTTTGATTGTTGTATGGTATATGCAGAGGGACCCACACAAAAAAGTTAGAATAGTTGGTTTGAGATTCTTGTTGCGATGATATTAATATGAAGATTCAACGGCGTAGTGTTTGTAATTTGTTGTTGTTATATAGTGAAAAGCTGACTTGTTAGCAAAATTAATTTAGATGATGAGTTTCTTCGTGTATTGTTTTGGATGATAGAAATAAATGAAAAAAAAGAAAAAAGTGAGTCAAATATGTCCAAAAGGAAATTGTTTAGATAGTAGGTGTTAGAGGAGAATGTATTTAGGGAAATTGTCAAGGCAAATAGTTTTTTTTTTTTCTTTTTTTTTTTTCTTTTTTCTTTTATTGTTTATGTTTTTGTCAATGGAATGTCATTTTTTCCTTCAATAACTGTATTTTATATTTTTTGTTTTGTTTGTAATTTTATGAAGCACATTGTTGATTGTAGCGGTTGTAAGTCTAACTTGTTTTTATTTATTGAACTAAGATGTAAAAGGACAAATTTCAGAAAGAGTCCTTACCATTTTAGCCTTTTACTTAGAAAAACTATTACAGTCTAACCACTATTTTGATTTTTTTCTTCTTCTCATTTAATCCATTATGCTTACAAGAACACAGTCATTCCTTTAAAAAAGAGTATAAACAAAGAAAAATGACCTAAGTAATTAACTTTATCGTAAGTGTATATTTAGTCTTTTTTTTACACATAACCATTAAATACTTTGTT
Source organism: Cichorium intybus (assembly GCA_023525715.1). Lineage (NCBI taxonomy): Eukaryota > Viridiplantae > Streptophyta > Magnoliopsida > Asterales > Asteraceae > Cichorium > Cichorium intybus. The sequence goes on along the minus strand of CM042009.1, from coordinate 149,526,542 downwards.
TTGTACATGTTTAGTCATTTATGGTTTTTTTTACACATATGACAATGCAACTTATTCTCATTAAACTTTCATTTTTGTACATAAGTGACTAAATGTGTACAGAAAAATCAAGTTTAATTGTCATATTTGTAAAAAAAAAACATAAGTGACTAAATGTGTATAAAACAAAAAGTATAATGATCATGTGTATACAAAAAAAATATAAAAATTTAAATGTATACTTACAATAAAGTTTATTACCTTTATAAGATATTTTTCCTATAAACAATCGATAGTCCCATACTCCCATCCAAAATAGCCCAATGTTTTATGTCTTTTGTTGGTTGTAAATTGTTATAAGCATTGTAATTGATGATCGATTTTAGTAGGTAAATAATGATTTAAAAATAATAATAATAATTATTGTTATTGTTTTTTATTCATATTTTATCGTTACCTTTTCAGGTAGAAACCTTTTAATATAAGGGCTTTTTTGACCAGCTTATTTAAATCTAAAGGTGCTTAAATTTTGGGTTTGACTGGGCCTTTAATCAAACTTGGGCCCAAGCCCAACTTTTTTTTTTGAGAAAGAAAAAGCCCAACTTTTTATAACCAGGCTTCTTGTTTTGTTAAGATAATCAGTAACCGACGATATAGCTAGGCCTATAATGGAGCATTTGTACGTAGTTATAGGGACTATGTCTTTTTAACTGATTTTTATAAAAACATTTTATAAACTTAATGATTAATAAAATTTCTAACAAGTTTATTTGTAATCGGGCCTTTTTAATTAGGTCCATAACAGGGCAGTATTAACCAGGTATGCTTAAACGGCCCCTTAACCAGTTGGGTCTCATTCATAGGACCGGTCAGGCTGTCCTTAACCATAGCCGGGCTTTTTAACGGGTCTTAGAATGGGCCTTTAAAGCCCATTTTGTGCAACTTTTTATTTGATTTGTAACATGTCTGTGAAATATATTATTCAAGAAACAATATTTTTTAACTAAGATTTGTTAGACATATTGTATGTATGATTGTAAGATTTGTTAGACATATTATATGTATGATTATTAGTGCATGGCCCAATGCTAACATACTTTTCTATATGACCTATTGATAGTTTAGTCTTGTATATTCGTTCATGTAGGTGCCCTTTTCCATATACTTGCGTTGTATTATTATATATATTTTGAGTTAATGAGAATATTTTACTTATGGGAAAATATTAAGAATTACTTGTTATCAGATCAATCTTTTTTTTCTCAAACCCTAATCTAACTCGCTGACCATTATGTTTCTATCACTATTGGCCATCCCTTCCTATATTTTTCTTCTCAAATTATTCTGTCATGAATACTAATACCAACACTAGTGTTGAAAAACCTATGAGATTACAAACATTAAATCGTATATTCTACTCATATTAGACGTCGATTGATTAAACTATGATACATGGTGGGAGTTGTTTCAAACTCATAGCACTGGATACATAGTCACGTATCACCTTAGTGCTCTCAAAGACAAACCTAATGATGCTGAATGGAATCAGATCGATACCATCATGAAGCTTTGGATCTACAAAACTCTCTCATAACCCTTTCTTCACACGATCTTAAAGAAAAATGTAACTGCATGTCTCATATGGAAGAATCTCGAAACCCTAGTTCGTGATAACAAAGATGCGAAGGCGATTCAACTCGACAACGAGCTACATAACACCACTATAGACGATTCCACGATTACTGAATATTGTATGCGGATAAAGACCAACGCCTATCTGCTCGACAACCTTGATGAAACCGTCATGAAGAAGAACATAGTGGCATATACAATTAATGGGTTGTCTTCGAAATTCGATTATGTCACGAGTTTCATCCGTCATCGATCTCCACTTTCCTCTTTATTGGAGACGTGTTTGATGCTTCTCCCAAAAGAGCAACAAATGGAGCAAATGCACAACTGAAATGTTGTAGCCTTTTATAACAATCATTTGTCGTCATCAACGGTACTAAATGTCGACCATTCTACTCGTGGACCCAACAGTGGCAACTAGGTGGACATGCGACAATAATAGTTCAAGAGGTGGCCGAAATAATCAAACTCGTCAAAATGGAAGTGACAGTAGAAATGGTTCAATACAAAATTCATCACATAGATTTAACAGGTAGAGAGCCTATTATTTATGGCTGTGAAGTGCGCACTGATTGTTATGAGGTTTGCAAACAAGGCAAACCAAGGAACTATAGATGAAATAAACTGAGAAAATGTACGAAACAACTTTCTCCAACACTAAGACAAAAGACACAATGATATAACGTAGTTCGGTTCAAGATGACCTACGTATACCGGTAAGGAAAATATTCTTATTCTCTAGCTATGGAGAAAATACAAGTTACAAGGTTGTAAAAATTGATTCACTCTAACACAAGCACTCTCATACTTTAGAGATGTCACCCACTATATATAGTACATGTTAACATCATTAACCTTATCTATAGATAGTACATGTTAACATCATTAACCTTATCTATAGAGGTCAGACCCTCAACCCTACATCCAACCTAGAGGTATGGACCAATTGACCAGATCCCAGAAAATCCGCTGACAAGATAATGTACCACGCTCCTTGAAGTCTGCACCATCTAAAGTTAATTATCCTTCTTTCATAAGAAGTTTCCAAGCTGACCGAAGACCAATGCAAGACTTCTTCGGTTAGACGTCTCCTTCAGACAAGGACCGCCTCAGTTGCGTTCCACCTCAGACCATCTCTTATTTGGACAGAAGGGACTTCTCTGGTTAGGAGCTGCCTTGGTCGTGAACCTCCTCAGTCTAGGACTGTCTCGGTTCACTCCACTCTCCCATACCAACTCCTCATAGGAATAACTTCTGTAGCATCACCACTTTAAATGGTATGTCTTCCATCAACATTCTCGTCTGATCAATCTTGTTACCAGATTCAATAGAAAATCTTAATGAAAACCTACGCTCCGTAGCCTCCTCAATCCAAGTCTTTGGAAAAATATATTGGATCGACTGGAGTTATAGCTACAACCATAAAACGCTTCTGCTGAATTGATCGAAGTCTCAATTTGACAGCAGGCATCAGGCTGTGCCTCAGTCAAGACTGGAGAGTCTGCTTCGATCGCACTATGCTTCGGTTCAGAGTCATGAATCTGAAGTTACACTTACAATCTCCACCTTAAGTTGAGCATACCAAGAACTTCCTCTTCGACTTGCCTTTGGTGCCCCTGAAGAAAGGGAATTACCCCTGCGTACATCAACAAGTCCCAGGCAGTGCCTGAACTTATCCAAGGACGACGACTTAGTCAACATATCCATTGGGTTCTCTTCGGTATTGATATTTTTAATAATGAGCATTTCTTCCTCCAAAGCATCCCTAATGAAGTTCAACCGAACATCAATATGTCTTCTCTTGATACACCAATTTCTTTGCTAGAAGCAAAGCACTATGGCTATAAGAAAACAAGAAAGGCTTCTCCATCATGAGACCTGGAACCTGCACTAGACCATGTAATCATATACATTCCTTCACACCTTCGGTCATGGACATGTACTCTGCTTCGGTTGTAGACAAGGCAACAATAGCTTGCGATGCTGAATTCTAAATCAAAGCATATATGAAGAGTGTAAATATATAGCATGTTAGTGATCATCTCTTCAACAAATCACCCCATAGTCTGAGTCTACATACCCAATCATCGTATGATCTTGCACCTTGGCACCATACACTAGAGATATGTCAGTCGTTCCCTTAAGTATCACAGAATCTACTTGACTTCCTCTTAGTAAGTTTTCCCTACATTGTCTATAAACCTACTTACCACACTCACCGCATAAGCCAAATTCGGCCTTGTATAGAAGACTTCATACATGAGAGTTTCTACAACGCTAACATAAGGAAATATTGACATGTAGTTCTTCTCTTCGGTCGAGGTTGTAATAACGCTTCCGTCCAACTTGAAGTGTGCTACTAAAGGAGTTCCAACTGGCTTAGACTGATCAAATCGGAATGACTAATGTACCTTCTTAATGTAACTATTTTGAGACACATACATTAGTCTTAGTTTCCGGTCTCTCCTGATCTCCATTCCGAGTATCTTCTTTGCAGCACCCAAATCCTTCATCTCGAACTCACTTTCATGGAGCAGCTTCAAGTTCTTCACTTCGGCCATATTCTTGGCAGCAATGAGCATATCATCAACATATAAAAGAAGGTATATGAACAATCATTCAGAAATTTTTTTTCGAGTAAACACAACTACAAAATAGGTTCCGATCATACCCATGCAAAGTCATAAATGAATTAAACTTCTTGTACCGTTGCCTCAGGGATTGCTTCAAACCATAGGATTTATTCAAAAAACACACCTGATCCTCCTCTGGACTAAGAAATCCCTCCGGTTGTGGAATGTATATATATTCTCATTGAGGCTTCCATGGAGAATAGCCCTTTTCACATCTAGTTGTTCAAGCTTCTGATTAAAAACACTCACCATAGCAAAAAGAACCTGAATCATCTTATGCTTCACGACTTGTGAGAGTACCTCGTGATAATCGATCTCTTATTTATGAGAAAATCCGTTAGCCACCAACCTTGCCTTGAACGGAGGTGGTTCAAAACCATGAATTCATACTTTCTTCTTGAAGATCCATTTGCATCCTACTCGCTTAGCTACCCTCAGACGAGGAAGAAGCTCCCAAGCTTCATTCTTTTTAAGAGATTCCATCTCTTTTGTCATCGCCATCAACCATCTCTCCTGCCATCGCCATGTCACCACTGTTGACACATCCAACATACCTATCCGGCTATTTGATATTTCTTATTGGTCTCCTTATTGCTATACATTTATCCTCATCATCCCTAGCATAATCTTTGTCCGAAGAGGGTGCTTTGATCCGACTCGGATGATCTCCGCTAGTATGCTGATCATCGTTAAGGACCACTCTATTAGTAGAGACGAGTTCCACTTTCTGGCTACCACCCTGGTCTTTCCCTGCTGGACTTTCTTCTTCACCTCCTTTCCGATTGCTCATGGCAGATTGATCAAACATTACAACTCTGATCATGATAAATTTCAGAGTTCGACCTTCTTTGGTACACTACAGTCGATTACTCGTCACTCTGGTGCCATATCCTAGAAATATGCACTTCATTGCCCTCGAATAAGGTTTTCCATCATTAGCATGAGCGTAAGAAGGACAACCAAATATCCGCAACTCATTATAATCAGAGGCTTTCTAGGACCAAACCTCTTGAGGAGTCTTAAAGTCAATCATAGTCGATGGAGACCTGTTCACTAGATAGCAAGTTGTGTTAATAACTTAGACCCAAAATTCCTTCAATAGATCAACAAATATCAACATGCACCAAGCACACTGCATGAGTGTTTGGTTTATTCGTTCTGTCAAACCCTTTGTTGTGGTGTATGTCACACAATGCGGTGTCTCACTATACCTTCTGTCGTGTAGAAGTTATCAGATAGAGCATTGCATGGCTCAAGTACATTGTTAGTTTTGAGTGTGTTGACCACCTTCCCGGTCTATTTTTCAACCATGGCCTTCCACTCCTTAAAACTTCTCAAACACCTCATCCATTGTCATCAGGAAATACAACCACACCTTCCTTGAGAAGTCATCATGGAACATCACAAAGTATTGACATTTAGCATGAGATTTCACAAGAATAAGATCTTACAAATCCAAGTGAACATATTCCGAGACTTCATTGCTAGTATACTGACCGAAGCCAAAGTTCACCTTAAGTTGCTTGCCCTTTACACAAGCTTCACAAAACACCAGTTTACTAGTCACTTCACCACCGAACAGTCCTTGTTTACTCAATATTTCCATGCCTTTTTCTTTCATGTGAACCCAACCTCCGATTCCACAACTCCGTCTTGTCATCCTTCTCATCCAAGGATTGTCAACCGTTCCTCTCACCGACGAACCATCCAGGAAATAGATTCCATTATTCGAGTTCGCCTTCATAACCACCAAAGCGCCTTTGAAGACATTTAACCATTCTTCTTCATCGAAATATCTTAGACCGTTCTTCGCCAAGGTACCAAGAATCTTCTATCATGGTCGTCTAAGCATCAATGTACTATTTCCTACTTCGGTGCAGAAGCGTAATATTGTGGGGGTAGCCAAAGCGGTTGCAGAAACATGTAGGCTTCAAAATCTTTTTCACGAGCTTCATTGCCCTACCATAGCCACTCTCATATACTTTGATAATGTCCGTCGTTTATTTGCCATCTAATCATGTTCAACATCAGAGGACCAAGCACATAGAGATTGACATACACTTTGTTCGAGACAAGGTTGCCATGGGTCATATTCACATTCTTTATATTCCATCTTCATCTCAAAATGCATATATCTTCATGAATGATTTTCCTTCATCATTGTTTCTTGACTTCTAATCCAGTTTGAACATCCGTCAACATACTACCGTTCCGACTACAAGGTGATGTTAGACATATCTGAATGTATGATTATTAGTACATGACCCAATGTTAGCATAGTTTTGTATACGACCTATTTGATCGATAGTCTAGTATTGTATATTGGCCCATGTGGGTGCCGTTTTCCATATACTTGTGTTGTATTATTCATATATTTTGAGTTGATGATAATATTTCACTTTAAGAGAAAATACTAAGAATTACGAGATTGAGATATAATAATTTCATGAAACATTTATTGTTAAAATACCTACAATGACTTCTTTATTAATTTATTTATATGGTTAAAAGTGGATGTATTATAGATATTTTAAATGTCGTATCCCGTAAGTTGTGTTTAAATATCACATATAGATCATCAATTTTCATTCTTGGAAATATTATCCTTTTGAACTAATTGGTAAGTTGTCATCATCAACATAATTACTGTGGGGATTTTAGATTTTGTTTTCCTATTCAGGTGTTTTTTTCTTCTTCTAGGCCCACAAGTTTTATCTTTAGTTGATTGTTCTCTTGAACACAATGGAACATTATCATATTAACCTTTCAATTTCAAGTAATTACGTATCTTCAACAAATTTTCTTAGAGATGTTAAAAGTCCTGCTATATAGGAAACCGAATTTCAAGCTATAATATTAGATTTGACGTTCAATAATCGCATGCTATTTTGACTAAAACCTAATAAACAATTTATTTTCAAAGATCAACCAAAAACGTAATATCCATGTTCTACTGCAAGTCTATTTTATTAGTTAAATATTTTGAAGTTTCGCTGTTTTATTTGTTTTATACCACTTTGATTATGCTTTCTACGGCCTGCCTGAGGTACCCATAAAACGAAAGCTTAAGCTCCTGCTTAATATTCTTATTGCGATGACATAAATATTCAATCTTTTGTCTTATGCCCACCCACGGCCTAGCCTTCGTAATTTGTTGTTATATAGTTAAGCTAACTTGTTAGCATATTAAAATATATGCAGTCGATAACAGTGCAGTAGCATACAACGTCATGAACCAAAATAGCTGTACCGCTAATTGTGATGCTATTACCATTTTTACGACTATTTTGTAGGATTAATGCGGTGCTATGTTTTTCTATAGAAACAAAATATGGGCTTGGATAGTGGCTTACAACTAAAATTTCGGCTTTGTACTATTTTTACTAACCTTGTATAGAATTAAGCTTTGGGTTTGATTAATCTTTAGTGGATTATGACTTTATGAAGATGTAATGTATTAATTATAAGAGTAAATCGCAAAAACGGCCCCTAAGCATTTTGAAAACTCGTATATTTAGTTCACCTTATGAGTTTCGCACACAAGCAATACCAATTGTTTCATTTGTTGCAAATTTGGTCCATCTTAGAGTCGGTGTGTTTAAGATGTTATTCGTGGATAGCACTTTTAGTTTAATCTTAATTTAATTAAACTAAAAGTGATACAAATGGTCCACATGGTTCCATTTTCTTGAAACTTTCATTCAAAACACTAACGCTATGTTCTTGAGTTTAATAATAAATGGAAGGGGATGGAGGGTAATGGAAGGGGATGGAGTTTTATTCGTGGATATCACTGATTCCCCTCCATTCCCTTCCATTCCTCTCCTATAAAAAACTCAAGAACATAGCGTAAGTCTATTAGATATTTCTGTTAAGTTTAATACAAAATACATTCTACCATTATAACTTATTTTTAATTATTTATATAAAAATATTGTAGAATTTTTAAAAAACAAGATGAATGTTAAACCTAACTCTCATCCTTCGCCCCACACTCGCTGCCCACACTCTCATTGGTTTGCAACTCTTTCACCACCTTAACTCTTCCATCCTATGTTGGTGCCTATCTTAAACATTATCTCCTCCTCTCTCTCTCACCTATTTTCTACCCTAACGCTATTCTATCCCACCTCTCTCACTTTATATTCGAGATGAATTTGAAAATTTTAAGACAAGATAGGACTCGGAGACGAGGCTGAAATAAATGAGATAATGAGGTAGGATGTAACAATTATTGGATTAAAAGAATTGGTTATTTTCTATGTTTTTCATTTAATAATAAAGGAACAAACAATATTTCGAAACCTCACATCTTTCTCTCATATCCTCTTTCACTTATTGTAGATAATTTACCATGGTTTGTGATATGGATAACCACCTCCTTATTCGTTTTCTTTGGATGAATGAAACCTTTATACATTTCACATCAAATGTTTTGGAGCCAAATTAATCCCCAAAACAACAAACTCTAAATTGAACAAAAAAGAAATTAAATAGATGAGATCTCGCCTAAAATGCAAAATTACACACTACACACTTACAATGAGATCTCGCCTAAAATGCCCAACTATAAAATCAGCAATTCTTTATGAGATCTCGCCTAAAATGCCCAACTATAAAATGAGATCTCGCCTAAAATGCGCTTCACCATGTAAGTATTTTATGATTTGAAGATAGAGAATGGAAACAACAATACATATTTGACTCACTTTGAAAAAGAAACCATCATGGACTAGAAAATCTGTCCTATGTCCATATTGTACATCATGCACAGTAATTTAGCCTGCAATCATAATCGTTTATGAATTCAATCCATCGTCTTTTGCTTTATGCATAAAATTGTTTGAGTAATCAAGTATTAAGAATTTTTATAATTCGTCTAAAGTTTACATTTTGGACTATACTATTAGATTTGTTTCTTGAAAAATCCTTTTCAAAATTGTACATCCCAAGTTCTTCCTTCCATCACTAGATTTACTAAATGCATTTCCTTTGATATTCATATACCAAATTATGTTAGATACCACACTTGATTTTGTAACATGTTCACATATTCTTGTATTGGACTTATATATGTTGACATCTCTCACACGAAGTAGGAAAAATTTCATTCTAAGTATTCTGATTTCATGTTCTATAACTCTACGTGTAAACTTGACTATATTTGTTTCCACAAGGCCTCCATTACCTTTTTACTCTCTTTACCCATTTACATCATAAGGTACCTTTTTTAGTATTGCATATACTGTTACAATTTTTTAATTAATCTTAGTTGATTCATTTCTCCTCATTTTGTTGTGCATGCTCTTCATTCCCTTGGTAATTTATTATTCATGACGAGATGACTTTTTTTTAACTTTCCTTATCATTTTTTCTTCTTATTAAAAATCCATGCAATTACTCTTATTCTTAAGACATGTCTTCCATGTTGAGAAATCTCTAAGACTTTTACACTCAAATAACTAAAAAAAAAGAAGTTCATAACACTTCGCAAAATGCACTTTGGTTCTTGTTCACTTCATAATTTTCTTTTAGAGTAAACTGCAAATTTAGTCCCTGTGGTTTGCAAAAAACTGTGGGTGTGATCCAAAAAGTTTTTAACTTGCACCACTGGTCCAAAATCGAAAATCTTTTGTGCTTTTGGTCCCTGGTTGACTTGAAAAGACCAGATTGCCCTTTTATTTACTTTTCTATATATTTTTTATATTTCTTTAATTTATTTTAATGTTTTATTAAAAAAAATTGCTCACACCCTCTTTCTCTTCCTCACCGTCCCTCTCTTTCTCCTCTCTCTCTCTCTCTCTCTCTCTCTCTCTCTCTCTCTCTCTCTCTCTCTCTCTCTAAAGTTGCAGAACCAAAAGGCTTGGGTGGGTTTTAAAAACACTTATCCTTCTTTTCCTGCCTCTTCCGCTTGTGCTATGGCCGGTTGTCGCCATCACCGGCAGCCTCCTCGGCGGTATAGGTTTTGGTTTTTTCTCTCCATTAATCGCGACTTTTTAAGTTATTGGCACAGATTACAAAGACAAGTGCTTCCATTGCTTTGTTGTAAGTACGATTAACATCAAACAATCCAGAATCGCTGAATCATCATCGATTTGTTGCCTAATTTATTCCTTGGTCCACACTCGAAGGAAGCTGCACCGTAGTTCAGGATTTCACAGATTTGATTTTTTCTTCCATTCTTACTTCTTATTCATGGACGACCTCAATGAAGAAATGCCCGCTGGCGAGAAACCAGTCGACATCAGGTTCGTAAAATCCAATCACGACGAGAAACCAGTCGACATCAGAGGCATAAAATTCGTCGTCCCTATTGCAATCACCGTTGACGTACCTGGTATCTCTGATAACCACCGCCTATTACAATCACCATTGACGTACCTCTGATACGACCCATCTAGGAATGGTTGCAGTGATAGTGGGGAGGGAATGGTTGCAGCTATGGATCTCAAAAAGCTTCATCTGGGTTTTTAATTTTGCAGAAAAGGAACGAGAGAGAGAGAGCACGGCTCATGACGGGTAGCCGTTTGACGGCGACGTGTTCGTTGTTTGGCATGACGCCTTTGTAGACGGTTCCGACACCTCCTTTTCCGATGATGTTATCTTCCATGAGGCTGTCGAGAACATCATCGCAGGTGAAGTCAAGGCGTTGGAAGGTGGTGAGTTTCCATGCTCGAGATTCGTTTCCTTTTTTGATGGATCGAGCTTTGAGAATGGCGGCAATAGCGAAGGTGGGTTGAGTGGTGGCCGGTGACAAAGGGTGGAACCAGGAAGGGGTTTTCAGCGGTGGTTTTTCCAGGAGGAGGGTGGAACCGGGAGGGAGAGTTAGAGATAGAGAGGGGGAGAGAAAACAAAGAGATCGGCAAACGATGTCGATGGTTTTTCCGGTGGCGACGGGTGATTTTCTCGCGGAGGGAGGTGATCGGAAGAATGAGAGAAGGATGGAGAAAGAAGATACAGAGTGATGGGTGGATTGAAGAGAGAGAGAGAGAGAGAGAGAGAGAGAGAGAGCACGCACGCTCGTGGGGATTGGGGCTGTTTTTTTTTAATTTTTAATCAAAAATTATAAAATTATTATAGTTAATATAAGAAAATGCAAAAAAGAAATCAAAAGGGTAAAAAAGTCTTTTCAATTTTTTAAGGGACCGAAACCACAAAAGTTTTCTGTTTTTGGACTAATGGTGCAAGTTGAAAACATTTTGGACCTCATCCACACTTTTTAGCAAACCACAGGGACCAAATTTGCAGTTTACTCTTTCTTTTATTCCTACCAAAAAAGTTTTTGATTCTCAATCTACATAAAAGGAAATGATCACAAATCCTATTTGTCATCTTGCATACTTTAAAATGCATTCTCTATTTTTCACCCATGGTTTTTATTGTTAGGAAATATCCACCTAAGGTGGTCATGATAAATTGATAATTCTCTATATCTATCACAAAGTTTATACAATAACTAGGTAATTTAGTCATTCATCATACATTTTATGTACGTTAGGAATATAGTACCTTAATTATTTTCCTCATATATATATATATATATATATATATATATATATATATATATATATATATATATATATATATATATATATATATATATATACTAGTTTATAAACCCGTGTGTTACACGGTTGACGATTAAAAAAACTCATTCTTTTCAGGACGTCTTTAACAACTTGCTCAAAAGTAGCATCCTTAAGTTGGCCTTTGTAGAGTTTATCCACATACATTTACATTTAATCTTTTGTTAAGACATACATTTGACAAAACCCCATTATGTGGTAAATATAACAACATAAGGTACATTTACATTTAATCTTTTGTTAAGACATACATTTGACAAAACCCCATTATGTGGTAAATATAACAACATAAGGTTAAAGAATGTCATGGTCATACCAAAGGAGCCTAACCACCACTTTCTAACTGATAAATAACTATAATCGGGAATGCAAAGAAAGATGTATATCTTGATGAAATCAAATTTATTGATTTAGTACCCCCAAGGTCTGATCATTTAGCATATTGACAAAATACTTTGGAAATCTTCAAATTTTGAAATTATATCCACATACATTTACATTTAATCTTTCTTATGCATGCGTATGTATGTGTGGCATGTAGGAATGGAATCGACTGAAGGAGTGGAATGAACTTTCAACTATATTTTTTTATGTTAAATGTAGATATAATATACAGTTATAATTATACAATGCTTGGATAAGAAAAAAAATTATAAATAAAAATAAAACTGAAGGTTAGTTGCTATATTACATAAAAAAATTAAAATACATTGTTATTTATTGAATTTAACGCATGTTGGGAAAATTGCAAAAGATAGCAATGTACTTTATCTTTTTTTGTCTAATATAGCATCTTGATAGTTAGTGTTTGGGAGGGATATGAAGGGGGAGCCGTCTTCGGTGGTTTTCTCACCCTGTTAGCTCCATTATTTGGGTTGAATATAAATAAAATCTAAATAATTTAACGGCATATCAAGAAAAAAGAAAACACAATTTTGAAAGGACTAATTCGATGGCATCACCAATCACCGTCAAAACTCCTCTAACAAACAACTTTTGGGGTGTCGCTGGAATAGATGAGAAGAAGAATTTTATTTGCCCTAATTCAATAAACCAACAAAAACGAAATCAAGAACACACAGATATGAAGTCACACACGTAACCTGAAAAAGGGAGAGGAACCGATATAACTTGGTCATTCAAAATCAACCGACGAAGGGTGCAGTATATTAAATTGAAACTCTTTCACATGTTCTCGGGCCGTAAACGGTGTATATACGTGACGGGCACCGGAAATGGTGATGACGATGAGTGATGGCGGCGTTTAGGAGGTTGTGGCAGGAAACAACGACACCTTCTGGGATCAATTAATTCGCTTTCGCCAAAATCAGAAGAGCATTAAAATGGGAAACGATGATGAATATACAATTAATGTATTGAAAAAAAAGAAACGGTTGACAGTAAGCTTTTAATTGCAGTGTAGTTATCAATTTTCAAAAAATGTTCCTGATTTTCAAGGATGAGATCGGTGGAAAATGGTAACACTATTGGATACCTATTGAGCGGGCTGTTGAGCGGGAAAAGGAGGAGAAGGCTTTCTATTTGACGGACATGTGGCAAAGTAGGAGTCTAATAAGAAGACACATGGCATTTAACGTTTGTTTTATTAATATATGTATATATATATATATATATATATATATATATATATATATATATATATATATATATATATATATATATATATATATATATATATATATATATATATATATATATATATATATATATATATATATATATATATATATATATGGTCCGGTTCCGGTGAGGACTCGCGAGGACACCTTAAAAAAATTGAAAAAAATATAAAAAAAAATACAAATCATAAAATCGAGAATAGTACTATCTCATTATCAAAAAAAATTTGAAAAAAAAATTTGCATCATTGCAAAACGTAATGATGCAATTTTTCTGTTTTTATTTTGGATCATTATTTCATTATAAAAAAATAATGGTACAAAAGTTTTTTTTGAATCTTTTTTTTCTCCGATATAGTACTATGATCCATTTTATTATTTATATTTTTGTTTTATTTTTTTTCAATTTTTTAAGGTGTTATCGCAAGTCCTCACTTTAAGAAGAGTCCTCACCCGATACTGATTTTATATATATATATATATATATATATATATATATATATATATAGAGTTAGGTTATTTTAAAACTGGTAATTATTGTGTGACTGTGTGAACCAATCAGAATTCAACAAAAAGTTAGTTTGCGTAATTATAGGAGCGATCACCAGATTTATAGGATTTTATGTATTTAAAATTAATTGATTTATATGTCAATTACTATTATACCTCTGTCCAGATTTAAAATGATTGGTCCATATTTAGTTACAAGGTAACACAATATTTATCAAGATACATTTGATCCTATATATATATATATATATATATATATATATATATATATATATATATATATATATATATATATATATATATATATATATATATATATATATATATATATATATGCTCTTTGGACATTTTTAGCAATGATGTCCATTGTCACAACATGAGAAGGCATTCTACTTCTCTTGCATCCTTTAACTTGCATGTGATCACTTTGTGACCAAATATACCCCTCTTAATACAATTCAACGATCATTTCTTGCAACCTCTTTTGTGACACTTTGATACTTCAAACATTCATTGACATCACCCTGTTTGGTGTTATTAAGAGAATATCGACTTTTCTTATTGAAACATGAGGTCCTAAATTTCATTTCAATACTTATTGTGTTTTCATATTCAAAACTTTTCTTGTTGTCTACTTTCAGTTATTTCATGAACCTTACTTATCCTTCCCAATACTTCATTTTCGCTAAGGATATGCATTAATATATTTGTCCCTTTCTTACGACACATAGCACTAAAATGTCTCAATTCATGGCATGCGTGACATGTGACATTTATTTTCTCTTTCCTACAATAATTGACCAATTCATGTCAAACTCCTCAACATGTATATCATTGACTATTTCCTCATAGGCATCTCCATTGTGATGCTTTTTTCACATTGAACTTTCTTTAACATGTTGAAATGTTTCTATTAGTCTTATTTCCTTTTTAATTGTTTGTTTTTTTATGATTTTCTTCATCAAGTATATTTTATATAGGTAGATCTATCTCAATTGTATCAAATAAGGTAACGACTTGAATCAATATGAATAGAATTTTCCGAATGTAATATGCTTTCATAAAGATTGATTTTTTCCTTTCTACGAGCCATGCATCTCTTAATGATGTTAATATACTCACATTTTTTCTAATCTTTATAGACCTACACATTAGCCTTTGTATGGTAATGGAAACTTCTATATTTCTCTCAGATCATCCTTGATTTGCGGCCGAAATTTCATTATTCTTACAGATTCGTGTACCCATTCTTTGACCGTACATCTAATTTCTTCATTGTTATTCCTTTGAATATCATCAAGAAGAATTTAGATTGCTTCTAATGTAACCAGGTGAGAACTTCTATTATCCTCCATTTTCCTTTTTTTCGACGTGACATGATTTGTTAAGAAGGCGTCCAGTTTGAGTGTTGTTCATCATGTTGTGACATATAGTCACTTCTTGTATTCATATTTTACTGTAAGGTTTCCAAATTTAATGCACAAAATACTCAAGTTATCAATGAAAATCATGTAGCATGGAAATTCCTAGCCATACAGTTCTAGGAATCTTAAAAACATATATGACTTAATGTTGTCATTAATGGTGGTCTTAGTACATATGGTTATTTCTTGTTGCTTATAGTTTAAGCATAGGTGTGGAAAGTTCAAACCTAATTCACTTAAACTATGGTTTTGATACCAACTTGTAATACCCTATATTTAATACATATCAGATGTATGTTTGTAACATTTCACGATATTAAGTTGTTCTTTACAAAACTTGGTCCCATATTTTTTGTTAATGATAAGCTAGCTTGTGTGCTAAAACTTCATATCATATTCAAATCATAGTGAAGCACTAATAATTACAATATTTAGCTAGCTACACTCCATCTATTCGTCAAAAGAATTTCTTCTAGACATCAATAAAATATCTTCTTCTAAGGATTAAACCTTCTAATCCTTTGAACCTAAAGCTGGAATACATGACATTTAAAACATAATATGTAAGATATTAATGTCCGATAAGCTACATAAGTTTTATAAAAATTATATTATCAAAATATTTTAAAAAATATTTTACTTTACTCCTACTTCATGCAAGATTCAATACACGCAATGCATGATCACATTCTATGCAAAAGCTGACAGGCTATCTTGCATCATTGTTTCATATAATTTGCGACCTGATGGTTATAATATGCATTATTCATACTTATTTAAAGGAATATGTCACCTTGTATGACACTTTACAAGTTACCTTAAATATGAAAAACAAATCAACATATAATGGCATCGACCGGAGGTACCATTCTAGTAGAGTCTTGCCGTTCCTAATATTGGGGCATCATGTTTCTATACAATATTTAGCTACTATGCAATTCATATTCAATGTATGTATGACCACCACTTGTCTTTATTAAAGTCATTCATACACAAGTTCCATGACATATAAATGCTTAAACATAAACTTGAAATCTTGGAGACATTCATAAAACTTACATAGGATCATAACAACATAAAATTTTACATTACCAAGTGATAAATCAATTAGCATGATTTCTAGGATATAAAAAATTTGAACACATATATCAAAGACTCTCAAACGCGATCATAAAGATAAACATTTAACATGCTTGAAAACAGTCATATATACTTGCATAAGATACTTTAGATCATCAAATTATTATTGGTTTGCCATGTATCCCATAGTGTTAAAAATTCACATGTCCTCATATTGGTAGTTAGGTTAATTAACTTCAATGTTCCCTTTACTACATGCTTTTGATTTCTTTCGATCTTCCTTTAGTTCCTATAGAATTGTCCCATTGGAAAGGTTAACTAATCATGAAATGTTTTCTACACACACAACAAGTTCTTAGGGTTTCATCTACCAACTCCAACATTTAATATCATTCTTTTAGTTGTCCAATTGTATATTTTAGCATTTCAAATATTCCCATTTGTTTTAACAATAAACTAACTCTTTAGCTTGATTTACGATCCCTTTCATACATAAATCTGTTACTTGGTTTCTTTTAACCAATCTAAAAATCCTTGAATTATATTAAAATCCACCATATCAATCAATAGTGATACTCATGAGTAATGCACGTAACTCTCAGGAATACTCTGATTAATGAACCATAATAACATTCCATGATTTATTTATCCAAGTTCCTGAGTTCTAAATTTAAATTCATAATACCCATACTTGTAAATTTCTTAATACATGTTATTTACAATTAATAATGTCTTTTATCAGTTCATTCCATAATTATCTAACCTTAACTTAATAATGCAAGTATTACACCAAACTTAGGGTTCATGAAATACTTCATTTAGATGAAAATTAAACCATTAAAAAGAAATATAATTGATTGATACCTTCAATCTTCAACTTGGATAAGAAAAGCCATTTCATTTGGATTTCAGTTTTTTAAAAGAAGGTTTCACACACTAAGTTCACCAAGAACACACATATAAAACCTTCCAAGATGTTCTAGTTATTTTATAGTGAAAAAAAAAGAAGTTTTAGGGTAAAATTTTGAACTTTTCGGTTGAAAATCTTCAAGACCCGTCTATAAACCCTTCAAGGCTAAAAAACCTGAACCATATCGGATGACACATGTGCTCACGAGTCTTAGAAATGTAACACGAGCCCCTATACACATGCTCTCACGCGCCTTTACATTCTAGTTGACTCAACTTGCTCGACTCGACCTCGAATTGATCAAGTGATTGGTTGTTTTGGAATTATTTGTCTTCAACTTTGAACTACCATAACTTTCTTATATGAACTCCAATTGACCTGATTATTTTTGCAATTATACTCTTTGTAGTTAGGACTACATGTTGGAGTTCTTAAACCACAATTATCTTCCTATAAATTGAACGTATTGTGGCTCAAAATAGGATCCTTGATGATTTGGGTACTTTTTCCAAACTTAGCCAAACTTCTTTCATTTACCCAACTCATGCAACATTTTCTGTAAAGCACCCATAACTCTCTCGTATGAACTTATATTGAGTTGATTCTTTTGCAATTTTTTGCCTCAACTACAACCTTGAAACAAGAAATTGTTACTTTATAGAATTTAAGACTATGTTCTACAACCTCTACGCAGGCTAAACTACAAACAACATGACATTGAGAAAAACAAACTATTAGTGTCATAACTTTTGTCCATTATATTGTGTTTTAGTGGCATATTTTATATGCAATTAGAAAACTCAATGAGTTAGTGGCATTTAACGTTTAATATCAATAAGTATCCTATTTATTAGTGATAAATGATTTGAAATGTGCTTATAAGTTATGATTCTATATTTTAATTTCAATCCCATAATATTTACTTCCATCTAATCATTTTAAAATACTTGAATTTTCAAAATGTTAAGAGATAAGGTGTTCTCTCAAAAGAGTAGGCGGGAAAAGTTTCCACCAAAAAGTGTTTGGTGGTGTATGTGTCATTTCTAAGAAAGAAAAAGTTTAACTAAAACATTCATTCATTTGATTATGTTTTCTTAATTTCACCTAATACCAGTTTGTCCATTTGCTTCATTATCTTAAATGCAATTTCTTCTCTCTTCTTCGTCCCCTCCTATCCCTCTCTTCACCGGTCTGACCGTTTCTTCTACATTTTGATTCTTGTAAAAAGCAATAATTAAAACATCCTCTAGCCTGATCTACCATCCCCACTCTATCTTTCCATATCTCTCGCACTTCACCGACTTTGCCTTCCTTGTGCCTATTGCTTTCCCAGAGAGGTTGCAAGTATGTCTTCTCGTATATGTGCATTTTTATTTTAAGAGATAACATGTTCTATCTAAAGTAACCTAAAGTTTATCTCTCTCCCTTTCCAATCATCACTCTTCCATGGTATTTCTTCAATCTCCACCTTCTACTGGTGGTAGTTCTACACAGTCTTCATTGAGATACCACCCTCTCATCCATACTCCCTTCATATTACATTCCACATCCTTTAATTTAACCCATTTTCTACTAACCACTCCCTAAAGACTAAATATAACAATTATCACTTTCACATTCGTCCACTAACAACTCTTAAATCCACCAATGGCGTTACCACCATCTCTATTGGCCTTGATAGTTCCTCTTCCACCGTCAACACCATAATATTAATTAGGACCAACAATATTTCCCTATTGTCATAGTTGTTGAACAAGTACGTCTTCTTGTCTAATGCATTTTCGGTCTAATGATCTATCGTTTGGTACTCTGTTTCTTTTCTGACGATGAAGACCATAATGATTTTTGCTCGAACTGTTCCAATGTCCTCTTGTCACCAACATTTATATCTTTAATCACTATCATATATTCAACAATTTCAACTCCTTTCTTTTTTCCTTAGTTTGCTTATCGTCAACCAAAAGCGGCTGTCTAGTCGTATTTGGTGGATTTGCTACAAGTTACAGTATATCTCCATCAATTCCATTGAGCCTGGTGAGGGTTAACATATATATATGTATTGAAGTGAAGAATGAAGTTAAAAGATTGAGTAGCTTGGAACCATAGAAATACTTTTTAACATTTTCTACAGAATAATGCACAAATATATCCTAATAGAAATCAATAAATTCTTGAAATTCACTTGTTTCTATAAGTCAATAAGTATTGGGGATGTTATTATTAGGAATATTCATGACCTCCATTTGATCTATTATAGAAATTTCATCAATAAGATTGAAGTGCACTTGTTTTTGGTAGCCAAATGATCATGAATTTTGCATATGCAACACAAACTACACTTGTAGGCTTCAAACTTTGTGGCAAAGATTATATTGGGTTTCGTATGCCAGACCCTAATACTATTTATAGACTAAATATTGATTTGGTTCTTGTAACCAAACGAGAGCTACCACCTCTCATTTAGACTTACTAGACATTTTTAAAGACATGTGTTTCATTGTATTGAATATATTGTTGTTAGGCAAGTTAACTTTGTTTTCATGTAATGATATTTTTTTCCATTTATTATCTTAATTTTTTTTTCATTATTAATATTCTAATGAAATAAAAAAGAATCAGAAACTAGCAAATGCTGCAGCGACATACCAAAAAATACAACTAAAGACTTTTAATGACACTTTTTTCTCTTCCACAAATTACCAAAGGGGCATTTAGTGGCACTTTCTTGTCATTAAGTGGATCTTTTTCTATGCCACTAAATGCCATTTGATTTATCATTCTATTACGTATTGAAATTATATAAACTAGCAACATACCATTTGCAAATAGAAATGACCTTTTCATTTAACTCCAAATGACTTGTTTAGTTTTTTTTATTATCTTCTTATTGTTTCATCTCAATATTGTAATATTATATTATATTCTTACACATTTAGGCTAGATTTAAATGGTCCTATAGTATGGTTGTAACGCCCCAATTCCAAAAATTTTAAAAATCATTTATTACCAAGGTTCCAATAAAACATTTATTCCAAAACATAAAACTATTCAACATAATACTTAAATTTAACAGCGGAAACATTTGAAAATACTAAATATAGTTCATTGACATCAATCCTTGGAATGCGATGCGCTGCCGTCAAACCTTGCCCTTCCCTTTGTCATTTGAAATACCTGAAATGTTATAAAACAACGGGTAAGCTTAAAGCTTAGTGAGTCCACAAGTTACCATACATGCCCACACATTAAACAACCCGTCCTCGAGAACGACCCGACCCTACCCGCCATACAACAGCTACGGGCGTCCATCATACAACAGCTATGGACACGGGAAGGTTCTACCCATCATACAACAGCTATGGGTTCCCGGTTATGGCCCAGCCCATCATACAACAGCTATGGGACAAGGCAATAGTCCAACTCGCCATACAACAGCTACGAGGGGACACGCATCAGTACTGAGCCCAACAACAAATAACCACAGATATAGAGCAAATCATATAACTGTAAATAACACACAAGATGCCTAACATGCAACATCATATAGTAAGGTGAGGATACTCACCTGATTCGAAACCGCACAGATATTCTCTAATATCCCCACTTAGTTCGTCCACACCTAAGTCCCACACACATACAACATATCAATTACTGACCAGGCTCTTACAAACCTGCCTAAAGGTTAGTCTCACTATTTGCCATCAAACCGTGTTCAAAACTAAATTTCTGGTCAAACAGTCGCTCGCCGCGGCGTGGCTCCTCGCCCTACGCGCCGCGGCTACCCTTGCACAATTACGGGGTTTCAGCCGAGTCCGCGCCGCTGACTTAGCCAGTCCGCGTCGCGGCTCGTAACATTCCAAAATGTTTTTCAGCGATTAACAGTACATCAATCGGCTAGGGTTCCTTTCTACACCCTTCCTGGGATCAGAAACTATCCTAAGGTCACTTCCTTATGGACATGCAAGTCCATGCATGTCCTTGGACCAAACCCTAAGTGCTACAAATCGCCAACTGGTAACACCATAAGACGGGATAAAAAGGAAGTCAGAAGAGTAAATCTTCTTACCTTACTTCTGAAGGACGGAGTGATGCCCACGAGCCGTCCTAAACCTTCTCCCGCGTTGGATCTCTTCCTTCAAACCTCCAAAGCCTTGAAACCAAAGAGTCTCTGCCGAAACCTGACGCCTCTGCTTGAGAGAACTCCCAAAAACACGAACCCCAGGGCTGAGTCCCTTTATATAGGTGTTTAAATCCGAATTAGGGTTTTTCACCTTAGCGGCGCACCGCGCCGCGGATCTTTTAAAGCCGCGCCGCGCGTACAAAATCATTCGCGAATGCAGATCTCGCCCGAGCCGCGCCGCGGATCTGTCCTGGCCGCGACTCGGCGGAACGGGCCTTACAATGGTACTTATCATTTTGTGAAAGTTTATATTTCACTTATTTTTCTTACATACCCTTCGAGATTGTACTATACGTATTCTAAACTTGTAATTAACGTCAATAACTACACATTTAACATGATCAATCTTATTCAATTGGAATTGATCATTAGAGTTCATTTTAATACATAGCTTCTAACTACATATAACTACCTTATGAAGTCCAAAGGCTTTCTATTTAATTATCTTACCATAAAAAAATACAGGTTTCTAAATTCACATAACAACCTTACCAAGTTCCAACACTTTCTATTTAATTATCTTAATGTTCAAATTTATTTGATATTACATAGAAAATGTTAAGAAGTGATGCAAGGATCCCAATTCGTAAGTTTTTAACAAACCACACAAACAATTTATATGATTTGCTTTAAAATTTAAGAATTCAATATGTTCGTCAACAGTATGGTACTTTTTTTTGTAGGTCAACAAGTTCATTATCAAATGGTTATATTCTTTGAAAAATTTCAAACATTATCTTAGTAACCTTTCAAAGAAAAATATATCTTCCATAAATTTCATGATAACATAGATATGTTAAAGTCTCATAACATATAAACAATAGATTTTGAAGCCATACTACTTGCTTAGATGTTGTGTTATCTTCTATAAACACCAAATTGGGGACTAGCAAGGTGGGTGTTACAACTCTCTGTCAGAATAGTATTTTAAAGAAATTAGGCGCCGAGTCTCAAACCTAGCCTTAAACAATTGGATGCTTAAGTGAAGATACAAGCTTCGACTGAGACTATAAAAAGGAAAATAACGAATATGATAAGATTTATCAGATAAGTAGAATTTAAGCCTACATATCTAAGATGTGTATATATATATATATATATATATATATATGTGTGTGTGTGTGTGTGTGTGTATATATATATATACATATATATGTGTATATATATACATATATATATATATATATATATATATACATATATATATATATATATATATATATATATATATATATATATATATATATATATATATATATTTGAAAAGAAACATTCAATAGAAGAGGGGAGACCAGCCAGGGGCTGGGCCACCCACAAAAAAAGTACAAATCCGGTTACATTTTGAGGGCTAATCTAGGAGAGGACAGCCAAAGACTCCTATCTACATTGATTTTAGAAGCTCGACTATCGATCCACAAAAATGATTCCCGTTGGGCATGAGCGAAGAGATCATCCTCCTTTCTATATTTTTTAAGAAAAGTCGCCTCGTTTCTGTTATTCCAAAGCGAAACCATGGCAGCAGCTCCCGTGACAAAAATGACTCTATTTTCCTTGGCGTCAGTCCCTTCAGCCTCAAGCCAGTCGAACACATCTTCAATCGAGCTAATTCTCTTAACCTTGAGACCCCACCAATTAATCATTCTCGACCAGACTTCTTTTGCATAAGGCAATCAAAGAACGTATGTAAGACAGATTCTGAATTTGATTTGCAAACTTCGCATATAGTATTATCCACTTTGGCATGGATTTTAGAAAGATTTTCCTTCACTGCAATTCTTCCCTTATATTTCACATTTGAGCTTAACTCTCTTAACTATGATCTCTTTCTCTCTCTTTCTATATATATATATATATATATATATATATACATACATATATAAATATATACATATATATATATATATATATATATATATATATATATATATATATATATATATATATATATATATATATATATATATATATATAGGGGTGGGATCAACATAGAACCAAAATTATGCATAGAATCATAGAACCACCTTATCAACCATTAGATCATTTTCTGTTGAATAGGGGTAT
This sequence comes from Cichorium intybus, assembly GCA_023525715.1. Lineage (NCBI taxonomy): Eukaryota > Viridiplantae > Streptophyta > Magnoliopsida > Asterales > Asteraceae > Cichorium > Cichorium intybus. The sequence continues at coordinate 149,502,907 of CM042009.1, read as the reverse complement.
GATGGTAATTCAATAAATAATTCATTAAAAAGGAAACAAAAATCATTCCTAATTAATAGTAGTATATCCCAATAAAATAAGAAAATTATTGTGTTTCATATTATCTTCTAGACAAATCATGATTTTCTGGATCAAAAACAGAAAATATGTCTTCTTCATCAAGATTTGTTCATGATTTTCAAGGTGATTTCGGTTAATATATGTTCATAAATGAACACATGTTCATGGATGAACACATGTTCATGTATGAACACATGTTCATGGATGAACATATGTTATGTTCATAAATGAACACATGTTCATGTATGAGTATATATACATTTATATAAAAACTCTAATGTTCATAACTGAACATGGATGAATATATATATACAAAAATTCAAATGTACATAACTGAACATGTATTAGATTTCAATAGTTATGGTCTTTTCTACATTCTCTACATTCTTTTGCCTTATATATTCATAAATGAACATTTGTTTATATGTTAACATGGACGAACATATGTTCATTCATTAAAATTATGATTAAATCAAAAATTGAGAAAATAGAATATATACAAAAGTATAATGTTTAAGAAAAATAGAACTAGGAAAGTACATTGTCTAAACATAATAGGTACAAAAGCAGAATGTCTAAACAAAATAGAATATATACAAGAGTATATTGTCGAAACAAAAGAGTCATCATTTGCTTTCCTCTTATTTTTTTTCATAATATTTGTCTTCATTCTTTATAAACCTGTAAATAGCATGAAGGAAATAAGCAATGTTACTGTAATCGATTGCTTCCACACATGTTCATTCATGAACATATGTTCATGAATAAACATATGTTCATCTATGAACATATAACTAGCTAAACAGAATAAATATTGTAACAAGAACATATATTCATTTATGAACATTTTATCCAAAATAACATTTATATCGAATAGTTATCCAAACCAAGGTAGCTTAATAACCCATTACTGTGATCAAATGTTCATATATGAACATATATTCAACGATGAACATATGTTCATTTGTGAACATATGTTTATTTATGAACATTCTACATCAAATAAACCACAGAACAAGAATCTGTCTAATATTCGAACCAAAATCTATACAATATCGAAAGGAATTCCAATCAAGTAGCAATCAAACCAATTATTAGAACCAAAATCTACGATCGATATTGGAAACAAACCAAAAGTCATACGAGCCAAGTCGCAATGAAATTAATTCCAAGTTTTAAGGATTAACGGCTTCAATATAAAATTGAAACAACATTTAAAACGAACCAAAATTGAAAAGCAGAAACACATTACGAACCAAAATTGAAAACAAAAACATATTGCTTACTCGTTGATTTAGTCTGTTGCGTAGGATTGAATGATGGCAACAAGATTTAATGATGCTCTTTTGCATAAGATTGTGGAGTTGGTTGATTTGGGAAGATGGGACGACTGGTTGTGACAACCGCTGCATCTGTTCTTCAAATCATCTGGATGCATGATTGAGAGCCTGATCGAAGACGTGATGATCGCTTTATTGATTCGATTTTAGTGGAGAATGAAATGACGATCAGATGGTTATGTGGTAGTGAATATATAGAATCCCCATTGTACCATTGCCGGTATGTAATTCCCTAAACAAGTGTGCATAATCTTATTGTGCACCCATTTAATCTAATCCCTTGATATAATGATCGTAGAGTTATAAAGTTGGTTATATGGTTCTATAGATAAAAAGGGGTTCTATGTTGTATATATATATATATATATATATATATATATATATATATATATATATATATATATATATATATATATATATATATATATATATATATATATATATATATATATATATATATATATATATATATATATATATATATATATATATATATATATATATATATATATATATATATATATATATACTAGTTGTGAGACCCATGTATTACACGGGATGATACAAAATAATTGTTAAATAAAAAAACCTAAACACTGATAATTATGCATAAATAATTCTCGACAATATATAATGAAATTTTTGGATATATACATTATTAAATTAAACACTACAACATAATTGTTGATAAACTTTGAACAATTATAACAAATTACAAAATTTGAAAGACGTCTTTGAATACAACATTTGTTGTTCTATTCCTAAGTTTACCGTCGTCTAAAATTAACATTTTTAATCTATCTTTACTTTTAACTCTCGCCAATATAACATACAACTGGTCGTGTGTGAAGACTGGTTGTCTCAGAAACAAACCCACATTTGATAGCGTTTGTCGTTGACTCTTATTTATTGTCATTGCAAAACATACAGTTAATGGAAATTGTTTTCTTTGAAATTTGAAAGAAATTTTTCTATCTGAAGGCGTCAAATATATTTTTGGAATAAACATATGATTTCCAATATTATTTCCAGATATAATCTCTATTTCTATAACACGAGTACCCGATGATATTACTTCACTGCTAGGTGTGTACCCGCGTAATGCGACAACGATATTAGTACGTTGATGTTTTCAATTAAAAATTAAAGTATGTAGTTTTATGTTAAAAATAAAAATATGGTATTATTTTGTGTTCTATATAAAAATATGTAGTTCCTTCTTATTAAATGTAAAACTATGATGGTAAAGTAAATTTAAAAAAGTGGTTAACTCTAATTTGATATGGTTAACTTTAAGTTGACATATTTTGGTAAAAATAGTAAAAGTTTGTTAGTATTTGTAGTGTTTGTGTAATGTTTACGGTTTAAAGGTTTGGGTGGACCTTGTTATTCGAAACCATAAATGTCTTATTATTTATTAGGAGACTTGTTAATTATTTTAAGAAATATCTACATTTATCATTTTACGAAAAACAATATATACTTTTTGTGTTGTGTAGTTAGCCGAATAAGCTCTCTAGTTTGATTGAACCATTAGATGAATATAAATAAAGAACCTATTTAATTGTTTAACTTTGTGTTTTTGTATATAGAACCGGATCAATCTAAAAATTAATAAATGAATATTTTTTTTTTCAAATAAAAATTTAACATAATTTTCAATTAATCTGAGTTAAATTTGCACACTGCAACGGTCATTGATAAGTTATCTATTTCCGAGAACATGTCATATTCCAAAATCATACAATGTATTAGGAAATAGTTAAATTTTGGTCAAATACTCATTTCCAAAATCATAGTGCTTTTCAATATGTTGCTTATGGTAATAATTTCCGACAATTTGAATAACGACAAGTTTGTTGCTATTCAGTAATAATGGTTTGAGAAAATGTACAACTAACATACATTATATGAGTAGGAGTGAGATATATTTGCCGTTGACATAAAATTAATTGTCACTAGAAGTTAATTATATTTCATAATTTTGTTGCTTATTAGCAACCATTTTTAGAAGATATGTAACAATTTCTAATTTGATTATTAATATGCAATATAATTAACCCAATACTTAACAATTAGATGTAACAAATTTATTCAAACTTTTAGTTTTAAAAATTCTAATATGGTTTATGTTACTTATTTTTCAAATACTACAAAAAATTTCTTGTTACAACAATCTTTAAATAATAAGTTTTTATAATCATTAAGAACTGAAAGTATCTTTATAGTACAAATTCTCTTTTTTGTACTTTTTATAAATTAACATGTTCCTAAGTTACCGGCCAAATTACAACCTATTTATAACTTGAAAGTAACGTGTTCCTAAAATCACCAACATATATATAACGTGACCTTAAAAATTATATTCCCATAGTCTTTGTAAAAGTTAAAAAACGAAATAGAAAACAATTTTTACAAGTCAAAAAATTATTGTCATTTCAATTTATTTGACTTTGCAAGTTACTGTGTTTGTTTTTTGTTGAAAAAAGATAACCGCTATTTGTTAGTTCTGATCACACTAAAGAAAACTAATTAAGTGATTGTGAATAGAATACTAATGTGCCTAAATTATCTGTTTTTTATATTTTGTTATACATCAAAATGTGGACGTGCTGCTCAAGTCATTTGGATTTACACACGGTTAGGGTTCTAGAAATTGTCAAGAGATATGCAAATTGAAGCTGCTAAGAATGTATTAAATGACAAAATTGAATCAAAGATAATGTATTTTAAATAAATAAGTTCCTAATTTATTGCTTCAGTTATGAATTATTGGAATTAAAAACATTAAATACATTTAATTCAAACAATTTTTTAAGAAATTCAAAATTACCAGAAAATGACATGTGGTCAAATGAATGTGGTGGTGACATGTGGTTTTGAGTTACTTATTTATTAGGATGTGATATATATATATATATATATATATATATATATATATATATATATATATATATATATATATATATATATATATATATATATATATATATATATATATATATATATATATATATATATATATATATAGAGTTAGGATATTTTGAGAACCACAAGTCCCCCGAGAACCCGAGAACTCCCAAACCGATTTTTTTTTCAAAAAACCGACCCCATAGGCCTCTAAAACGCACACTTTTAAGACTTTTCGAAAAAAAAAATTCCGAAAAAAACGACTTTTTTTTTTTAAAAACTTTGCACATGTACACAAAAAAAAATTTGCACATGTGCAAACTTTTTTATACGTACACTTTTTTTGAAAATTTTTTTACAGAACGCCTTAAATATATGTTAGAAAGACATCCATAAAAAAAAAACTTGAAAAAAAATGTACGTATAAAAAACTTTGCACATGTGCAAAGTTTTTTTTTTTGTACATGTGCAAATTTTTTTCAAAAAAAAAAAAAAAAAAAGTCGTTTTTTTCGGAAATTTTTTTCAGCGCCCCGGCACCTATTTGAGCGTTTTAGAGGCCTATGTGGTCGGTTTTTTGAAAAAAATATCGGTTTGGGAGTTCTCGGGTTCTCGGGGTGAAGTTGGTTCTCAAAGATCCTAAGTCTATATATATATATATATATATATATATATATATATATATATATATATATATATATATATATATATATATATATATATATATATATATATATATATATATATATATACACACACACACGCTGTTTAGATTGATTAACCTTCTGTCTTTGGATATTCATTGATAAAAAATATGAAAAATCTTTTTATTAGAACTTATTGTTGAAAAAGATAAATGGTTAAGTATATGAGTTCAAATTAAGAAAAAATAGTCATAGCCATAGCCAGCAAAACACGAAGACCGAAAAGATTTGAACACCCATTTATTTAACCTCCTTTTCATCTGAACAACAAAAATGGCTTTCCTTTTTTTACATTACCATTTTTGTCCCTTATTACTTTTCACAAAAAAGTTAGAACCAAACATGGCATATTACAACAACGAGGGAGAAAAGCAATCAGAATCTTGCATCAAAAGGGAAATCTAAACAAAAAAGAACTCCAAATTTATGCATGGCCTACAAAGTCGTCTTCTTCCAACTCGATACCTTGTTCAGCAAGCCTACGCTCCTTGTAGACATACCCTCTTGCCACCATCAGAAATATTCCAAAGTTCAAAACGCTTAAAATTGCAAGTAACCAATAGAAGTTGTAAAGCTTCCCCTCGTTCAAGTTATCAGCTATCCATGGATGCTTGTCTCCTGTAATCTTGTGCACTATTGTCACTAGAAGAGAGCTAAAGAAGAACCCTAACGATAATGTGCTTAGAAACAATCCAGTGCTCATTGTTTTCATCCCTTTTGGACACTCCCTTAAGAAGAAATCAAGTTGTCCTATGTAAGTAAATGCCTCACCGGCACCCACTAATACAAACTGTGGGGCTAGCAGAAAGACAGTGATTGGGACAACCTTAGACGGATCATCTACTAAACCATGCGACCGTGCAACTCTTAGTCGCTTAATCTCGCATAAGGCAGCTGCAATCATGGCCAGTATGGATAGGACTAGCCCTACTCCTATACGCTGTAGAGGGCTTAGCCCTTGTGGATGTTTGAGAAACCGTTTGGCAATTGGGACAATGATACGGTCATAGATTGGCACCGTCAAAAGGATGGCTCCTACAAAGAAAACTGTGAGGGAAGCTGCTGGGATCTGGAAAGATTTTCCAATGTGTCTATCCATTGTCGTAGCTTGTGACACAGATAGTGTGGTCATTTGGGCATATACGGTCCAAAAAAGTATTGTGGTAGCCCAAGTTGGTAGCATTCTGATGACCAGTTTCACTTCCTCGACATCAGTTAAAGTTGAAAGATGCCATTTATCCACGGTAACTATTGACTCGAACGATCGTTCACCGTCTTTAATTGCTGCCTTGTCAAGGAAACTGCCAAAAATAAATGATTCATCAATATTGGAAAAAACATATGGTCAAGATAAGGCCAGGCCACAACTTTTGACTAAATGATAGTTCTTGTATGGTCAAGATGTATCACACCATTGTCTACATCTCTTTTATAGTGCGTATATATCATGAGCTCTAAGACGTGTCTAGCGAATATGGATGATATTAACTTGTTTTTTTTTTTTTTTTTTTTTTTTGCATCTGTGTCTACTAATGCATGCGAATAGAAGTTTTTTGGCAGCTCGGGTTCCATCTCGCACTGTTGCTGATAGTTGTGTTTAGTGCATGATTGATTATATTTAATTTCTTTAGACGTCCTTTTCTAGTCTTAGTCCAACTTGGCCTCGTTTCACCAATTGGAAACAAAAGGGTGTGAATATCTACACGACTTTGGCTAGGTTAGGGTTACAAGACAAAAAACGTGGTTTTTCACATTACAAGTAGCTAGCATCAAGATTGATTGAAGACAGACTGTTCAGAATCGCGTGATCTTGATGGTGCGCTATTTGTTTATCTATAGCACAACCAGGACACATGCCTGCACATATGTTAGAAAAATCTAAAACTTAATGATTAAATAAGATGCTCATAATAATATTATTATATTCATTTTTTTTTATAAGTATATACAATAAAAATTGATGGAGATTTGGGTTTCTGTTTTCCAAGATGAGATTTTTTGTCGATGGACACCAATTACGATGGTATGTACAAAAAATATTAATTGTAATTAGATGATAGTTTTTAAACGAAGGGTTATGGAGCCGGTGCAATATAAAGTAGTAGACAGTGATATATCAAGAGCATTGATGTTTGTCCTTAAATTTGCCTTGATGTCTAAAAACGTTGAAAGATACAGACAACCGCAAAGTGCTTGGTTTCAAAATTCTTGAAAAGGTGAAACAATATGAGGAATCTTTTTGGTTCTTTGGATAATCTATACATTATTAGTTATTCTTTTAATTATGTTAGCTAGATATATAATTATTAAAAAAAACATAATCAAAGAAACGGACAAACAAACTGCAACAGTTCGTTTTTAGCTTTCTGGATATACGTCTTACTTTTAGCTTTTTTTGTTTGTTTTGTTTTTAAACATTGTAAAGTGTGAAACCAATTTATCAAGCATTTAACAAACAATAAATTAAACTTTTCACTAAGTTTTATAGTTTTTATGAAGTAGAAAAATAATATATTATTTAACTAAAATCCATGCGAAATTAAAAGTGGTTAATAATTTTTAATTAATCTTATTTTGTAGGAAAGCAAGAATTATTGGTATAATTAATTAGGAATATGGTGGTAAGATTTTGGCTTATTATTCTAGTTGCTTGAGTTATTGACAAAAGATGGCACCCACAAGTTTTGTTGGAAAATTTGAACAAGAAGACCAATCATTCTTGGATCTTATTGGCCATAAAGATTCGAGGTATATTTTGATCAATTATTTTCATCATGATTGACAAAACATGGGACCCTTTACAAGCTTAACTCTTAATGATCTTCACATGGTCAATTATGCACGTCATATGCAACCCTCTAAATAAAAGTTTGAAATTTTAAGCAAAATACTTGCTTTAATTTGAGAAAAAGCTAAATGCATTAATGAACTTTTTTTTTCCAAAATATAATTTAACTATTAATAATATATTTTGTCATAAACAATCAAATGTATCATATTGGGAAGATGAGAGTCGACTATGTTTCATATCTTGTTATGTCACTCTAATAAATAAAGTGCATCAAAGTAAGTCTAGATTCTTTATTATCCACAGTTTAATAATCAATTGAAAAAGAAAACCAAAACAAAGGACAACTTGTAAATATAGTTTGGAAAATATATTATTTGTGTTAAAATAAAACTTTTGCAATTCACGTGTGTATTAAATCTAGGAATCATAGCGCCAGGTAAATCCCAAATTTTGTATTCATTAAATGGAAAGCATAAACTACTTAATATATTTTAGACTAGACTAGATAAAATGTAGAAATGTCCATTAGACATCAATAAATTTTAGAGAAACTTAAATACATCAATGATAAGTAGTCAAAATATAGACCAAAGTGTAATTTAATAGTATATGAATATATTAATAATATTTACCAACTAATAATTATTTTCTATTGGTCACACATATTCTCATGACTCATGAACCTTTTCAATAATTTAAGGTTATATGAATAATTTAATAATATTAACCAAGGCAGAATTCATCTTCTATTAAAAGACGTTAATTCAGTTAAAAACAGAAATATAAAGAAAAGAAAGGACTCACCGGAATTCTTTGCTGTGTGGCAACTTCTGCTTGCTTTTCTTGCTATCAACTCCTTCGTTAAATACAATATCATCCACATTGTACAATAAGGAAGGGTCCGAAGGAAGCTCCATATGCCTCTTTTTCCACGCCGCCACGAAAACTGAAGCTATTTGGGTTAACGGACTACCCACAAGCTTCTTGAACCGATACCTTTTTGTACCCAGCAAGAAGATCACCAACCCCGTAACAATGACACAAGCCACGATCCCATACCCCCAACGACGACCAAGATTGTCCTGGATATAAACAAGGACGGTAACTGCCGCAAGTGAACCAATACTTATGAAGAAAAAGAACCAGCTGAAGAAAGCCGCCATTTGTGTCTTTTCCTCCTTGTCTGCCTCATCAAATTGGTCTGACCCAAAACCTGAAACACTGGATTTGAGTCCGCCAGTCCCTAGAGCGGTCAGGTAGAGTGCCAGGTAGAGAAACGTCAGCTGGATCTCGGTAGCCTTAACACAGTTTTCGCTGCCAGGGGTGCATTTTGGCGGTTTAAGGTTAGGGATAGCGGTTGAGAGGGTCAAGAGAGTCACGCCCTGTTAATTATTAAAACATTTGAGTAAAATTTCAGAGTGAGAACATAGTGGACATAGTTTAATCAATTATTATGTATATGTAAGTATATATATGATATTATTGTTGGATATTTTCAACTAATGAGAAGATAAAAATACTAATTAAGGAAAGAATTTTGACCCTTCTAGAGTTGATTTTCTAAAAGAGGATGAAATGTATCACTCACCGTTGCTTGAACTGCAGCGAATATGGCAATGGTGAGGTACCTATAAAATAAGAAAAATTACATGTTATAACAAATATTCGTTGAAGAAATGAATTGCTTAATATGTCATTAAGTAATTACCGGCCGAGAAAAGTGTCTGCAACAAAACCTCCAAGAAGACATAGCATGAAAGAGGTACCCAAGAAATTGGTGACATCATTGGCGGAGCTAGCATTTCCAAAATGCATAGTTCCGGTCAAATAGGTCACCAAATTCACAGCGATACCTAAAGTCGCTAACCTTTCACATGCCTCCACTCCTGAATAGATGATACTTCATTTTAGATTATCTTAATCACAATCGTAAAAATCAAAGATAGAGCATTAAACCATCAATGTTGCTTCAAGACCCTATCGACTACATGTATAATGCAAGTAATAGATACAGTAAGGGTGATGAACCTAATATCATGGCGGCACTAATCCAGCCACCAGTGGTAGCACGGCGAGCCGGCTGACCCTTGTAGTCCCAAGCATCACTAAGAGTTTTTGCCACCTGTAATTCAGGGAGAGCCATATTATATCTTGTGATGTATTTTGGTTGTTTCAGTATAAGAGGTTAGTATATGCTGCCTAGGATTTAAAGGTCGGGGGAAAGATCAATGATATTGAGGGGAATGAGATGCATAAGATTCCATGAACTTTGGGCAAGACCGAGGTGCCTTTTATAGCAGTGGCTGTGTGAATTGTCACAATATAGTATTATTAACATAATCTAGTTATATCCATCCCTTAGTCTTACATATATTTTCTAATTTCGGTGCATAACATTTATAAAGCTCTTTCAATATTCATCAAATATATAATCTTTCAACAAAACGAATATCGGAAAGATGATCCAAATCCAAACCATTTATTATATATATATATATATATATATATATATATATATATATATATATATATATATATATATATATATATATATATATATATATATATATATATATATATATATATATATATATATATATATAGGGTCCGGATCCGGTGAGGACTTCAATTTGGGTGAGGACTGCGAGGACAATTCTCGTCCACTCATTTTCTTAAGGGCAATAATGTCAAACGTAATTATTGGATTTGACGTAATCACATGCGGCGCTCGTCCATGGAACGTAATACGGACTCGAGGATATAATCACATGTTACTCATGTCCGTACAACATAATTTAGCCGGGATTTTTTATTTTTATTTCGTTTTCTATTGTTTTAAATATTATTTTTCGTTTTTTTTCAGTTTTTTTTCTAGTTTTTTTTACTTTTTCGTTTTTTTTACAGTTGTTATTATTTTTATTTGTTTTTTTTACTTTTGTCGTTTAAAAATCGTTTTGCATCATATCTCGTTTTGCATCATAACTCGTTTTGGATCTTGGATCATAACTAATTTTGAATTTTGGATAATAAGTTTTGGATCATAAAACATATTTTGGTTTTAATATTTTTGGATCATGTATTATTATTTTTTTTTTTGCTATTTTGATAAGTTTTGATTCATAAAATAATTAGTTTATAACAGTTTGAATCATTAAACATATTTTGGTTCTTAATATTTCTGGATCATGTATGTTTTTTTGCTATTTTGATGAGTTATTTACTTAAAAATATAAAAACGAACACTTAAAAACATTTTTTTTTCAAAAAATTATTTTTGCAAACTTACTAATATAATGTCTACAATGTCCCCTTAAATTTTCATAATTTTTGGAGAATTTTTTTTATTTTTTTGATTTTTTATTAAAAAAAATAAAAATTATTTTTTTCAAATTTTCATGATGGTGCCTGTTTTGTAGATAATTAAATTTTAAGAACTTTGGTTTTTTCAGAATTTTTTTTTACAAAGAAAAAAATATGTTATGGCCCAAAAACTATGTTGGTGGAATAAAAAAACCCCGCAAACGAGATTGTGACAAGTGTCACAATGGGGGGTGGGGTACTCGATCAGATTACTATATTACCCTTCTTAATTTGTATTACCCACTCACTAGTTTTAATTTTCAGACAACTAGCCCTCTCAGCTTTTAAGATGTGTCAATTTTTTCATAATGAATCTTAGCCACCCATTTTTCAAGATTAGAGGTCCAGATTTGTCCTCACCGAAATTGGAGTCCTCACCCGATCCTGATTCTATATATATATATATATATATATATATATATATATATATATATATATATATATATATATATATATATATATATATATATATATATATATATATATATATATATATATATATATATATATATATATATATATATATATATATATATATATATATATATATATATAGGGTGAGATCAACATAGAACCAAAATTAGCCATTGAAACATAGAACCATTTTATTGGCCGTTAGATCAAATTAAGATGATAAGGGTATGATGGTAAATTACACGTATATGTAGAGGTGGCAAAACCTGACACGACACGACAACCCGACACGAACTCGACACGAAATAAACGGGTTTGGGTAAGAGATTTCAACTCGTTTAATTAAACGGGTTGACACGACACGACACGATAATTAAACGGGTAAGGTTAGGGTTGAAACTTTCAACTCGAAAATGACTCGAAAATGACCCGTTTATTTATATTCAAGTTTTTCTAATTCTTATATAAATTGGACTGGTTAAATACCAATACCATATTTACAAGAAAAACTTCTGATTGTCGTGTTTTATAATATGGAAGTCATTAAGCCACCTAGGTCATGCATTTATTTTCACTTTTTTTCTTTCTCACTCATACTTCACAGTTTCACTCGGCCTCTCTCTCCTCCTCGCAACCTCGTCATTCATCTCTCTGACTCCTAATCTTTTAACATTGCTCTATAAACTTACTGTCAATGCTTCTACTACTAGTTTTTCATGTTTTCCTTTTCGCCTAAAACTCTTATTCTTTCAACATACTTAGTGTTTAACTCGAAAAGTGACATGATATATTTACAAGGTCTAAACCCCAAACCCGAAACTCGATACGAAAATAAACGGGTTGACACGACACGACACGATTATTAAACGGGTTGGGTTAGGGTCGAGCACTTTCAACCCGTTTAATGTTTTGACACGACACGAAATCGACACGACACGACACGTTTGCCAGGTCTACGTATATGTTCATTTCTGAATATACAAATATGTTCATTGATAAACATTGTCTTCAAAATCCTAGAATTTGTTCAGAAATGAACATTCATAACATTGATGAAATATATGAACATACAAACATGTTCAAAAATGAACATTCATCAAACCTAATCAATATCTATCCAAAAATATCCAAAACTTACCAAAAATATCATAGAAGAACATATGTTCGTGGATGAACATTCATACAAAAACTCAAAAAATAGTCATTTGTGAATATATGTTCATAGATGAACATATGTTCTTGGATGAATATTTATACATGGATGAACATTCATACAAAACTCAAATGTTCATAACTGAACATCGATGAACATTGATACAAAAAATAAAAACTTGATCACTTTTGAACATATGTTCATTGATGCATATGTATACTAAAAACAAGAAATTATTCATGTTTATAATCGAACATGTATACAAAAACTAAGAAATTTGTATCGTTCTCTCTTATGTTGCAATCAAAACAGATTACCACTATCATCATCGTTCTCCTTTCTGCTGCAATTACATGACTTCTTCCTCCCCTCTTCTGTTGCAATCGAACACCACCATCATCATCGTTCTCTCTATAGCTGCAATCGCATCATTTCTTCTTCATTCTACCTTCTACCTTGATCCATCTTCCTACTGTCTTGATCCATCTTCATATTGCATTGATCCATCTTCCTAGATCCATCTGCCTCGATATCAATATCTAATCATATGTTCTTGAATGTTCATTAATGAACATGGAAAATGTTCATTACTGAACATCCGTATTTGAATAACATAGAACTCATACTTAATATTCATAATTGAACATTCTTGAATGTTCATTAATGAACATTCGAATGTTCGTAACTGAAAATTTAAATTTGCACAAAATCAAACGCATACAGAATATAAAAATTGCAATCTTCATTAAGTGGCTGAGAACCAAGGACATAACCTGGATTATCTGAATGATGAAGATAATATGGATGTAGTTGATCATCGATTGGAATTAGATCTGTATTCGTTCTCTGCACATCGATTGCAATTGCGTTCGTATTTCACTTGACTGCTACTGTTTAACTCATTTAGACTTGGAATCAACTCCTTATTGCACTTAAGAATCGATTGGAATCATGTTAGGGTTAAACAACAATGTAAAACTAAAACAAATTTAATCAACAGAACAATAAAGCTGATTTAAGTCAACAATAGAGAAGTGTTCATAAATGTTCAATAATGAACATTCAAGATAAATTGTTAACAATTGTTCAAACTTGTTAAGATAAACTGAAATCAGGACATGAAAGTTGTTCTGACAAGGAATCCGACCAAGAGTCACCGTCTCCGGCCACCTACTAGACAGCCGGTGCCACCAGAAAAGCACTGAACTACCAAAACCGCCGACAACGGCCTTTCTTCTTTGTCATCTTCTGTTGGCGGTTGCTTTCCGATGAGATGCAGTGGAGATTTCAGATGAGAGGTAGATGGCGGTAGTTGAGATCTCCGGTGAGAGGTAGAGGAGTCGATGATCTACTGATAGCTATGAAGAATAACGTGAAAATGATTAGGGTTGATTGAAGAGATAATCGGGTGATGACTCCAATTTCGGTGAGGTCTGTGAGGACAAATCTAAACCTCTAATCTTGAAAAATGGGTGGTTAAGATTCATTGTAAAAAAATTGACACATCTTAAAAGCTTGGGGGCTAGTTGTCTAAAAATTAAAACTAGTGGGTGGGTAATACAAATTAAGAAGGGTAATATAGTAATCTGATCGAGTACCCCACCCCCATTGCGACACTTGTCACAATCTCGTTTGCTGGGTTTTTTTTAATTCCACCAACTTAGTTTTTGGGCCATAACTTTTTTTTTTCTTTGTAAAAAAAATTCTGAAAAAACCAAAGTTCTTAAAATTTAATTTTCTACAAAACAAGCACCATCATGAAATTTTGAAAAAAAAAATATTTTTTATTTTTTATTTTTATAAAAAATCAAAAAATAAAAAAAAATCTCCAAAAATTTTGAAAATTTAAGGGGACATTGTAGACATTATATTAATAAGTTTGCAAAAAGAATTTTTTGAAAAAAGAATGTTTTTAAGTGTTCATTTTTATATTTTTAACTTAAAAACCCATCAAAATAGCAAAAAAAAAAAAAAAAAAAAAAAAAAAAAGACATACATGATCCAAAAATATTAAGAACCAAAATATGTTTAATGATTCAAACTGTTATAAACTATTTATTTTATGAATCACAACTTATCAAAATAGCAAAAAAAATATACATGATCCAAAAATATTAAAATCGAAATATGTTTTATGATCCAAAACTTATGACTCAAGATTCAAAACTAGTTATGATCCAATATCCAAAACGAGTTTTGATACAAAACGAGATATGATGCAAAACGATTTTTAAACGACAAACGTAAAAAAAATGGAAAAAAAACGAAAAAAGAAAAAAACAGGAAAAAAACAAAAAAAGAAAAAAACGAAAAAAATATTTAAAAAAATAAAAAACAAAATAAAAATAAAAAAACACGGCTAAATTATGTTGTACGGACGTGAGTAACATGTGATTATATCCTGGAGTCTGTATTACGTTCCATGGACGAGCGCCGCATGTGATTACGTCAAATCCAATAATTACGTTTGACGTTATTGCCCTTAAGGAAATGAGTGGACGAGAATTGTCCTCGCAGTCCTCACCCAAATTGAAGTCCTCACCGGATCCGGACCCTATATATATATATATATATATATATATATATATATATATATATATATATATATATATATATATATATACATATACATATACATATACATATACATATACATATACATATACATATACATATACATATATATATATATATATATATATATATATATATATATATATATATATATATATATATATATATATATATATATATATATATATATATATATATATATATATATATATATATATATATATATATATATATATATATATATATATATATATATATATATATATATATATATATATATATATATATATATATATATATATATATGGAGTGGTTTAAGTGAGAACCATTAAGAGATTAAGAACTTTGGAACCTATTTAACATTTGATTGAAAAAAATGGAGGAATCAGATTTGGTGACGGTGTCGATCGTCCACGTTTGTGGCGGTTGTCGGTAATGGTTGCGTTCTTGGATCTTGTTTAGAGAAGAGAGAATTTGGTGTGAATTCTTGAAGATTGGTATGATAGAGGAGAATCCAATCAAAATTATGATTTTAGGGTTAGAAATATGATAGTGGGTTCTCCTATTCCAATATATATAATCTATGATTGTTTTCAGCCATTTGATCAAAGTTAAAAAAAAAAAATCAAAGGGTTTAAATTAATTCTTTTTAGTTCTGAACCTTTTAATGGTTCTCATTTGAACTTATTCCTCTATATATATATATATATATATATATATATATATATATATATATATATATATATATATATATATATATATATATATATATATATATATATATATATATATATATATAGTTAGGTTCTTTTGAGAACCCAAAAAATACTGAGATCTTGAGAACCAAATCTGGACAATTAGATTGAAAAAATGAAAGGCCAAGATGAAAGATGGCAGTTTTGTAATTATCAAAATTTTTAAGAATATTTTAGGTTTTTAATTACCATTCACAAGGGCAAATCAGGTACTGAAAATTACAATCATTTAATTAAGTTTAACGGATTTACATTAAAATAAGGTAACCTTTCAATCCCGTCTCTATCCTCGCCGTTTCCCCCCTTCAACATCGGTACTCTCTCTTCGTCTTCTCCACCACGTTCTCAGAGATTCCGATCGGCAAGAACCAGTGAGTTGATCCCGTGAACCACTTCCAGGCCTCCCTCGCCGCCGTCGCCCTCCACTGAGGCCTACTGCATCAGCGACGCCGTCCTCCCCTGGTGTTTTTCATCACACCACCACCGCGTCTTTCACCTCCTCAGCATCCAGTCATCGGCCCGCCAATCCTCCGATCTCTCCTCTCTACGCACCGCATCTCGTTGCGCAGATGATCGCACCTCCGTTCTCCTTCATCCCTCAAACCCGCTCTAAAAAACTGGACTTTACTGCTTCCAAAACCCTAGACCGCCCTTCGACTCCTCGTTTGATCATAGAGGATAAACACCTCTACGTGCTTCCACTGGTGCTTGGAAGGCATCGTTGTTGATTATCGATAATACCAACCCTAATTGTTGTTGATTAACAATTTTTCTGGATGATCAAACTGGGTGTGTTGATGATGCTGTGAGTTCTTCACATTCTTTTTAATTCTCTTTAATATTATATGGCATTTTTGAATTGCATTAATGGTTTCTTTCTCACTATCAGGAACTTGCTGGTGATGTGGTTCAAAACTTGAAGGACTTCTTCCGGTCTATGTACAAAAAGGTTTTCCTTACAAAACTTTAAGATACATGTATAAACTATAAACCTCACTGTATTTTAGGTTATTAAGTGGAAAAAAATAAATGCTTTTGTAGGTTACAGAAGATGATATTGAAGAATTTGAATCTAATTACAGAGGATCCGAGTCTGAGAAAAATGATTTGATTGATCTATACAAGAAGTACAAAGGTGATATGAATAAGTACATTATGACATAGAAGTTTGACTTGTGGCATGTTTAACTTTTCTAAACATTTTTTAATTCTATAATAAAAAAAAGTATTCTAAACCTCTTTAATTGCTCACAGGCTATTCTGCTCTATGCTATGCTCAGATCCTAAACTTGATACATATCGATTTAAAGATATCTAAGATGAAGCAATTTCCTCTGGTAAGGTTATAATTCTTTTATTATTTTTTATATGAAATGTAAAAAAAGAAACCCCATTTCAGTTAACTATAACAAGTCATGGTGTTGACTTGCAGGAGACGTGAAGTTGACCAAAGCGTACCAGAAAAATGGCTAAACAAGTCTCTGAAACAAAACCACCTACTGATCCATTGAAGCGTAGGGGAAAGTGAGACTTTTGTTTCTCTCTTTTTTATAATATTATTTTGTGGGATTATGGTTTTGATGAATGAAGTTATGGTGATTTTGACTTTTGACAGGTCAAAGAAAGGTTAGTTAAATATTCATGTTTGGTTTGGCTTTCAATGATAATCTCTGTACACCAATCAGAAAGCTTTCTTGTTGCAATTGAATTGATGGTAGGCAATCTATGTTTAAGGTAATTTCTTATTTACCTTGCATTAAAATTGACGGTTTCCTAGTTTTGTTTTGATTTAGCGATTCACGAGTTCTGATTTAGTGATTCATCGATTTCTGGTAGGCAATTAGTTTCCAAGTTCTAGTTTATGCCAAGAACAACCATAGTTGTTGAGATGTTTATCTCCATGTGTCTATGTGCATATATGGCCAGTTGTTTATCTCCATGTTTGTGCATAATGTAAATACTTATGCACAAAAGTATATGCATATGTGTGTTTGTGTATATATGCATCAAGAACTCATTTTAAGAACACGCATTTGCATATATGCATACACGTATGTGCATATGTGCATACACGTATTTGTATATGTGTATATACGTATGTGCATATATGCATACACGTATGTGCATATACGTATGTGGATATATATACGTATGTGCGTATGTTCATATGTGATAATTTGTTTATATTCATGTTTGTGTACACATGTGTGCATATATGCATATATGCATACGTATATGTGCCTATGTGCATATTTGTATATATGCATGTAAGTGTTTGTGGGGGGTTGTTTTTTAATATGTAGTTATATAAATGCATATGTGCATATATGTTTCCATGTGTATAAATGCATATATGCCTATATATGTAAAAATAGATGTGTATTTGTTCATATGCGTATATGCATGTATGTATTTATTTTAATGTTTTTTAATATACATGTATATTAATTTTTGATAATGTTATTGCAGATTTTGGAGAATTTATCGAGCAAATTGAAGAAATAAAAATTGAAAATTTGAGAAACGAAGATATCATGAATTTTCGTTGTATTTTTATATTTTTTGTATGTAACGTTCATTATTTATAATAAATTTGTATGTAGCATTCAAAACAGTTGTATATTGTTGTACTTTTTAAATTCTATATATGTATTGTTCAAAAAAGTTGGATATTATTGTTTATAATAAATTGCGTTGTTTATTTTTTACATTTAGATATTAAAAATACGAATATGTATATATAAATTGTGAAAATATGCATATATGCATCTGCGAGTATGCATATATATACACATGCAAATACATTAATATATTTTTTTAATTTCGATTTTTTTTAAAACTCAAAATTGTTATGTTTTTCTAAATCCGGAAAAAATTATTTAAAAATAAAAACGAAAATTTTATAAAATTTTTATGAAAACAAAATTTTGAGTTTTTTTTTAAATTTCAAAATGCAAATCTAATAGCCTTGATTATAGGAGTTGTTAATGTTGCCAAAAATAAAAAAAATCAAAATTAAATGCAAATTGATAAAATGACAATCGTGCCCTTTTGTGATCTGACCAATCAGAAAGAGTTCTCAAGATCTCATGGTTTTTTGAGTTCTCACAAGAACCCAACCCTATATATATATATATATATATATATATATATATATATATATATATATATATATATATATATATATATATATATATATATATATATATATATATATATATTGTCACACCCCCAAACCATCATGGCGGAATCGTCGGAGGGCGGAACGTCATACAGTATCACAAACATTGCATACATTGAAACATAAGTAAATAAACAATCATTATACATTATAATTGGAAAGCTACATGTTTGAATGTTATTGTTCCAACCCAATTACAATACGATAAGGAAATTAAACAAAAGTGACGTCTTCGCGTCTCATCCCAAAAGATAGTCGTACCTGACTAATGGTTCCCTAACAATGCAAGTGGTTTTCAAGTGTCAACATTACGTTGGTGAATTCATAAGATTTTGTAGTGAAAAAAATTAGTATTTTCCTTAGTATAATCGGAAGTATTTGTATCAAGAAAAAAATATTTTCTTCAATGTTATTGTAGTTTTAAAACCATAAAACCTGAATGTATAAGTAAAACCATACTTATATATATATTGATAAGATGTAACTTGTTATCATAAACCAAAGTGTATAAGTAATTATTTGCTTATATTAAGTGTATAAAAATATACTATTATATTATATAAAACTAAGTGAAGATGTTTTCCCCAAACAATGGATATTCGTTGTTGTTACATGTGAGTTTTTATAACCTCGCTAATGACTAGATGGCCCGGCACGACGGTCTTCGAACGTCGTGTAACTGGTAGACATTTGTCATCTTTGACCTGTCGGTCGTAGTTGTAGCTAACAACCATAGCTGGGGGTTGTCAATCTCGTATAGATCTATACACAACTTTCTCGCTTGTAAATGATTAAAGTTATAATTCGGGACTTATTGGGTACTTCTTTTAGTAAGAATGTATCACATAACTACTTAACGTATTATAATCATTGTTCATAAATGAAATGAGATCATTTGTATTTGTACTTATCAAAATATAACCATGATAATCAAATGTAATAATCATATCTCTATATAATTATCTTTATTGTTTGTTTGTCGTAACAATGACGTTTGTATCAAAATTATCCGAGTATAATTTATATAAGTGTTTATCGTATGTGAAACTATCATAATTCATCTATGATACTTTGAAGTGTAATAATTATATATATATATATATATATATATATATATATATATATATATATATATATATATATATAATTCCTATTTGTTTGTTTAAAAGTTACGTTGTCATTCTTGTCTAAATTGTATCCAACATAATTAAATTGTGTGTTTTAGTCACTATTTTTATTTAACTCACGTTTGTTAAATAAATCTTTCACATCCATTATAATCGTTATTTTCATGTATACTTTAGGTTATATTAGATATTTCCAACAACATTTATCTTACATCTAGTATTGACAAAATAACAATGTACAATGTTTTAGTCATTTTTCATATAGTGACTTTTTACCACGTGTTAACCGATAAAAGGTAAATATAACAAGATCATAATATGAACATTTTGAGGCTTGCATTCTCCCCCATAAAACATTTAAAAGATGGAAAAGTGAGGTATGAACCCACCTTTGAATATTAACTTGGAAGATGATAAGTATAAGATAAGAGAGCCAAAGCTTGAAAGCTAGAGAATGGCTTGAAGCTTCGAGATTTGTTTAGGATTAGATGAAACAAGTGTGATTAAAAGAGAAACAAAATATTATGATAAAAGAGGTATTGAAAGCTTGAAATGAAGCATGAACCTTACCAAAATCCTTGAAAAATGTCTTGGATGCAAAGTTTTGAAAATGAGATGAATGAGAGTACAAAGAAGAAAAATCTCCAAGTTTTGTGTGTGTGTGTGTGTGTGTGTGTGTGTGTGTGGGGTGTTCTTGGCCACAAGGAGAAGAGGGAAAGGTGTAGTGTATTTTGGTTGAATGAAGAAATGATAAGTAAGGTGGTGGGTATAGTTGTGTAAGAAGCATGGGTGAAAGTATGGTTGAAAGACATCTTGTGCATGCACAAATACATGTACTAATACATGTATAAATACATGTATTTCCATCAAATACATGTAATTCTTGTAGTATATATATTTAATTGAACTCATGGTGTATAGATGTGTAAATGGTGTAGGTATTGTGTATGTATAATTATAATTATTGGAATTTGTCATAAGTAAATTCTAAGTGTCATAATTAATTTCAAGTAAATTAATTATGTAAATGTATTGTATTCATATTAATTATACAAAAATATGTGTGTCGAATCGCGGTAAATTTCCGAATCGCGTGTTTGACATTTTTTCAGAAAAATAATCGGAGTATAGAATTAAATAATATATTGTATTACGTTCTATTAAATGTGTTCCGATATTTTATATTTACCATTTAAGGCATGCTGACCCGTGTTTATAGTCATTCTCTTGTTTATGTTTATTGTTTTCAGTAGTTTTCATATACCGAATTGTCATAACTCTTGCATACGAACTCCGTTTTCGACATTCCTTACGTCCACAGGTTCGTAATCACGAATGCATCGTGTTATGAATAATATTTATACTAAACTAATATTTGTATATTGTAACAAAATTTTATGTTATCTGTAATCTATCGAATTTTAAATAGATTGTGTACTCGATATATGTTCGAAATATTGAAAATTGTATTATAATGCCAATAATACATCGCGATAGTTGAGGTAAATACATTTTAAAGTAATATCCTAATTTACGCTTTGTTGACTTATGTTGACCAAAATTGACGGTTGTCACATACCCACCCACCCATACACACACATGTATATATATATATATATATATATATATATATATATATATATATATATATATATATATATATATATATATATATATATATATAGTTAGTATTAAATGAAATTCTTAAATATTGTGTTAATGTAGGACTCAATGTGGACCATCAGATTTCAATAATCAATGGCTGGGATGAGAATGACATTTTTGTAAATAAAAACAAAGTGTACGCTTGTTTATTCACAAACGGCCGATAAAGGGCAATACAGTCAAATTGCTAGTATCACGTCGATGGTCTCTCCCCGCCGATGGTCTCTCATCGGTTTTCAGAATCCGGTTGCGCATTCCATCCTCGTTGATGGTCTCTCATCATGTTCAGACCTGGTAAGTCTCGTATCCAGCCGCCTCCCCGTCTATGGTTTCTCATCAATTGTAATTGTTGGATTCCGATTCTCAGATAGAGATGTGTAAAAAATTACTTATCGTCTTTCAACCATTGTCGCCTACACTAAAACCCTACGTCTTTCAGACCTGCTCGTGTGACTTTTTCACGATCGATTTTGAAGTCGCAAAAATTTGTTCCGAAAATCGTTATCGGTGATGGATAATAGTAAATACGAGATTGACTCTTTGGGTTTAACTATTCCTAGTGATGTTGAATATTCGATTAAGCCTGCAATCGAAAACCATGAAGAACTTATCGCTATTAGTAGAACCGATTTAGATAATAGCGTGGGGATATGAATGTTATTCTCTAAGAATGACCTAAAAGAAATATTAACAACTCGTAATTCGTGCATTCTCTGAGAATTGCAAATTACCATTGTGGATCGTCCATTCTCAGTGAATGAGAATATGATAAACTGTTCTCTTACTATGTGCATTCTTATAGAATGGTATTACACATTATATATTCTACTATTGTAATACAAGTTACAATTATATATGTACGATCAAAGTTCAAAATGCATTGGAGTACAAAATGCATTGGTTATGTTCAATCTCAGATAATGTGAACATAACATCGAAACAAAACCATGTTTATTCAACTGTTACTGTTTGACTGCAAAGTTTGTTGGTTTTCTTATACATTCTCAAAGAATATACATGATTAGTACATGATTTTATGACAAGTATGACTCACTTTGTTATTAACCTTATTCACAGGAATAACACCATCAAAATCAAGAAAGAAAAGTGATATAGACAAGGAAAAGACAAATGTCATTGATTTTGTAAGTTCAACAAAAAAACCCAAGATAAAAAGAAAATTGAACATTCACCCAAGAGACAGAAGGTAGCAAAAGAATTAAACGAATAACCAGTTAAAGAAAAAGAAGACAAAAAAGGGGGAAAAGGAAACGACAGATGTCATTGATCTGTAAAATGTCTGCAAATTATAAAATGTGTTTCTCATTCTCTGAGAATATGTTTCTTATTGTCTGTATTCACTTATATTATCAAAGAATGATAGTTTTATTATAAAAGTTATGTGTATTCTCAAAGAATGCATGTTGTTTTTAAATTCTTAGGCTTCCATTCTAATAGAATGCATGTTTACATATTACAGTATCATTCCTGTTTACATATTACAGTATCCCCATTCTCTGAGAATAGAACTAACATATTCTTAGATAATGCCTGTTTACATATTACATATACATATTACATATATGTATTGTCAAAGAATTATACTTTTATTATAAAAGTTATGTGTATTTTCAAAGAATGCATGTTGTTTTTTAATTCTTAATGTTGTGTTCTAATAGAATGAATGTATGTTTACATATTACATATATGTATTCTTAGAGAATGTTACAAATTGCATACAACTTGAATATAAGAATAATCTGAGAATGGGATGTCATTATGATATGATACAAGAATATTGGAAATCCACTTTGATAATAGAAATAACATAATTCTCTGAGAATACAACTAATGTCTGTTTGTTTTTAACCTCATTCTCTAAGAATAGAACTAACTGTCATTCTGAGATAACATAAATGTTAACATATTCTAAGAGAATGAGTTTACGGAAATCATAAATGTCTGTTTCTTTTGAACTCAGTTTACGAAAATCATAAATGTCTGTTTTTCTTTTGTACTCTCATTCTACAAGAATAGTCAAGAATATAACTATCATTTACCAAGTTTTTATCTCATGTCTGTTTGTTTTGATAATGTATGTTTGTTTGTTTGTTAACCTCATTCTCTGATAATAGAACTAACTATCATTTACCAGGTCATTATGTTAACATAAATGATAATATAATGTCTGTTTGTTTTGTACTCCCATTCTACAAGAATAGTCAAGAATAGTGCGAAATGTTCTTTTATACTCCCAAAGAATTGTCATTTACCATGTCATTATGTTAACTATTCTCAGAGAATGGACTTACCAAAACACAAAACCAATAAAAACTAACACCCATTCTCAGAGAATGGACTTACCAAAAGACAAACCAATAAAAACCAACACTCATTCTCAGAGAATGTGGTACTAAAACAAAAAAACCCATCACATAATACGATTCTCAGAGAACGTCGTCAAGTATTGAACAAATGTAAAAAGGGACGGATTCTAGGTCTAATTTGCTGGCTTCTCCCCATATTTTTCCTGCTTGCGCCAACTGTCTCTGGGACTTTTTCTGCATTTAGGAAAGGAACTCATACTTAGTCGAATGAAGCAGCTAATTCATGGATACTCCTTCTAGTTGTGCGTAAGAAACCAGTTGTATACGAAAATAAAAACTAATTCCATTAATTCGATTGATAGTTAGCGAAATTGGAAGAGAAATTCGATTAATTCGATTCGATGAAACTAACTCAGAAATAGACTTAGCGCCATTCAATTCGATTGTTAAAGGAATTGGAAGAGGAATTCGGTTATTCGATTGATAGTTAGCGAAATTGGAGAAAAAGGGAGCAACTGATCGATCTTGCTTTCTGAATTAGGTCTTCAATCCTCTGTAATTCCGTTTCTCTGTCATGAAAACTTGCGGTCAGTTTGATGGTGCTCAAAACGGGCTACTGAATCGAGCATCGAAGAGGGAAAGCGGAGGGGTGGTGCTGCTATGGTTCGTTCGATCCGATGTGGTGGCGATGGTAGTGACGGCATTGTGAGAGGGCAGCACCGCCAGATTAGGGCTGAGAGAAGCAGGCTCTTGGAAGGAATAATGGGGAAGGGTATTGACTCTATAATAAGGAGAGAGAGAGAGAGAGAGAGAGAGAGAGAGAGAGAGAGAGAGAGAGAGAGAGAGAGAGAGAGAGAGGCGGTGACTGCGTATCTAAATGGACTAATTTGCCCCTATCAAATGATTGGTCCAGAATTAGTCTTACAATCACACAATATTTAGAAAATGTATTTGAACCTATATATATATATATATATATATATATATATATATATATATATATATATATATATATATATATATATATATATATATATATATATATATATATATATATATATATATAGGGTCGAGATCATGAGAGAACCTAAAAAAACCTAGGAACCTAGGAACTTTTTTTCTACACAATATTTTTAAAAAAAAATTGCATCCAATTTTTTTATTTAAAGCGTCTAAGAGATTTCTAAACCCTAAACCCTAAACCTAAACCCTAAACCCTAAACCCATATGAAAAAAAATAAAAAAAATGATTTTTTGAATCCAATTTTTTTATTTAAAGTGTCTAAGAGATTTCTAAACCCTAAACCCTAAAACTAAACCCTAAACCCTAAACCCTAAACCTTAAACCCTAAACCCAATACCTAAACCCTAAACCCTAAACCCTAAACCCATATGAAAAAAAATTAAAAAAAATGATTTTTTTTGAATTTTTTTTTGATATCTTCTAGATGCATCATAACAAAAATTTTGGTATATTTTTTTTTTGAAAAATATTGTGTAGAAAAAAAGTTCATAAAATGGGTTCTTAGGTTCCTAGGCTTTTTTAGGTTCTCAATTGAACTTTACTCTATATATATATATATATATATATATATATATATATATATATATATATATATATATATATATATATATATATATATATATATATATATATATATATATATATATATATATATATATATATATATATATATATATACACTAGGTGTGTACCCGCACTATGCAGCGGCAACAAATAGTTCGTTTCGAGAAATAGTTTTCGTTCCGAAATCAGGTTTTTTTTCTTTTCAGCAATTAGGCTCTTTTGGAAACATATCGTCCAAAAGAAAAACACATGATACATTGGTAGAATAAAAGTTATAGTTGGTGATTTATTATTTGTAAGTGGTACTTTTGTAATGAGAATATGGTCTGTTATCCAGTCATTGTTAGCAAAATCCATTTGGTATTAGATGGTGGAAGCTCAATTTTTTGGAAATTAAGAACCTCAACGGTATGACAACATTGATTACTATGAAATTCGATTGATATCACTTGGTGACCAAACACATCTTTGTTTCTCAATATTTTTAGTCTATTAGCGTCTAAAAAAGTTCTTCTAATTCATGTATTTAGGTCATTACTCATCCAGTAGCACCGTTGTTCTTTATTGATTATTTGTTTCAATGGTTGACGTTTATATGTGTTAGTCCTATTATGCTCGTGCCCTCGTCGTTGCCCACATTTGGTCGAATTTAATACTTGCATTTACTTGTCTTATGGACTAACGTCAGAATGAAAGACAACATTCCCTTCGGCTACATACTTACATGAATACAAATACATGAACGAGTATATAATCTATGAAAAATTACATAAATAAACAAAAATATATCAATGGTATATTTTAATTTCCAAAACGGAGACCGTCTGATCTGAAGGGTAGGCCAATACCTGAGTAAGGAGGGTACCAGTGAGATCTTGGAAATGAGAATCAGACGAATTCTCCTGCAAAACGGAGACCGTCTGATCTGGCGTTACCGTGGACGATGGTTGATTTTGCGTATGGTCTTGCAATGCCTTCAAGGTGTTCGAAAAATGTTCCCAATGGTGGATCTCTTCCTGATACTTCGTTTTGAGCTTTAATAGCACCTTCTTCTTTCTTTCTCTGTGTGCTTTCGCTTCAGCTGCAGGATTGGATATTGAAGCAGAAGCTGCGTTGAATCGGGGTAGAAAGGAACCTTCGATTGAAACTTTGCTACACCCATCGGTATCATATGCAGTGCCTAACGATTTCAGTTTACAACTAAAGACATTAAGGAATTGAGTAGAGATGAATGCAGGAAATATAGAAAGACATGAAATGATAAATCCGGCTTACCTGAGGAAGAACACATGATTGAAGTTTCTAGGGTTTTTTTACGAAGAATAAGAGAGAGGTAGAAGGTTGGAGACTGAGTGGGTAATAGCCGATGAAGACTTGTGGTAGACGATCGATGCTTTAGGTTTTTAAAGTAATAAATATGGTCAGAAAAAATACCCGTGCTTTGAACTGTAGCTTCGATTGGACCGAACAGTGTAAATAAACATTGACAAATCTTATATATTATAATATAATATAATATGTGGAAAGGAGACCAAGAAGTTGATATCACTGTTTTGAAAACCGGACTAGACCGGCCGGTTCAACCGGTTCAACCGGGAACCGGTAAGGATTTCGGTTTTTGAGACCAAAAAAACCGCTTGACATATGACCCGCTAAAAACCTCCGGTTTTTTACGGTTCCCGGTCCAACCGCACCGGTTTTTTGGCCCTACG
This sequence comes from Cichorium intybus, assembly GCA_023525715.1. Lineage (NCBI taxonomy): Eukaryota > Viridiplantae > Streptophyta > Magnoliopsida > Asterales > Asteraceae > Cichorium > Cichorium intybus. Next base: position 149,475,248 of record CM042009.1, on the reverse strand, counting down.
AACCGGTTTTCCTTTGATTTTTTTTTTTACTTTTTTTAATCACTTATATTGAAATACTGGAAAGTGGAAACAGATTGCGTAACTCGTATTCGTTAGGTTTAGGCTCTACGAACCGGTAACGCCTCACGCTCCTCCATTTGGCGACCAAGCATCCGTTCCCGACTTCCCTCTCTTCTGCCGGCGATTGGTCTTTCGCATTTGCTCCTCCGGCAGCGACCGGCGATTGGGCTTTGGCGATTTGCTCCTCTTGCATTGCTGCTGTCTGCGTGACCTCGACAGTCCCGACTCCCGACTGACTGCTCCTCACCAAGGTAATGTATTTCCTAATGATTCCGGTACTTGATTTTAGAATTGATTCTAGTTACCTATGAGTTTGCTATTGATTTAAGTTGTTATGGTTACACTCTTTTCTTGGGTTTTATGATTTTACAGTTGATTCTAGTTACCTCGTTTTAGGTTGAGCAAATTGATGAAATTGGTTAATGTTGATTCTAGCTACCTATGAGTTTGCTAATGATTTACAGTTGATTTCAGTTGAGCAAATTGATGAAATTGGTTACAATCTTTTCTTGGTTACAAATTGATGAAATTGGTTACAGTGGATGTTGGGTTTTATGATTAATGGTTTATGTTGATTTTGTTTTCATTGTAGACTATGAGTACTCCAGGTTCAAGCTCAAACCCATCCGAAAGACAGTCAAATACAAACCCCTCTAGTCAACAAGCTTCTACTCAACCAAATGTTCGATCAAAAAGAGATATAGCTTGGAAGTATATTACTGAAATTCGAGATGAAGATGGAAAAAAGTCATATTTCTGTGATTTTTGTAAAAAAACTTTTCATGGTGGAGGTATCAATAGAATGAAGCAACACCTTGCTCAAGTGAAAGGTAGTATTTCAAAATGTTCGAATGTTCCTGGAGATGTCAAGTTTCTCATACAAGGTTCATTGGATGAAAATGCCGAAAAAGCAAAAGAGAAACGTGTTGGTGATACTTCGGGGATGAATCTTGATGATGAAGATGATGAGGTTCAAATACTCGACCAACAGGCAACTCAAAAAAAAGATGGAAAGAGAAAAGCTCCTTATACCTCCCAAAATGTGACATCTGTTTTCAAACGAGGTGTGCACGACCCTTCTCAACCTTCGATAAAAAGCAGCTTTGCAAAGTAAGGAAAGATGGCATGCTACAGATTTAGCTCTTGCTATGTGGTTTTATGATTCTTGCATACCTATGAATGCTGTAAATTCTCCGCTTTTCCAAATAGCAATGAGCAAAGTAGCTAGTATGGGTCATGGATACACTGGACCTTCATATCATGCTATGCGTGTCTCGTTGTTGAGAGATGCAAAAAAATCTGTACAACTTATAGTTGATTCTTATAGACGTTACTGGGCTGATAATGGATGTACAATTATGGGTGACGGGTGGCGGGATACAAGACAAAGACCCCTTATTAATTTTATGGTGTATTGTGCAAAGGGGATTTCCTTCATCAAATCAGTTGATGCATCAGATATCGAGAGTAATGCACAGACGATATGCAACTTATTTAGTGAGATTGTTGATATTGTTGGTCATAAGAATGTAGTTCATTTAGTCACTGATAATGCTGCAAACTATAAGGCTGCCGGAAAATTGTTATGTGAGAAATATCCTTCTATTTGTTGGTCGCCTTGTGCAGCTCATTGTATGAACTTGATTATGAAGGACATAGCGGGGATGCCTGAAGTGGCTGATTTGGTTACACTTGCATCGAGGGTTACAGTTTTCATTTATAACCACAAATGGCCATTAAATTGGTTACGAAAAAGACCTGGATGGACAGAGATTATTCACCCAGGTGCCACTCGTTTTGGTACCGCATTTATTGCATTGAAGAGTTTGAGTGATCACAAACATGATTTGCAAGCTATGGTCACCTCCCCGGATTATAAAAAAGTGATTAAGTTGGATAAAGCCAAAGAAGTTAAGCTCATCATATTGAATGAAAGATTTTGGAATAATTGTGCTATCATAGTAAAGGTGATGACTCCAATGTTGAGACTTTTGCGAATTTGTGATTCGGATGAGAAACCTGCTCTAGGTATAATTTTGTTGTTATATATTTTTTTGTATTCATTAATCATTTTTACAAATATATTAACATTTTTATTATTTTAATTATGTTCTTTTAGGTTATGTGTATGAAGGGATGTATAGGGCAAAAAAAAGGAATTAAGAAACTTTTTCGCAACAATACAGAGTTGTTCAAACCTTATACCGACATCATTAAAAATCGTTGGGATAGGATGTTACGTAAGAGTCTTCATGCTGCTGGTTATTGGTTAAATCCAGTATTTCAATATGATCAAGAAAGTTTTTGCACGAAACCAGAGGTGGTTGCGGGGGTTATCGATATAATTGAGCGTTATAGTAAGATCGGTAATGTCGATGCTCTAGCTCTCATGAACCAACTAAACTTGTTTCGTGAGCATGAAGGTAGTTTTGGTGGATCACTTGCTTCTTCTTCTTACAGAACCACTCGTCCTGGTAATATGCTTTCCAAGTTTTTATTAATGATGAATTATAGTAAAAACATTATAATATTATTTTCTTATTTTCCATTAGATGAATGGTGGAGATTACATGGTGGAGCTGCTCTGGCGTTGCAAAAGTTTGCCATTCGAATTTTAAGCCAAACTGCTTCTTCTTTCGGGTGTGAGCGGAATTGGAGTGTCTTTGAAAGAATCCACACTAAAAGAAGAAATTGGTTGGAGCACCAAAGGCTTAATGACCTTGTTTATGTTCATTATAACTTGCGTCTGCAAAACAGGTATCTTTTTCAAACTTGTTTCAACTTTCTTTTTTATGTCTACAAGTATAATAATATTTTTTCTAGGCTCAAGGATAACAAAAGGTCCTATGATCCGGTCGATTATGAGAGCATTGATAATATTGATTTTTGGGTAGTCGATGAAATACCGGAAGGGGAATTAAATTATAACGACTTGGAGAATATGATTGAAGAAGAGCCACCAAACTACAATGAATCAACAACTTTTGATTCGCAAGCTTCTCAAGGTTAGTTTTTTATGTTATTTTATCAATATGATGGTTATTTTTCTATTTAGGTTTGCTAAAATTGAATTTGTATTTGATATTGAAGAAAATGAAGAAGATGATGATGGAGTTGCGTTAGAAGAACTTGACATGGATTCCTTTACATGAAGATTAGGTTATGATCGAGTTTGGATTTTGATACATTAGTTTTATGGTATTTTGATTAGAATCAGGACGTGGTGGATTATTTTCATGGTATTTTGTGTGTTTTGATATTTTTATTCAATGATGAAGACTATTTTCATTGATATTTTTAGTTTATATTTTATTTGGTATTTTTTGAATTTTTAATAATTTTTATAATAATTATTACGTAATAATGACGTCATCCGGTTTTTTTGACCGGTCCGACCGGTTGAACCAGTTGAACCATCGAACCGGTATGGCGGCCGGTTCGCTTGCCGGTCCGGTTTTCAAAACCTTGGTTGATATCGAAGCGACAGTAGCCATTTCTCCCCAAGATGATCGAGAAAAAGAAAGAAAAAGAAGACGTCAGGTTACAGAATCCAAATTCAAATTTTGAATGCCCGCCAGATTTTCGCTTAGGTTTTAGGGGACTTATGATGTGCATGCTTTTCTCACGTGATTTTGGCTGGATGAAGTTTTAGGTGACCTGATGATGTGCATGCTTTTCTCACGTGATTTCTTAATCATGCTTAGATTGTTTGTGCATTTTTAAGATTTTAAGACTTTCATGCATCAAGACACTTGTAATTTACATATGTATTATATAATGGTATATATATATATTGAAAGGCAACAATTCATTAAAACAAGCAGGCCAGCCAGGGGCTGGGCAAAACCGCAAAAAAGACAAAGCGCGAGAACACCATTACACCATTTTAAGGGCTAATCTAGGAGAAGAAAACCACAAGTTTCTATCTACATTAATTTTAGGGGCACGACTTTCAAGCCATAAGAACGATTCTCTTTGGATTTGGGTGAAGGCTTCCTCCATTTTCCTGCTGCTTTCCGTGAAGGTAGATTCGTTTCTGTTTTGCCAGATAAATGCAAGGGCCGCGGCTCCAATACAGACCAAATATTTTTTCTCCACCGTAGAAGAACCTTCACTCTCGAGCCATAGCATAATGTCTTCAACCTTAGATATTGGTTTCTCTTTAAGACTCCACCAAAACATAATCTTGCACCATAAAAGCTTAGCAAAGGGACAGTTAATGAAAGTATGAATCACCGTTTCTGACTCGGTTTTGCACACACTGCAAGTAACGTTTCCTGCACCCATATTCATTTTAGAGAGAAGAACCTTAACAGCCATTCTTTCTTTAATCGCCCTCCAAACTTATATATATATATATATATATATATATATATATATATATATATATATATATATATATATATATATATATATATATATATATATATATATATATGAGAATCGGTCCGGACCCAGACCGAGAACCGAAGAACCGAGAACCAATTTTATAGGAAACGAAGAACCAGGAACCGAACCGAATACCCCGGTTCCGGTTCCTACCGGTTCAGTTATACAAATAGTGTGCTATTAAGAAATGTGTTCGGTTCCGGACCTGGCCCGAACCAGACCGAGAACCGATTTTGTGGGAAATGGAGAACTGAGAACCGAACCGAATACACGGTTCCGGTTCGGTTCTCTGGGTCAAAAGCTCATCCCTATATATATATCAAGGTTGTAAAAATCGTTTGACGGTAGCTTGGCGGTCGAGTGTGGTTAAAGGATTAATCGGGGATTAGTCGTGGATTAATCGGAGACCCTAATTTATAAACGAATTCATTTAAAAATATATAAATATACCAAATTAGCAAAGTTTGATTCATTTTATTCCGAGATACACATTAGATATTATACATTTGTTTATTTTTATTCTTTAATATTGATTTTTTTAGTTTTCTTGAGTTACAGAGAGTGTTTATGTCGCCATTTAAAAATTAAAAAAATAAATAATAAATTAAAAAAATAAAAAAATGAAAAAATGACCGCCAAGACCGATTAATCGGCCGCCAAGGCCGATATTTGACCGATTTTTGCAGCAAACCGTTAAACTGACCGATTAGACCTAATCGTAATCGGTTGAAGACCGCCAAGCGATTAATCGCCGATTAACCGGCCGCCAAGGCCGATTTCTGCAACACTGATATATATATATATATATATATATATATATATATATATATATATATATATATATATATATATATATATATATATATATATATATATATATATATATATATATATATATATATATATATATATATATATATATATATATATATCAGTGTTGTAGAAAATCGGTCTTGGCGGCCGGTTAATCATTTGGCGGTCTGTAACCGATTAGAATTAGGCGTAATCAGTTAGGCTTAGCGGTTTTGTCAAATGCCGGCCAATATCGGCATTGTCGATCCTTGGCGGCCAATTAATTGGTCTTGGCGGTCATTATTTAATTTTTCAAAATTTTTAATTTTTTTTTCTTTTGGTCAAATAATTGTTTAATAAGTCAAAAAAACTGAAAATGTCTAAATTAAAGAATGAAAACACAAAAATGCATAAATTATGATGTGTATCTAAGAATAAGATAAATCATATTTCGTTATTTTGTTATATTCATTTATTTTTAAATGAATTTCTTTGTAATTTAGGGTGTACGATTAATCTCTAACTAATCCCTAATTAATCTGATTAATCGGAGGTACAATACTGGTGCTATAGCATATTTTTCAATAAAAATATTGTTCCAAGGATTACAATGAATCACAAGGACATGAAGTCATGATGGGTGATAATCATACTCAAAGTTGCTTGGCATGGGTTATGTGAACGAAGAACCGGGAACCGAACCAAATACCCCGGGTCTGGTTCCTACTGGTTCGGTTATACAAGTAGTGTGCTATTAAGAAATGTGTTCGGTTCCGGACCGGCCCGAACCGGACCGAGAATTGATTTTGTGGGAAATGGAGAACCAAGAACCGAACCGAATACACGGTTCCGGTTTCTATTCGGTTCCGGTTCCGGTTCGGTTCCCAGTCCGGTCCGGATCTCCGGGTCAAAAACTCATCCGTATATATATATATATATATATATATATATATATATATATATATATATATATATATATATATATATATATATATATATATATATATATATATATATTAGTGTTGTAGATAATCCGTCTTGACGGCCGATTAATCATTTGGCGGTCTGCAACCGATTACAATTAGGCATAATCAGTTAGGCTTGGCGGTTTGGTCAAATGTCGGCCAATATCGGCATTGGCAATCCTTGGCGGCGAATTAATTGGTCTTGGCGGTCATTATTTAATTTTTCAAAATTTTTAATTTTTTTCTTTTGGTCAAATAATTGTTTAATAAGTCAAAAAAACTGAAAATGTCTAAATTAAAGAATGAAAACACAAAAATTCATAAATTATGATGTGTATCATAGAATAAGATAAATCATATTTCGTTATTTTGTTATATTCATTTATTTTTAAATAAATTTCTTTGTAATTTAGGGTGTACGATTAATCTCTGACTAATCCCTAATTAATCTGATTAATCGGAGGTAGAATACTGGTGCTATAGCATATTTTTCAATAAAAATATTATTCCAAGGATTACAATGAATCACAAGGACATGAAGTCATGATGGGTGATAATCATACTTCAAAGTTACTTGGCATGGGTTATGTGGAATTACTTACTGTTGGAATAATATTCAAGGTCATCAACTTGTGGTAATATTTCTGATAATGGTAGAGTCCTTTTAGGTTGCCCTCATGACCTAGAAAAACATACAGAGTCAGAATAAAGGAAAGGAGAAATTAGTTTATTAATTTATTGAGAAATAAATTAATCAGAAACTAAATCAGACATTAGTTTATTAATTTACCAAGGACATGATAAATTAATTAGAAATTAGTTGTCAATTAATTACCAAGTTTTTTTGGAATTAATTTGGAGAAATTAAATTGCAAGGGATTGGATTTTAATTAATTAAAGAGTTAATTAATAGTTACAAGTCCAGGGCCGCAGCCGCCAAAAGGCTTTTCAAGTTTGGAACCCTAGGATACCTCTAGTATAAATAAAGGCCTTGGGGTTCAACCCTAATTATCCCTTGCCTCTCATTTGAGCCGCCAAATCCCTCCCCTCATCCTTTCTGCGATTTCCTCATCCCTCTCTAGGGTTTGAGGATTTTGCCTCCTTTCCAAGTGGAAGTTCCGATCTGTCTGGTTTTCTGGTGTTCCTGGTATGAGTCATTAGAGGGATTCACACGTTGGATCCTGTTTATCCTTTGCAAGATGTTGTTCATCATATTCAAGAAAGGTGATAATCCTAAGGTACATTCTGTTTATGTTTTTGTTGCTATAACTGATATGAACTGCATGATCCTGAACTCTGTTCATGGAGAATTCTGTGATTTGATCTTGTTAGTCTTCCGCTGCATGTTGTTATGTGTTTACATGATCGTTTCCTAACACTTTTCACATTAGGAAAATGTTTTGCTCAAAGAAGTTCTCTCTTATCATAATATTAGTAAGAATTAGGCTTCTAGTTTAATATATGTAAAAATTGGGATAACAATTGCCATATATACTGATAAAGTGATTTTATCTAAGGCTGATGTGTTTTTAGGTTATGATTATGTTGTTGACGAAATGTTCAAACAAAGTATTAATAAAACTATCTTACTTATATTGTTGATATTTCATTTCATTCTAGTTTTAGCGTTGAATTTCTCTCTTTTAATTTATGTCATCACTAACTAGGACATATAACTTATTGAACAATGAAATGCATGTATAAATAAGGGATTATTTCTTATAATAATAATAAGCATAATGAAAAGTGTGAAGTTTGTGTTCAAGTAAAGATAAAGAGGAAACATCTTCTCAAAGATTGATAATAATGTCATAATCCTTGAGTTAGTTTATTCAAATATATGTGATTGAATGGAAAACTATCTAGAGGAGGAAATTTATTTCATAACTTTAATTGATGATAGTCCCAAATATACTTACATATATTTTCTTAAAGCTAAGTACTGAGATATTGATGCTTCCAAGTACTATAAGGCTGAAGTAGAAACACAAAAGGGGTAAAAATATTCAAATACATAGGAGTGATAGAGGTGGATAGTATTTTTCCCATAAATGTTTACTTCAATTTGTGAAAGTCATGGTATAATCCATCAAATAATGTCTCGATATAAACCACTACAATATGGTGTAGTCGAGAGGAAGAATGTCATTTTAAAAAATATGCCTAATGCTATGTGGGCGAATGAAATTTTATCTAAAAAAATATGGAGTGAAGCATTACTCATGGGATATCATGTAATTATCAACAAAATAGTATCTAAGAAACTCAAAGTAGGTCCATACGGAAAGGTAGAAAACCCAATATAATTTCTTGAGGTTTTGGGGATGCTTGGCTCGTTATAAGGTCCCCATAACTAATATATCAAATTAAGACCTAAGGCTTTGAAAAGTATCTTTATGTAATATTTATAAAATCCAAAGACATAACACCTTTTATATTTAGAATCTAATAGTATTGTTGAACCAAAGGGTGTTGAATTTTGAGAACGAATTTTCACATGATTCAATAAGTATGTATTATGACGACCGTTTCATCACTAACCAATGATTGAAGGCGTGTGATAAATGTTAATGGTTCAAGAGACCAAGAAGGGAAATATGGTCTATGTGGGAAGCAGAGTAAGTGGAAAGTGTGCAAAACAGGGAATTTAACCAAGTGTTTTGCCAAGGAAATTAAAGAGATGGCGATGCGATGACTACATGGATAGCAAAGCGATGACTTTAGGGATCGCGACGTGATCATTAGATTCTCGTGATGATCATAAAGTTCAGTAGAGATCTAAAGTCCTAGACAGATCATTTTGGGATATTTTGCCTAAATGTGGATAAGAACAAAGGAGGGGAATGATCCATTGGGTTCGTTGACCTGAGATCGAAGGAAACAAGTGGAATTTTGAGTAGAACCTGATTCTGATGCCTTGGAATGAAGGTAAAACCTTAATTTTCTTCTTGATAGAGTTGTGATGAAATCATGTTATGGTTGAGTAGAACATGATTCTGATACCTTAGGCTTGAAACCATGGCCATTCTGATTGGAAACGACTTAAAAGTTTTCTTAATGAGGTGTGGATCGGTCTGAAATGAACAAGACAAGAGTCTGGTTGAATGGTTGAGACACTAAGCCTATTGGTAATGAAGCTATGCATGAGTGTTCATAAGTCACGATGTGATGACTGTTAGTAGTGACGCTATGCATGAGCGTTCATATGTCGCGACGCGACGACTGTGGGTAGCGACGCTACACATGAAAGATCATAAGTTGGTACGTGACACGCCTAGGTCGTGTGCGGTCAAAAATAATAAAAACCTCACTTTCACTAGTACAGTGTAAGTCAGGGTCGATCCACAGGAGTTTCGTGGTCAAGATAGGTGACAGATTACCAGTTGCAGTGTCACGCTACAACCAGAGGGACTAGTCTATACTTTCCCAAAAACAGTCCAAAAACCAAATTCTAAACAAAATCCAAATCCAAGCATGAACTAAATGAAACTTAAACTAAAAACCTAACCTAGTTTGCTTACTGAAATCAGAAGTATAATTCAGAAACAGAAACAAACAAGATCAATCTCAAAAACATCCAAGCATTCAAACATCAAAATACCGAAAAACATCAATAAACTGTAACCGAATGATTAATTGCATAAAACTCAGCTCCCAAACATCCAAAACAGTAAACAACGAAAATCAGAAGTCTCAATCTAAAGCTAATGGTTGTCACACCCAAAAACACCAAGCTAAACTACTAGAACAACTAAATTAATATGAAAAACTAAGTGAAGAAACATAAATACCACAAATGGCGACTGAAAACCGAAACTTGGAGTCAAAGAAGCCTTAAGTCCACCTTATGGGTCGTTCCTTGCCTGCTGATTTCGACCTAATGGCCTCTATTTATAGTTGTGGAAAATTTAATGACCGCGTCGCGCAGCTTTGATATCCGCGGCGCGCGTGTAGGGTTATCCCCGTTTTTTCGTCATTTGAATTCTTCCCACCGCCTTATCGTTGACTCAGCACGGCGCGCCTATGTGCTTCCTGCGACGCTCATGTTCAAGTGACTGTTTTTGTCTTTATCTCCAAACTTCTTCCATTCTGTACGCATTTAACCCCTGTTTGTAACTTTTCTTTCCAAACTAGCACTGGCACAAAAAGTGAGAATACCACAACATATATGATATAAAATCACCAATAATAGGGCTCAACAATGACTAAAATAATTGATATTACTAGGCGTTGTCAAACACCCCACACTTGTGTCTTGCTTGTCCCCAAGCAAGAGAGTTTTTAACATATTCTAACTAAGACTCAAACAATTTTTTGAATGTGTTCAATTTCAAAGCTTATTGCCTCAGGAGTTAGATTGAAATAGTTTGTGAAAACATAACCAAAATATTCTTTGGAATTCATGACTTTCTAAAGAACCCTTGATTACAAATTTTCTGTCCACAGTGAAGTGTACATACTCATTCAGATTCTAAAGGCCATTAAAGAACTATCCATGACTTTCGATGTTGTCCGTGTAGCGAGCTTTCAGAAATACCATCCCAGACCAGACGATCTTAGGTGGCAAGGTGCATAAGTCCCACCCATTTTAGACTTACCAGCTCGAACAACAAAGGCCACTGATTGACAGTCCCTTCCTAAATTCCAATCCTAAAATACTCCAATCTTCTAACTTTTAAAACTCAACTTATTTGACTAAACTGATAGCATGATAAAACTAAATAGTATTTCTTGAAAAAATACCAATCCTATAACATTCACAAATTATTCGTTTCAAAATTACAATCTAATAAAAATTTTGAAAAAATTGCTAAAAATTTTAAAAATTGAACATTTCCCGCAAAAATTTCAAAAACAACACTCTTTCGACTGTCCACACCCTACACTTAAAACCGTACAATGTCCCCGTTGTACAAAGTTATTTCAAAACAAGGGAGAAAGAGTTACCCCTTAGACGGTTGACTGCTTGATGGTACTTGATTGTCACAGGTACAAAAACATGAACAATTCTTGCTTCGAATTCCAGGAGTTGTAGCGCAACACTAAAATACACCGGTGATCAAGGCAAGTGGAAGGGGCACGGTGACCCCACACTTGCCTGAAACAACTCCTCAACAGATTTTCTATTTGGGTATTACATGCATCACTCACAAACATACCAAATGCAAAAGGAACAAACAAACTAAAGTATGAAATATAAACAAACAAAAATAAGAGAGTGTCATACGTTTGGTAGATATATCCTAAAAGAAAAGAAAAATACATCAATCGTCTCTGGGTGGCCTAGAAGAACCTGCCTCGTGATCATGTGCTTGGGCCGGGAAAGGTCGGAGGTGTCGTCCCTACTGAGAGGCCATCTCCAGAAGTACCTCTCCAATCCATGCCAGCTGGTCCTCAATACCAGCAACCCTATCCTCCAATCGTCGGATAGCTGTCATCTCCTCCGACTGCTGTGGCTCTGCTGGTGCAACTGGTGGTGCGGCAACTCTCTGGCTTCGTCTTGCCGGTCCCTCCTCATGGGCTGGTCGGGGTGCCCATGGCGCATCTGTCGCCACCCTCAAATATCGCCCCGGCTGTGGCTGATGAATAAGGCCCATGTTCTCCAAGAACCGGACCGATGTGCGCACAGGCGGTACTGCTGTCAAGGTCGTTATGGTCCTAGCAGTCAGCAAACCGTATGATCGGGCCAAGCGAGTGATGTAGTGTCTGCCGGCCAAGGGGCTGCTACTGGATGCACCCGTTGCTCGGGTGGATAGGGAAACCGCCAAGGCGTAAGGTAAATTCAGGAACCTGGTGGGATCGAGGAGCACCCACATGAATGTCATATCCTCGCCAGAAATCTTCTCACCCCCTTGCTTTTGCATAACAGAAGTGGAGATGATGCGGTGCATGAGTCGGTGGAGCGGGTTGCGGAGCTGGCTCTCCCTGGCCGACCAGGCCTCAAACTGCACGTTGAACATCATAGCCCAAATAGTCATGTTGGCAGCCTGATCCGGCTGCCCCTGAATGCATGCCTGCAGAAATGGCGTGAAGTGAAACGACCAAAAATTTATAATATAAATATGTAAATTAAGATGTGTGTAATTTAAGTTTTATATGTAAATATAATAAAAAGGGTAAATTGGTCATTTTACCTTAGAAGGGTAATTTGGTCTTTTGGACAGAAAAGGATTTGGTTTGTAATAATAATTGGAGTTTTGGACTTAAAATGTTATAAGTATAAGTTTTTGTCATAAAATTTGACAAGTGTGGCAAAAGTTTAAGAAATGCAACTCCAGGGGCTAAACTGTAAATTTTGGAGATATAAAAAGTGGGAAAGCCTCTCCACCTGTGCAGAAGATTGGAGAAGCATCGGGAGAGAGTTTCCTTGTACGATTTCTGCAGAAACTTGGAAGTTTTTGTGAAGATCAAAGCTAGAAATTCGATTTTAGGCTTTGAATTGAAGTTTTCAAGATCAAAGGTTAGTAATTATGCTTTTAACCTAAGTTTTTGTGTGTTCTTCAAGAGAGGAATTTGGTGACTGAAATTCCAGTCAAGAACCACGAAGTTTTATGGCTTAATACTTCCAATAAGTCATGCTTTAAGAACATAACTCAAGAATATGGAAGTAGGATGTTATTTTTGAAGATTGGTAATTTTGATCAAGAACCCTAGATTCTGAGTTCTTGTGAATAACTCGATTCTAATGGTTTATAATGAGTTCCAAATATTATATTGATTGAAATAAATCAGTAGAAGTGATTAAAACTTGATAATTTCGATTTTTGGACCAAAATTGTGAAAACGGGAAATTGTGGAAATGGATTGGAATCACTAATTCCACTGCTTAAAACTTGAAGTAAACGAATGGTTTTAGTCCTGGAACATTTCCTAGTAATTAAGTCGTGTAATAAGGGCTTAACAAGAGAAAATGGGATTTTACAGCACAAAAATCGGACTTACTGGTTTGGAATCGCAGCAATCGCGACGCGACCAGGGCCTAGGTCGCGACGCGTGGTCGAGGCAGAGATGAACTTGATTCCTGTTAATATTTTGAAGTATGAATTCGATGCTAGGCTCGTCCGATTGACCCCAAATTTTGAACATAGGTCCAATATAGTCCAAAACTTAACAGAAAATTATCGGAATTAAAATACGACCCCTCGAGGGTACTGTAGTAAAACACGTATAATATACGATTTAATTAAAGTTGGTCATTCAAAAGTTATACACTTGTTTTGACCATTAATGGTATAATAAGGACTCTAATGGGTTATAGAGTCAATAGAAATAAATATTAATGTATCATATATTACATATAGGTGCAAGTCAAGTAATTGGACATCGAAGTGGTAAAGAACCAAGGAACGTCTAATCGACTTTTCAAGATCTATAAGGTTAGTACATGTAGTATTTTTACTCATTTTGGGATACATGGCAAGTAAGTATTTTTTTCAGATTTCATATAATATTTTTATGTGTGAAAATATTTGCAAGAATGATATATTTTCTAGCTTATATGGAAAGTAAACTGCTATATTTGAAAGTATGATTTTGGCAATAGCCTAGGTTATGGTAAAAGCATGTTTAAGTCAAAAGCTTGGCATTTAGCCATTATGTGTACAAGTAATGTTTCAGTTTCCAGAAAGTATTTTTATATCTGACGGGTATTATAGCTAGCAATGTTAGTAAGGGAACTATGTTCCACCTACCCGGGTTAGGTAAGGAGTCTACTGGGGAAAACCCCTTCGCGAAGTAGGCTGCCTCAGCACTTCTACTGTGAGGATTGATCCGTTCTTTCTAGCTGTAAAGACTTGGGGTATCACTTATAGTGATTAAATCCCTAAGTATAAAAATCCAGCGAGTTTATAAAACCAGTCAAAGAAAGTATGAAAGAAGCTAATTTTGAAAGATATGATATGAAATGGTTTTGACAGATGAAAAGTTATAGTATATTAATACTATAAAGTTTTGCGAATGTTTATATTATAAAATTTTTATGACAGGTTGAAAAAGAAGATTAAATGTTTGTGTCTAAAATTCATGTAACTCACGAGACATTTTGTCTTACGTATTCTATTTTTATGCCATGTATTTCAGGTTCAGGTGCGAGGTTGTGAGATAGTTTGAAGATGTAAAATAAGTCCTAGAGTGTAAAAGAGTGGAGCTGGATACAGCTATCATGTATTGGTATTGATTAAATCCTTTCCCTTAAACTTATGGTTGTTTGATATGTGTTTGTAACACCCACTGTTGTACTTAAACAATTTTATGGTTTTTGTTAAACCGTATTCTGTAAAACATGCTTTTATCTAATATGATGGTTTGTAAAAAGTTGGGGTGTTACATGAAGTGACGGCTCTGGAGCTCCTCCTCCATGTATATCTCAGTGCGCCTCCCAAAGTCCCGGAGACAACACTCCCTGCTAACTCCCCCAAGTCTGAAACTGATCGGCCTGGGCTGCGCCTCTCGCGCCCTCGGTGCATAATGGACTGTGGACAGGAACTCCAGGAGAAGCTCCGTGTAGACTGTGTCATCCTGATTAGCCAGCAGCCTCTCCCAGCCATGGCATGTAAAGGTGAACTCCCGAGAGTACCAAGTGCGGTGAAGAAGTGGCTCAATCTCGGCCCACAATCCGGCGGCCTGCCCCAGAACATCCCTATCAAAAATGGTTGCCTCGAGAACTCGGTGAGAAATCAATGCATCCCTCCGTGCAATGTACTCTGGACTACTCTCTAGTATCTTGGGGAACTGAAGGAAGGGGTGGTCACGTCTGAAAGCCATCTACACAAACAAACAAACCATACAAACTATTTTTTTTTTTTGCAATTTTAGTCCCTTTGTCTTCCCCACCAAGGCGCGGCGCGGCCCAAGGACCAAGGCGCGGCATGTCGAAGCCTGTTACGAACTGAAACCCCAAACCCTCGATTTTTGACCTGTTAACTCGATCCAATACCACTACAAGGTAGCCTAAGCACCGACTAGCCCCTCTAGGGTGAGTATTTTGCAAACAAAACACCCTACGAGCCAGCATTGCCGATTTCTAAGTTTTTTAGTTTTTGAAGCATTCAATCAATTTCACGGCCTAATTGCTTGTTCTAACTAGTAAAAACGAGTTAGAATGACATACCTCGATAGTAGGAATCAAATGGACGAGAAAATAATGAGCAATCAGTTGGTTGATCGGAGCTTTGAGGCGTGGCATGGGGGTTTATGTGTGTGTGATGTACCTTATAAAGAGAAAACCGACCGATCGTTTCCCGCGGCGCGGGTAAGGGGCTAGCCGCGGCGCGCGCGTCCCCAAAGCAACCCCTGCGTATCAGGTTGTCTTGCGTAAGCGCGGCGCGCCAAACTCCATACCGCGGCGCGGCCTTTAAACCTTCCAAAATCCTTCGTGTGACCCCACACTTGCCTCGAACTAATAACACCTGTTACAACGATGATAATAATTTCCTAATTACTCCTAAGAAACAATATACCTAACCTATAACGGATGGGTTGCCTCCCAACAAGCGCTAAGTTTAACGTCTTCAGCCAGACGGATTCCTCCTACTCTTCTACAGCTACGGTGGATCGTACGCCTTCTTCCTTCGCTGATTTTCAGTCACCACCGTCTCTTCGTTGTCCACATGCTCCTCAAACTTTCCTGGGTCGAATGGCTTACCGGTTCTCCTGCTGCTGCCCGGTTGTCGTTTCCTCATTAATTCACGTGAATGCTTAGAAGTGGCTTTAAACCTCCAAGCTCGGTCCTTCCTTCGGTGTCTCTTTAATATCACTGGCTTAACGTGGAGCGCACCCAGTAGTTGTTTTGCACCTTGTTTGTTGCTCACATATTGCGTGTCATCTTCAGTTTGCAATTTTGGCTTGCAGTACCAATAAAATTTTCCAATCGAATAGAATCGGAAGGCAACATATCGGGATGCTCTCATATGTCTTCATCGATGGTATTAATCACATCTAATTTTCCATTCGTGAATGGATCATGAGTGGCGATAAAATCATGTTTATTGTTTTCAAAGACCAACTCGTCGGCATCATCTTCTTGATCATCGTCCAACATGTGGATCGGGACCAAGAGTGAGCGACTGGTTTTATCTGGTGGTGGTATAAAGTCACCTATCACCAGATCCTTACTTTCAAAATGTTAAAATTTTCAAAAATTATAGGTTCGGGGAAAGTATTGTCATCTACACCCCCTTCCTCAATAATATCAACAACTTCAGCAATTTCGAGAGTTGTTGGCCTGGGATCTGTACTGTCACTTACAGCCCCCCTCCACAACATCCTCATCAACCAAATTGTTTGGTAATGGTATAGATTCACTCATCACCAGCTCAACATTATTAATAACATCAAAAACATCAAAAGCTGTTCAGGCAGAGGTAGCATTGTCACCTACAACCTCTTCCTCAACAACATTTTCGACCCTCTCAGTGGTCTCTTGACTTTCCCAAGGTGTATGCCCTTTCATCACATATTCAAGTAATGCAAGTTCACACACAGTATCATTGGTGTAAAAATCACTCGCCTCAGGTTCTGGCGAGGGTGGTGAACATTTCCAATGTTCATCCAACTTATCTAATGAACATTGCAATCTTACAAGAGCATCAGCCTGATCCTTCTGAATTTGGTAGGTGTTAGCCACGAGTTCCAATAATTGGGCCCAAATTGCAGAATTTTCAGGTTGAGATGACTCCTCGGTCCGCCATCCATTGTCATCAAATGATCCATTGTTGCAATCATCCTCGTAATAGTTGTCGGCCGGATTTTTATAATACTCATAATATTGATCTGGTTACATGTAATCGTCCATTATGAAGACGTACACATACCAAAAATCAAAAAACTAAAATTAAACATAAAAGAATTAGAAAACAAATCCCTACAGATCACCTACTCTTAAGCTACAACTCTCCGGCAACGGCGCCAAAATTTGACACGCCTAGGTCGTCGTGCGGTCAAAAATAATAAAAACCTCACTCTCACTAGTACAGTGGAAGTCAGGGTCGATCCACAGGAGTTTCGTGGTCAAGATAGGTGACAGATTACCAGTTGTAGTGTCATGCTACAACCAGAGGGACTAGTCTCTACTTTCCCAAAAACAGTCTAAAAACCAAATTCCAAACAAAATCCAAATCCAAGCATGAACTAAATGAAACTTAAAATAAAAACCAAACCTAGTTTGCTTACTGAAATCAGAAGTATAATTCAGAAACAGAAACAAACAAGATAAATCTCAAAAACATCCAAGCATTCGAACATCAAAATACTGAAAAACATCAATAAACTGTAACCGAATGATTAATTGTGTAAAACTCAGATCCCAAACATCCAAAATAGTAAACAACGAAAATCAGAAGTTTCAACCTAATGCTAATGGTTGTCACACCCAAAAACACCAAGCTAAACTACTAAAACAACTAAATTAATATGAAAAACTAAGTGAAGAAACATAAATACCACGAATGACGACTGAAAACCGAAACTTGGAGTCAAAGAAGCCTTAAGTCCACCTTATGGGTCGTTCCTTGCCTGCTGATTTCGACCTAATGGCCTCTATTTATAGTTGTGGAAAATTTAATGACCGCGTCGCGCAGCTTTGATATCCGCGGCGCGCGTGTAGGGTTATCCCCGTTTTTTCGTCATTTGAATTCTTCTCATCGCCTTATCGTTGACTCAGCGCGGCGTGCCTATGTGCTTCCCGCGGCGCTCGTGTTCAGGCGACTGTTTTTGTCTTTATCTCCAAACTTTTTCCATTTTGTATGCATTTAACCCCTGTTTGTAACTTTTCTTTCCAAACTAGCACTGGCACAAAAAGTGAGAATACCACAGCATATATGATATAAAATCACCAAGAATAGGGCTCAACAATGACTAAAATACTTGATATTACTAGGCGTTGTCGGTACGCGACGATGTAAAAACAATCCTATTATTGGTTGAATCATGCATAATAAGTAATGCATAAAGATAGCTTTGAATATGAAGCACTCGAGTTGTGGTACTCAAAAACGATATGTGATGTTGACACTTCTATGACAATAGGATATGTACATTGACAAAATTTAGCTCGAGACAATTATGGAATCATTAAGGTGAGTATATGTTACCACACTACATTAGAATACATGACATTATTTATATAGCTGTGTTGATGTGCCATATATGAAATGCTTGTGGTATTGTAATAATAGAATACTATGTTGTGTTTGTATGTTAAATAATAATGTCTCAATGTTAGAACCTAGATCTGTTCGGCTAATAGTAAAAAAGAATAGTACATCATTAGATGGGTAGGAAGTAGGTATATACCTACATTCCTTATGAGAAAGGGGCACAAGTTGTCTGTGAATCAATGACAAAGGTCGGCCTTGCTAAATTTCAATAGCAGTTAGTATGTAGTAGTGGTAGAATATGAGGAAGTAAGAGAATGTCAAGTTAAATTGATTTGAATTTAGAACATAACTCTTAGGTTGATAGCTAGTAAGATCTATGTATAGATGGGTCAATTCTGAGAGTGTAAGTAGGTAAATCTCCCTTGCGAGGATAAGGTGACGTGTCTTTACATCCATGGCAAAGAATTGCCTTGGTGGATTGGGACATAACTCCCAATGGAGACCATCAAGGGAAAGGATGGCCTTACCTAATGTCACTATTGTTGAGAATCCTTTACGAGGGACTGCCTCGAAGGATAAGGATATGGAATCTTAACAAGGAACTATCTCAAAGGTTAGAGATGTGAAATCTTTACGAGGAACTACCTTAAAAGATAGATATATGGAATCATAATGAGGAACTGCCTCTAAGGTTAGAGATGTGAAATCTTTACAAGGAACTGCCTCAAAAGATAGAGATACGAAATCATAATGAGAAGCTGTCTCAAAGGTTAAAAGATGTGAAATCTTTATGAGGAACTGCCTTGAAAGATAGATATATGTAATCATAACGAGGAACTGTCCCGAAGGTTAGAGATGTGAAACCTTTACGAGGAACTGCCTCGATAGATAGGGATGTGAATCTTAACAAGAAACTGTCTCGTTGGTTGGATATGTGAATCTTTATGAGGAACCTCCTCGAAGGATAGAGACATGGAAACAAAATAAGGAACTACCTCGATGGATAGAGATGTGGAATCCTTACGAGGAACTGCCTCGATGGATAGATGGCAAAGGTTCTTGATCGTGACTTTGGGAATAGCGAATTCCCGTTCCCGACACTTGGTACGAAAAGGAAGAATCGAAATTGTCTAGAGAATGTATTCTCCACCATTGTAGTGTACTAATAGGGAAATCGATTTGAGGAATGTGCACCTCAAACCTATAAAATATGAACGAGTGGTAAATTAGAGGAAAACGTTTCCCATAAATGCAAACGTATTGATGTGTGGTTGAGTTAGGACTAGTGCTTCCCGCAATCATAGTATGCTCTCGTTTTATTATGTACTTACCAGACTTACGTCTGGCCTCTTTTTTGTGTGGTTTGTTTGTGACATGTATTCATGTACTGTAGACCCGATGTAGCGAGAGTGATGATTAGACTAGCAAACTTTCTAGAGACACTGAACTTGAAGGCATGCTTGACGTGACTCTTGTATATCTTTTATAACACTCGATTATACACCAAATCATGTATATGTTTTGGAAAAAAAAGGGGATAGTATTCCGTTGGTCTTGCATTTTCTATGTAAATGAACGATATGTAATTTGAGTCGTTATATGTATCATGTTGTGCTATAAGTTCCACAAAATTTTCCCATTCTAGATATTGGTTCAATTAATAAGAAACAATTCCCTAAGACTTCTAGTACATGTAGATGAAGCGAAAGAATTAGAAAAGATGAAAGCATAAGTACATATTTTAATAACTAGCAGAGCCATTTTAATCCAAGTTAAAGGTGTTAGGAAAAACAACGTCTTCAAAAGAAGGCCTATTTTTCTAGATATATAAGATGCAACAAAACTTATTAAGAAGCCATAACTTCAAGGAAGGCTACTTTTTGGAATATACCAGAGAGATCTCCGATTTACCTCATGTTCCAAAGTAATTAGGTGCAAGTTGTATTTAGAGTTAAGTTGAATGAATACATAAGGCTCTATTCAAACTCTCAAGTACTTCTAGAAAACATCCATAAAAATATATTATTGTATATAGAGGTGTGGCTACAACTAGTGTCGGTCATCTCGTTACACAAAGATACTAAGGCAACTTTGTCTAGGGAATATATTAATATTTATGATAGTAAATCTAGCATATTAGTTTTATGCATGCCTATGTGAAACAATTGATTTGATATGGAATTATAACTATTGTTTATGTACGCTCCTGTAGAGATTTAACAAATCTATTTACAAGCGGTCTTTCAAGAGACATGATTTATGGAATTACATGAGATGTGGGGTTTAAACCCATTGATTTATGTGTAAGTAAACATTAGGTACAAAAGGTCGTCCAAAAAACAATATTTTTTTAAACCGATGTTTACTTAGACATAAATGCACTTGAATATTCAATATGTTAAAAAACGAGTTGCTAATCACCAACATAGACGTTAGTTTATTAAACTAATAAGTAATTATTTGAAGGTGAGTTATATAGTCTTAATGAATTAGTCTTTTTAGTCATTAAAGGAGCTTAGCCTATGTAGACATAGAGAATGGTTCCATTCTAACAATAGCAAATGCTTATTTTGCTTTTGTAGATTTCAAACAAACTATAACATGCATCGACCATGATAGTATTCTCATGTTAATAAACATATATTAGCTTGTCATCACTGGCGGATTCAATATAGAGCATCCGGGGGGCGGTGCATCTGCTAAAAATCGTGTACGGAGTGGAAATTTTTTTTTTTTTTCTATTAGGTGCAACGGTACGAAAAAAATTGTGCACCCGCTTAAATAATAAAATGTCACCCACCCACTATTGTGCACCCGCTACTGATAAATCCTGTATCCGCCCCTGCTTGTCATGTGTGTTATTTTTCTGAGTTTAACGTATAGAATTATGATTGAAATTCTATATTCACCGTTGATTATGTTGGACTATTTGAGCGTTATACACTAAGTTGAGGTTTAAAGCGAAAGCTACATAGATTGATATATGATCTCTCAAATTATGATCATAAATTAAATGAAGGATAGTTAAGGGTATCTCCATTCCACCTTTATATTTGAAGTTACTCTATTTTTAAGTCTATTTTCCTCCAATCTAACTCAATAACCAACTTTATTTTTGAGTTTTTGAATAATATTATTCCAAATATAAAGTAATACTATTCATTTACAACAAAAATAAAGTTAATGTTTCATTTGTCATTTTTAGTTCTCTAGTTTTTATTTCTATATATTTCTAATTTATCTAAATATAATAACAAATATTTACAATCATGTTATATATTAAATGATATTAATTAACTATAATTATCAAATTTGAATATTTATATATCGAATTCATAAAAGTTTACGTATATTTAAAAAAATTAAAGCACGATAACACATTCTATAAAAAAGTTTTGAGAGAAGTGCGGCCAATAGAGGTTGACATGACCGATGGATGAAGATGGTCGATTCCAACAATTTCTTACTCGATATAAATGTACTAAAAATAAAGAGGCTCACTTCAATCTTCGGAATGCGTTAGTCGACCATTTATGATAAATTTATTCGACCGCATAAATATGTTTTAAGTTTTTCAAATGTATGTGTAATATTTCTATAAGTGCATGTATAATATTTATTTAAGAGTGTGTTGTAAATGTACTTTTGTTATTTAATAAATTTTGTAATAATAAAATTATAATTGCTTCAAATTAATTATATACAAATAAATTATTTTGTTATTAAGTTTTTGATAACATAATTTAGAATATTATTACAATAAAAAGATAGAGTAATTATATGTTAAAAGTTATTAAATAAAATGGGAGATTTTGACAATTTTTGTAAATGAAGAACTAGGAATATACTTTTAAAGTAAAAATAGTGTAAAAAATAAATGTGTGTTGAATATGGTCTACTTTTTACACCATTTTTTACTTTAAAAATAGAGTAAAAAATAGAGGTGTACTTGAGGTGGTCTAAAATGACACTCTTTTATCATTTAATAAAGCTAAAGTTGTTCCAAGAGTCAATCGAACACCCCTTCATGTTTTAATTAGAACTAGTGGGATGCCCCGGCGTGTTGCGGCAGATTTATTCAAATTTATATTTTCGACACCGTTTTCATAAATTACAAAGTACGGTGACCATTTTTATAACTATTATATGATACAAGGGCTTTTTATGTAAAATTGTGTACGAGGACCATTTTTACAACTATTATATAAGTTAGGGACTATTTATGTAAAATTGTTAGCATCTCGCGCGTTGCTGCGAAAAATGCATCTATATATAATAACATAGACAAAAACTTTAATTATCCTAACTTAAAAGTATATGGACTAAACTGTAATTAATGTTAAAAATTATAGGGACCACAACTGTAGTTATTGAAATTTAAAATTACGAGGACCAAAACTATAGCTATCCTGAATTAAAAATTATAGGGACCAAATGTAATTAATGTAAATAAAAAACTATAGGGACCAAAATTAGAATTATGCAAATTAAATTAAAAAACTAAATGGACCATAATTATAATTATGCAAATTAAAAACTATGGGGACTAAAACGGTAATTAATCTAAAAATGTTGATATTTGAAACTATAGGGATTAAACTTACAATTATATAAATTAAAAAAATTAAAGGACTGAAATTATAAATAACCAAAAGTTAAAAAACCAAAGGACTAAAACTGTCAATAATTAAACCTTGTTGAATAGAATGTTCTTTTAGTGTTCCGCTTGCTCTTTTGTTAGTGTGTGTATATATATATATATATATATATATATATATATATATATATATATATATATATATATATATATATATATATATATATATATATATATATATATATATATATATATATATATATATATATATATATATAGGGGTGAGCAAAAACCGCACCGCAACGGAAAAAACCAAAAAAAACCGCATTAACCGAAACCGCATAATCGAAACCGAAGCAAAAACTGCACCTGCGGTTTTTATTTTTCAAAAACCGAAAATATTCGGTGCGGTGCGGTTTTTAATTTTAAAAGCCGCAAAAAAACCGAACTGTACCGCAAGTAGAACCGAACCGCAAACCGCTTAGAAACCACACCGAACCGCATATAATTATATTAATTATATATAAATAATATTATTTAATTTATATTATATTATCTAAAAAAAAGGACCGATTGAATTTTCGTTTCCCTCTCTCTCGTTCACTTTCACTGACTTCGCGTGACATCTCTCTCTCAACTTCAGACTTCAGGCGATTTAGGTTAGGGTTCGAGACTTCAGGCGATTCAGACTTCAAACCGCTTTTAACATTCCGGCCGCCAACGCCAACGCCGGCTCCTCTCAGTCTCGCACTCGCAGTCATTAGTCCTCCCTTCCCTCCGGTCGTCATTCCTCTCACGCTCGCACTCGCAGTCGCCCTGGTCTTCCATTCCTCCACCATCGCCATTCCTCCACTGTCGTCGGCTCCAAGAGGAAGCCACTGTCGCCGGCTGTATTCTTCAACTCTGGTGAGTTCCCGATAAACCTGTTTGTTCCTTTGTGTATCCTTGTTCCTGATTAGTTTCCGATAAACCCATTTGTTCTAGTGTTCATTTGGTTCATCGAACTATAAATTAATGAAGTTGTAACAGGTATCAAATGGAATGGCAAGATTTGTTGCTGATTAGTTCCCGATAAACCCATTTGTTCCTTTGTGTATCCTTGTTCCTGATTGCAAGATTAGTTCCTGATTTTGCTTTGTGTAATCAACTTCATCTGCTTTGTGTAATCGTGAATATGAACAATTAGTTCCTGATTTTGCTTTGTTCCTGATTAGTTCCTGATTTTGCTTTGTTCCTAATTAGTTCCTGATTTTGCTTTGTTCCTGATTAGTTCCTGATTTTGCTTTGTCCCTGAAATGATTTTCTGAGATGTGTTTTCATTTTAATTTCAGGATGGCTAACGATGAACATGAAAATATAATTGATCTAGAAGATCAAAATGAGAATGGAGATGACGTCCCATTAGCGTATGAAGATGACAACGAAGAAGAAAATAAGTCAAGTAGGGCAAGATCTATTGTTTGGCAACATTTTCCACATGTAGAAGGCCAAACATCTGCAAAATGCAACCATTGTCAAAAGGTTTTAGCTTGTGGTACTACTGTACTAGGAAGAACGGTACTTCTTCATTACTTAGTCATTTGCAAAATGTATGTAGGACCTTGCCTCTTTATAAAAAAAAAGTTGATTCAAAAAAACAAACGACTTTGAGCTTTAAGCCAAAAGGTACGGAGGGGAGCGGGTCTTTGGCTAAGCATTCATTTAGCCAAGAGAGGTGTAGATCAGCCCTTGCTAGAATGTGTATCAAAGACAATCGTCCTTTTAGTATTGTCGATGACGAGGGTTTTAGAGAGTATTCATGGGAATTGAATCCTCAATTCAAGCTCGTATCTAGATGGACAGTCGCTCGGGATTGCATATCAGTTTATGAACAACAAGCAAAACATGTCAAAAATCTAATGAAAGGTCAAACAGTTTGCTTAACTACTAATACGTGGTCATCGGTTCAAAACATCAATTATATGTGCCTTACGGCATATTGGATCAATGATGATTGGATTTTAAAGAAAAAGATACTCAATTTTTGCCCTATAGAGAATCATAGGGGTGAGACAATTGGAAGCCTTGTTTATGAGTGTATAGAAAAGTGGGGGATTGAGACTGTGTTTACAATCACAGTGGATAACGCGTCTTCAAATGATGGGGCTATAAAATATTTGAAAAGGATGCTGAAGGGATCAAATGATATATTAGATTGTAAATATTTGCACTTATGTTGTTGTGCACATATTATCAATATTGTGGTCCGAGATGGATTAGAAGAGCAATTTGATTGTGTTACTAGAATTCAAAACGCGGTGACATACGTGCGATCTTCGCCAGCTCGGTATAAAACATTTAAAGATTGTGTTGCTCGAGTAGAAATAAAATGCAAAGAAAAACCCTCTCTTGATGTTGATACGAGATGGAATTCAACATATCAAATGTTGGAAACAGCTGTAATTTATGAAAATGCGTTTGAAAGGTATGTTTATTAGTTATGTATTTATGCTATTTTTCCTTTAACTAATATAACTAATATTGTGTGTGCGTTTTATTTTCTCATTAGTCTTTGCATGATAGATCCCTCTTATGGAGCTTATTTTCGCACAGAGGCAGAGAACGATTTGGAAGGGAGCACGAGAAAAAGGAAAAGGAAGACTAAAGTAGTTGGTGCTCCAAGTGATGCTGATTGGGAGAATGCTAGGTATAATCAACTTTTTAATTACTATTTTGTTTTCATCAATTTAATACTTACATATTGTTATTGATGAAAAATAGGAATTTGATCGAGTACTTGACAATATTTTCTGATGTTACAACTAAGATATCTGGTTCGAAGTATGTAACATCAAATATATTTTTTTCGGAGCTTGTGAAAATGCAAGCCACAATCACCCGGATGTGTTTGAGTCAAGATGAACAAAAGAAAAAGATGGCAACCTCAATGAAAGCAAAATATGATAAATATTGGGACAACGTAGATAACATGAATTATCTACTGTATGTTGCGGTTGTTTTGGATCCACGCAACAAGCTAAGATACGTCAATTATTGCATTGAAACGATTTATGGAAAGAATTCTGAGAAAAGCAAGGAGATACTAGGAAAGGTGACTAAGACTCTTGAGGATTTGTTTACCTATGACAAAAACAAAGGGGAGAAAATGAATGTGCAAAACAGACAAGACGATGTTTTTAGTGAAAACTCAAGTAGTTTTAGTGAAATGGATATTGATTTGGAGCTTGAATTTGATAAATATGATGATGAAGATGGAAGGGAAAAGAGTGAGGTAGAGATCTATTTAGCAGATGGAAGGGAAAAGAGGGACCAAACTTTTGATCTTTTGGGTTGGTGGAAAGCAAATTCAGTCAAGTTTCCCATATTGTCTAAACTGGCTAGACATGTTTTGGCAATGCCGATCTCGACAGTTGCATCGGAATCAGCCTTTAGTACTGGCGGCAGAGTTATTGATAAATATAGGGCTGGACTTAACACGGACACCACGGAAGCTCTAATTTGTAGCCAAGATTGGATACGGAATACACCGGTGGATCTTGAGCTTGGTGGTACTATGTCAAGTAAAGATATGGATTAATTTAATGAGAAGATGGCGACTATGAAAATCGGTAAACTTTTGTCTATATTTTTTTACTTCAAATTTCACATACATATTATGAAACTAAATTACTAATATTATCATGTTTTTATGTAGATATATTCTCAAAGGGTAAAAAAGCATTCGATGATGCTTAACAAAAAAGGATTGAATTGTTTGTTGCTACTACTCAAGTAACATGTTCTTATTAAATTTTTATAGTTTCTTATGTTTCATGGTTTTGTAACTTTTGAGTAACTAATGATTTTGCTTGTTTACTTGTAGTCTATGAAACGAGAATAAAGTTCTAATGACAAGTTGTTGAGGTGTTGCACGTGATGAAGATTAGAATTTTAGAAGACTTTTGGTGTTATCGTTTTGTTTTGTTTTGCAACATGATGAACTTTGGTGCCTTTAAGATGTTAATTGCTAATTACCTTATTTATTGGTTTAGACTTTGGATGTTTGATTGTATGTTGGTGTCTTGAAATGTATTAGACTTGGATGTTTGATTGTATGGTGGTGTCTTGAGATGTTAATTGCTAATTATCGTTTCTCTTTAAAGTTTAAACCGCAAAATAGTTGTCAATTGTCAAAAAAAGTTATGCGGAATCTGAAAAAAAAGTTATGTTGAAGTGCAGGAAAAACCGCACCATTGGAACGAAATTAATACTTGCGGTTAAAAACCGCACCAATGACATGCGGTTAATAACCTCACCAAAACCGCATGAAAACCACACCGCAAAAAAAAAACCTCAAAAAAACCGCAACAAGAAACCGCACCGATCGGTTCTAACATATAAAAAACCGCATTTGTGGTTTGCGGTGCGGTTATTCCCAAAAACCGCACCGAACCGCACCATGCTCAGCCCTAGCTATATGTGAAAATGTTTTTTTTTTCCATAAAATTGTAGAGTTCAATAAATCACAGAAGTAAATAATAAAATCATATGATAACTCATTGTATTTTACTATATTATGGAAGCCTTTAAGTATAAAGCCATTGGTGGAAAAGTGTCAAATTTTCAAGAGATTCTATTAGCACCACTGTCATCATTTTTCCTTGGTTAATCACAATAAAGTTTCATACAATTCAAACCACAAATTCAATCTTCTATTTGCCAACGACACCAACTAGGCTACTAGTATAAATATTCCAATAATTAATTTATTGTATACTGTATATTTAAATTAGACAGAAAAATTAAACATATTATATAACCATAAGCTTTAAATAAACTATAGAACCATAATTGAAATCAAATTTAAAGATCCAGATAACGATTATCTAAAACTATGTTTCCTTTTTCTTTCTATTCACCACGTCTCACGCATTAAATCAATGATAATTAATTTCATTGATATATAATTAGTCTCTCTCCATAATCCATATATATTTATATTAATTTATAGATAAATCATAATATCAAGAATAAAAAAATAAAAACAAAAACTCGGATTAGTATAGAAAAGAAAAAGTCAACTTGACACGTGAAGCTAAAAAAGTGAAAGGCATTTGAGTAGAATATTGGACTTGGGTGATTAAAAACCGAAACACCAAATAAACACCCCAATTATATTTCATATACATCTTAAATGTAAGTCAACTTTTTTTATTGGTTAAAACTGGATTGTTTTCCGTACAAATAAGATATAATTTATTCAAAGTAGTTGACTTTTGTTAAAATGTGTATATGAGTTGTATCTATAGTAGCATCCTTAAAAAGACTCAACTGCGTCATTTAGTTTGTTAGGACTGAATTTCCACCACATGTATTTGTATTTGATTATTTTCTATTCATCAAATTTATCTTTTATGTCTTAGATTATTTTATCACAATTTCATTTTTTTTGCTACATCTGAATTTTAAATCATATTATTAAAACTAAAAATAATAACATATTTATGATGATGTACAAATTAATCAAATCACTAGTTATGTGAATAAGCATCTATTTAATGCATTATTAGAGCATCTGTATAATAGGAGTTTTTTTAAAGTTTTTTTATTTTGAAAAAGATATGAAAAAAGGTTTTAGTTATATTACCATCAAATCAAAAAAGGTTTTAGTTATATTAGTTTTTTAATCAATACATCCCCATGATTTGACTAGCTTATTTGTTTTATCTCAATTTCGTCTTTTGTTGTCTTTATTATTATTATTATTATTATTATTATTATTATTATTATTAGCTTTTATAAATTATAACCGTTTGTGTTTATTGATAATCTAATGCCTCCTTTTTATTCGTTTGAATTAATTTAGTCATTTACAAATCAAGTGGTTATACGTACAATTTATTTTTATAAAATTCTTCGGGTTATACCGTTTGTAAGTAATCGAAATTCAAGTTATTATTAGCCGGAAACCACCATTTTTGGTCCGTCGACCCAGTTGTACACCATCTCCGTTTGTTCATGTTTGTGCATGTGTACAGATCAGAACATTCTGCTGAATGAGAAACATTGTATAATGCTCGACTAAATTTTATGTTCGTTATCCAGATAACACATCGTGCTTTTATAATTTTTACGTTTTAGTAACAATAAACAATAGTTTTTTTAAGTAATTACGATACAACGAACGATGTTTATAATTTTATAAAATTATGTCAAATTATATCAAAATGGTTATGTCAAATTTGATATAACCGTTTTGATATAATTTGACATAATTTTATAAAATTATAAACACTGTTCATTGTACCATAATTAGTTTAAAAATTATTGTTTATTGTTTCTAAAACGTAAAAATTATAAAAGGTAAATTCATTGTTATTGTTTTTCTAACAACAACAACAACAACAACAACAACAATAATAATAAAAGTAATAATAATAATAATAATAATAATAATAATAATAATAAATCAAAAACTATAAATAAAATAAAAGAAATAGAAAAAAAGACAACAAACAAACAAAATAGACAAAAGACAAAAAACAAAAGAAAAAATAACAAAAAAACAAAAAATCAAATAGGCGTGTATGATTAGATAATAGCGGGTATATATAGGTTCACCTTAAAAAACTCTCATATTGAAAAAGCTCTTATATGTATCACACACCAAATAAAGTAAGTTAAAAGTGTTGGGATTACAATTGAAATAGGGTCGTTTAAGTAATCACGGACTGCTTTAAGAATCGTGTGAATCACTTTCCGAATTTGATATTTTGACCCTATGTCTGGTTTCACAAATTTCAAATCTGGGATAATTCTTGAAGAATCAAACTCGATATTAGGCACAATATAGAGTTCACGGTTTTAGAAAGTAGGATTAATTCGTGTGTTTTTCGTATGTCAATTTTATCGTTAATCTGATCGTTAATACCAGAAAAAGAAAAACTGAATCCTACAAAGTATGAACGGATATAGGGGCGGTTAGAGTCTATCATCATCAGACAAAACCGCTAGGGGCTCTGCCCCTAGGACCCTGCAAGAGGGCACAGCCCTCTTGACCCCTGCTATTACGTTGTACCGGCATCAACTCAGTCATATACAAGTGTGCACTCCCACATCTCCTAACTTGTATATGAACTAAAGTATGAACCGAATGAAATATTCATTATTTCTATTAACTAAAATGTAAGATGAAACTAAAATAAAAAAAAAAGTAAATTACAAAAATGGTCCTCATGATTGAGTAAAATTTACGATCACCTTTTAAAAATTTTATATGATTTGTCTTCTTGTTCTATTTCTTGCGGTTTTTTGTCCTTTTTCCATCTAAAAAGAATATATTATCACTTCTAATATATTTTTCTTTGAATCATTTGTATTTTTAGTGATATAAAGCCCTATCCTCAAGACTCATCATCATCTTCTCTCTCCTTCATCACCGCCCCCCATTTCATCTATGGTTACTACGTTCACCATGTCCTTCCGGCATCTCCAAACCCACCTTCTTCATGTTCATCACTCTCATTCCCCATCGTTCTCCATTACCAGCCATGTTTTTCTAAACCCATTAAGAAGTGCCTTTTATGCACATGAAAAATAAAATGCAACATACACACACACACGTGGTGTTGGGGGAGTCCTAATCTCACGTGAACACATTCATGTTTAAACCGTAAGAAATTAATATGACATCAAATGATAGCATTTGGGGCCTTGGGGATATCACACATTTATAAAGACTGATATTATGTGCTTTCATTACTCAGGAAAAACACAATAGTGAACAGGTGGAAACGTATCATAAGTTAAGATTGCAATGCTTCCTAGTTGATTTCGTCAATTAGATCACCAACGCTTAAAACTGGTCAAAAGAGACATGCTAGGTGACGTCATTATTGTCTTCCCCATTAGATCAATCTTACCATTCAGAGAATAATATTTGCATTAATAAAAGACAAAAAGATGAACGTTAAGGCCGAAAGGAGTGGCAACAAATTTGTTTGGCAAGGATAAGATGAAGGGGGAAACATCGTCACGGTCTACATGCCGAGAAAGTAGGGGTGAACATGGTACAGGAACTAGACCGAATCGATTGAAATAACATAAAATTGGGTATCGAGTACTGAACCGAATTATAGGGTATGGTACCGTACCAGTTTTAGTAGTTTAATTTGAACTTAGAAGTGAGAAAATGCACCGGTACCAATATAAGATACTGATACCGAAACTAGAATAACCCAAAATTAAGTACCGAGCACCAAGCCGATATATAAGATACGGTACCAATTCGTTACCGGTACCAATACGGTACCGGGTCACTCCGACACATTCGGTATTTTTGCTCACCTCTTCAATATCTTATGAAGGGTAAATAAGTAGACCGGAAACCAATTTGGCAAAATTTGAAAACTAGAAGGATACGTTGCGTCATTTTTTTTAATTTTCAACTGGAACAGTGAATTTAACCAAACTAGAAGACCATTCATGCAATTTAGTGTATAAAATAAAAGGTAAAACAACTATATTCCAAATATTTAATGGAATTATTGCTCACCGGTCAAAGGCTTATAATCACCTTTTCTATTTTCTCCACCGCCCAAGAAACGAAATAAATATATTACTTTTTATTAACTTTTCAAAATTTCATTTCAAATTGTAAGTAGTCTAGTTATCTTTAATATTTGTAATACCGATTCTTTTATCATACGTTACTTTATGATATGATAAGAAATATAAACAACATATATTTGCAATCGACTTAACATTAAAAATAACGCAAAACTACATAGATAAAGAAAATGAAGAAAAGTGAATATCAGCGATTTAATTATAGTACATGATGTGGATGTGCAAAAGGTGAGACACCACGTAATACCATATACAAGCCTTTGATTACGAATGAATAACATATGGTCTATAATAGACTTTTAATAATAGATAATTACTTTAAAAGTGATCATAGTTATCTTTTATAAGTTAACTAACAAATAACTTTTATAAGTTAACTATCAAATAGCCCATCATCTCCATGTTAGAATATTTAGTATCTAATTTACTTTCAGATGTCTTGTTTATTGTTTACTGTTTCTATTTACCGCAATAAAGAGATGTGAAGAATTACGTGGTATACGAAGATCACAAACTATCGGTAAATAAATTGTGTGTGATTGGGTTTGGTCTATTACATACAGTAAATGGCTTAGGGAATGTTTGGTAGGTTCTAAAATTTTAATATTTGAAAATTTAAGAGGTTTGAGAGACTCTGAATTTTTAAGACTTGAACTTTTAAAATTTTGTTTGGTTAAAACCTCTGAATTATTGGGATAGGGGTCGGGTGGGCTAGATATTGGTAGGGGTGGGTGGGGTGGGGTGGGATGGGGGTGGTGTGGGGGTGTATTGATTAAAAAAACTAATATAACTAAAACCTGTTCATTGTACCATAATTAGTTTAAAAATTATTGTTTATTTTTTCTAAAACGTAAAAATTATAAAAGGTAAATTCATTGTTATTGTTTTTCTAACAACAACAACAACAACAACAATAATAAAAAAAGTAATAATAATAATAATAATAATAATAATAATAATAATAATAATAAATCAAAAACTATAAATAAAATAAAAGAAATAGAAAAAAAAAGACAACAAACAAACAAAATAGACAAAAGACAAAAAACAAAAGAAAAAATAACAAAAAAACAAAAAATCAAATAGACGTGTATGATTAGATAATAGAGGGTATGTATAGGTTCACCTCAAAAAACTCTCATATTGAAAAAGCTCTTATATATATCACACACCAAATAAAGTAAGTTAAAAGTGTTGGGATTACAATTGAAATAGGGTCGTTTAAGTAATCACGGACTGCTTTAAGAATCGTGTGAATCACTTTCCGAATTTGATATTTTTGAAGGGTTTTCTAGCAAACAATGAACACAAAATACCTATGGTTCACATGCAACCCTAGAAAGATCTATGTTTTCTTCTATGAAGATAATAAACTAATATCTAAAGGCCAACAATAATTTCTAAAGTTTAAAACAAGAATTACCAACCTTTGAATCTTGTTCTTGAAGCTAGCAGCAAAAGTATCCTGCTTCAAATGCAAGTCACACCCAAATCAATGGAGAAGACAGTTCAGCAGAGTTCTCTTGTTCAAAAGTGACGCAGAAAAGGGGAGCCAGGAGGTTCCTTTTATAGCCTCCAAGGGTTACAGCTGAAACCCTAGAGGAGCCTCCTTAATGGGCAAGCCTGTTGACCATTTGGACCAAGGCTTCTAAACCCTAATTAGGGTTTTCGCCAACTATGGAGTTCCCTCCATATTGGCGCCAACTTTGGCCCCTGACTACTGGCTTGCCAGTTATTCAACTATTGAATAAATACAAACCAGTCCCTGCACTTTTAATTAATTAATTTAATCACTAAATTAAATCCAATTAATTCTAGATTAATTCTCAATTAATTATTATAGTTTCTAATTAATATATTAACACTCAAATATATTAACAAACTATTTAATTAATTCTATTGATTTATTAAACAATTAATAAACCAACCTTTTACTCTACTGAACTCTATCCTGACCTCCAGCTATGAGGGCAACCCAAATGGACTTTGCTTCAATTAACAAGATAAATATAAATACAAAGTCATGGCTTAGACACCTAATCTAACAGTCTCTCACTTGGATAAGTCTATGACTTTAATTTATCTTCTGATTAATAAACAACCTGCAGCTTCCTAGAAACTGCTGCCGAACTCTGACCCAGTCAGTTCTGTCCATAGATAAGTGATCATATTATCCTTCGTCCAACAAGATATTTCCAGACACGAGACATGGATTGAGATCAATCTCTGTCCGATACTCTGTTTCCCGATTTCCGATTCTGCTTATGACTTTCGGACTTCTAATTGAACATATCAATTTAGTCCAGGCTGGCCAGCACTTAAGTCAACTTCAAAATCATCGAGAGACCTACAGATATCTGTTTCCCATCAGGGTCAAGGAACGAATAAGTTTCGACTCATATGGTTGTGTCTTTTACTTACCAAATCGTACACAACAATGTGTTTGTAACATCGAGTTACCGATGCGTTTTCGCATTGTCAATGCACAACCGATTCGTAAATTTCAACTCATATGTCTCCGCTTCAAGATCATACGATATTATCGTCTCAACATTGCTCGTGATGTAATCCATGAAGCAATCTATTGAGCGCGGGTTTATCCAATACTCAAATCTCTATTTCTAAGTACTCATGAACGTTGTAGCAGTCTTACTGCAATGTCTAACTCCTTAGACAATCTACAAATCAATTCACGACAGCCTTTGTTCATACTTACTCACGAAAAGTATGAGCGACTGTGGACTTTTGAATAATCAAATTATTCGGAAAGTGAAACATGCAAAATTGAAACATAAAATCTGACTGGTGGCTACTCTTGCCTAATTACCAAGTCTCCACAAGGTAATCACCAAGTCGGATTTTACATAAACTATTATCGATTTCTAGATTCCTTTTAAACTATTTAATTCGTGTTATGTATCTATGTCTACTTGACCTTTCACTCTTTCTATGTATTCAAATGTTACACAATTATACACTTTATCCGATCGGATATCCTTCCGATGATATTTCAATTTTGGTCATACTGTCATTCTCACTAACAACTCCATTCTATGTACTGTGACTTTCCATGGTTCTCGGGATCTTTAGTCCATATGACTGCACCCTTAGACTATTTCGAGGTGTTACGATGTGCCGGTGAGCCACACGTGCTCCATCGGAATGCCAACGAAATTCTTTAACCATTAAGTCCTTATTTGAAAAACTCTTTTCAAATTGTTATCAACATTCACCCCTAATTATTTTCCAATGATTTCTCATGTATGTACAAAATCCATTAAGTATTCCCAGCCAGGTCATATCCTGAATCTGACTTAGTATGCTCTAAGCATTAAGTCATCAAGACATGTTCATGACACTTCTGATCGATCCAAGAAACTTGTTGGATTCGATCTAGTCCTATTCCAAACCCTTTTGGAATCTTAGGATTACTTATAATCCTTGTGTCACGACTTTTAATAACTATAACCTTTCGGAGACTTTTTTCCATGCATCTTGAATCTTATTAAGATCATGCTTACTATGGCTAGGTCCATACTGATGACAACATCTATCTGATAGATGTCTATGGATTATGTGAGTATGCTACACCTTCTTTATATTTCTCATGCCAAATCATTACACTTTGTAATGACAAGAAACTCCTTTCCTGATCTGTGCATCTTGAGTCTCATCAAGATCACCTTGGCAGAGTTTCGATCTATCTTATAGACGTTTGTAACCACCTGAGCATGCCGTATCTTTATTAAGTTTTTCATAGTGATCAGTCTCTTAACACCAAGTCATTACACTTTGTAATGAAAAGAGACGTTTCCTAGAAACATTATGTAACACACATATGGAGATAGATAACAGCAACACTCCTACTGGCTTTGACACGGTTATGGACTATTTACAAAATCCAGAGCTTATGGCACATTTTGAGAATCCAAACCTTTCTGACATCTTAATGGATATCTTTCAGCCCTTTCTCAAAATCCAATCCTTTGGCATATTTTGAGAATCTGAATATCCTTTCTTGCGAGATGTCCATGGGATAATCTCAGGCCCACGTACCTTTATGCTGGCATACTCTTTGTGAGTCCCCATTAGTGTGCCGGTGATCCACACGCGCTCCACTAACAACTTACAATATGCAGTATCCTTTCGGATTTCATCTTTTATTGAGAGTGCTTCTCTCGGAGTCAATTACGTGACTCTGAGTATCGTCTCACTCAACCAGATGTTCTGAAGGTACGTTTCTGTCCATGTTGGTTTCTTTTGATGATTACTCCCACTGGTTTTAAGACCAGTTGTAAAATCAATCATACTGTCACATGGACTGTATCTCGTCCTAAAGTTCTCTTAATTGGCAGCAACCGGGCTCACCAATGCTTCCAAGTAGTCGGATTGAAAATCCGTACCAACTATAGTGTCTTACCACTAATCGGTATGTCACCCTGATCATAACTACTTATGATGGTGATCAGCACTACTGGTCAAGAAAAGATAATGTCAGAATTTTTAAAACAAAAATCTGATTTCTGCTCTAAGCCTAGTGATGACTAAAGGTTATTTCACTTGGCTAATCCTGAACTCATTCAGGACTATCCCAACTCCCACTGTTTCCTTAGAACATGAGTTCTTTCTAAAAGAGCTCTTTCTTTTCCAGGTACAGCGGGATAGCCAGTGAAACGACATTTCTGATAAGGTTCAGGCTAGTCATGAGGTTCGGACGAACACCACAAGACCCTGGACCTTTAATGTATAAGCGGGACAATCCCAGCTTTACATTTCAGACAGTGTCTGCAAAATCTACTTAGTCAAAGATGTGGTTGGAATATGGTTTATATGGTCTGACCGGCTTAGTGTTTAATTTACGGGAAACTAATTGGCAATGTATCTCATACATCGATGATCGAACTGTTTCGACCAATGCTCCATTATCTTCCCTAGGACACATTATAACTATTAATGTTCTTGGAAGAGAATATCTGTGAAACATTTTCCCAGTTTAAGTTGTCACTCAGGTTCTGTGGATCTCGTACTTCCTTTGAAGTCCTTGAACTGTTCACGGTTTCAATTCAATTGCTTATTCCGATAAGCGAAGTCATATTCGTCATACCGAATGACAAAAATTGTGAAGTACAACCAATTGTGTTCTATTTGGAGATTCGAGCAATACACAGCAACTGATGTGTTCGTTGCTCCTAATCTCAATCTCTTTTACATTTCTATGTAAACTTATGACTTGTTAATTCTGTTCAAGACTTGCAATCTTCAGTTGACTCTAAGTCAACTGATTCCAAAATCCTATCCTTTGGATCTTTGGGTGATTCATTTCTTGCCACATGTGCTTTATAAAGAACTTAATCATCATCTGACTCTAAGTCAAATGATTCCAAAGTCCTGTCCAACTGGATCTTTGGTTGATTCATTTCTTAACACATTAAGAACTCAACTCATCAAGTGACTCTAAGTCAAGTGATTCCAAGGTCCTGTCCAACTGGACCTTTGGTTGAATTGACATTTATCTTAATAATCATAAAAGGACACAATTCCTAAAATCCAAACACTTTGGATGCATTCAACATTCAAGTTATTACTAATTATGCATTCAACACAATCATACAACATTTCAAGGATATTTCAAACAACATGTGTTAAAAGAAAATTGACAATTTTATTAAAACAAAAATCCTTGCACAATGTACTATATGATGGACAATGTCATACGCATCTAAAAGCTAATAACAATATTTCAATATCTAACTAAACTTCAAAACTGCATGAGCCGGAAATCCAATCCATATGTGCTCCTATGTGCTAATGTCCCGTACTGATTCCCTGCATACAAACCAAAATGTGACTATCACATTATGCATCAAGGAATTATGGAACAGCAGTTTTGAGGTTTTTAGAGATACCTGAGCTTTCAAAAGATTTTGACTTTGGAGCGTCATCCAATCTTTCCGCGACTGTATCCGATTTTGTGGATTCCCAGCTTAAGACATATCCAGACGATCTGGATCGTTTCTTGCTGTGTCTTTCCATTGGACTTAATCCAGAAGTAGCTGAACCATTGGAGCTATGCCTGTCCAAGAGTGACTCGTATAAAGTCAACATTGAACGCATTTTCGTTAAGGTCTTTTTCTGGTCTTCCTTTCTATACGTCTGAATGAACAGATCGTACTTACTGGTCAGTGAAGTGAGTAGAGTGTTAACACTCGACTCCTGACTCATGGAATAACCAAGTTTGTACAATTCGCCTATGTACGCTTCAATTTGAAGAACATGCGAATCGATGCTACTTCCTTCTTTTAACTTACACTCTGCAAGTCTTTTGAAGATCCTAGCTCGTTCCTCTTCGATCGGTTTTTGGAACCTTTCTTCAACCGATTGCATTAACTCATATGGCCCCAAGGATTCAAAATCCTTGCGGAACTCGGGATCAATGGTCAATAGCATGAGGTCACGAATCTCTTCGGATTCATCAACTATTAAGTCATGCTTATCATAAAGGCTCTTTATGATGACTTGTTTTGGTGGAACCGGGATCAGATACTCGGTGAGATGAAGCTTGCCCGCAATGACGAGAACCCGTCTCCAATTGCGAAGCCATTCCTTACAGTTAAGGCCAGTCAGCCTTTCCATACTTAGCAGGTGCTTTCTGATGCTCTCAGAAATGGGTGAAGGAGGAGAGGGAGGAGAATAGACACTTGATTCAGACATCTACAATAAACAGAATTTTATTAGTTTACTTTTTCCTTTTAAATAATTACCCAATATATTATTTATTAAGGCTAGGACCCAAAATGCCCCAACTATGGTGTGAAGAGGGATGCCGTAATCACAACATAATGGTCATTAAGGTAGATAATACACTTATCAATTTCATCATATGAAATTCCTAGATCTGTTGAGACACATTGAACTATTCAATGGCATGTTTAGTTTCGGATGTGCCCCACTGTTTGTGACTGGGATGCCGAGGATCACAAACCGGGTGTGAATAACCATGCAAATTCGCTTGGTACTCTCGAAGTCAATTGTCATCTCTAATTAACGTGCCGGTTAACCACACACGCTCCGTTAATAATGACAAAATCGAGAAACCCATTGCAAGTCTTTGTGAACCCCTATTGGTGTGCCGGTTAACCACACACGCTCCACCAATGTTTCACAAATCGCAATGTGCAATTTCATGGATTAGCACCAATTCACATTTTTTGAACCTAAAGTAACTAGATTGGGTTTTGTTTGAGGTTCTAGTACTTTCAATTATAGCATTATACTTTTAAGAGGCTTAGCGGTTTTATCAAACCCGTTCGGCTAACGACACTCGACTGACCAGGAGAGCGGTAGGTAAGAGTAGATACCCATTAGACTAACATTTTATAGTCAGTCGCCTTATACCCTCTTTATAGGACAATTTTGTGAATGAGGCCTACTTGCGGTAAGACTAACCAATTTTCTTATATATAAATAATTAACTTTTAATCATAAATATATAAGATATATTTAAATCTTATTAAAATATTTTAGAATTAATTATCTCATAATTTTCGCAAATTTTTAAGGAATTTTTGAAAATTTAAATTAATTCTTTAAGCTGATTTAATTGATCTTTTAATTAACAATTAATTAAACTAATTAAATCTAAGATATATATTATAAATTAATCAAATTAATTTTATCTATTTAAGGCCCCACAAATTTCGAAAATTACAAGCCAACAAATAAGGGTTCCAGCTATTTATTAGATACAGTTACCAAAAATACCAACCTACTTATAAAAGGCAAGTAAATCAAGCAAATCAGGGGGGAATAAAGGGGTGGCGGCTAGGGTTAGGAAACCCTTAGCCTAGGCCACGAAATTGAGGCCATTCCAAGAGAGTTTTTGGCAAAAACACTCAAGGCAAAAATCATTCAAGCAGTTTATATCAATTTCACAAGAAAACAACCTATGCTCTGATACCATTGAAGGGTTTTCTAGCAAACAATGAACACACAATACCTATGGTTCACATGCAACCCTAGAAAGATCTATGTTTTCTTCTATGAAGATAATAAACTAATATCTAAAGGCCAACAATAATTTCTAAAGTTTAAAACAATAATTACCAACCTTTGAATCTTGTTCTTGAAGCTAGCAGCAAAAGTATACTGCCTCAAATGCAAGTCACACCCAAAGCAATGGAGAAGACAGTTCAGCAGAGTTTTCTTGTTCAAAAGTGACGCAGAAAAGGGGAGCCAGGAGGTTCCTTTTATAGCCTCCAAGGGTTACAACTGAAACCCTAGAGGAGCCTCCTTAATGGGCAAGCCTGTTGACCATTTGGACCAAGGCTTCTAAACCCTAATTAGGGTTTTCGCCAACTATGGAGTTCCCTCCATATTGGCGCCAACTTTGGCCCCTGACTACTGGCTTGCCAGTTATTCAACTATTGAATAAATACAAACCAGTCCCTACACTTTTAATTAATTAATTTAATCACTAAATTAAATCCAATTAATTCTAGATTAAATCTCAATTAATTATTATAGTTTCTAATTAATATATTAACACTTAAATATACTAACAAACTATTTAATTAATTCTATTGATTTATTAAACAATTAATAAACCAACCTTTTACTCTACTGAACTCTATCCTGACCTCCAGCTATGAGGGCAACCCAAATGGACTTTGCTTCAATTAACAAGATAAATATAAATATAAAGTCATGGCTTAGACACCTAATCCAACAATTTTGACCCTATGTCTGGTTTCACAAAATTCAAATCTGGGATAATTTTTGAAGAATCAAACTCGATATTAGACACAATATAGAGTTCACGATTTTAGAAAGTAGGATTAATTCGTGTGTTTTTCGTATGTCAATTTTATCGTTAATCTGATCGTTAATACCAGAAAAACTGAATCCTACAAAGTATGAACGGATATAGGGGCGGTTAGAGTCTATCATCATCAGACAAAACCGCTAGGGGCTCTGCCCCTAGGACCCTGCAAGGGGGCACAGCCCTCTTGACCCCCGCTATTACGTTGTACCGGCATCAACTCAGTCATATACAAGTGTGCACTCCCACATCTCCTAACTTGTATATGAACTAAAGTATGAACCGAATGAAATATTCATTATTTCTATTAACTAAAATGTAAGATGAAACTAAAATAAATAAAAAAAACTAAATTACAAAAATGGTCCTCATGATTGAGTAAAATTTACGATCACCTTTTAAAAATTTTATATGATTTGTCTTCTTGTTCTATTTGTTACGGTTTTTGTTCTTTTTCCATCTAAAAAGAATATATTATCACTTCTAATATATTTTTCTTTGAATCATTTGTATTTTTAGTGATATAAAGCCCTATCCTCAAGACTCATCATCTTCTTCTCTCTCCTTCATCACCGCCCCCCATTTCATCTATGGTTACTACGTTCACCATGTCCTTCCGGCATCTCCAAACCCACCTTCTTCATGTTCATCACTCTCATTCCCCATCGTTCTCCATTACCAGCCATGTTTTTCTTAACCCATTAAGAAGTGCCTTTTAAACACATGAAAAATAAAATGCAACATACACACACACACGTGGTGTTGGGGGAGTCCTAATCTCACGTGAACACATTCATGTTTAAACCGTAAGAAATTAATATGACATCAAATGATAGCATTTGGGGCCTTGGGGATGTCACACATTTATAAAGACTGATATTATGTGCTTTCATTACTCAGGAAAAACATAATAGTGTGTGTTTTCATTACTCACATTGAGTATCTTCAAAGTATATGCATATTATGTGGTTTCATTACTCACTGCGTAAACACATAATATTTGTTTTTCAAATTGTGACGGGTCTGACCAGGTGGAAACGTATCATAAGTTAATATTGCAATGCTTTGTTACCATACTTCATTTAACGGAAGAGTAATTAGTTAGAAGTATGGTTAAGTAACTGTTAGTTTGAGGTTGTTAAGCTTTTTGTTACAGTGAGGGGCATTTCCGTCTTTTCTTTTTCTCTATTCAGATAG
Organism: Cichorium intybus; assembly: GCA_023525715.1. NCBI lineage: Eukaryota > Viridiplantae > Streptophyta > Magnoliopsida > Asterales > Asteraceae > Cichorium > Cichorium intybus. The sequence continues at coordinate 149,433,728 of CM042009.1, read as the reverse complement.
GAGCTGTTGTATATATTAGTTTTCTTTGTAATTTTGAACTCAATCAATCGAATAAAAATCTGAGAATCTTTCTCTCAATCATGTTAGATTTCTCTAACCATAACATGGTATCAGTTTCATACTCGATCCTTTCCGCAATCAAATCAATTTCATCTTCATCCTGTTCTTCCCCAAATTGAATCCGACACATAATGGCTATAAATATTTTATAACCATTGTGGATGATCACACCCGACATACATGGATACATCTTTTATCTCATAAGAGTTATGCTTTCCCTACTATTCAAGCTTTCATAACACTTATCAAGACTCAATTTCACACTACTGTCAAATGTGTAAGAAGTGATAATGCTAAGGAACTTGGTTCAAGTAATGAAGGAGTTACTTATTTCAAAAAAGAAGGGATAATTCATCAATGTTCTACAGCCAACACCCCTCAACAGAATGGCTTAGTAGAAAGAAAACACAGACATATTTTGGAAGTTGCAAGATCTCTATATTTTCAATCTGGTATTGGGATTTCTTATTGGGGAGAATGTGTCATGACTGCTGTTCATCTCATCAACAGAACCCCATCACAAGTTCTTCAAAACTGTACCCCTTATGAGAAATTGTTCAAAGCCAAACCAGACTTTACACGTTTGAAAGCTTTTGGTTGTCTTTGTTACATTTCTTCATCTCCAGTTTCCAGAGATAAGTTCATGCCACGAGCACATCCAGGTGTGTTCATTGGATATCCTTTTGCTCAAAAAGGTTACAAAGTTTTAAACCTCATCACCAATAAGATTCATATTTCACGAGACATTAAATTTTTTGAAGAATTATTTCCCTTACATGCTTTGAATCCTAATTACAATTCTTCTACACCTTTCTTTATTCCAAATCCTTCAATACAATCGGATCTTCCTGAAAATTACCAAAATACCCCTGTCCCACAAACAGACCTTTATGAACCTAATGCAGAAAACTATGATCCTGAAGTTCAAGATCATGTATTTGCAGAACAAAATCCTCATCTTGAAGAAGTTATTGAAGAAGAGGAACCTGTTAATCCACATGATATGGGTAGACCAAAGAGAAATCATAAACCTTCAGTCAGATTGAAGGATTATATTTGTAACAACGTTTCATCTTCAACTTCTTCTTGTTGTCACACTCTCACAAATCTTTGTATTGGTTCTCCTGATCACCATCAATCTGTTTGTCAAGATTCATTTGCCTTCAATGTTACTCAAGTTCCAGTTGAACCTGCCTTTTATCATCAGGCAAAAGGAATTCCAGAATGGGAAGTAGCTATGCAGCATGAACTTGATGCTCTTGATGCTAATGGTACATGGGAATTAGTTAAACTTCCAAAGGGTAAAAAACCTATAGCTTGTAGGTGGGTGTACAAGATCAAACATAAGGCAGATGGGTCTATTGAGAGGTTTAAGGCAAGACTTGTAGCAAAAGGTTTTACACAAAAACATGGAATAGATTTTCATGAAACATTCTCTCCTGTGGTCAAGTTCACTACAATCAGATCATTAGTAGCTGTTGCAGTCAAAAAGAAGTGGGACATACATCAATTTGATGTTAACAATGCTTTCTTACACGGGGATCTTCATGAAGAAGTCTATATGAAGTTACCTCCAGGTCATTCAGCTCCTATTTCATTAGTTTGTAAACTAAAAAAGTCTCTTTATGGGTTAAGACAGGCATCCAGACAATGGTACTCCAAATTGTCTGATGCATTAAGAAGCAGAGGTTATTCTCACTCTCACAATGACCATTCCATGTTTCTCAAAAAATCCTCTACTTCTATCACCATCATAGCAGTGTATGTTGATGATATATTGGTCACTGGTGACAATCAAGAAGAGATCAACTCAATAAAGGAATTTCTTAATAATAAATTCAAAATTAAAGATTTGGGTTTATTACATTTTTTCCTTGGGATTGAGTTCAACAAAATAAACAATGGAATGGTGGTTCATCAAGGCAAATTCATCAAAGAGTTACTTCAAGATTATGATATGATTGATTGTCTACCTGTCTCAACTCCTTTACCATCTTCATTAAAGTTGCTTCCTGTCATGGATGATCCCTTACCAGATGCTACAGCTTACAGACAACTGATTGGAAAATTGAATTATTTGTCACATACAAGACCTGATTTGGCTTTCACTGTTCAATACTTAAGTCAATTCAATCAAACCCCTTCACACACTCATTACTCAGCAGCTATTCATGTCTTAAAATACCTTAAAGGTACCATTTCACAATCTTTATTCTTCAATTCTAAAGATGACTTAAAGATGGAAGCATTTTGTGATTCTGATTGGGCAGCTTGCCCAATCACCAGAAAATCTGTTAGTGGCTATTATGTTTTATTTGGAGGATCACCAATCAGTTGGAAGTCAAAGAAACAAGTCACAATCTCCCTTTCTTCTGCTGAAGCAGAGTATAGGTCTATGAGAAGAGTCACTGCAGAATTATCTTGGTTGAGCAGATTATTTCATGAATTGGGCATATCAAACATCAATCCTATTCCTTTAAAGTGTGACAACATGGCAGCCATCTATATTGCAACAAATCCGGTATTTCATGAACGGACGAAACACATAGAAATCGATTGTCATTTTGTTAGAGAGAAAATTCAAGAAGGTTTGGTTCAGCTTTCGCATGTGGATACTACTGAGCAGCTAGCTGATATTCTGACAAAACAGTTACCAAAACCAAAGCACTTAGAAAATGTGAACAAGCTTGGTTTACATCAGTATACACCAGCTTGAGGGGGGCTGTTACCATACTTCATTTAACGGAAGAGTAATTAGTTAGAAGTATGGTTAAGTAACTGTTAGTTTGAGGTTGTTAAGCTTTTTGTTACAGTGAGGGGCATTTCCGTCTTTTCTTTTTCTCTATTCAGATAGGAGCTGTTGTATATATTAGTTTTCTTTGTAATTTTGAACTCAATCAATCGAATAAAAATCTGAGAATCTTTCTCTCAATCATGTTAGATTTCTCTAACCATAACATGCTTCCTAGTTGATTTCGTCAATTAGATCGCCAACGCTTAAAACTGGTCAAAAGAGACATGCTAGGTGACGTCATTATTGTCTTCCCCATTAGATCAATCTTACCATTCAGAGAATAATATTTGCATTAATAAAAGACAAAAAGATGAACGCTAAGGCCGAAAGGAGTGGCAACAAATTTGTTTGGCAAGGATAAGATGAAGGGGGAAACATCGTCACGGTCTACATGCCGAGAAAGTAGGGGTGAACATGGTACAGGAACTAGACCGAATCAATTGAAATAACATAAAATTAGGTATCGAGTACCGAACCGAATTATAGGGTATGGTACCGATACCAGTTTTAGAAAATAGTTTAATTTGAACTTAGAAGTGGGAAAATGCACCGGTACCTGACCGAACCGAACCGGTACTGATACCGAAACTAGAATAACCCAAAATTAAGTACCGAACACCAAGCCGATATCTAAGATACGGTACCAATACGGTACCGGGTCAGTCCGACACATTCGGTATTTTTGCTCACCTCTTCAATATCTTATGAAGGGTAAATAAGTAGACCGGAAACCAATTTGGCAAAATTTGAAAACTAGAAGGATACGTTGCGTCAATTTTTTTAATTTTCAACTGGAACAGTGAATTTAACCAAACTAGAAGACCATTCATGCAATTTAGTGTATAAAATAAAAGGCAAAACAACTATATTCCAAATATTTAATGGAATTATTGCTCACCGGTCAAAGGCTTATAATCACCTTTTCTATTTTCTCCACCGCCCAAGAAACGAAATAAATATATTACTTTTTATTAACTTTTCAAAATTTCATTTCAAATTGTAAGTAGTCTAGTTATCTTTAATATTTGTAATACCGATTCTTTTATCATACCTTACTTTATGATATGATAAGAAATATAAATAACATATATTTGCAATCGACTTAACATTAAAAATAACGCAAAACTACATAGATAAAGAAAATGAAGAAAAGTGAATATCAGCGATTTAATTATAGTACATGATGTGGATGTGCAAAAGGTGAGACACCACGTAATACCATATACAAGCCTTTGATTACGAATGAATAACATATGGTCTATAATAGACTTTTAATAATAGATAATTACTTTAAAAGTGATCATAGTTATCTTTTATAAGTTAACTAACAAATAACTTTTATAAGTTAACTATCAAATAGCCCATCATCTCCATGTTAGAATATTTAGTATCTAATTTACTTTCAGATGTCTTGTTTATTGTTTACTGTTTCTATTTACCGCAATAAAGAGATGTGAAGAATTACGTGGTATACGAAGATCACAAACTATCGGTAAATAAATTGTGTGTGATTGGGTTTGGTCTATTACATACAGTAAATGGCTTAGGGAATGTTTGGTAGGTTCTAAAATTTTAATATTTGAAAATTTAAGAGGTTTGAGAGACTCTGAATTTTTAAGACTTGAACTTTTAAAATTTTGTTTGGTTAAAACCTCTGAATTATTGGGATAGGGGTCGGGTGGGCTAGATATTGGTAGGGGTGGGTGGGGTGGGGTGGGATGGGGGTGGTGTGGGGTGGGGTCGGGCAGGGTGGGTGCGGTGGTGTGCAGTAGGTGTGGTTGTGTGTGACTGTTAAGTTTGTTCAGACATGGTTTCATTTCTTAATTTTTAAGAGGCTTAGAAATTAAGAAGCTTTTATTCAAATGTTACCAAACACACTGAATCTGAAAAATTAAAAAGATTCTTAAATTCTTAATTAAGAGACTACCAAATAGGGTCTTACTCAAGTTTATTATAAATTCTAACATTTATCAAATAGTACTTTACTTTTTATAAGATCGAATCACATGAATAGTTCTTTGTGCTGGGGATTAATAAAAAGACATTGATGTCATTTTTATAAGCAATCTTAATATATATTTATATCATATTAAATAAATGCTTATATTTGTATGATATTCTTCAATCATTTATATCATAGAAAAAAAGTGACCTTATTAATATTATTCACAAGATCATAGCTCTACCGATCTTATCATATTAATGGAAGCTGTAATCAAAATAGAATTTAGTCGATCTTTATGGCTTATAGCCTGTGTATATATATATTTGTTAACATTACCTTAATTGGAAAAAAAAGTCAAAGTACATTTTAATTTTAATTATGCTTAAGATATATATTAAAATAAATGAGGAGCAACCATTCATGAAGCCTAAAAGCCAAGTGATCATACAAGACACGACAAGTGTCTGCATAGGAACACTTCTTCATGCTTGCAACTCTCCGACTTTTCCAATATTTGGGGTTAAAGAAATTAATTGGCCGACATGTTACGAAACATCATGATCTCACAATAGCTCTGCTATCCTATCTACAGATAACATTTTTTTATAGTTTTTGGTGGAGTTTAGTTGGATATTGTTTTACCAATTTGAAATTTATACAGTGTCCTATCAACATCAATATACGTTGGAATTTATATGTTAAATCGTTTGAGTCCGATATTCTATTTGATCTCATTATTGTTATGATGACCAAACACAGGCCCCACTTCCAAAAGAGCATGGAGTTTGATCTTCCCTTTTGCTTGACCTTATTGCCGAAATCAAGTTATCTAGGAAACAAGAAAATTGTGTCATGCCTTATGATAACCAGAGTACAATTCACATCTGAAAGAATCCAGTGTTTCACATTAGAACGAAACACATCCAGATGGAATACCACTTTATCAAGAATTGATAAATGATGGTACTCTGAAATGGGAAATCTTTGGTAGGAAGAACCTAGCTATCATGTTTACCAATGCAGTGGCGTCAGAGAAGTTGAAGCTATGTATGACTTCAATAGGCCTTCTAGATACTTGAAGAAAAGGCACATCGTAGAGAGAGAGAGAGAGAGAGAGAGAGAGAGAGAGAGAGAGAGAGAGAGAGAGAGAGAGAGAGAGAGAGGTTACAGAACTTGGATGACATCAGATTGATTAAACAACATTTAACTGAGATATTGTTGAGTGATGGAGTGATGGAGTCTGGTCTTCACTTTGATTCTCAGTACTAAGATCAAGAATAGGGTATCGCTCCCAAAAGAATGGGTAGGGACAGATGCGTAGTAACTAAACAGTAAGGTTATAAGGTAGTCGCTGCACAGGCAATTGTAGGGCATTATGGTGTCAGGTAAACCGCAGTTATGGTGCTTGATGAGAAAAGTTGTGGTGCTTAAGCAATGGGCCAGATGATTACCGTTGTTTTGTTAGGCCTATCCCACATTACAATTCAGATCTAACTTGTTTCTATAAATGGAGCTCTTTTATATGCATGTAACCCTAAGATGACATTTTGACAACTATTAATAAAATATCTATCTAGTTTCTCCTGTAGACGTAGCTAGGTATCTCTGATCGAGTGAACAACCCTATGATTTCATTTTTCTTTGCATCTTTATATATCATGTTTGTGTGCCTTTATTAACTCTTCATCCTAACAAGTAATATCAGAATTATGGCTGAAGACGGGATGGTTAAGATCAATAAATACTAAGATCACAATTTTGGCTTTTGGAAGATGCATATCAAAGATTATCTCTTTCATAAGAAGTCACACGAACCCATAAATGAAAGAAAACTTGAAGCGATGAAACATGAGGATTAGATCATGCTAAACCGACAAGCTATTAGTGTGGTTGGATGTGATTACCGAAAAACATTACTTACAATATTATTGATGAGAATATAACATTTGGTCTGATCAAGGTGTAATCCAAATATACGAGAAACCCTCGACATCTAATAAGGCATTCTTGATTTAACAGTTGGTAAATACAAAGATAAAATAAGGTGGCTCAATGATAGATCTTGTCAACGAGTTTAATTCGATAATATTTAGGTGATATATGTTAGATTATGTTTGAATATGAAGTCTATGCGTTGCTCTTATTATCATCTTTGTGAAAGCGTTGGTATGTCATAGTCACAACAATTAGCAATATATCAAGACAGTGGCAAAAATCCAATAGATGAGGTAATGATAAAGGAAGATCAAAATCTAGTAATAAAGGGTTAGTCTAAGAACAAGAAAGATATTACCTAGTTGAATTGAAAAGAAAATGCCACTTTAGAAATCAGTGCCCAAAAGCCTCAACATATATAGGAAACAAGGTGATTCGATCCAACTCTCCATGCTTTAGTTCTCCACTTTCTTCGAGTCCCTGTAGATTAGCAAATGCCAGAACTGGTTATAAGCAAAGTACTTATAGAATTGCAAATATACATGAGCGTCATACTCCTTGAATTGAAACTGCTTCTATTGCATCATATATATACTGCTTCTATTCCATGTCCCATCTTCCTGATGGTTGAAACATTTCCCATCTTTTTATTGCCCTTGGTCGTTTCTTCTTGGCACCTCCTTCCTTAAGAGCCAATTTAGGAGTAGTTGAGCTGGAAGATCCATGTATGCCCATGTAAGACTTATACATGTTTAGCATACCATACAGTTCCATTATAGACCTATCCATGTTAACCATACTATAACTCTAGGCGAACTGTTCATACAAGCTTGTCAGAGAATTGAGGATAATACTGGTACCAAACTCCTGACTTATGGGAAGACCTAGTCTGTCAAACTTGTCAATATATACCTTGATATTCAGGATATGAACACTAACACTACCTTGCCTAACCTGCTTTTGGAACATGCCCTCTAGTTTGTTGATTATGTGATGTGGACCAAGATGTTCTAAATCCTTTCGGATCTTAGGAACCACAATCGATAACATAAGGCATCAGACCTCATCAGACTCATTGATACAATTTTCATATTCGACTCTAACAATCCTTGTAGCACCAGCTGAAGGCACATTAGGAATATGTTTCTTAATGGCACAAAGCTTACCTTCAAACCTGAGAACTATTCTCAAGATCCGAAGAGAGTCTGAGTAATTCAAACCATTTAACTTGTGCATATTAAGGATGGATCGCAGTGTGAAATTTGTAACGAATAAACTTTATTTGGGTGACATATATAAAATAGAGTTTACTTAGTTTGATTAATCCTAAAAAAGTAATTACCCATAAAGTAGTTTCATTAAGGCTAGTATCCATATTTCACTTATGATAATGAAGAGGTATGTCGTAATCACACCAATAAGCTATTTACGTAGGAAATACTCTTTTCCAATTTTAATCTATATGAAACTCCTAGATCTTTCAGGATTCATTGAATCTAATTAATGACACGTTTAATCATTTTATACTCATCCTCTCCAATGATGGGTATGTCGCGGATCATAGGTTCGAATGATAAATCGAACATGAAAAGCCCCGTGTCATCCAACTCATGATTCATGAGTTATCGTGACTAACACATCATTTTGGCTGAATCTTATCCGATGCGTTTACTATATCATTTCCCACGCCAAAAGAAAAACCGTTAAATGTGTAATTTTACGTGGGTAGCATAAGATTTACATTTTTTTATAAAACGATACTTTTGTTTTGTGTAGTTAAAACATTTTAACCTTCTTTTGGCAAACGGCCATTTTAAAGTCTGTCTTAAAATTGCTAATATTATTTGAAAAACCATGTTAACTTTTGCAAATCAGTTTACATGTATCATTGAATTAAAACATTTTAACTTATTTTTGACAAAAATGTCATTTTAAACTTTAAAATCATTTCGTAATGGTCAACTATATCTCTCAAAATTGTTAACTTTTAACAAAAAGAAATTTTTTGTATTTCCAATTTTAGTTAAGCAGACATGTAACAATTTAAATAAAAAAAACACAATCATTCAAATATGCATTAACGTTAACATTTGCCTCAAGTCCTATACATTTTCATGTGCATGCAGAAAACTGTGGTCATTTCTAGGGACAAAACCAACCATAATGATGCTCCGATTTCTCTTGCTTTGCCATCAACTCCATGGTTCCGTCTTAGTGGTCTCTGGTATTCATTTGTTACATTAAATAAACTAGTATGTTTTCCTAAACTAATCTATTGCAATAAAACATTAAAAGAAAAATACATTGCAAATTAATGATAACAAAACGACAAACAGGTCGCAAAACAACCCATAACATACAAAAACAATCATTCGAGCATCACATCCATTGGTGTAGTTGAAAACAAATGTTACCGGATCCATACAAGATAAATGCACACCTTTAAACAATTTAAGTACATTTTATAATGAACTACCATCCAATGTTTTGATTAAGATCCAAAAGTAAACACATTGACATGAAATAAAAATGATATTTCTTAACTAACACATTTTATATATAAATGTTCAAATGACTTCAACGCTTAAATTATTTAAACACCAAATACACAACGAATAAAAACATTGATGCAATCTAACATAATTAAATTATTTAATTAAAACGGAATTGTTTTGATCCTGCTAATCCGCTAATCATTAAAGTTTTAAAACATTTTAAAATTTCATTTTCAGAGAACTGTTCTGTTAAAATTACATGCCGCAAAGAACAATAGGACGCGTTGCGAGAAGGCTTTATAAATGAGATTGAGTTCCACGAATATGCAGGCTAGAAAGATGAGTCAGTTGACTTCGATTAGACCAGACCGTGAAACAAGGTTTCACGACTTGCGACCAAATCTGTCATAACCATCACTATGCCAAAAGTTGACGATTACAACGTGAAGTAACTAGTTGATCACAATCAGATAAGAAGATCCTGGCACGGTGCATTATGAGGATCGCGACATGCTACGATGATCTTAATCACCATAATCGACCGCGACGCGATATCCAAATGATAGCGGCACGATATATGAACATTTTACAGATCTCTTATAATAATGATTTGTAACAACTTTTAATAGATCAAAACAATTCCTAGTAGTGCAAAACCATGTTCAAGTGGCTCTTATACCACTATTAGGATACGGTAATAAATAAAACATACATAGCGGAAGCGAAAACTAAAACTGTATCTCACCATGGACATAAGAACATGTGAACTTCCAACTGTTACCTAAACAAAGAGAGCTAAAATTACCTCTATAGCAGATATGGTGTATGATATCTAGGATGAACAAGGTCCAAACCAGAACCCCTTTAATGTAATCGCAACCACGATTATGATTCGACACCTGTTTGTATAGAAAAGCTCGTTGCTTGCAGAACAAACAACGTTTTTGTAGGGTTTATGAAAGAGTGTGACTAGGGAGAGGGGAGGGAAGATGGTGAACGAAATTTATTAGTAGGAATGCTTTGAAATCACCAATCCTGATGAGTATTTATAATACCCGTCATGTTTATCTTATCCCCTTTTGGATAAAGACTTTTAAAATTCAAATTGTTGGTATTTTCACTTAAGCCATTTATCCACTTCTAGTTTCAAACTAATATATATTTACTTTGATATTTTAATAAACTTAGTCCCGCATGTTACTTCCGATATCTTTTAGCTAAATCGTATATTTCGTGTAACCCAAACGGACTCTGCTATATATAGCAATATCATCAACTTGTTGTGACCATGAGCATATAACCAACAATAGTATGCACTAGGCCTGAAATTGCTCATGCATTGTGAGTTGTCATTAGATTCATGTCTATTTCAGGAAAGGAGCATTTACAAAGAACCAAGTAGAAATTCCTATCAAAGTTAGACACGAAATAAGAAGACTATACTCTGCATTGTGATAAGCAAAAGTGCAGTTCACGTTGCAAAAAATCTCGTTATTCACAACAGAATGAAAAAGGTACAAATTTATCAGAGGATTGATAAGTGATAGTACCTAAACTGACGAAGATCCTTGATAGGAAGAATCTAACATATATGTTTACCAAGATTGTGGCAATAGAGAAGTTGAAGCTATCTATGCCTTCAACTACCCTTCTAAATACTTGAAGAGAAGAAGTGTGCTAGAGAGAGAGAGAGAGAGAGAGAGAGAGAGAAAGATGGCGGTTACATAACTTGGATGGCAGCAAATTAGTTGACTAGTTTCTACGTAGGAGACTGTTGGGTTGTGGTCTTTTATATTCCCTTTGACCTCATTGACACTACATGGTAAGCCTTTGAGGTAGACTATAGGGTCAGTTGTGAGGATTGTGGTGTCTGGCATATCGCAGCTGTGATGCTCGATGAGAAAGGATGTGATGCTGGAGCAATGGGCCAGATGCTCTGACAACGCCTAGTGATATCAAGTATTTTAGGCGTTGTTGAGCCCTGTTCTTGATGAAATTATATCAGATATGTCTGGGTATTCTCACTTTTCGTGCCAGGACTTGTTCGGAAGAAAAGAATGGAAACAGGGACTAAACGCATGCAAAAGGAAGAAGTATGGAAAAGAATGAAGAATAAAGAAAATACGTACGCGCGCCGCGGGACTCTCAAGTACGCGACGCGGGCTTAAGGCAGTGTAACACATTCAAATGCCGAAGAAACGGGATCTGATAAGTACGCGCGCCGCGGAATCCATAAAGGCGTGGCGCGGCCTCGAGAAATTTGCAACTATAAATAGAGGCATTTGCAGCCGAAAACCCTAGCAAAGACCGGGTGTAAAATCGACCTTGAAGCTCTTTGACTCCAGGATTTCGTTTCAGCAACATCTCAATTGGTATTTTATGTTTTTGAATTTAATTTCCTTTTAGTAGCAAGTAGTATTTGTAGCTAAAGTCTTTGGGAGTGACAACCACTGACTTTGAGCACTTTGGGTTTCTGTTTTAGCATCATTAGTTGCTGTTTGGATGTTTGGATTCGGTTTTTGATTAATGAAATCATTTGGTTACAATTAATATTGGTTTTTCGATGTTTTGGATGTTTGCTTGTGTTTTGATTGTTTGAATTGTGTTTGAATGTTATTTTAACCTTGTTTGGGACTATTTCCTTTGCTGAAATCAGTAGCCAATTAGGTTAGCTTTAGGCATTGAACTTTTGCTAGTAGTTGTTCAGTCAGAACCTTAGTTATTAGTTAGTTTATGCTTTGTTTGGTTTGGATGCCTTTGTTTGCTTCTGATTCAGAGATGCACTTCTGATTTCAGAAAGTGACTAGGTTAGTTTGAGTTGGGTTAGCTTATGCTTAGCTTGACTTTGGTTGGTAATTGTTTGTTGGTAGTTGAAAACTTAGAAACCAGGTCCTCCGACTGTAGCGTGACACTACTAGTTGGTAATCTGTCATCTGGTCTAACCACGAAGCTCCTGCGGATCGACCCTGACTACCACTGTACTAGTGTGTGTGTTAGGTTTTCTTTATTTTTGACCGCACGACGACCTAGGCGTGTCAAATTTTGGCGCCGTTGCCGGGGAGCTGTGAGCTTAGATTAGGTGATTAGTAGGAACTTGTTTCTTATTTTTTTGGAAATTTCATTTGGTTAGTTTTGGTTTTTGGTTTTTTTGTTTGTGGGCGTGTTGCACTAGTGCATGCGTACCCGCAGGGGTGAGCAATTATCCCCATTGCATTTTGATCCTGAAATTGAGCGTACTGCGCGCAAAATCCGTGCTCGTAGGCGTTTAAATATCATGAGTTTTAGTCAGGTTAGTATTAGTCCAGTAAGTGTTGCCCAGGAACCATCAGGTGAGGCAACGAGGATGTTTTCTATACCCCCACTGTCAGAGTTTCAGTTCGGGAGCACGAGTGCTTCTGGTGGTGTAGTTTCAGCCCATGCACCCATACCATCATGCACTCCGCCATCTGTACCACCATTTACACCCGTTTCACAACCACAATCTACCAATCCATTTACCTCTACAATGTCTTGGGGAGAGCCGACCCGTGATGGCACCCCAGTTTCTAGACAGCAGACACCAACCTCTCAACCATTTTCTCAACCATAACCAGTTCTTTTAAACCTCAACCCACATTCCAACCTACACAACCTATACAATATCAACAACCTCCTCAACCACAATACCAGTATCCAGAGACAGAGGAGAGATATGACGAGGAAGACGAGGGATGGGTGCCACCAGCACCACAGCAACAGTGGAACCGAGGTCGGGGACCTCCCAGAAGAGCACCACAGTATCAACAACCACCAGGTCAGCAGGAATATAACGGTCATCTTTACGGTAATCCTGCTCAACCTTTACATTTCGCACAACCGAGAAGGCAATCGGTTGCATCGCATTTCCAACCACAGGAATATGATGATTCATCGCCGATTTATATTCCTGATAGCATTGATTCTCAAGTAGAAATAAGACCTCAGTTGTTAGGAATATTGACTCAGTTCAGGGGATACAAGACTGACGATCCATATAATCATCTATATGAATTCTTAGCGATTGCCAATGCCAATACTCCTAGGAATACTGATAGAGATATTTTTAGGCTTAGATTGTTTCCATTCACTCTTAAGGATAAAGCCAAATATTGGTTTACATCTTTGCCACCTAATAGTATTACTAGCTGGGAACAACTCAAGGCTAAGTTTCTACAAGAATTCTATCCGGTCAGTAAAACCACGGAGGTCAGACGAGCAATCCAAGATTTTCAGCAAAAGCCAGGAGAGGCTTTTCATGAAGCGTTTGATAGGTTAAAAGAGCTGTTGCGATCCTGTCCGCATCATGAAGTTCCTAAATGGCAGTTAGTCAAATTATTCTTTGAGGGAGTTAATGAGACGCACCATGTCATGATAAATGCCTCATCAAGTGGGACATTTATGTGGCAAGAGCCAGAAGATGCCTGGAGATTCTTGGAGCAGTTGAGTTTAGGATCAAAAGTCAGTGGATCGATGAAAGATAAGACGGTATATGTAGCTAATATTGAAGCAGAGAACAAATGGAAAGGTGAAATTCAGAAAGAGCTCACTGCTGTTACAAAAAGGTTCAATCAGATGCTCGAGAGGTTTCAACAAGAAAAGGGGGCATACGTGTTGCATGGGCAGAATATATGCAATACATGTGGAGAAATAGGACACAATCCTAATGAGTGCTCGATGGCTCATGAAGAAATAAGTCAAGTGCACGGACATGGTCGATTTCACAACGCACCAAGACCATTCCGGAGTAATCAGCAACGAGAATCGAGACAACCACCTATGAGGCAGCAGCAGGTACAACCTCCATCTCCACCAGGCGGTATGAACATTGGTTTACAGGAAATTTTTGGAATGTTAGTACAACTCCAAGAAGTAGAGAAGTCTAATTCAGAAGCAATTCTAAAATTAGGAGAATTACTTGTCAAAATGGAAGAAAAGAGAGTGCAGGAACAGGTGCAATCACCAAGAATGCAAGTTAATGAAGTAATCACACTTAGGAGCCGGAAGAAAGTAGACAACAAGGTTACAGCTCCGCCTGCAGATGATGATAGTGATGTAGAAATAGTTTTTGATGAAAAAGAGGAATTAGAGAAGGAAAAGAAAAAGGATAAGGAGAAGCAGGTGCAGAAGAAGAAGCAGACAAGTACTTGGGAAAAAGGAGAACCAAGCGGGACAGTTCCTTTTCCTACAGCCTTGGAAAAGCCGGAGAAAGGACTATATGGAAAGAAGGGACCACAGACTGAGGATATGTGGGAATTATTTAGCCAAATTAAAGTTAACATTCTTTTAGTCAAACTCATCAAGGAAGTCCCCGCATATGCTAAGTTTCTTAAAGACATGTGCATACATAAGAAGCATATTCTGTCCCACTTGCTAAGATGATTAGCTTACCCGAGAATGTAAGCTCTATCCTCATGGATGCGCTTCCTCCAAAGATGAAAGATACGGGAGTTCCTCTCATCTCAGTAGATTTAGGCAATATGCACATTAAAAGAGCTCTGTTAGATCTAGGTGCAAGTGTGAACATATTGCCTGGACAGTTATTCGACAAGCATGTGTTTGGTACCATGAGATCTACTGATGTGATTCTGCAGTTGGCCGATAAGTCCACCAAGGTTCCCAGGGGTATGTTAGTCGATGTCATCATCAAGGTGGGAGAATTTTACTACCCAGCAGATTTTCTTGTTTTGGACACTCGTTAAGCAACTGGTGGAGAACAACCCACGATCATTTTAGGGCGACCGTTTTTGGCCACGGCTAATGAAAATATTGCTTGTCGCACCAGAGATATGAGAATATCTTTTGGGCACCAACAGGCCAAGATCAACATTTTCAATGCTGATCTCAAGGGAAGTAGCATGGAAGAGGAGGAATGTTATCAGGTGGACATCATAGACGAGCTGGTGCGGCAGTACACTCCAGAGGTACTTCAATCAGATGAAAGGGAAACTCAGGAAGAAGCAACTGTTGAAAGAAAAGAGACGCAAAATGGAAAAGAAGAAGAAAAGGGATTCAAGTCTGAAGAATGCGCGCATATAGAAAAGTTACCAACAGAGATTCCAAAGACATTAAAGCCCTCTTTGCAAGAACCACCCAAGCTGGATCTAAAACCTTTACCAGAACATCTAAAGTATGCCTTTTTAGGAAAGAAGGATACTTTACCAGTGATTGTGGCAGCCAATCTGACAGAGAAACAAGAGATAGAATTGCTCAATGTATTGTCCAAACACAAAGAGGTTATTGGTTGGACAATCACGGACTTAAAGGGGATCAGTCCGACCACATGCATGCATCGCATTATCACAGAGGAAGGAGCTAAACCTGCCAGGGATACACAAAGGAGGTTGAATCCCAACCTAAAAGAAGTTGTCAAAAAGGAGGTTCTTAAATGGTTGGACGCAGGAATCATCTACCCCATCTCTGACAGCGAATGGGTTAGCCCAACGCAAACTATGCCAAAAAAGTCGGGGATCATTGTAGTAGACACAAAGGATGGTGACAAGATATCCACGAGACCGGTAACCGGATGGCGAGTCTGTATTGACTATCGGAAACTTAATGCCGCTACGTCCAAAGATCATTTTCCATTACCCTTCATCGATCAAATCGTGGAGAAGTTAGCAGGACAAAAGTACTACTGTTTTTTGGATGGATACTCTGGGTATAATCAGATCACAATTCATCCAGAAGATCAGGCAAAGACAACGTTCACTTGTCCTTATGGTACTTTTGCATTTCGCAGAATGCCATTTGGATTGTGTAACACGCCTGCGACGTTTCAACGATGTATGATGGCAATCTTTTCTGACATGATTGGTGAAGCATTAGAAATCTTCATGGATGATTTCTCAATTTTCGGACCTACATTCGAAACTTGCTTGGTTCAATTGGAAAAAGTACTGAAGAGATGTGTAGAATCAAATCTGGTTCTCTCCTGGGAGAAAAGCCATTTCATGGTAAGAGAAGGGATAGTATTAGGACACGTGGTCTCTAAAAGGGGATTCGAAGTCGACCGCACTAAAGTCAAGGTCATATCCACATTGCCGCCTCCAACATCAGTGAAAGGGGTTAGATCATTCTTGGGGCATGCGGGTTTTTATCGTAGATTTATTAAAGATTTTAGTGCTATCTCTAAGCCCCTCTGTGGTCTCCTTTTGAAAGATGCACCATTTATTTTTGACGAAGAATGTGTAAAAGCATTCAATATTCTCAAGAATAAATTGGTCGAGGCTCCCATCCTGAAGCCACCCGACTGGACGCAACCTTTTGAGATAATGTGTGATGCTAGCGACTATGCTGCTGGTGCAGTATTAGGGCAAAAAGTCGATAGGAAACCTGTTGTTATCTGCTATGCTAGTAAGACTTTTTCCGAAGCTCAATTGAATTACACAACTACCGAAAAAGAATTACTTGCTGTAGTATTTGCTTTAGATAAATTTCGATCTTATATCTGGGGATCCAAGGTGGTGGTTTACACTGACCACAGTGCTGTTCGGCATCTACTTACAAAGAAGGATTCTAAGCCTAGACTAATTAGGTGGATACTTTTGCTGCAAGAATTCGATGTAGACATCAAAGATAAGAAGGGAGCGGAAAATGTTGTGGCAAATCACCTTTCTAGATTACCAGCTGAAGGATTGGAAGAAGGAATTCAAGACTTATTCCCCGACGAGCAGTTGTTAGAGGTTAATGGAGCTCCTTGGTATGCAAATTACGTAAATTTTCTGGCTACGGGAGCAATACCAACACATTGGACGAAACAAAGGTAGAAGCAATTTCGCACGTACGCAAAGAGATTCATTTGGGACGACCCAGACCTTTTTAAGGTAGGAGAGGACCAGATAATTTGCCGATGTGTGCCGGATAATGAAATTGGTGAGGTGTTGGATCTCTGTCATGCGTCAGCATGTGGAGGACATTTCAGTGGAAAGAAGACGGGGTATAAGGTTCTTGAATCCGGATTGTATTGGCCAACTATCTTTCGAGATGCGCACAAGACTGCTAAGGAGTGCATCAATTGCCAGCAATTAGGAAACATATCAAAAAGGGATCAAATGCCTTTGAATCCGATTTTGGTGGTAGACATTTTTTATGTCTGGGGAATCGATTTCATGGGTCCATTCCCCACATCACATGGATATGTTTACATTTTGGTGGCAGTAGATTATGTCTCTAAATGGATTGAGGCCGAAGCAACTCGTACAAATTGTAACGCCAAGACACTCTTTTTATGTAATATAATAAAAAGGGGTAAAATGGTCATTTTACCTTGGAAGGGTAATATGGTCTTTTGGACAGAAAAGTATTTAGTTTGAAATAATATTTTGAGTTTTGGACTTAAAATGTTATAAAAACTGATTTTTGGTCATTTTACCACAAAAGGGTAATTTGGTCATTTGACCATGTGAAGGACCAAATATGAAAAATATTGTTGTTTGTGGCAAATGTATAAAGAATGAAAGTTTTATTGAAATAAAACTTGATTGTTGTGGTCAAAGTTCAAGAAAATGAACTTTAGGACTAAATTTGTAAATTTTGGAGGTATAAATAGAGAGTTTGACTCTCTTCTTTGACTAGCCATTTGTGCAGCAACGGGAGAAGGCTTGGAGATGCGATTTCTGCAGGAGATCATGAAGTGAACCAAGAACTTGAATCAATTGTTAATAGATGGTGATTTCCAAGTCAAATGAGGTTAGTAAATTGACTTTTTAAGTCAAATCCTTGAATGTGTTCTTGGTGGGTTTATGTGGGATGAACTGAAATCTGTAAATTCAGTTTATTCCATGATGTTGATATGATTCCTGAGCTTGATACATGTTCATATGATAAGAACATGCAATTGAAACAAGAGAATTTGATGAATTGGGTGGATTTTGGGGTTTTTGGCTCAAGAACCCTAAAATCTGCATTTGATTGATTGAGGTTGTTTCTTTGGATTGAAACCTTGTATTATTGGAGGGTTTTAGTCAGGAAACAAACCTCAAATGATTAAGAACAAGTATAAGGACTTAATAGGTGAAAACAGGTGCTGTAGCATGAAAAAATCGGGCATTTCTGGGCACTGTAGGAAAGAGCACGGGTCGTGCTCGTTTTGCACGAGTCGTGCATTTCTGGGCACTGTAGGAAAGAGCACGGGTCGTGCTCGTTTTGCACGAGTCGTGCACTTCTGGAAATCAAAGATTTTGGCCTTTTATGGGTTGCACGAGTCGTGCTCCCCATAGGCAATATTATGCACGAGTCGTGCTTGCCTGGCAGGGGCCAAAAAGTGTGAATTTTCGCTAGGCTTGTCCGATTAACCTCAAACTTGAACCATAAGTCCCTAATGGTTTAAAAAGTTGGGGCAAATTACTAAATTGAGTTTTCGACTCCTCGGGGGCACTGTAGATCGATACGAATGCCTCGGGAATGAGTATAACTCATGAAAAGATGATAAATGGAAAGTTTATCATCTAGAAATGGTTTATAGTTGCATTATATTGGGCTCTCATGTATTAGAGTCAATTGAAATGATTATTAACCTATTATCATTTGGTATATAAATGAATATATAGGTATGGGACAAAATGGTTGTGGTGCACGCAAAGGCAAGAAACAACCGGGACTTAAATGCATCTAGCATCCAGGTGAGTAATCTCACTGATATCATATGTGATATATGATGATTAAATTGTTACAGGTTGAAATTAATTTGTGGGACGAAATTGATGGTTCAAAGATACATTTGACATGACAAGACCAGATAAGCCGTGAGTCTGTTATAGACAAGAACGGAACTGTGAGTCAGTCAATATGGTACGACAAGACCAGATATGCTGTGAGTCTAATATAGACAAGAACGGAACTGTGAGTCGAACCTATATATAGACAACAGCGGGCTAACCCGTGAGTCTAGGCAACAGCGGGCTAACCCGTGAGCCATGGTTTGTTTTGATGAACCTATATATAGACAACAGCGGGCTAACCCGTGAGTCTAGGCAACAGCGGGCTAACCCGTGAGCCATGGTTTATTTTGATGAGCCAAACTTATATAGGCAACAGCGGGCTAACCCGTGAGCCAAGGCAATAGCGGGCTAACCCGTGAGCCATAATTGATCGTGAACGAAACTGTTAATAGATGGTGCGGCCACTTGTGGCTATGATATTGGATGCTATATCCAACTGGTGCGGCCTATATGGCTATGATATGATTATACGGAAATGGTGCGGCCTTATGGATACGATACCGAGTCGTTGAACCCAGACTGGTGCGGCCTTCGGGCTATGATTTATATGCTGAAATGCTTTGGTACGGCTGGTATAGCCTTGACAAATGATATGACTTATATAGTCATGATATATGGTATAGTCTGGTATGACGAAGAAAGATGGGACAGAAATGATACAGAATTGATTTGAATGGTATGCAAATAACAAGACTGGATATGTCAAAGTGTACAATTATCGGATGTGATTTGAAAATCACATGATATCACGATTCGGCCGGTAAGGCTATGCAGTAGGATATGAAATCCTAAGATATACATAATCAGCCGGTAAGGCTTGTAGTCTGGGTTTGATATCCAGACAGATATACACGTTTGGCCAGAAAAGGCTATAAAATGGGATATAATATTGATAGATATAAGTATCATATATAAAGAATTATATATGTATATATTTATTGTACACGTTATTTGCAGATATGATTACTCACTAAGCTTTGTAGCTCACACCGTTTGTTAATTGTCCCTGCAGGTTAGCATAACCCTAATAAGGGTAAGGATAAAGTCCGTGACTCACGATGTGGACTTGTAGATGCTGTCTGTAGCAGCCCGGCTTCAAAGGAGACTATGGTATTTTATACTCTCCTTGATACACTTGTACCCGTGTTTATTAAAATATACCCCTTTGTTATGGTTTTATGTATTGAAATCTTGGTTTTAAATGAAAAATTTTTCAGGGGTATTTTTTTTAAAAGCCGGGTGTTACAAGTTGGTATCAGAGCCGTGGTTTAAGTGAACTAGGTGTCTATAGAGTAGATTCCTGGACTTAAACCCTGAGATAGTAGACATGATGCATAGTTAGGTGTATATAGTTGTTATTATACATATAACCTAACTGTTGCTGACTTCTGACGCATAAGAAGTATGAACAGTACATCTCCTTGGGAGACATTTAGGGCGCGAAGCTCTAGGAAATGGATCAACCCTTTCTCAAGACTCCGTTGTACGAGGAGCAAAAAGGGGACGAATAGCAGAAATCCACATGATGAGCAATATTAGCTAATGTGGTCAGATAAAGAAATCAGTTGCTCACCTTGGTTGATATTCAAGGTGAAAGAACAGTAGTTGAGACTACTAGGAAAGCAGAAGATAGTAGTGGACTTCTCAGAAGAAGTTATCACGAATTAGGTCTAACCTTAAAGGGAGGAGACCGGAACGAAAAGATGGTGTGACATAAGAAGTGCAGGAAAAGCACTCAGAACATTTTAGAGTTGAGACTCTATCGTTGACATGCTGAAATTGCAGAAAATGGGAGCAAATTGCTCGAGTTTATTGTATGGGACGGAAGTGGTTCCAGCGTGGAACTATAGATCACTTCTTTATGAAATACTCACATGCTAAATGTGGAGTAACGGGTAATGAACCCAGGAAAGAAAGAAGAAATGAATGGTTAAAAAGGACCAGTGGTATCTTGAACATTCCAGCAGATTGTAGCAGAAGCTCGTGAGGAGACTGATATGATCTCCAATATAATTGTTTTGAATATAACCCCGTGTATGTTATACTTGATCCATGAAGCTATACTTGGGATCGGTGACATTGATGTCTTGTTTGAATGTTTCATCAATGATTATGGATGAAATTTTGGAAGTAGCTATAGCAGATAGCAAATATGTTCTAGATATTGAACACCTGGAAAGTAGTTTGCCTAGGATTTACGTGACCATTTTCCCTATAAATCTGAAGCCGATAACTACCAGTGAATCTGAAGCAGTTGTGCTTATGAATTGGTTAGCAATGAATTATGCTAACATGAATTGTAGAAATAAGAACAGTATGGTTCTTAAAACAGAAATGAAACGGGTGAAAATCCATGGTAAATGACCGTTGTTGAGAATACCGGTTATTTTCTTTGTCTAAACTCGGAAAAGAGTTAGTAAAAGAATGATGTTGTAGTTGGCATACGTGGTATTGGCCAAGTTAAATAAAACAGTGATAGTAGTGTACTACTTTAAATAAATTCTCGGATGCTTCTTTTGAAAAGAACTTCCAGGATTTCTGCCAGATAGGCGAGAAAAGTTTATGATAAAGCTGATTTTGGGAGCCGTTCCTGCTATTTAGGCTCTATACTGATTTGCATCTGTAAAGATGGCAGAGTTGGAAAACAACTAGAAGAAATTTTTGTAGTAGGGTCTCTTATGACCGTATGTGTCATCGTATGGAGCCCTACCTTGTTTGAAAAAAAGGAAAGACAAATTGATGCATATGTGCATTGACTATTGAGAATCTGATATTCTCGAAACCAGATCGAAAATAAGGTACGATTGTACCAAATATTGGAGTTACTTCACTGAGATAAGTGATTTGTAAACTTCTCCAAGTATGGAAAATTTGGCTAAAAGAAGTTTTATATTCTTTAGGCATGTTAATAATGCCAGAGATGATAAAGTAGATCCAGTGGAAATGATACTGTGATAAAAATGGGAACCGCCTTGGAATCTGACTAAAATCAGTAGTTTCCTTGGATTGGCGGGTTATTTATGAGAGTTGTAGAAAACTGCTCCTTGATTGCTGTCCAGTTGACTAAGGTTGACTAATAAAAGTATGAAGTTTGAGTGGGTAGAAAGACCACAGGTATCTTGTAAAGGTTTGAAATAAACCTTGTGTGAAACTCTGACGTTAGCATTGATGCTAAGCGGATAACTTGGATTATAGAAATGCATCCAGATTTGACCGTAGATGCATGATATTGCATTAGCAATTGTGACTTTGGTATTGAAGCTTTTGAGACACTAATTATATGGTGAAAAGCTTATTGATTATATGTACCATAAAAGTTGGAAGTACTAAATTGGTTAAAAAGAAGCTAAATATGAGATAATAAAGATAGATGGGTTACTTAAGGATTTCGGGTATGAAATCTTGTACCATCTCAAAAGGCCAGATGTGGCTATAGATATCCTGAATTGAAAAGAGTAACCTTTGAAGGTTACATCCACATGTCTGAGTGTGGCAAATCGATCATCTGAATTGATTCGGGTAGCACAGAAAGAAGTGTGCAAGTCTGAAAATGTGAAAAATGAATAAATGATTGAATATTAGCAGAAGCTAGTTGGAAAATCACAATGATTTAAAACCCTTGGTGGTTGTGAATGTGGATTCCAAAGCAAAGGGAAACATGAAAATCATCTTGAAAAGATGTATTTTGTATTAGATATGCAGTATACCCGGAGCAATACCAGACTGGATAGGTCGATAAAACCTATTGTTGGTGGCCGGGACAGAAGAAAGATATTGAAAGGCACATGAAAAGTATTTGACTTGTACGGAAAGTAAAGTCAAGCCGTTAGAAACATGCGAAGAAATTTACCCGTGGTTGGCCCAGAGAAGAAATGGGACAACATTGTTATAGACTTTGCAATAAAGTCTCTGGAAGTACCATATGTTGATGAACGAAGCGACCCAGTGATGCAGGTTTGAGAAGATATGCTTGAAAGTAGCACAGCAGACCCTAGTGGAAGATGAGAAGATTGTCTATCGCTGATAGAATTTGCAAGAAATAGCAGCTTACATTCTATTAGTTTGATGACTCGTATGAAGAATGGTATGGAATACCGTGTTATTCTCCGATTTATTGGATTGAAGATGTGATAAAGCAGTTGGCTAGATACTAGATCCATGCATAAACTGAAGAGAGTACTTGATAAGTACGAACGAATTTGAAGAATAGTTAAGAATTTGTAGCAGTGGTATGTGGATCATTGGGTAAAACCTTGGAAATTCCAAGTAAAGTAATATTGTGGTACGAAAAGCAATCCTTTGGAAAGGTTAAAAATCTGTTTGGGACGACAAGAAAGGAATTATGTAGTAATAATTTCAATAAGTACCTTATGATAAGATGAAGATAGTAAAGTAGATAAGGTAATCGGGACAACCGGAGGAAGGATATGCAACTGTGATTTAATCACAAGATAAGAAGACTAGTATGGTTAAGTGCTTAGGCAATACCATATAGATTCCGGGATGATGCGGAAGACCGAAAGCTAAATGAGAGAGACATACCCTCAACTCCTTGTATGATTTCGGGGACGAAATCTTTTGAAGGAGGGGAGAATTTGTAACGCCAAGACACTCTTTTTATGTAATATAATAAAAAGGGGTAAAATGGTCATTTTACCTTGGAAGGGTAAATTGGTCTTTTGGACAGAAAAGTATTTAGTTTGAAATAATATTTTGAGTTTTGGACTTAAAATGTTATAAAAACTGATTTTTGGTCATTTTACCACAAAAGGGTAATTTGGTCATTTGACCATGTGAAGGACCAAATATGAAAAATATTGTTGTTTGTGGCAAATGTATAAAGAATGAAAGTTTTATTGAAATAAAACTTGATTGTTGTGGTCAAAGTTCAAGAAAATGAACTTTAGGACTAAATTTGTAAATTTTGGAGGTATAAATAGTGAGTTTGACTCTCTTCTTTGACTAGCCATTTGTGCAGCAACGGGAGAAGGCTTGGAGATGCGATTTCTGCAGGAGATCATGAAGTGAACCAAGAACTTGAATCAATTGTTAATAGACGGTGATTCCAAGTCAAATGAGGTTAGTAAATTGACTTTTTAAGTCAAATCCTTGAATGTGTTCTTGGTGGGTTTATGTGGGATGAACTGAAATCTGTAAATTCAGTTTATTCCATGATGTTGATATGATTCCCGAGCTTGATACATGTTCATATGATAAGAACATGCAATTGAAACAAGAGAATTTGATGAATTGGGTGGATTTTGGGGTTTTTGGCTCAAGAACCCTAAAATATGCATTTGATTGATTGAGGTTGTTTCTTTGGATTGAAACCTTGTATTATTGGAGGGTTTTAGTCAGAAAACAAATCCCAAATGATTAAGAACAAGTATAGGACTTAATAGGTGAAAACAGGTGCTGTAGCATGAAAAAATCGGGCATTTCTGGGCACTGCAGGAAAGAGCACGGGTCATGCTCTTTTTGCACGAGTCGTGCACTTCTGGAAATCAAAGATTTTGGCCTTTTATGGGTTGCACGAGTCGTGCTCCCCATAGGCAATATTATGCACGAGTCGTGCTTGCCTGGCAGGGGCCAAAAAGTGTGAATTTTCGCTAGGCTTGTCCGATTAACCTCAAACTTGAACCATAAGTCCCTAATGGTTTAAAAAGTTGGGGCAAATTACTAAATTGAGTTTTCGACTCCTCGGGGGCACTGTAGATCGATACGAATGCCTCGGGAATGAGTATAACTCATGAAAAGATGATAAATGGAAAGTTTATCATCTAGAAATGGTTTATAGTTGCATTATATTGGGCTCTCATGTATTAGAGTCAATTGAAATGATTATTAACCTATTATCATTTGGTATATAAATGAATATATAGGTATGGGACAAAATGGTTGTGGCGCACGCAAAGGCAAGAAACAAACGGGACTTAAATGCAGCTAGCATCTAGGTGAGTAATCTCACTGATATCATATGTGATATATGATGATTAAATTGTTACAGGTTGAAATTAATTTGTGGGACGAAATTGATGGTTCAAAGATACATTTGACATGACAAGACCAGATAAGCCGTGAGTCTGTTATAGACAAGAACGGAACTGTGAGTCAGTCAATATGGTACGACAAGACCAGATAAGCTGTGAGTCTAAGATAGACAAGAACGGAACTATGAGTCGAACCTATATATAGACAATAGCGGGCTAACCCGTGAGTCTAGGCAACAGCGGGCTAACCCGTGAGCCATGGTTTATTTTGATGAACCTATATATAGACAACAGCGGGCTAACCTGTGAGTCTAGGCAACAGCGGGCTAACCCGTGAGCCATGGTTTATTTTGATGAGCCAAACTTATATAGGCAACAGCGGGCTAACCCGTGAGCCAAGGCAACAGCGGGCTAACCCGTGAGCCATAATTGATCGTGAACGAAACTGTTAATAGATGGTGCGGCCACTTGTGGCTATGATATTGGATGCTATATCCAACTGGTGCGGCCTATATGGCTATGATATGATTATACGGAAATGGTGCGGCCTTATGGATACGATACCGGGTCGTTGAACCCAGACTGGTGCGGCCTTCGGGCTATGATTTATATGCTGAAATGCTTTGGTACGGCTGGTATAGCCTTGACAAATGATATGACTTATATAGTCATGATATATGGTATTGTCTGGTATGACGAAGAAAGATGGGACAGAAATGATACAGAACTGATTTGAATGGTATGCAAATAACAAGACTGGATATGTCAAAGTGTACAATTATCGGATGTGATTTGAAAATCACATGATATCACGATTCGGCCGGTAAGGCTATGCAGTAGGATATGAAATCCTAAGATATACATAATCAGCCGGTAAGGCTTGTAGTCTGGGTTTGATATCCAGATAGATATACACGTTTGGCCAGAAAAGGCTATAAAATGGGATATAATATTGTTAGATATATGTATCATATATAAAGAATTATATATGGATGTATTTATTGTACACGTTATTTGCAGATATTATTACTCACTGAGCTTTGTAGCTCACACCGTTTGTTAATTGTCCCTGCAGGTTAGCATAACCCTAATAAGGGTAAGGATAAAGTCCGTGACTCACGATGTCGACTTGTAGATGCTGTCTGTAGCAGCCCGGCTTCAAAGGAGACTATGGTATTTTATACTCTCCTTGATACACTTGTACCCATGTTTATTAAAATATACCCCTTTGTTATGGTTTTATGTATTGAAATCTTGGTTTTAAATGAAAAATTTTTCAGGGGTATTTTTTTTTAAAAGCCGGGTGTTACACAAATGATCATCACGTGGTTTGTAAATTTGTAAAGAAAAATATCTTCACTAGGCATGGAGTCCCAAGAGTAATCATTAGCGACGGAGGATCTCATTTCAAGAATTTCAAATTTGGAAGGATGCTGAAACATTATGGGGTGAATCATCGCATCGCAACACCTTATCATCTACAGACCAGCGGCTAGGTTGAGGTATCCAATAGGCAAATCAAAGAAATTCTTCAAAAGACTGTCAAGACTGATAGAAAGGATTGGTCGCTAAGGCTAGATGACGCATTATGGGCGTACCGAACTGCGTACAAAACACCGATCGGGACTACTCCATATCGGTTGGTTTATGGAAAAGGATGTCATCTACCAGTAGAGATCGCCAATCGTGCCCTATGGGCCGTTAAGAAAGTCAACATGGACTATACCGACGATGGGAAAGAAAGGAAACTTCAGTTGTCTGAATTAGAAGAATTACGAGATGAGGCATACGAGAACGCAGCCACCTATAAATCAAAGATGAAGCGATACCATGACGAAAAGCTGCGATTGAAGGTCTTTGAAGTCGGACAAAAAGTGTGGCTGTATAATTCAAGACTGAAGATGTTTCCCGGAAAACTGAGAAGTAAGTGGAATGGTCCCTACGAAGTGATCAACATTACAGACTATGGTGCGGTCAAAATCCAAGACTTGAAAGGTGGGCAACCATTTAAAGTCAATGGCCATAGACTCAAACCATATATTGCCACGGGCACATTCCAGAAATTAGAAGTAGAGACAGTCGAACTCATAGCAGAGATTCCAACATACGCTACATAATCAGGTATTAGTGGTCTAAAACAAGTGTGGGGTCATGTGAGATGTTTTTAAAATTTTGAAGACCGCGCCGCAGGTTTTTGAATTACGCGACGCGGGGTCATAAACCAACCCGATGCGCAGTGGTTGATTTGGTGACATGCGCGACGCGCAAAGAGTAAAGGCGCGACGCGGGAAATGATCAGTCGGTTTTCTCCTATATTAAGGTAAGCCGCGGCTCAACCAACCCTCACACGACTCGGAGCTCTGATCGACAAATTTCTCTCGTATTTTTTCTTGCTCATTTTGTTTCTACTACCAAGGTACGCTATTCTAACTATCTATTAGTTGTTAAAACTAGCAATTAGGTAGTTAATTTTAGTGATTTGTCCAGAAAAGTTCAAAACTTAGAATCTCCAATGCTAACTCATAGGGTGTTTGTTTTGCCAAATAGAGACCCAAGATGAGTTAGTCGGCACTTAGGCTACCTTGTGGTATGATTGGATTGAGTTTTAGCAGGTAAAATCGCGAGTTTGGATTGGGGTTTTGAAACAGCCGCTCGCCGCGAAGCGCTTCTATCTTGAGCCGCGCCGCGGTGCGGTGGGGAAGAAAAGGACTAATTTTGCAAAAAGTTTTCTCTTGGTGGCTATGTGTCTTTTTGCAGATGATGTTCAGGTTAGATCACCCTTTCCTCCAGTTCCCTGAGGGACTTGCTAGCTCCGCGGAGTACATTTTGCGAAGAGACGCACTGACTGGTCGCGGGTTCTTGAGGCGACAGTCATCGACCGGGACATTTTGAGAGACGCGGGGCTCTTGGGTGCGATTGAGCCATATTTACATCGCACCTGGACCCTCGGGGAGGCATCCTTCACATGCCGTGGCTGGGACAGGATTGTGGCCACGGACGAGGACGTGGTCTACACAGAACTCCTCCTGGAGTTCCTTTCTACTATCCATTTTGTACCCCGGGCGTCAGACCCGCTGTCTAGGATAGTTCGATTTCGCTTGGGGGGTGAGCAGAGGGAGTGCAACCTCCGCGAGTTCGGGAGGCGAGTCGGCTTATATACTCCGGCGGACCTCCAGCACCGCCATTTTACCCAGTTCTTCGGGGCTTGTACCCAGGGGCAGCCGGACAGGGCTGCCAACATGGAGGTTTGGGCACCATTGTCCAACGTTATCTACGAGGCGGGGACTTCCCGGGAGAGCCACCTTCGCGACCCACTCCACCGCCTCATGCACCGTATCGTCTCCACCTCCATCATGCATCGGGAGGGGGCGAGAAGGTGTCGGGTGACGACATGACCTATTTTTGGGTTCTCCTGGACCCCTCCAGATTCCTCCAGCTTCCATTTGCCCTCGCAGTCGCCCTCTCTACCCACTCGACGGGAGCTTCTGCCAGCAGTCCGCTGGCCCGGGGGTATTTCATTACCCGCCTGGCCCGCTCATACGGGATCCTCACTACTTTCATGGCCGCTTCTTTGACCGCTCTGCCCACATCTCGCACTACGGCACGCACTCTGGAGAGGATGAGGCTCATCGAGCAGCAGCGTTCGGGGCCGTTCATTCGAGCGCCGACGGAGCCACGCCAGGCCCCCCAGCCGGCATATGCACAGCCAGGCCGGAGACGACAGAGGCGGGAGGCACCCGCCGAGCCAGCACCACAGCCACAGCAGGAGGACCTGGCAGCCAGGGTTGCCAGGATCGAGGACCAGCTTGAGTGGATCTGGGAGGTACTTCTACAGATTGCATCAGCTCAGGGCCAGCATCCCCGACCATTCCCAGCCAGGGCCCACGATCATAAGGCTGGACCCTCCAGGCCACCTGGTGATGATTGATGTATTTTTTCTTTCTTTCTTTTTATTTTTTTTGGGATATATGTACAGAACTTATGACGCAACACATATATTTTATTCGTCATGTTTGTTTTAATTTGTTTATTGAGTCTTGCATGATATATACCAAATGAGAAGGAGTTGTCTCAGAAAAGTGTGGGGTCACCGTGCCCCCTCCACTTGTCTCGACCACCGGCGTCTTCACTGTAGCGCTACAATTCCGGAATACGAAATCAGGGATCCGTTTGTTCGCAATTATACCTGTAATACTGAGTACCAACCGAGCAATCTATCGTCCAAAAAGGGGTGACTCTTTCTCCCTTGTTTTGAAATAGTTTTTTTTGTACAACGGGGACGTTGTACGGTTTTAAGTGTGGGGTGTGGACGGTCGAAAGAGAAATTTTTTGAAATTTTTTGAAATTTTTGCAGAAATGATCAATTTTCAAAATTTTAGCAATATTTTTCAAAATTTTTAATAAATTGCAATTTTAAAATGAATGGTTTGTGATTGTGATAGCACTGGTATTTTTCAAGAAATACTGTTTATTTGTGATCATGCTATTAGTTAGTCAAGTAAGTTGAGTTTTATGAGTATTAGAAGATTGAGCTGTTTTAGGATTGGAATTTAGGAAGGAAATGTCAATCTGTGGCCTTTGTTGTTCGAGCCGGTAAGTCTAAAATGGGTGAACCTTATGCACCTTACCACCTAAGATCGTCTGGTCTGGGATGGTATTTCCGAAAGCTCGCTACACGGACAACATCGAAAGTCATGGACAATTCCTTAATGGCCTTTAGAATCTGAATGAGTAAGTACACTTCATTGTGGACAGAAAGTTTGTAATCAAGGGTTCTCTAGAAAGCCATGAAGTCCAAAGAACAATTCAATTATGTTTTCGCAAACTATTCCACTCTAACTCATAGAGCAATAAACTTTGAAACTGAACACAGTCAAAAATTGTTTGAGTCTTTATTATAATTTGTTAAAAACTCTCTTGCTTGGGGACAAGCAAGGCACAAGTGTGGGGTGTTTGACAACGCCTAGTGATATCAAGTATTTTAGGCGTTGTTGAGCCCTGTTCTTGATGAAATTATATCAGATATGTCTGGGTATTCTCACTTTTCGTGCCAGGACTTGTTCGGAAGAAAGGAATGGAAACAGGGACTAAAGGCGTGCAAAAGGAAGAAGTATGGAAAAGAATGAAGAATCAAGAAAATATGTACGTGCGCCGCGGGACTCTCAAGTACGCGACGCGGGCTTAAGGCGGTGTAACACATTCAAATGCCGAAGAAACAGGATCTGATAAGTACGCGCGCCGCGGAATCCATAAAAGCGCGGCGCAGCCTCGAGAAATTTGCAACTATAAATAGAGGCATTTGCAGCCGAAAACCCTAGCAAAGACCGGGTGTAAAATCGACCTTGAAGCTCTTTGACTACAGGATTTCGTTTCAGCAACATCTCAATTGGTATTTTATGTTTTTGAATTTAATTTCCTTTTAGTAGCAAGTAGTATTTGTAGCTAAAGTCTTTGGGAGTGACAACCACTGACTTTGAGCACTTTGGGTTTCTGTTTTAACATCATTAGTTACTATTTGGATGTTTGGATTCGGTTTTTGGTTAATGAAATCATTTGGTTACAATTAATATTGGTTTTTCGGTGTTTTGGATGTTTGCTTGTGTTTTGATTGTTTGAATTGTGTTTGAATGTTATTTTAACCTTGTTTGAGACTATTTCCTTTGCTGAAATCAGTAGCCAATTAGGTTAGCTTTAGGCATTGAACTTTAGCTAGTAGCTGTTCAGTCAGAACCTTAGTTATTAGTTAGGTTATGCTTTGTTTGGTTTGGATGCCTTTATTTGCTTCTGATTCAGAGATGCACTTCTGATTTCAGAAAGTGACTAGGTTAGTTTGAGTTGGGTTAGCTTATGTTTAGCTTGACTTTGGTTGGTAATTGTTTGTTGGTAGTTGAAAACTTAGAAACCAGGTCCTCCGATTGTAGCGTGACACTACTAGTTGGTAATCTGTCATCTGGTCTAACCACGAAGCTCCTACGGATCGACCCTGACTACCACTGTACTAGTGTGTGTGTTAGGTTTTCTTTATTTTTGACCGCACGACGACCTAGGCGTGTCATGCTCGACGTCGATTTTTAGGCCGAACCGACAACCTAATTTATGTCAACTTGTCTGTATAAAATAGAGCTCCCTTGTACAAATGTAACTCCAATGTAAGATAATATTTTTTATGGCTATTAATAAATCTCTCATTTCGTATATGGACGTTAGTTAATATCTCGGATCGAATAAACCATGTTAAATCCTTATATATATGGTCTTATTTTTTTCGCATCTTTATTTGTAGTGTTTGTATGCGTTTATCGACTCTTAATCCTAACACTATCCCCTCTCTTTATATTTAAGAGGGGTTCTACATTGGAAATTTACTTAACTTACCAATCTAACAAACATATCATGACCTCACAATCTATCCTATACTTTCCTAGTGATATTTATCTTGCTAGTTATATATATTATGCTAATCAATAATTGTATTAACTAATATTAATAACCATTAACCAATCAAACGCTAACATATATTAAATTGAATAATTGTACTACGGTTGGCATTATGTTGCAATAATATTTTTAGGTTGTCACAAAAAGAACATTCTTAATCAGACGAATAATGGTTAAAGTCACTTTATTTAATTTACCTTTCTTCAAGATTTAAATAATGGAATATATATATATATATATATATATATATATATATATATATATATATACACACGTATGTTACATGCCAACTTGAACTTTAATTTTTTCAATAGCTAAAATACAAAATATGTGATATATGAGTTATACTATTCATGTATATTTTATATTTAGCACATGATAAGTCATGTATGAAAATGAAACCTTATCATAAAATAAAAAAAGAAAAAAAAACCTAACTTAACTACTTAATTGGTTATTCCGTATTTTATGTTCTAGCTAGGAACTAGAATATAAGATTGATGATCATTTTCTATTGTCTAACGTCTTTTAGGGATGTTATTCGATCGGTTTAATCGGTTATTAGTTTATTCAGTTCGGTATAAAAGGTTTTTTTGACTTCCAACCAAAATGTAAAGTGAAACCAAATTATATAATGGTTGACTTGATCGTTTTTAATTTAATTGATTTGGTTTACGGTTAAATCCGAATAATGAACATACAAAAATTATTTTGCAAAATTATACAAACAAAGAACCAAGGGAGCATTTTGAAAAGAGATAATCATTATTTTGAAAAAACTCTTAATCTATCTTACAAAAATTATACAAACAAAGAACCAAGGGAGCATTGTTTATGTATTTTGAAAAGAGGGAGTCACTATTTTGCAAAAACTCTTACTGTCTTACAAAAATAAAACAATCATTAAATAACTCAAATTGCGAAAAGATCTATCATGACAACAAAAGCGAAAAATGCATATTTAACATGTGCCAACATTTCAAAAACCAAATACGAGTATCATACGCTAGTTGGACTTTTGATATAGTGAATATGAAATTGTTTGAGCTGTACTAAATAAACTCTTTTGGATATGCCACTCAACATGTCGATTGTCGAGCAACTGTGTTTGAAGCATCTATATGTTTAAAAGAACTAGAACGTCTATTACTTATGAGCTCGCTGGTATCTATCCTAACTATTATCCCACCTTCTTCTAAAATCTTTGTTTCAATAGTATATCTATTCTTTACAAAATTTACCAATGTTTTTTCACATAAATACTTTATTGGATATATTTGTATTTTCGGATGTATATATTTTCTGTTTATTTCTGATTGTGTTTCCTTAGATATAGGCTTAGTTTTAGCCTTATTTGTTGTACATTGACTGTATTTATATTCCCACATTTTTTCTCAATAATATCACTTTTGATATCAATCTCTTTATGGTATCAGAGCAGATCATATCCTCAAAACAGGAACCCTAAAAAAAAATTAGCAGAAGATCGTGACTATGGCTGGAGAAGGTGACCCGCAAAACAAAAACAAGAATGAAGGAGCAATCATCAACCATGCTTCTCCCTACTATTTACACGCTTCCGACTATCCCAGGCAGATGCACGTAAACGATCTGCTTACCGACAAGAACTACAGTGATTGGGTACAAGAGATGATGAATTTCTTGTTCGCCAAAAATAAAATCGGCTTTGTCGATGGTTCCATCAGCAAGCCATAAAAGGAATCAGCTGAATACATGCCTTGGATGCGTCGTGACGCTATGATCAAAGGCTGTTTGTCTACAGCGATGGAGAAGGACATCCGCAATAGTCAAATACGCCAAAACAGCCGCCGAGATCTGGAATGACTTAGAAGAACGTTTTGGCAAGGAGAGCGCACCAAAGGCTTATGAATTGAAACAACAATTGACGACAACGAGGCAAGATGGTTCAAGTGTCTCAGCGTACTACACCAAGCTGCGGAGCATATGGGATGAAATGGAATCTGTTCTTCCCACACCCAAGTGTTCTTGCGATAAGTGTTCTTGTGAGCTTGGAAAGATATTAGAAGAATTAAAAGAAAAGGAAAGAGTTTATGAATTTTTTATGGGCCTTGATGATCAGTTTGCTGTCATCAAAACTCAAGTGCTAGCCATGAAACCTACTCCCAATCTTGGGACTGTTTATCATCTTGTAGCCGAAGATGAGCAGCAGCTGATGATAGGCCTTGCTAAACGACCGAGTCAAGAGGCCACTGCCTTCCAAGCGTCTCATCAGGGACGACGTGATGCCAACCGGAACTTCCAAACTGAAAAGACATGGCAGAAAACAGAAAGAATTCAGAATGATAAGAGTGAAAATTGTTCCTTCTGCGGGAAAGATGGTCACAACAGAGACGGGTGCTTCAAGCGAATCGGGTATCCGGAGTGGTGGCCCGGGAAAGGAAAGAAAGAAAAATCAAAACCAAAGGCAGCGATGGTGGAGACCGGACCGTGTCCGGTACCGGGACTAAGCAAGGAACAATACAAAGCATTTTTAAAGCTTTTTGGTGGAAATCGAGAAGCAGCCAGCGACGACACACCCGCAGTAGCAAACATGGCAGGTAGAATAAAATCTGATGGTGAGTGGGTTGTTGACTCGGGTGCTACCGTGCATATTACGCATCAAGAAAATCTGCTTGAAAACGTAATCACAAGTACATTCGAAGAGCCCGTTACTATTCCAAATGGAGAGACCATTCCTGTTAAAGGGAAAGGCGTGCATGTGTTCAAAGGAGGATTAAAAATTGGAGGAGTCCTTCTTGTTCCTAACTTTACATGCAACATTTTATCCGTTCGTCGACTCACTAAAGACCTTAATTGTGCAGTGACATTTTTTCCGGATTTCTTTGTTTTGCAGGGCTTGAGGACCGAGAACTTGATTGGAGCGAGTAATTGTCGTGATGGTCTTTATCGAATGGGGTGAATAAAAGAAGAAAGGAAGGCATTGAGTGTCACCGTAGATTCATGGCATAAACGTCTCGGGCATGCTTCGGAGGTTAAGCTATCTTGCATTAGTTTTCTTAAGGGTGTTTCCTTGAATTTAAAAGACAAAGTTTGTGATGCTTGCAATAAAGCCAAATTTAGACGTTTACCTTTTCCAATTAGCACAATTAAAACAAAGGCTTGTTTTGAATTAATTCATTGTGATATTTGGGGTAAATATAGGAGACCATCGCTTACACGGGAAAATTATTTTCTTACCATTGTCGATGACCATAGTAGAGGGGTTTGGGTTTACTTATTAAAACACAAATACGAGGCAAGCGCTTGTTTGATTAGTTTCTGTAATATAGTTAAAACACAATTCGGTAAGAAAATTAAAAGAATAAGATGTGATAACGGTGGAGAATTTGTCTCAAGTCAAATGAACCAATTTTATAATGAACAAGGCATTGCTTTAGAAACTTCTTGCCCCTACACCCCACAGCAAAATGGGGTTGTGGAAAGGAAACATAGACACTTGTTGGAGATAGCTCGGGCATTACAGTTTGAGGCTAGTCTCCGCACTACGTTTTGGGGGGAGTGTGTCCTTACCGCTACTTATATTGTTGATCGATTGCCATCGAAAATCATAGGGAATAAAACGCCTTATGAAATGTTAATGGAGCATATTCCTGAATACGACCACATGCGTGTTTTTGGATGCCTTGTTTATTACAGAAACACAGAAACAAGAGGGGACAAATTTGAACCTTGAGGAAAACCCGGAGTCTTTCTTGGCTATCCTCGTGGCTCAAAAGGTTACAAAATATACGACCTCGAACAAAGAAAATTAATTGTGTCGAGAGATGTTAGATTTGCTGAAAATGTTTTCCCTTTTGACACATTAATGTCGAAAGATCAAGTTCATGATGATGAGTTTTTTGAATATGTCGATTCTACTATTGAACAAATAAACCTCACTAATGAGGAGACAAATGGGGTAGAAGTAGAATCTAGTGAAGATGAAAACAATGAAAATGACCCCACCACTACCAACAACACAGTTGAATCTCCTGGAGATATCAATGTGCAAGAAAGCCCAAATGTGGAAAACAACATGGAGACAAGCCCAAGCAAAAATACCCAAAATGGTTCTAATGGAGAAACGTTTTTACATGAACCTTCTAACATGGAACGACCCAAACGACACAGAACTATACCAGAATATTTGAAAGACTACCAGGTTATGCTCCCCCTTCGATCAACCACACGTCGCCTGACTCCGATGAAGGAAGTTCCACGGTACACCCTCTTGCCCATTACATTTCTTATAAAAATTTCTCTAACGCTCACAAAGACTTATTGTCCGCCATCAACTCTCATGATGAGCCTAAGACCTTTTACCAAGCTGCTCAACAGGAACATTGGAGAGACGCCTTGAAAGCTGAAATCCAGGCGCTTGAACGAAATGGTACGTGGACAATAGAAAAATTGCCAAAAGGAAAGAAAGCAATCGATTCCAAGTGGGTGTACAAAGTCAAATTCAAACCAAACGGAGAGGTGGAAAGGTATAAAGCGAGACTTGTGGCAAAAGGCTTTACACAAGTTGAAGGTGTGGACTACCATGACACCTTTGCCCTAGTCGCTAAACTCGTAATCGTAAGGATGAAGGGTTTCTATGCAAGCAATGAACACAAAAATTCCTATGGTTCACATGCAACCCTAGAAAGATCTATGTTTTCTTCTATGAAGATAATAAACTAAAGCCTAAAGGAAACAATTACTTCTAAAGATCAAAACTGAGAAAACCAACCTTTTGATCTTATGATCCTTGAAGCTAGCAGCACAAATGTCCTGCCTCAAATGGTGTCACACCCAAGCAATGGAGAAGACAGTCCAGCAGAGTAATCTCAGTGAGAGTTGGCACAGAAAAGGAGGAGCCAGGTGCCTCCTTTTATAGCCTCCAAGGGTTACAGCTGAAACCCTAAGGAGCCTCCTTAGTGGGCAAGCCTGTTGACCACTTGGACTAGACCTCGTAAACCCTGATTAAGGTTTCGCCACCTATGGAGAAGTGATAGGTGTATTAATATACACCTTTTAGCACGTTTATTTACTTCATTTGACATCGTATTTCGCCAATAAAAGCATGCTATATGCATGTTTTCGTACTAATGTGTTTATTTCGGAGTAATACCATTTGTTTAGGTAAAATGGTATGTTTTGTAGGTATTTTTAGACTTGGAACATTAATTATATATCATTAGGAGGCTGCACGTCAAATTTCAGAAGAAACGGAGCTCAAACGAAGAAGTTACAAAAATGTCATCCCGAAGACAGTATAGTACACGGCCCGTGTAACTTTATGCCTTGAAGTTACACGGCCATGTAACTTGACCATGCCACGTTTGATGCCACGTCAGCTCAAGGGATGTCCAGAAGAAATGCAGGATTACACGACCGTGTAATCTTGGCCCAAGAAGTTACACGGCCGTGTAACTTTTCCTGCTGTCCAGATCTGCTTTTTGGCCCACTATGAATTGTTTACTCCTTCTTGTGCTGTCATCCTCATGTTACACGACCAGATGCAGATCCAACCTGATTTTGAGGCCATGTGATGAAGGAAGTGGGTCTTGAAATGATGATGTTTGCCATTGTTCAATTTACCATTTTACCCTTGGTGTGTTAGTATAAATAGATGTGTTTGGTTAGCCTAAAAATCTCTCATACATCTCTTATTCCATTATCTTCTGAACATCCCCCATAATCACTAGTTCTTTCTAGTTAGTTTTCTATTTTTTTGTATAAATGAGGTTTTTAGCCAACATGTTTGGCTAAGTCTCATAACATTCGGCTTTTAGTTATGTATCTCTCTTGCTTATAATATTTACTCTTGGATTGAAGTTTTGAAGTTATTAAACTGTTTTGGTTTAGCTTTGTCCTTTAAATTTTATTACAAAATTGGTCCTTATTTGGAATTTAGCCGATCACTATATTCCGGTAATCAACCAAGTAAAGTTATATGCATCTTCAATTGTTTTGGGGATCATTGTTAGTAACATCTTAGAAGTACTTTATTTTTGAAACACTTAATACGAGCGTTCGTTTGAGCTATTAGGAAGCAATGAACCAATAAAAATACGTAAAGCATCACTTTTGGTCAATGATCATGTTAGTTGACCATGGTGTTGTGCATAATTTTTTATACAACTTTAGTGTTAATCCTAGTTGTATATTAGTAATGCACGTTTCTTTTGTCCCGGTTGCACTTTTATGTTTTAAATAACAAACTTGTTCTTAGTTCCTTCATCCAAAGGGACGGAATATTGAATTTGGAATAGAGCTCGCATATTTAAGCGGTATCTTGTCTCGGTTGAGATACATCTATCTCTTCAAGATGACCATTGAGATATTTACTTATATATGAGAAAACAATACTTCTTTCACCATTGAGACCATTGAAGTATTGAGCATATTAATTTGGATCTCATCTAAGTTGATGTGTTATTGTCACTTTCCATTGACAAGAACCATTACTTAACTCTTAATTTCATCCAAGTATGAATATGTGACAAGATTGATTAGACTAGAAGCCGAATGTCCGTTTAATTATTGTAATCACATTCTTCTTTATTTTATGTTTTTCAAGCGATTTGACAAATCCCCCTTGAACTTTATATTTCTTTGTCCCAATCTCTAGAAGTGTGAAAACTTAGCAAGAGATTAACCTACATCAATTCTCTTGGGTTCGACTCGTACCACTACTATACTATTCTTAATTAGAAGAGTATTTAGAGGTTTTTAAACATATCACATTTCTGTCCCATCATTATAAACTGCATCCATATTACATTACTCTTTTATTTGTTTGGTAATTCGACGACCAACAAATTGGCGCCGTTGCCGGGGAATCGGTTAGTGATTAACTCTTTAAGCCCAGATCCGTTCAAACAGGTACACCTTTAGAGAGCGGGTAAGAAGTTAAAAAAAAAAAAAAAAAAAACGTCGAGCCAACGACGTTAAACAAGTGCGCTTCTCGGGAGGCAACCCGATTTGTTTTTGATTTTATGGTATTTGTATGTTTAATTTTCGTGTGTTTTAACAAATCTTCATTTGATTTTTTTATAAGTTTACATAATAAAGTGTTTGGATGTGTTCGGAATGCAAAACCACCTCCGGGTCCGCATTAGACCTTCCGCAAGCATCGAGGACGACGCTTACATTTAAGCTTGTGGAGGTATATACGATGTTAGTTATCATCGCATTTTTTTATTTATTTTTACCGAAAATCTTGAAAAAAAAAATTTTTATTTAAAACATTTGTTATTTCTTGCATTTTCCTTAACCTTTTTGAAATCTTTTAATTGTTAAAACATGTTACATCTTTATTTTCAATGTTGTGGTTGCTCATTTGCCTTGTATTCAAAAATATTCTCACCTTGCGAAATTCTAGATTGTGTTAAAAGACTTTTATTTGTTAAATGTACTTAGCATACTCACGTATGATGAGTTTATAAAACATCTATTTTAACCGAATCTATTTTTAGCAAGTACAGCAATACAAAGTGCAGCTACCCCGTGAGAACTTCAATCTGTGCAATCGGATTGGCTAATGTTACAGGTTTTGCCTTCGTAATCATATCTTGGCCAACACATTTGTTCATAACACGTCAATTGCCCGATATTCCCATTTTTGGTTTTGACCATTTTGGTCATTTTTAAATAAAAAAAACAAAAAACAAAAAAAAAAACAAAATCTTTATATTTGTATGTTGAGTCAAATAAATGGTGAAATTCCAGAAATATTTTGTTTGGTTTTAAAAAAAATTGGTTTAAAAAAAACAATTAAAAAAAAGAAAAAAAAGAAAAAAAGAAAACCAAGAACCAAACATGTGTGTTTAAAGAAATTAAATTTCCAAAAAAAATAGAATAAAGCACAATGCTTGTTCAAAAATCATCAAATGCAATATCTTACGATTTTTTCACAATTCTTTCCTTAATAGTGAATTGTTTTGCTTATTTGATAGAAAATCCAAAAATAAAGTGTTTATTTTCTTTTGTACTTGTATTCTATTTATCGAGTGGTAATTTCATTCTTGTACTTTGATTCCGGGAATATCATTCTCTTAATTGACATGTTTTGACAAACGTGAACGGTGTGAAAATTGAGGCAAAGTCATATTAACATGAGTCCAAGTATGATATCCGAGTGTAAATACAACCCTATTTCCATATGGGTGGCTGAAGACATTTGTGAGTCGCAATCAGCGAATTGTGTGCATATATGAGAAGAGCGAATAATTGTGAGCACTGGCTTTGTATTGTGTCGTCCTTGCTAAGGGCGGTGAAAGTTGCGGTAGTGGTTTTATAATCAATTTATGACGTGGCTATGCTATTGTTTAACGAATATTTGTTTCTTAGTACAGTCTATTGTTTCACTTCTGTGAGATATTAGGCGAATACAGAGACGATATGTTAACCATATCATTACTAGTGATGATGTTGGCGCGATTTGACTCAAAAGGTTTCACTTCTTTTTATTTCTTTCTTTTTACCCATTAGTCTAGTTCTTTCTTGTTTTCTTTGAGGACAAAGAAGAGTTTAAGCTTGTGGATGTTTGATAGGTGTATTAATATACACCTTTTAGCACGTTTATTTACTTCATCTGACATCGTATTTCGCCAATAAAAGCATGCTATATGCATGTTTTCGTACTAATGTGTTTATTTCGGAGTAATACCATTTGTTTAGGTAAAATGGTATGTTTTGTAGGTATTTTGAGACTTGGAACATTAATTATATATCATTAGGAGGCTGCACGTCAAATTTCAGAAGAAACGGAGCTCAAACGAAGAAGTTACAAAAATGTCATCCCGAAGACAGTATAGTACACGGCCCGTGTAACTTTATGCCTTGAAGTTACACGGCCGTGTAACTTGACCATGCCACGTTTGATGCCACGTCAGCTCAAGGGATGTCCAGAAGAAATGCAGGATTACACGACCGTGTAATCTTGGCCCAAGAAGTTACACGGCCGTGTAACTTTTCCTGCTGTCCAGATCTGCTTTTTGGCCCACTATGAATTGTTTACTCCTTGTGCAGTCATCCTCATGTTACATGACCAGATGCAGATCCAACCTGATTTTGAGGCCATGTGATGAAGGAAGTGGGTCTTGAAATGATGATGTTTGCCATTGTTCAATTTACCATTTTACCCTTGGTGTGTTAGTATAAATAGATGTGTTTGGTTAGCCTAAAAATCTCTCATACATCTCTTATTCCATTATCTTCTGGACATCCTCCATAATCACTAGTTCTTTCTAGTTAGTTTTCTATTTTTTTGTATAAATGAGGTTTTTAGCCAACATGTTTGGCTAAGTCTCATAACATTCGGCTTTTAGTTATGTATCTCTCTTGCTTATAATATTTACTCTTGGATTGAAGTTTTGAAGTTATTAAACTGTTTTGGTTTAGCTTTGTCCTTTAAATTTTATTACAAAATTGGTCCTTATTTGGAATTTAGCCGATCACTATATTCCGGTAATCAACCAAGTAAAGTTATATGCATCTTCAATTGTTTTGGGGATCATTGTTAGTAACATCTTAGAAGTACTTTATTTTTGAAACACTTAATACGAGCGTTCGTTTGAGCTATTAGGAAGCAATGAACCAATAAAAATACGTAAAGCATCACTTTTGGTCAATGATCATGTTAGTTGACCATGGTGTTGTGCATAATTTTTTATACAACTTTAGTGTTAATCCTAGTTGTATATTAGTAATGCACGTTTCTTTTGTCCCGGTTGCACTTTTATGTTTTAAATAACAAACTTGTTCTTAGTTCCTTCATCCAAAGGGACGGAATATTGAATTTGGAATAGAGCTCGCATATTTAAGCGGTATCTTGTCTCGGTTGAGATACATCTATCTCTTCAAGATGACCATTGAGATATTTACTTATATATGAGAAAACAATACTTCTTTCACCATTGAGACCATTGAAGTATTGAGCATATTAATTTGGATCTCATCTAAGTTGATGTGTTATTGTCACTTTCCATTGACAAGAACCATTACTTAACTCTTAATTTCATCCAAGTATGAATATGTGACAAGATTGATTAGACTAGAAGCCGAATGTCCGTTTAATTATTGTAATCACATTCGTCTTTATTTTATGTTTTTCAAGCGATTTGACAAATCCCCCTTGAACTTTATATTTCTTTGTCCGAATCTCTAGAAGTGTGAAAACTTAGCAAGAGATTAACCTACACCGATTCTCTTGGGTTCGACTCGTACCACTACTATACTATTCTTAATTAGAAGAGTATTTAGAGGTTTTTAAACATATCACATTTCTGTCCCATCATTATAAACTGCATCCATATTACATTACTCTTTTATTTGTTTGGTAATTCGACGACCAACAAATTGGCGCCGTTGCCGGGGAATCGGTTAGTGATTAACTCTTTAAGCCCAGATCCGTTCAAACAGGTACACCTTTAGAGAGCGGGTAAGAAGTTAAAAAAAAAAAAAAAAAAAAAAAAAAAAAAAAAAAAAAAAACGTCGAGCCAACGACGTTAAACAAGTGCGCTTCTCGGGAGGCAACCCGATTTGTTTTTGATTTTATGGTATTTGTATGTTTAATTTTCGTGTGTTTTAACAAATCTTCATTTGATTTTTTTTATAAGTTTACATAATAAAGTGTTTTGATGTGTTCGGAATGCAAAACCACCTCCGGGTCCGGATTAGACCTTCCGCAAGCATCGAGGACGACGCTTACATTTAAGCTTGTGGAGGTATATACGATGTTAGTTATCATCGCATTTTTTTATTTATTTTTACCGAAAATCTTGAAAAAAAAAATTTTATTTAAAACATTTGTTATTTCTTGCATTTTCTTTAACCTTTTTGAAATCTTTTAATTGTTAAAACATGTTACATCTTTATT
Source organism: Cichorium intybus (assembly GCA_023525715.1). Taxonomy (NCBI): domain Eukaryota; kingdom Viridiplantae; phylum Streptophyta; class Magnoliopsida; order Asterales; family Asteraceae; genus Cichorium; species Cichorium intybus. The sequence continues at coordinate 149,391,446 of CM042009.1, read as the reverse complement.
TTCAATGTTGTGGTTGCTCATTTGCCTTGTATTCAAAAATATTCTCACCTTGCGAAATTCTAGATTGTGTTAAAAGACTTTTATTTGTTAAATGTACTTAGCATACTCACGTATGATGAGTTTATAAAACATCTATTTTAACCGAATCTATTTTTAGCAAGTACAGCAATACAAAGTGCAGCTACCCCGTGAGAACTTCAATCTGTGCAATCGGATTGGTTAATGTTACATGTTTTGCCTTCGTAATCATATCTTGGCCAACTCATTTGTTCATAACACGTCAATTGCCCGATATTCCCATTTTTGGTTTTGACCATTTTGGTCATTTTTAAATAAAAAAAACAAAAAACAAAAAAAAACAAAATCTTTATATTTGTATGTTGAGTCAAATAAATGGTGAAATTCCAGAAATATTTTGTTTGGTTCTAAAAAAAATTGGTTTAAAAAAAAACAATTAAAAAAAAGAAAAAAAAGAAAAAAAGAAAACCAAGAACCAAACATGTGTGTTTAAAGAAATTAAATTTCCAAAAAAAATAGAATAAAGCACAATGCTTGTTCAAAAATCATCAAATGCAATATCTTACGATTTTTTCACAATTCTTTCCTTAATAGTGAATTGTTTTGCTTATTTGATAGAAAATCCAAAAATAAAGTGTTTATTTTCTTTTGTACTTGTATTCTATTTATCGAGTGGTAATTTCATTCTTGTACTTTGATTCCGGGAATATCATTCTCTTAATTGACATGTTTTGACAAACGTGAACTGTGTGAAAATTGAGGCAAAGTCATATTAACATGAGTCCAAGTATGATATCCGAGTGTAAATACAACTCTATTTCCATATGAGTGGCTGAAGACATTTGTGAGTCGCAATCAGCGAATTGTGTGCATATATGAGAAGAGCGAATAATTGTGAGCACTGGCTTTGTATTGTGTCGTCCTTGCTAAGGGCGGTGAAAGTTGCGGTAGTGGTTTTATAATCAATTTATGACGTGGCTATGCTATTTTTTAACGAATATTTGTTTCTTAGTACAGTCTATTGTTTCACTTCTGTGAGATATTAGGCGAATACAGAGACGATATGTTAACCATATCATTACTAGTGATGATGTTGGCGCGATTTGACTCAAAAGGTTTCACTTCTTTTTATTTCTTTCTTTTTACCCATTAGTCTAGTTCTTTCTTGTTTTCTTTGAGGACAAAGAAGAGTTTAAGCTTGTGGATGTTTGATAGGTGTATTAATATACACCTTTTAGCACGTTTATTTACTTCATCTGACATCGTATTTCGCCAATAAAAGCATGCTATATGCATGTTTTCGTACTAATGTGTTTATTTCGGAGTAATACCATTTGTTTAGGTAAAATGGTATGTTTTGTAGGTATTTTGAGACTTGGAACATTAATTATATATCATTAGGAGGCTGCACGTCAAATTTCAGAAGAAACGGAGCTCAAACGAAGAAGTTACAAAAATGTCATCCCGAAGACAGTATAGTACACGGCCCGTGTAACTTTATGCCTTGAAGTTACACGGCCGTGTAACTTGACCATGCCACGTTTGATGCCACGTCAGCTCAAGGGATGTCCAGAAGAAATGCAGGATTACACGACCGTGTAATCTTGGCCCAAGAAGTTACACGGCCGTGTAACTTTTCCTGCTGTCCAGATCTGCTTTTTGGCCCACTATGAATTGTTTACTCCTTCTTGTGCAGTCATCCTCATGTTACATGACCAGATGCAGATCCAACCTGATTTTGAGGCCATGTGATGAAGGAAGTGGGTCTTGAAATGATGATGTTTGCCATTGTTCAATTTACCATTTTACCCTTGGTGTGTTAGTATAAATAGATGTGTTTGGTTAGCCTAAAAATCTCTCATACATCTCTTATTCCATTATCTTCTGGACATCCTCCATAATCACTAGTTCTTTCTAGTTAGTTTTCTATTTTTTTGTATAAATGAGGTTTTTAGCCAACATGTTTGGCTAAGTCTCATAACATTCGGCTTTTAGTTATGTATCTCTCTTGCTTATAATATTTACTCTTGGATTGAAGTTTTGAAGTTATTAAACTGTTTTGGTTTAGCTTTGTCCTTTAAATTTTATTACAAAATTGGTCCTTATTTGGAATTTAGCCGATCACTATATTCCGGTAATCAACCAAGTAAAGTTATATGCATCTTCAATTGTTTTGGGGATCATTGTTAGTAACATCTTAGAAGTACTTTATTTTTGAAACACTTAATACGAGCGTTCGTTTGAGCTATTAGGAAGCAATGAACCAATAAAAATACGTAAAGCATCACTTTTGGTCAATGATCATGTTAGTTGACCATGGTGTTGTGCATAATTTTTTATACAACTTTAGTGTTAATCCTAGTTGTATATTAGTAATGCACGTTTCTTTTGTCCCGGTTGCACTTTTATGTTTTAAATAACAAACTTGTTCTTAGTTCCTTCATCCAAAGGGACGGAATATTGAATTTGGAATAGAGCTCGCATATTTAAGCGGTATCTTGTCTCGGTTGAGATACATCTATCTCTTCAAGATGACCATTGAGATATTTACTTATATATGAGAAAACAATACTTCTTTCACCATTGAGACCATTGAAGTATTGAGCATATTAATTTGGATCTCATCTAAGTTGATGTGTTATTGTCACTTTCCATTGACAAGAACCATTACTTAACTCTTAATTTCATCCAAGTATGAATATGTGACAAGATTGATTAGACTAGAAGCCGAATGTCCGTTTAATTATTGTAATCACATTCGTCTTTATTTTATGTTTTTCAAGCGATTTGACAAATCCCCCTTGAACTTTATATTTCTTTGTCCGAATCTCTAGAAGTGTGAAAACTTAGCAAGAGATTAACCTACACCGATTCTCTTGGGTTCGACTCGTACCACTACTATACTATTCTTAATTAGAAGAGTATTTAGAGGTTTTTAAACATATCACATTTCTGTCCCATCATTATAAACTGCATCCATATTACATTACTCTTTTATTTGTTTGGTAATTCGACGACCAACAAATTGGCGCCGTTGCCGGGGAATCGGTTAGTGATTAACTCTTTAAGCCCAGATCCGTTCAAACAGGTACACCTTTAGAGAGCGGGTAAGAAGTTAAAAAAAAAAAAAAAAAAAAAAAAAAAAACGTCGAGCCAACGACGTTAAACAAGTGCGCTTCTCGGGAGGCAACCCGATTTGTTTTTGATTTTATGGTATTTGTATGTTTAATTTTCGTGTGTTTTAACAAATCTTCATTTGATTTTTTTTATAAGTTTACATAATAAAGTGTTTGGATGTGTTCGGAATGCAAAACCACCTCCGGGTCCGCATTAGACATTCCGCAAGCATCGAGGACGACGCTTACATTTAAGCTTGTGGAGGTATATACGATGTTAGTTATCATCGCATTTTTTTATTTATTTTTACCGAAAATCTTGAAAAAAAAATTTTTTATTTAAAACATTTGTTATTTCTTGCATTTTCCTTAACCTTTTTGAAATCTTTTAATTGTTAAAACATGTTACATCTTTATTTTCAATGTTGTGGTTGCTCATTTGCCTTGTATTCAAAAATATTCTCACCTTGCGAAATTCTAGATTGTGTTAAAAGACTTTTATTTGTTAAATGTACTTAGCATACTCACGTATGATGAGTTTATAAAACATCTATTTTAACCGAATCTATTTTTAGCAAGTACAGCAATACAAAGTGCAGCTACCCCGTGAGAACTTCAATCTGTGCAATCGGATTGGTTAATGTTACATGTTTTGCCTTCGTAATCATATCTTGGCCAACACATTTGTTCATAACACGTCAATTGCCCGATATTCCCATTTTTGGTTTTGACCATTTTGGTCATTTTTAAATAAAAAAAACAAAAAACAAAAAAAAAACAAAATCTTTATATTTGTATGTTGAGTCAAATAAATGGTGAAATTCCAGAAATATTTTGTTTGGTTCTAAAAAAATTGGTTTAAAAAAAACAATGAAAAAAAAGAAAAAAAAGAAAAAAAGAAAACCAAGAACCAAACATGTGTGTTTAAAGAAATTAAATTTCCAAAAAAAATAGAATAAAGCACAATGCTTGTTCAAAAATCATCAAATGCAATATCTTACGATTTTTTCACAATTCTTTCCTTAATAGTGAATTGTTTTGCTTATTTGATAGAAAATCCAAAAATAAAGTGTTTATTTTCTTTTGTACTTGTATTCTATTTATCGAGTGGTAATTTCATTCTTGTACTTTGATTTCGGGAATATCATTCTCTTAATTGACATGTTTTGACAAACGTGAACGGTGTGAAAATTGAGGCAAAGTCATATTAACATGAGTCCAAGTATGATATCCGAGTGTAAATACAACCCTATTTCCATATGAGTGGCTGAAGACATTTGTGAGTCGCAATCAGCGAATTGTGTGCATATATGAGAAGAGCGAATAATTGTGAGCACTGGCTTTGTATTGTGTCGTCCTTGCTAAGGGCGGTGAAAGTTGCGGTAGTGGTTTTATAATCAATTTATGACGTGGCTATGCTATTTTTTAACGAATATTTGTTTCTTAGTACAGTCTATTGTTTCACTTCTGTGAGATATTAGGCGAATACAGAGACGATATGTTAACCATATCATTACTAGTGATGATGTTGGCGCGATTTGACTCAAAAGGTTTCACTTCTTTTTATTTCTTTCTTTTTACCCATTAGTCTAGTTCTTTCTTGTTTTCTTTGAGGACAAAGAAGAGTTTAAGCTTGTGGATGTTTGATAGGTGTATTAATATACACCTTTTAGCACGTTTATTTACTTCATCTGACATCGTATTTCGCCAATAAAAGCATGCTATATGCATGTTTTCGTACTAATGTGTTTATTTCGGAGTAATACCATTTGTTTAGGTAAAATGGTATGTTTTGTAGGTATTTTGAGACTTGGAACATTAATTATATATCATTAGGAGGCTGCACGTCAAATTTCAGAAGAAACGGAGCTCAAACGAAGAAGTTACAAAAATGTCATCCCGAAGACAGTATAGTACACGGCCCGTGTAACTTTATGCCTTGAAGTTACACGGCCGTGTAACTTGACCATGCCACGTTTGATGCCACGTCAGCTCAAGGGATGTCCAGAAGAAATGCAGGATTACACGACCGTGTAATCTTGGCCCAAGAAGTTACACGGCCGTGTAACTTTTCCTGCTGTCCAGATCTGCTTTTTGGCCCACTATGAATTGTTTACTCCTTCTTGTGCAGTCATCCTCATGTTACACGACCAGATGCAGATCCAACCTGATTTTGAGGCCATGTGATGAAGGAAGTGGGTCTTGAAATGATGATGTTTGCCATTGTTCAATTTACCATTTTACCCTTGGTGTGTTAGTATAAATAGATGTGTTTGGTTAGCCTAAAAATCTCTCATACATCTCTTATTCCATTATCTTCTGAACATCCTCCATAATCACTAGTTCTTTCTAGTTAGTTTTCTATTTTTTTGTATAAATGAGGTTTTTAGCCAACATGTTTGGCTAAGTCTCATAACATTCGACTTTTAGTTATGTATCTCTCTTGCTTATAATATTTACTCTTGGATTGAAGTTTTGAAGTTATTAAACTGTTTTGGTTTAGCTTTGTCCTTTAAATTTTATTACAAAATTGGTCCTTATTTGGAATTTAGCCGATCACTATATTCCGGTAATCAACCAAGTATAGTTATATGCATCTTCAATTGTTTTGGGGATCATTGTTAGTAACATCTTAGAAGTACTTTATTTTTGAAACACTTAATACGAGCGTTCGTTTGAGCTATTAGGAAGCAAAGAACCAACAAAAATACGTAAAACATCACTTTTGGTCAATGATCATGTTAACCACTAGTTGACCATGGTGTTGTGCATAATTTTTTATACAACTTTAGTGTTAATCCTAGTTGTATATTAGTAATGCACGTTTCTTTTGTCCCGGTTGCACTTTTATGTTTTAAATAACAAACTTGTTCTTAGTTCCTTCATCCAAAGGGACGGAATATTGAATTTGGAATAGAGCTCGCATATTTAAGCGGTATCTTGTCTCGGTTGAGATACATCTATCTCTTCAAGATGACCATTGAGATATTTACTTATATATGAGAAAACAATACTTTTTTCACCATTGAGACCATTGAAGTATTGAGCATATTAATTTGGATCTCATCTAAGTTGATGTGTTATTGTCACTTTCCATTGACAAGAACCATTACTTAACTCTTAATTTCATCCAAGTATGAATTTGTGACAAGATTGATTAGACTAGAAGTCGAATGTCCGTTTAATTATTGTAATCACATTCTTCTTTATTTTATGTTTTTCAAGCGATTTGACAAATCCCCCTTGAACTTTATATTTCTTTGTCCCAATCTCTAGAAGTGTGAAAACTTGGCAAGAGATTAACCCACACCGATTCTCTTGGGTTCTACTCGTACCACTACTATACTATTCTTAATTAGAAGAGTATTTAGAGGTTTTTAAACATATCACATTTCTATCCCATCATTATAAACTGCATCCATATTACATTACTCTTTTATTTGTTTGGTAATTCGACGACCAACAAGAAGCCTTCATAGTTGGCGCCACTTTTGGTCCCTGTCCACTGGCCAGTCAGTATTCAACTATTGAATAATTACATAACTAGTCCCTACACCTTTAATTAATTAATTTAATCACTGAATTAAATCCAATTAATTCTAGATTAAATCTTAATTAATTATTATAGTTTCTAATTAATATATTAACACTTAAATATATTAATAAACCATTTAATTAATTCTATTGATTTATTAAACAATTAATAAATCAACCTTTTACTCTACTGAACTCTATCCTAACCTTCAGCTATGAGGGCAACCCAAATGGACTTTGCTTCAATTAACAAGATAAATATAAATATAAAGTCATGGCTTAGACACCTAATCCAACAGTCTCCCACTTGGATAACTCTATGACTTTAATTTATCTTCTAATTAATAAACAACCTGCAGCTTCCAAGAAACTGCTGCCGAACTCTGACCCAGTCAGTTCTGTCAATAGATAAGTGATCATATGATACTTCCTCCAACAAGATATTTTCAGACACGAGACATGGATTGAGATCAATCTCTGTCCGATACTATGTTTCCCGATTTCCGATTCTGCTTATGACTTTCGGACTTCTAATTGAACACATCAATTTAGTCCAGGCTGGCCAGCACTTTAGTCAACTTCAAAATCATCGAGTGGCCTACATATATCGGTTTCCACCAGGGTCACGGAACGAATAAGCTTCGACTCATATGCTTGTGTCTTTTACTTATCAAATCGTACACAACAATGCGTTTTATAACATCGAGTTACCGATGCGTTTACGTATTATCAATGCACAACCGACTTGCAAATGTCAACTCATATATATCTGCTTCAAGATCATAAGATATTATCGTCTCAACATTGCTCGTGATGTAATCCATGAAGCAATCTATTGAGCGCGGGTTTATCCAATACTCAAATCTCTATTTCTAAGTACTCGTGAATGTTGTAGCAGTCTTACTACAATGTCTAACTCCTTAGACAATCTACAAAACAATTCACGACAGTCTTCATTCATACTTACTCCCGAAAAGTATGAGCGACTGTGGACTTTTGAATAATCAAATTATTCGGGAAGTGAAACATGCAAAATTGAAACATAAAATCTGATTGGTGGCTACTCTTTCCTAATTACCAAGTTTCCACGAGGTAATCACTAAGTCGGATTTTACATAAAATTATTATCGGTTTCTAGATTTCTTTTAAAATTTTTAATTCATGTTATGTATCTATGTCTACTTGACCTTTCACTATTCCATGTATCCAAATGTTATACATTTATACACATCATCCGATCGGATATCCTTCCGATGATATTTCAATTTGGTCATACTGTCATTCTCACTAACAACTCCATGCTATGTACTGTGACTTTCCATGGTTCTCGGGATCTTAAGTTCACATGATTGCACCCTAAGACTATTTCGAGGTGTTACGATGTGCCGGTGAGCCACACGCGCTCCATCGGAATGCCAACGAAATTCTTTAACCATTAAGTCCTTATTTGAAAACTCTTTTCAAATTGTTATCAACATTCACCCCAATCATTTTCCAATGATTTCTCACGTATGTACAGAATCCATTAAGTATTCCCAGCCAGGTCATATCCTGAATCTGACTCACTATGCTCTAAGCATTAAGTCATCAAGACATGTTCATGACACTTCTGATCGATCCAAGAAACTTGTTGGATTCGATCTAGTCCTATTCCAAACTCTTTTGGAATCATAGGATTAGTTGCAATCCTTGTGTCACGACTTTCAATAAATATTTCCTTTCGGAGACTCTTTTCCATGCATCTTGAATCTTATCAAGATCATGCTTACTATGGCCATGTTTATACTGATGACAACATCTATCTAGTATATGTCAATGAATTATGTGAGTATGTTGCATCTTTTATATCTCTCATGCCAAATCATCAGACTTTGCAATGGCAGGAAACTCCTTTCCTGAGCTATGCATCTTGAGTCTCATCAAGATCATCTTGGCAGAGTTTCGATCTATCTCATAGACGTTTGTAACCACCTGAGCATGCCGTATCTTTATTAAATCTTTCATAGCGATTCGTCTCTTAACACCAAGTCATTACACTTTGTAATGAAAAGAGACGTTTCCTAGAAACATTATGTAACACACAAATGGAGATAGATAACAGCGACACTCCCACTGGCTTTGACACGGTTATGGACTATTCACAAAATCCAGAGCTTATGGCACATTTTGAGAATCCAAACCTTTCTGAAATCTTAATGGATATCTTTCAGCCCTTTCTCAAAATCTCATCCTTTGGCATATTTTGAGAATATGAATATCCTTTCTTGCGAGATGCCCATGGCGTAAACCCGGGCCCACATACCTTTATACTGGCATACTCTTTGTGAGTCCCCATTAGTGTGCCGACGATCCACACGCGCTCCACTAACGACTTACATTATGCAGTATCCTTTCGGATTTCATCTTCTATTGAGAGTGCTTCTCTCGGAGTCAATTACTTGACTCTGAGTATCGTCTCACTCAACGAGATGTTCTGAAGGTACGTTTCTGTCCATGTTGGTTTCTTTTGATGATTACTCCCACTGCTTTTAAGACCAGTTGTAAAATCAATCAAACTGTCACATAGACTGTATCTCGTCCTAAGGTTCTCTTAATTGGCAGCAACCGGGCCCACCAATGCTTCCAAGTAGTCGGATTGTAAATCCGTACCAACTATAGTATTTTACCACTATTCGGTATGTCACCCCGATCATAACCAATTATGACGGTGATCAATACTAATGGTCAAGAGAAGATTATGTCAGTATTAAAACAGAAATCTGATTTATGCTCTAAGCCTAGTGATGAATAAAGGTTCTTTCACTTGGCTAATCCTAAACTCATTCAGAACTGTCCCAACTCCCACTGTTTCCTTAGAACATGAGTTCTTTCTAAAAGAGCCCTTTCTCTTCTAGGTACAACGGGATAGCCAGTGAAACGACATTTCTGATTAGGTTCAGGCTAGTCATGTGGTTCGGACGAACACTACAAGACCCTGGACTTTTTAATGTACAAGTGGGACAATCCCAGCTTTACATTTCAGACAGTGTCTGCAAAACCTACTTAGTTGAAGGATGTGGTTGGAATATGGTCTGACTGGTTTAGTATTCAATGTATTGGAAACTAATTGGCAATGTATCTCATACATTGAGGATCGAACTGTTTCGACCAACGCTCCATCGTCTTCCCTAAGACACATTATAACTATTAATGTTCTTGGAAGAGAATAAACGTGAAACATTTTCCCAGTTTATGTTGTCACTCAGGTTCTGTGGATCTTGTACTCCCTTTGAAGTCCTTGAACTGTTCAAGATTTCAATCCAATCGCTTATTTTGATAAGCGAAGCCATATTCGTCATACCGAATGACAAATATTGTGAAGTACAAGCAATTGTGTTCTATTTGAAGATTTGAGCAACACACAGCAACTGATGTGTTCGTTGCTCCTAATCTCAATCTCTTTTACATCTCTATGTAAACTTATGACTTTGTTAAATATTTTCAAGACTTGCAATCTTCAGTTGACTCTAAGTCAATTAATTCCAAAATCCTATCATCTGGATCTTTGGGTGATTCATTTCTTGCCATATGCGCTTAATAAAGAACTTAATCATCATCTGACTCTAAGTCAAATGATTCCAAAGTCCTGTCCAACTGGATCTTTGAGTGATTCATTTCTTGACACATTAATAACTCAATTCATAATGAGACTCTAAGTCAAATGATTCCAAAGTCCTGTCCAACTGGACCTTTGGTTGAATTGATTCTTACAACATTTATTTTAACAATCATAAGGGACACATTTCCTAAAATCCAAATACTTCGGACGCAGTCAACATTCAAGTTATCACCAATCATGCATTCAACACCATCATACAACATTTCAAGGATAATTTCAAACAACAGGTGTTAAAAAGAAAAACAAATCCTTGAACAATGTATTATATGACAAACAATGTCAAATGCATCTAATAAGCTAAAAACATGATTTCAATATCTAATTAAACTCTAAAACTGCATGAGCTTCAGATCTAATCTGAATGTGCTCCTATGCAACAACATCCCACATCCTACAGAGTCCATGCATACAGAGCAAATGTGAGAAACACGTCCTGTATCAAGGGATTAAGGATCATGGGTTCTGAGTTTTAAGATATTCCTGAGTTGCCAAACTGTTCAGCTTCAGAGCATTTTCCAATCCTTCCGTGACTGTGTCCCACCCTGTGGATTCCCAGTTTTAAACATCGAGGAACCGGTCCAGACGATCTGGATCATTTCTTGATGTGTCCTATTACTGGACTCAATCCCGAAGCAGCTGAATCAATGGAACTATGCTTCTCTATGACCGACTCATACAGAGTCAACATTGAATGCATATCCATGATTGTCTTATCTGGTTTCCCTTCCTGTACATCAGGATGAACGAATCAGCGAGTTGAGCTAATGCTTTAACTCCCGATCAAAAAGGGAACCAAATTTATGCAGTTCACCTATGTGTCTCTCAGTCTTGAGAACATGTGAACTGGTGCTACTTCCTACACACTTCAAACTCTTTGAAGATCTTAGCTCGTCCTTTCTCAACCAGTTCATGGAACTTTTCCACAACTAGCTGTGTTAACTTATCTGACCCCAGGAATTCTAAATTCCTGCGGATATCGGGGTCAATGATCAATAGTATTAGGCAACGAACTTTCCTTGACTTGACAATCAAGGAGTCATGCTCATCATAGGCTACTGTGTGATGTCATGTTTTAGGGAGCGGACACTCAGTCAGATATGGCTTGCCAGCAAAACAGGGAACTATTCTCTATTTATGAAGCCATACCATATAGTTTAGGCCAGTCAGCCTTACCATATGTAGCAGGTGCATTATGAAGCTCTTAGAAATGGGTGAAGGAGGAGAGGGAGGAGAATAGACACTCGATTCAGACATCTACAATAAACAGAATTTTATTAGTTTAATTAGTATTTTTAAATAATTACCCAATTTATTATTTATAAAGGCTAGGACCCAAAATGCCCCAACTATGATGTGAAGAGGGATGCCGTAATCACAACATAATAGTCATTAAGGTAGATAATACACTTATCAATTTCATCTTATGAAATTCCTAGATCTGTTGAGACACATTGAACTATTCAATGGCATGTTTAGTCTCGGATGTGCCCCACTGTTTGTGACTGGGATGCCGAGGATCACAAACTGGGTGTGAATAACCATGCAAATTCGCTCGGTACTCTCTAAGTCAGTTGTCATCTCTAATTAACGTGCCAGTTAACCACACACGCTCCGTTAATAATGACAAAATCGAGAAACCTATTGCAAGTCTTTGTGAATCCCTATTGGTGTGCCTGTTAACCACACACGCTCCACCAATGTTTCACAAATTGCAATGCGCAATTTTATGGATTAGCACCAATTCACATTTTTAAACCTAAAGTAACTAGATTAGGATTTATTTAAAGTTCTAGTACTTTCAATTATAGCATTATACTTTTAAGAGGCTTTAGCGGTTCTATCAAACCCGTTCGGCTAACGACACTCGACTGACCAGGAGAGCGGTGGGTAAGAATGGATACCCATTAGACTAACATTTTATAGTCAGTCGCCTTATACCCTCTTTAGAGGACAGTTTTGTGAATGAGGCCTACTATTGGTAAGACTAACCAATTTTCTTATATATATTAAATTAATTTTTAATCATAAATACATATAAGATATATTTTAATCTTATTAAAATATTTAAAATTAATTTTATTCTAATTTTCGCAAATTTTACTAATTTTTTTGAAAATTTTAAATTAATTCTTTAAACTGATTTAATTGGTCTTTTAATTAACAATTAATTAAACTAATTAAATCTAAGATAGATATTACTAAATTAATCAAATTAATTTTTCAATCATGGTCCCTATGGTTCTCGAAAATTACAAGCCAAGCAAGAAGGGTTCAAGTTATTTTAATTAATCTCATTACCAAGAATAACAACAAACTTTTATGGCAAGCAAATCAAGCAATCAAGGGGGACCATTAGGGCATGGCGGCTAGGGTTAGGAAAACCTAGCCAAGCCGTCGACATTCAAGCCTCCCAAGGAGGAGTTTTCGCAAAACACCTCAAGGCAAGAATTAAGCATGCAGTTTATATCAATTTCACAAGAAAACAACCTATGCTCTGATACCACTGAAGGGTTTCTATGCAAGCAATGAACACAAAAATTCCTATGGTTCACATGCAACCCTAGAAAGATCTATGTTTTCTTCTATGAAGATAATAAACTAAAGCCTAAAGGAAACCATTACTTCTAAAGATCAAAACTGAGAAAACCAACCTTTTGATCTTATGATCCTTGAAGCTAGCAGCACAAATGTCCTGCCTCAAATGGTGTCACACCCAAGCAATGGAGAAGACAGTCCAGCAGAGTAATCTCAGTGAGAGTTGGCGCAGAAAAGGAGGAGCCAGGTGCCTCCTTTTATAGCCTCCAAGGGTTACAACTGAAGCCCTAAGGAGCCTCCTTAGTGGGCAAGCCTGTTGACCACTTGGACCAGACCTCTTAAACCCTGATTAGGGTTTCGCCACCTATGGAGAAGCCTCGATAGTTGGCGCCACTTTTGGTCCCTATCCACTGGCCAGTCAGTATTCAACTATTGAATAGTTACATAACCAGTCCCTACACCTTTAATTAATTAATTTAATCACTGAACTAAATCCAATTAATTCTAGATTAAATCTTAATTAATTATTATAATTTCTAATTAATATATTAACACTTAAATATATTAATAAACCATTTAATTAATTCTATTGATTTATTAAACAATTAATAAATCAACCTTTTACTCTACTGAACTCTATCCTAACCTTTAGCTATGAGGGCAACCCAAATGGACTTTGCTTCAATTAACAAGATAAATATAAATATAAAGTCATGGCTTAGACACCTAATCCAACAGTCTCCCACTTGGATAAGTCTATGACTTTAATTTATCTTCTAATTAATAAACAACCTGCAGCTTCCAAGAAACTGCTGCCGAACTCTGACCCAGGCTTCTCGAAACTAGTATCAAAAGTTCACCACATTTCTGGTTGGTCTCGGATATAAGCAATCTAAGGCGGATCGTTCCATGTTCATCTATAAGCATGGAAATAAATATGTTGTGGCGTTGATTTATGTGGACGACGTCATAATTGTGGGAAATAGCGTCGACTACATACAAAGCACAAAACTACGTCTTGACAAAGAATTCAGCATCAAGGATATTGGTTCGCTAAAGTATTTCTTGGGTATTGAAGTCGCAAAAACACCGAATGGCTTGGTCCTTAGCCAACGTAAGTATACCTTGGATATTCTCGAAGATAGCGGTCTTCAAGGGTGTCGTCCCAGTGCATTCCCCATGGAACCCAACCTTAAGCTTGACAAAGGAGAAGAAGAAGAAAAGATAGATGGCAATCAATACCGGAGACTCATTGGTCGTCTTCTCTATTTGCAAGCAACCAGGCCCGACATTTCCTTCTCCGTTAGTATACTAAGTCAATTTGTGGCAGCTACTCGTGTTCTCCGGTACTTGAAATCAACACCTGGACAGGGAATTTTGTTACTAAAGAAAGGGGACCTCAAACTTGTCACCTACTGCGATTCCGATTGGCTTGGCTGTCCACTCAGTAGACGGTCCCGAACTGGATATTTGCTACTGTTGGGTGGAGCTCCGATCTCCTGGAAATCAAAAAAGCAGTCCGTCGTCTCACGTTCCTCCGCTGAGTCCGAATATCGCGCCATGGCTACCACAGTAAGTGAAATCCTGTGGGTTAGATGGCTTCTTAAAGAATTAGGCGTTTCTGAAAACACTCCTACACCATTATTCTGTGATAATCAAGCAGCACGACATATTGCAAATAATTCTGTCTTCCACGAACGGACCAAACATGTCGAAATGGATTGTCATTTTGTTCGAGAACGTGTTGAGCGAAAAGAAATCATGCCAATGTACGTTGATTCAAAACAACAAATTGCCGACTTGCTCACTAAACCGCTTGGGTCGAATCAGCTTCACACACTTCTTGTCAAGCTGGGCATTTGTGACCTTCATGCTCCAGCTTGAGGGGGAGTATTTGATATATTTGTATTTTTGGATGTATATATTTTCTGTTTATTTCTGATTGTGTTTCCTTAGATATAGGCTTAGTTTTAGCCTTATTTGTTGTACATTGGCTGTATTTATATTCCTGCGTTTTTTCTCAATAATATCACTTTTGATATCAATCTCTTTATACTTGCTTATTGATGTTCAATAAACGGAAGAATCTTGATACTATTCAGTATTAAGTCATTTGATGGTCAACGAATTTTGCAACTCAGTTGTGATTTCACACCGGATTGCATATTATTGGCCATCCAAGGATCATGAAGACGTATATTCTTGACAAAATTGTATGAAAATACTACAGCACAACATGCCAAATTGTCAAAACAAATACTAAAAATAAAAATTGAAAAAGGATATATATCCTAATTTGGTTTTATCGGTCAAACCAAAGTTCAAGTTTTGATAACTGAAAAACGAACCGAATAAGGTTTTGGCTAGACGGTTAAATCGAAATCGAACAAAGTCAACCGAACCTTATTAGGTTTGGACAGTTTATTCGATTTCAATACTTTTTTCTCAACACCCGTGCACGATTTTATTTAATAGAAACAAGTTTTTTTTGTCAAATAAGGCTGTCTCCCAATGCTTTCTAGCGCATGTGGTGCAATAATTTTAGTTTTTATTGAAAAAACTTAACTGATAGCTGATAAAGTAATTGATAAAAAATAACGTTTAGAAAAACTAGTCAATAAGCTAGTCGTAAATGTAAGATGAAAGACATATAAAAGGTGAATGATTCAATATTATAAGAAAAATAGGTACTATATGTCATTGAATTAAAGTGAGTGATAAACTATAAATTTTGGATTATTTATGTTTACAAGTTGTACCATTTGACTTGGTTAGAATCTAATATACGTTCTTCTTCTAGCTTTATCGAACACCATCTAAAAATTACCATTTCATCCACCGCTGTCCAGTCCCACCTACCAAAAGCTATCTTACGGAGTCCCACATATTTTATGCATTTTTTTAAAGCAAAATAATTTCATTCATACAAGTAATGTCTCATGTGCATTTGCTTTCAATGTCTGGAAAGATACATCTAATTTATACATCGGTGTTATATTTCATTAGAGAATAAAAAAATGAAAATAAAAGAGTCGAGTCCTAAAATAGATGCCATTAAAGATGATCACATTGTATTAAGAAAAGATGTTGATCTTTGGTAAACCAACGAAATATCTTTTGTAACATAGCAAAGTGATTATATTTGAAATTATTGATGAAATCTCTTACAATTCGAAAAAATAATTTCATCTGAGTTCGTACCGATCATATCATATCACTGTATGATTAAAGATGTTAAGAAACAATTGGATACAAAACAACTCATGTAGGTTTTGAAATAGAAAGCGATCGGTAAGAAATCATGCTTAGAAAAAAGAACAAATTATAGAAACTCATTGATCTAGATGATATTAACGATTTGATGAGTGGAATAGAAGAAGAAGAAGAAGAAGAAGAAATTGATTGTGCAATTTTGACATTGTTTAAAACTCAATCGTCTGTTGATCATTGTGAACTGGAAGTAACTTCGGTGACTAGTTCTAAATGAAACATTTTCCAAATCTTCTATTAGACCATTCTTATGAATGTGAACAAATCATAAATGAAAAAGGAAAAAAGTGTTTAAATGTGAAAGTTGCTTACCAAAGGATTGTTAATTTTCCAAATCAATTTTTTGTGAAAAAGGGATATACAAATCATGTAGGTCCTGAAATGTTTTCAATGGGTGAAAATGATAAGAAATTGATTACGAATCAACAGTTTTGGTCAACCATAAGGTTGAAAATGTTGTTAATTCACTACCAAATTTTGATCCTTCCAAAAAATCATTGTTGATTACAAATGGTTCTAATAAGTTAAGAGAAAAATAAAATTCTGAACCAATTTAACCTACATTTCTAAATCCTAATACTTGTAAAACCAAACATGTCTAGTTTTACAAAGAACAAAAATAAGGTGGACACTTTCACACTTCGTTAGACAACACACATATTTTCACTGATATTTCGTTTGAGGAAACTAAAGAATCTTATGATGAATTTTTGTGCATGACTTCGATCAACAGTTCTTCATGTACTCAATCAACTTCAAAATCTTCATATCAGGCTCGCAAATACTTGAAAAAAAATCAATTTTCAATGCTAAAAAGAAAGTTATCTCAAATGCAAATTCGATATGGATTCCAAAGCTAGAAATAAAATTGTTCTTAATTCGGTAAAAAAATGGTTGTTGAAGATTGGAGTTGTAAAACATCCAAATTTGGTAGCCAAATGGTTATTGAAACCCATTTCATTAAGATCACATGTATTAAGTTCTCATATAAGTGTTGCTTATCATTTCATTCAAAAAAAACCCACATGTACCCAATTAACTTTAGGTACTTAATTGATTACATGTTATATGCGACGATCAATATGACAATGAATGGCATATTGATAATGGTTGCTCTAAACACATTACAGGAAAAACGAACACTTGAAAGAATATAAGGAAATTAGCGAAGCTGATGTTTGTTTTGGAAACAATGAGAAAGAATCCATCAAGGGATACGCAAAATCACGAATGGACAATTCACTATAATTTAGTTACATATGTTACAAGCTTATGTGTTTTGCAATTGTGTGTAGTTACAGACAAGCAATTTACTTTTGAAGAAGGCAGTGTTATTGTTGATAAGAAAATGAAATAGGTGTTGTTGAAGTCCGAACGAAAACGTAAATTATATTCGTTGGACATGAAACCCATTGTTGGCGCACCTTTGACATGCCTATTGTCTAAAATAGTGAATGACATTAGTTGGTCATGGGCTCTTACAACTGAACTTCAAAAAAATCAGTTCTCTCGTTACATATGATTTAGTGGGAGATCAACCTATTTTTAAATATGACAATAATCATCGTTATGTTGCTTGCAACCAAGGTAAACAGAGTAGTAAACGTCCTTCAACAATTATTGATGCAAAAATCATTGAACTATTTGAATTATTGCATATCTATTTATGTGGTCAATCCTCAACTGAAAGTATCAATAATTAAAAGTACATTCTTGTTATTTTTGATGCTTTTTCTCGATTTACATGGTTTATTTTCTAATATTGAAATAAAAACTGCCCATGAAATGTCTGATTTAATCAAGTACAGTGAGCTTCAATTACGAAGATTTGTAAGGCGAATCAGAAGTGACAATGTAACAAAGTTTAAAAATTGTATATTTGAAGATTTTTTAACTAACAATGGGATTGCTCATAACTTCTGTGTGTCATACACACCACAATAGAATAGTATTGTAGAAAGGCGAAATCGCTCCCTTTGTGAAGCTACTAGATCGATGATTAAAATTTTAAAATGGCCGTTATACTTCCCTGGATGGAGAAATTTCTTTTACATGTTTTACACATAATAGATCCTTTTTTAATTGACAATTCAACATTACACCTTATGAAATCATTAATAAGAGAAATCATAATGTCAAGGTCCTTCATATATTTGGTTTCAGGTGCTTTATCATGAATCTCAAGAAAAGTCCGTCGGAATTTCAAATGAAATGAAACAAATACGATTTTTCGGGATATTTTCAAAATCCAATTGCATATAAAGTCCCAAACAAGAGAACAAGAAGGGTTGAAGAAATGTATAATTTGAACTTTAATGACCATTTCGCTAAAATAAACAAAGAGAATTTTCAACAAACTGAATCATACCTTCAACTCCTTGCAACACATTGCTAGTGCTTACATTCGATGATGAATTTATTAGCTTATTTAGTAAACCTGAAGTAGCGATTAATTCATAACAAATGCAGATCAAATTGTATAGGAAGTAGTCTTGAATTCTCTCAAAATCAATTTGAACTCTCTACTACTAAAAATGCAAATCTTGAGGGGGAGTCAAGTAAAAATGCACAAGTTGGGGGGATTCAAGTTAGCGAAATAAACGATGCACATTTTGAAGGGTGCACATTAACAAACCAAATTATGATGTAGTTGAGGTAGAGCCTAATAATGATTATTCTGTATGATAGGGATAAATGATTTTAATAATGACGAAACGAATAAATTGAAGAAAATTCAAATGATAATGATTTCTCTGATGATACTTTGTATCTTTCAAATGATCGTTCCAAACATGAAGAGGCTTTAGAAGAGAATGTTCCAGATCTCGACCATACATATCTACCATTAGAGAATTGGACACGTAATCATCCCAAACAGCAAGTTATTGGCTATCCTTCTGAAGGTATATTAACAAAGACCAAATCAAAGAACGAAATGTTGTTTTAAACATACAAGAAGAATATTTTATATTCCATGTTTTCATTTCAAAGTTGAACCCAAAAATAACAAAATTGCTCTTGAGCATAGCGAATAGGTCGAAGCGATGCAATTGGAACTTGTAGAATTTGAGCAAAATAAGGTATGATGTTTAATTCCTACACATAATGTGTTGGGTTTTAGTGCAAACTTTAAAATAAAAACCTAAGTTCACATGCACCTTATAGGGTCTATGTTTTTCTTAATTAAACCTATATCTAAGGCCAATAATAAAATTACAAAAGATGAATTTTATACCTTTGACCTTTGGAAGCTAGCACCACAAATGTCGTGCCTCTAATGGCCCACACCCAAGAACTAGGCAAGCTAGATGAGCAAGAGAGAACAAGGAGTGAACCTTGAAGTTGGCGAGAATAGTGGGGTGCCAGGGACCTCTATTTATAGTCTCTAGGTGATAAGCAATAAGGAGTATAACTGCCTTATTTAAGATCCTGATATGATAAAGCTTTTATCAGATAAAGGGATCTGCTTATCACTGACATAAACACCACCATGGGCTGCGAAATCCTTATTTAGGGTTTCCAGGTTATTCATTGCCCAACTATTGAACAAATACAATTCAGCCTCTGCACTATTAATTAATCCAATTAATCCTAAAATTAATTCTATTTAATTTCTGATCAATTATTAATTAAATAATATGATTTTTCATTAATATATTATTCTCATAATATATTAATAAATCATTATTTCTCTCTCTTAATTAATCATCTAGTCCATTGCCAGTTATGAGGGCAACCCAAAAGGACTATGCTACTGTCAAATTAAGTATACTTCTAAATTATAGTTATTGCTTAGACACCTAAATCCAATAGTCTCCCACTTGGATAAGTCTATAACTATAATTCCATATAGCTTAAATTTGACCAGCAAATTGTAGCTTCCAAAAGCCGCTGCCGAACTATGACCTAGTCAGTGTATGTCCTAAGATAAGTGATCGTATAACCCTTCGTTCTATAAGATATCATTCAGACTTGAGGCATGGTCCACAGTCTGATTCTCTGTTTCCCGATTCCTGATTTGTGATGATTTAGGACTCTAAATTGAACACATCAATTTTTTTATCCTGACTGTGCCAAGCACAATTAGTCATCACCAAATCACCGAGGGGCCCACATATATCGCTTTTCCTGTTAGGGCAAAAGGAACAAATAAACTTCGACTCAAATGCTTGTGTCTTTTACTTGTCAAATCGCGCAAAACAATACGTTTTATAACATCGAATTACCAATGCGTTTAGGTATTATCAATGCACAACCTATTTGCAAATTTCAACTCATATTTCTAGGTTTCAAGGTCATAAGATGTTATCATCTCAGAATTACTTAGTGACAATTCCATGAAGTAATTCTCTGAGTACGGGTTGATCCAATACTCAAATCTCCATTTTTTAGTACTCATGAATATTGCAGCAAGGCTATTGCTATGTCTAACTCATTAGACAGTCTACAATTTAATTCATGACAGTCTTAGTTCATAACTAACTTCCAAAAGTATGACCGACTGTGGATGTTTGAATAATCAAATTATCCAGGAAGTAAAACATGCTAATTATGAAACACAAAATTGTACTATTGACAATTGGTAGTAAACAATGCTTATAAATAATTCTATATTATTTAATCACCAAATTCAATTACTTCCTTTTGTATCAAATTTCAAAGTATCTATCTAATTTCCGAAACTAATATCATCTTTCAGCCCAATGCTCCTTGCATGTTGACGATGTTTAATCTTGTGGAGAGCCTTTGTCAGAGGATCTGTAGGATTTTCTTCAGATGATATTCTCTTCACCAAGAGGTGACCTTCTTCTACTCTATGTCTGATGTAATGGTACTTTCTGTCGATATGTGTGGACCTCCCATGATCTCGCGGTTCCTTAGTCAAGGCAACCACTCCTTCATTATCGCATAACAGTTCCATTGGCTCCTGAATGGTCGGGACTACTCCAAGGTCACCGATGAAATTCTTTAGCCAAGCCGCTTCCTTAGAGGCTTCACTCGCAGCTATATACTCTGATTCACATGTTTAATCAGCCACTGTCTCCTGCTTGGAACTTTTCCAGGTAACTGCTCCACCGTTTAATAGGAATACCCAGCCTGACAGAGACCGATAGTTGTCTCTGTCTGTCTGAAAGCTGGCATCACTGTATCCACTTACTCTCAATGCATCTTTGCCACCTAGGACTAGGATCAGGTCTTTTGTCCTTCGTAAATACTTGAGTATGTTTTTAACCGCAGTCCAATGCGCCTTGCCCGGGTTACCCTGATATCGACTAACCATGGACACGTCAGGGCGTGTACATGTCATACAATACATGATCGACCCCACAGCTGAAGCGTAGGGTACTCGACTCATTTCAGTTATTTCCTCATCTGTACTCGGACATTGAGTCTTGCTCAATTTGGTATTGCTTTGCATTGGTAGCTCTCATTTCTTTGAATTTTCCATACTGAATCTTTTCAGTACCTTGTCCAAGTAAACACTTTGACTGAGTCCAATCAGTCGCTTCTTTCTATCTCTCAATATTCTTATCCCGAGAATATAGGCAGCTTCTCCAAGGTCTTTCATGGCGAAACACTTACCGAGCCAAGATTTCACTTCTTGCAGGGTCGGAATGTCGTTTCCCATGAGCAATATGTCATCGACATATAGCACCAGAAAAGTGACTATACTCCCACTAGCTTTGGTATATACGCACGACTCATCTTCACTTCTAGAGAATCCAAACTCCTTGACTTTCCCATGGAAGTAGAGATTCCAGCTGCGAGAAGCTTGTTTCAATCCATAGATTGATTTCTCAAGATTACACACCCTATTAGGAAACTTTGTGTCTTCAAAACCTTCTGGCTGATTTATATAAACATCCTCAGCCAATTTCACGTTAAGAAAAGTGGTATTGACATTCATCTGCCAAATTTCATGGTCATGAAATGCAGTTATGGAAAGCATTATCCTAATGGATTTAATCTTGGCTACTGGTGAGAAGGTTTTGTCAAAGTCAACCCCAGGGGTTTGAGTGAAACCTTTTGCGACCAGTCGAGCCTTGAAGGTGTGTACCTTTCCATCCATGTCAGACTTCTTCTTGAAGATCCATTTGCACTCAACTGTCTTTTGACCTGGCACATTGTCAACCAAATTCCAAACTTGGTTGTCATACATGGACTTGATCTCGCTGTCCATTGCCTCCTTCCACATAGTAGCCTTAGGGCCTGCCATTGCTTCCCTGTAGTTACCTGGTTTATCCAGATTCACCAGTGTTCTATCACTGATGAACGTGTCACCGTCTGTAGTAATATGGAATCCATAAAACTCAGGTGGTGCGCTAACTCTACCAGAGCGCCTGGGAGGTAATGAACTGATTACCGGTTCAACAGGAACTGATTCCTCTGGTTGAGGGCTAGTGTCATTTATGGTTGCTTCATTTTTAGGTTCTTGAATTTCTTCAAGATCAATGGTACTCCTACTGTCCTCTTTGAATATGAGATCTCTCTCTCGAAAGATTCCCCTTCGTGCTACAAAGACCACGTCCTTGCTTGGTCTGTAGAACAAATATCCAAAGGACTGCTTTGGGTAACCAATGAAATAACATTTCTCACTTTTGGCTTCGAGCTTGTCATGACTCTCTCGTCTTACGAAGACTTCACAGCCCTAAACATTAATATGTGCTAGCGAGGGAACTTTCCCTGTCCACATCTTGTGAGGTGTTTTAGCAACCTTTTTAGTAGGGACAAGATTGAGAATGTGGGCGGCTGTCTCTAAGGCATACCCCCAGAAATGTAAAGGAAGAGAAGCTCGACTCATCATGGAACGAACCATATCTAACAAGGTTCGATTGTGCCTCTCAGCCACACCATTTAATTGTGGCGTTCTTAGAGGAGTCAACTGTGAAACTATCCCACATTCCTTAAGATAGTCTAGGAACTCGATACTAAGATACTCACCGCCTCTATCGGATCTGAGCATCTTTATCTTCCTCCCCAATTGATTTTCGACTTCATCTTTAAACTATTTGAATCTCTCAAAGGTTTCAGACTTATGTTTAATTAAGTAGATGTATCAATATCTACTATAGTCATTAGTAAAAGTCACATAAAATTGATTTGCATCCCTTGTGTTAGTCCTGAAGGGTCCGCACACATCGGTGTGTACCAGATCCAGCGGACCTTCACCTCTTTCACAATATCCAGTGAAAGGTGTTTTAGTCATCTTTCCCAAAATACAAGACTCGCATTCAACATCTGGCCTTAGGTCAAATGATTCCAACACTCCATCCTTTTAGAGTTGGGTGATGCGTTTCTTGTTAATGTGTCCAAGACGACAATGCCACAAGCATGCTTTGTCTATACCGACAGATGTATCAATTTGAAATACGTTATTGCCTAAGTTGTCTACACACATTACAGTTTCATACACACCATGAAAAGGTAAGGCATTAAATAAAAAGACACTATTCTTAAATGCCAAAATAGAACCATTCACATTATCAAATAAATATCTAATTCCTTGTCTAAACAAAGTGTTGAAAATACGATAGCTGATCTCCACGAGTATGGTTTTTAAGCCGATTACTGTGTGACAGATATGTATTCTAGCTATAATATGCGGAATTAAAATAAACTAAAATTAAGTTACTAAAGGTATAAACAAAATAAAGCAGTGAATCTAAACTAGACAGTATTTAAATAGACAGAAAGCGGTAAATAAAGTAAATGTTAGAAGTTAGAGGTTATATGTAATAAACGCCATTATCAACGATAAAGTGTTTTTACAATAAATAGAAAGGTTAGAAGTTAGAAGTTAGAAGTTAGATGTCTCGGTTAAATACAGTCCACATATGTTTTCGTTGTCTTGGTTCAATTTGTATGTCTTGGAATTTAGTACAATTGATTTATAACAGTTTAAATAAATCAATAACGGCTCAGGTAAATTATTGGAATTATAATTTCAAAAGAACTTATCGATAGCAAATGAAGATAGCGATTCTCTTTGAAGCGTCAATTCTTGTTCTTTGCTCGGCTTTTCTTGCTGAATGGTGTTTCTTCGGTTTTGTGTTGGTTTGGACGTGAGGTAGTTTAGAGGTTTGAAGTTTGGTGTCGGGTAGAGGTTGTTTTAGAGGTTTGAAGTTTGGTGTCGGGCGGAGGTTTTGTTTCTTGCGGTTATATGGTTTGATTCTTGTTGCCAAATGCAGAGATTTGAGTGTCTTGAGGTTTCTGGTCGTGGGTAAGAGTGTATGGTGCTTGGTTGATGTTTATGTGTTATTGAATGGCAAGAGGTGAGCTTCAATTTATAGTTGCTGAAGAACAGGCATCGCGTCGCGACCATGCATGGCGTCGCGTCGCGAAGGTGCGTGTGTCGTGTTGCTTTTGGTCGGCCACTGGTTAGTGCATTGTGTTGGTAGCCTTGCGATCAAGAAGTTGGTACTATCGCGTTTAGGTCTTCGCGTCGCGACCACCCTTGCCGTCGCGTCGCGATCAATGAAGGATTTTGGTCTTCTGTCTTGCTTCTCTTCACGTCTCGACAAATGTGCTGTCGGGTCGCGA
Organism: Cichorium intybus; assembly: GCA_023525715.1. Classification (NCBI taxonomy): domain Eukaryota; kingdom Viridiplantae; phylum Streptophyta; class Magnoliopsida; order Asterales; family Asteraceae; genus Cichorium; species Cichorium intybus. Next base: position 149,366,774 of record CM042009.1, on the reverse strand, counting down.
TGGGGCTTCGTGTCGCGACCATCCTTGCCGTCGCGTCGCGATTGCTGAAGCAATCTGGATTTCTGTGTTTTGTTTTTCTTCACGTTCAATCTTGAATCCATGCAACCTGAAATACTGATAATAATTGTTAAAAAACATTTCGACTTATTTCAGTGATGGTCACATAAAAACATAAAAACATTATTCAACAATTTCCCCCTATGTGGTCATTAATGAAATGAGGAGAAAAATGTTTGATTGAAATTCTTGAAATTTGGATAAGACATTTTTAGAACCATATCACTTGTTTTGAAAAACTGTGACTAGATTTTACTTATGTTTTGAAAAATGTTTATCAAGAATATTTGTTTCTGAATCAAGGTTTCGATTTTGATTATCAAAAGGTTTTTGTATATGCATTTTCATAGTATTCCTTAAGATTTTATAGCATTTATAAAGACGACAAGTGATCTTAATAGGTCGATTCAGATGAACTCTCATAGGTATAGCTCACACTTGACTGAGGTGTTTTGGTTGTTCTGGGTGCAGAACTGGTGTATAATCACTAAAGATGAGTGATATCTCTCAGTTTGAAGGTGTTGACTTATGCTTAATGTGGATTTATACCTATATACTTTAGTCACTTGGTCTTCATATTAGATAATCAATCACATAAGACTGGTTTCGGCATTACTCAGAGGGTTTCTTCATTTATGCCATTGATGTTCACTCTCTCTCCGTCGGGAAATACATGTAGAGGGGTTTAGAAATATTCATAGTGCAGTTTGCAACTAAGAATATTCAATTTTGAAGGCTACAGTATCCCGGTAAATCTTCGGTTTTAACAGCTATATTTGATAAAGCATTTTGAGAATCTGTTTGTCTTGATGGATTGTTGTTGTAAATCTTCCTTTTCTTTGGTGAAGAGTTCACTTTTGTCTATATCTTTTCTTGATTTGTGTGAATACACATTGTATGAAAGATATCTGATGTGGTTGCCAATTGTGATATGTTGACAGCATTTGTTGGAGATGACTTTGCGTTTTGAGTTTTCTTCTGGTTTTCTTGGATATGACTTTGTCGTTTCTTCAATTTATCAGACTTGCTATGCAAGATGATAAATCTTTTCTTGATGTGGCTTGATTAAGGATAGGGATAGGTGATATAATAGACAGTTTGTCTAATATATAAGGAAATGATTGTATCGTCCCTGGTCATTTTGATATCTAAGCAAAAATGAGACTAGCATCACGGTATAAGAGTATAAATCCTATAAGTCATCATGAAAACACCTTTGGTCACAGAAATGAATTCCACTTAGCAGTTAAGGACGAGGCACAATTTCTCACATGGGTTTGGTTTTCATCTGAATCTCCTGATCTTATGTCCCTTAATAGATAAAATCGTTATAGTTGAAATAAATTTAAAGGGAATAGGAGAATATACTTAACAAAAATGTTTGAAAAATTGAACCTTCTCTTTAATTAAGAATCAATATTACTGAGAACATTCAACGAGCATAAGTATCTGAAAATTTAGTCAAGAAGATGTTAATCACATGGTTTTGTAAAGATTTAAAAAGATAAAACTTTATCCTAAATTTTTTGATTTTTGATTATGTGGATGTTTTTGGAAAATTTTGGTTATTTGAATGTTTTTGGAAAATTTTGGTTATTTGAATGTTTTTGGTAAATTTTTGAATTTTCTATTTGAATGAAAGTAAACACTCTTTTGTACAAACAAAAAGTAAGAGATTAGGGATGGATGTTATCTGGATTCAACATTCCTAGACGGCCTAGGAAGTATTGAAACTTGGTTTCGTCTAGAGCCTTAGTAAAGACATCGGCAATTTGATCTTCGGTGTTTATGAAGTGCAATTCGATATGACCTTTTTGAATATTATCTTTGAGGAAATGGTATCGAATGTCGATGTGCTTTGTCATGGAATGGTGCACGGGATTGTGAGAAATGGCAATTGCGCTGGTTGAGTCACAAAATATGGGAATTTGTGATACTTTGTAGCCATAGTCACGTAATTGAGTTTGCATCCACATGACTTGTGAACAACAGCTTGCGGCGGCTACATATTCAGCTTCTGCGGTTGAAGTGGACACGCATGATTGTTTCTTTGAAGTCCAACTTACCAGTCTGCCTCCTAGAAATTGGCAAGAACCAGATGTGCTTTTTCTGTCTAGTCTGCATCCTCCATAGTCGGAGTCGGTGAAGGCATTAAGCTGAAAATCAGAGTTAGCTGGATACCAAAGAGATGAAGTTCCTTTAAGATATTTGAAAATTCTTTTTACAGCTATAGCATGAGATTCCATAGGATTGGCTTGGTATCTGGCACAGACACATGTAGAAAACATGATGTCGGGTCTGCTGGCTGTGAGGTATAGGAGTGATCCTATCATTCCTCGATATTTCTTTTGATCAACAGGCTTGCCATTTAAGTCTGCATCTAATTTGTAACCAAGAGCCATTGGGGTTTTTGCTGTATTTGATTTGTCAAGAGAAAAACGAGTTAGAAGATTTTTGACATAATTTTCTTGATTGATGAAAATTCCATCTGATGATTGTTTGACTTGTAGTCCAAGAAAAGTAGTCATTTCTCCTATCATGCTCATCTCAAATTTGCTCTTCATCAAATCTGCAAACTTGATACTCAAGGATTCATCAGTAGAACCGAAAATAATGTCATCGACATATATTTGAACGATTAACAGATGTTTATTAAAAATTTTACGAAAGAGAGTTTGATCAATTGAACCTCTTTTGAATCCTGATTCTTCTAAAAATGTTGACAATGTTGAATACCAGGCACGAGGTGCTTGTTTTAAGCCATAAACTGCTTTTTGTAACTTAAAACTTTGATTTGGGAACTGTAGATCTTCAAAACCTGGAGGTTGTTGAATATACACATCACGATCAATCTCTCCATGTAAAAATGCACATTTTACATCCATTTGGTAAACTTTGAAGTTCTTGTGTGCTGCATATGCTAGAAAGATACGAATGGCTTCGAGTCTTGCAACTAGAGCATAAGTTTCATCGTAATCGATTCCTTCTTGTTGAGAATAGCCATTGACGACAAGTCTTGCTTTGTTTCGACAAACTATGCCTTGATCATCAGTTTTGTTTCTGAAAACCCATCTTGAACCTACTACAGTAACATCGAGAGGAGTAGGAACAAGATCCCATACTTGGTTTCTTTCGAATTCAGCTAGTTCTTCTTGCATGGCTTTGACGCAGTCTGGATCTTTAAGAGCTGAATGGATGGTTTTGGGTTCAGTCATGGATAAGAATGCTCCGTATAAACATTCATTTGAGGTAGCAGCTCTAGTTTGAATACCAGAATTGGGATCTCCTATGATTTGTTCTATAGGATGATTCTTGGTCCATTTGTTTAGGCGGGTTTTTTCAGGTATTTCGATTGGTGTTTCTATGTCCCATTGTTCTTCTTGGTCAGGTGATTCTGTTGGGAATAGATTTTGGTTGTTGTCAGATATGTCTTTTTGGATTATAGAGTGAGAATGAGGTAAAGAAGGTTCCCCCATAGATGATGCACTGGGATCATTTTGGACAGGTGGATTGGGAGTGTTCAAAGAGGGATTTAGTGTTGGTAATTCCCCCTCAACTTGATCTGTATTTTCTTGGTTTGATTGTGAAGTTTCTGCATTGGAGTTTCCTGTAGGAATAGTAGAAGATGTTAGAAACTCAGAATTATAAGCGGTTTTGGGTTGTTCAAAAAGTAAATCAAGATCAATTTCTATGTCCGTAGAAGGCATTTGTTGAATTGGATTTTGAAAAATATTATCGATCATTTTAGAACCAAAATGTTTACGATCCAATTTCCTGACATAAAATTCATCGAAATGAATATCGGTACTTTCTTCAATTACTCTAGTACGTTTATTCAGTACTCGATAAGCAGCTGAGGTAAAGGAGTAACCAAGGAAAATTCCTTCGTCTGATCTTGATTCAAATTTTGAAAGGTGATCTTTGTTATTCTTTATGAAGCATCGACAACCAAAAATATGAAAGAATTTGATGTTTGGTTTTCGGTTGTTAATGACTTCATATGGTGTTTTATGAAGTTGTTTATGGATTAAAGAACGATTTTGAGTGTAGCAAGTTGTGGCTAATGCTTCTGCCCAGAAGTATTGTGGCAGATCAGCAAAGATGAGCATTAATCTTGCAGCTTCGCACAGAGTTCGGTTCTTTCTTTCAACAACGCCGTTTTGTTGAGGAGTGTAAGGGGCTGAGAAGTTGTGTTCGATGCCTTTGTTTTTGAGAAATGAGTCTAGAGTTATGTTTTTGAACTCTAAACCATTATCACTTCGGATTCTTCGAACTGGTCGTTTGAGCTTTAATTCAATCTGTTTGATAAAGTTGATTATTTCTTCAGGTGCTTCTGACTTTAGCCTTAAAAAGAAAACCCAAGTAAAGCGTGAGTAATCATCAATAATAACAAGGATGTATTTCTTCCCTTTTATGCTTTGGGTTTTTGAAGGGCCACAAAGATCAATGTGCAGTAATTCTAGTGGTTCGGATACACTAGATTCAGGAATGCTTTTATGAGAGGATTTGGACAGTTTTCCTCCTTCACAAGCTGCACAAAGAGTTTCATTATCAAGTTTCAGAAGTGGCAGTCCGCGAACAAGATCATTTGCAATCAACTTGTTGATGTAGCCGAAGTTGAGATGGGAAAGACGACGATGCCACAACCAGCTAATATCAGCTGAAGCTTTGGATAAGAGACAGATGTCTGGTTTTCCATAGATAAGGTCCATATCTAGTGGATACATGTTGCCTAGACGATCAGAATTAACTAGAATGGCTTTGGTCTTGGCATCTGTGATTATGCTTCGTTGTTTGGTGAAAAGAACTTCATGATTGTTGTCACAGAGTTGTGATACGCTGATTAGGTTGTGTTTCAGGCCGTCAACGTAGGCTACTTTCTTGATGGTGAAGTGACCATTTGTTATGTTTCCATAACCTTTGATTCTTGCAGTCATGTTATTTCCAAAAGTAACATCTTGTTTGGATTCTGTGGGTTTGAAGTCTCGTAGAAAGCTCTGATTTCCTGTCATATGCTTGGAGCAGCCACTATCGATATACCATGTGCCATCTTTGGGCTCTCCAGCACAAAATGCCTGCAATTAGACAGAAAGTTTAGGTACCCAAACCATGGTGGGTCCTGATTTGTTAATGGTTTTTGATAACTTGGAATCATTGTAATACTTGTTGATTGGACGGAATGGTTGAGGTTTAAGTTGATTTATTAGATTTTCCCAAAGTGAGATTTGTTTTTGAAAACCTGTCATTTGAAACGATTTCTGATTTTGTGAAAAGTATCCTATATGTGAAGTTCTGTTTGATAACCTTTCTTTGTATCTGAGATTTTGATGATTTTGAAAAACATTATGATGATGGAATGGAATTTGGTTAAAGGATGGTTTCTGAAAGTTCCTTGAGAGATTGAAGTTTATCTCTTGAAAGCGATTTTGAATTGGTTTTTGAAACGGTTTTTGTTTTGGATTAAAGGTTTGTTTTTGTGGCACAAAGACTGGTTTCAAAGGTTTCTCTTGGGTTTCATTGAAAACTTTGGGCTTGCTTTGTTCTTTTGGTTTAAAGACAGCTTGAATGGGTTGTTTATTTGTCTGTTGTTTCTTTGAATACTTTTGTCCCAGACTGTTTTTTCCAATAAAGGTTGAGTTTAAAGAGGGAAAGACTGTTGGAACAGAAGTACAACCATTTTGATGATCAGAATTTTCTCCATTTAAGAAATTTTCAAGTTTTATTGTGTCATCATTCCTTGTTAGTTTAGTAGATCTCAATTGATGAGTTACTGAACTAGCAGAGTCTGATTCAGATTTTACAACTCTTTTGAATGATTTGTTGAAAAAGGTATCATCTGGGCTGCAGTTGATAACTGTTTCATCATCTGAATCGTCCTCATTAGCAGATGAGAAAAAATCTGGTTGAGGCGATTTAGAGTTTTCACTAATTGTCCCATTTTTCTTTTCAGTCTCTTCATTTTCAAAAGATTCTCTTCCAATTCCTGGTTTATAATTCGTATCAATTTTGCCAGTTCCTAAGTTGTTTGCTTTAGTGAAAACATCATCACTCAATTTTCTGGCAATATTGATAGAATCCAGTTTTCCTTGAAATCTTTGATTTTCGGATTCAAGAAATTTGATTTGCTTTGAAGAATCATCTAGTTTTAGATTTAAACTAGTGTTTTTGTCAGTTAAATCTTGAATTTTTTTTTTTAACTGAAGGACTTCCTTTTTTAAGGTATCTTTTATTTCAGATGAAATAACAGATTGGTTTTTTATTTCTAAGTCCCTTTTTTGTTTTAGAGCTTCATTTAATTGTTCTAGAACGTGATTATTTTCTTCAGATTTTCGTTCAATGTCTCTTTCAAGTTTGTCTCTAGTCCTTGTGGATTCTCCAAATCTGAGTTGCAAGGTTTGTAATTCAGATTTGTAGATATCATATTTGACTATTGTGTCATGATACAGTCTGAGATCAGCTTTTAGACTGTTCTCAATCTTAGTCATGTGGGACTCAAATGGTGTTCTTGAAAGACCGAGATCTGAGATCATAGACCATACCTGATCGATGACATATGGAGCTCTTGTGGTTGGTTCATTGTCAGCCATGAAGCAGAAGTTTGACTGAGCTGGTTCATTATCTGTTTCATCATCAGAAGTTGGCCAGTGTTCCACGCTAGGTTCATAGAATGCCATCAAAGCTTTTTGCTTTGCTTACTTTTCTTGTTTCTTCAGTTCTTCGGCTTTTTGAGCATAGTAAGCTGAGTCTTTGACCTTGATTTTGGCTCGACAATCTCGGGCATAATGATTTAGTCCTTTGCATTTGTGACAAATGATTACGTCATCATCATCATCGTTATTGTCAGTCTTTTGGCTCTTAACGGGTGGTCTTTCAGATGTTTGAGTTTGTTTCTGTGGAGATGGTTTTGAATGATTTTGCTGAAATCCAGAATTTTGGTTATTTTGAAAACCATTGTTTTGATTATAAGAGTTGTGATTATTTTGAAATCCACGATTCTGAAAGTTTTGTCCAAAAGTGGATCTTTGTTGAAAATTTGGTCTATGATGTGGCAAAAATCTTTCGAGATTAGTGTTTGCTACCAAAGCGCACAATTGTTGGTAATCAGCTTCATTATTTGGATCAGACAAGTCACAAGAATTACTTAAAAAAGCTTGGTTTTGATTTAAATCAGTTTGACTTTGATCAAGAAAATGTGTTTGGTTTTGAGAGGATGTTGTCAAAAGAGCAAGTGGTCCTCCAAAAGAAGTAGACGTTGGTGGGTCAATCGAGGATTCATACGATTGTAATTCTCCGTACAGATTGTACAAAGATTCAGTATGAATTGCTGGATTTCCCTGAATGATGAGTTTGACCATTTTCCAGCTTTCATAAAGGTTGTTTAAAAATTTGAGGTTTATCTCATGCTGTGACTTTTTGATGCCTAAATTATTCATTTTGATGGTAATGAGATTGAACCTCTCATGAGCATCATGGATGGTCTCATGTGAAAACATTTTGAAGTTGTCAAATTCGTTTAAAACAGATGTTTTCTTGTTTCCAATGATTCTCTCATTTCCTTCAAAACGATTTTTCAAAGTTTGCCAAATTTGGTTTGCAGTTAAAAGGATTATATCATTCATTTGGCTTAGAATACTGTGAGGTATTCCAGATACAAGCTCCTTTTTGGCTTGAAGTTCAAGTTTCTTCCTTTCATTTAGTATATCCAAGTTACTCGTAAGAGAGGTCATGTTATCTGGTAGAGATCCGTCTACACATTTCCACACATCTTCACTTATAGAGTTGAGATGAAGATTCATACGACCTACCCATGATTTATATTCTTCAGGAATAAGAATGGGTGCTTGAGTACCTGAACCTATACTGTTAGCAATAGATACAGAATTTATGTTTGAGTAGTTTGCGGAAGACATTTTTGTTTTTTTTTATTAACGAAGATGTGATGTTAAAATGAAATTTTTAAAGAAAACTTATTGGTGGTTTATAAAAACGCTACACAAAAGTTTTCGACAAAAATTTTCAAAATAAATCACACAAGTAAAAAAAAATTTTAATTTTTTTGTTTGATTTTTGAACAAGTGATATTAAGATGAAATTTTTAAAGAAAACTTACTGGTAGTTTATAAAAACGCTACACAAAAGTTCTCGACAAAAATTTCAGATTAAATCACACAAGCTCTGATACCAATTGTTGAAAATACGATAGCTGATCTCCACGAGTATGGTTTTTAAGCCGATTACTGTGTGACAGATATGTATTCTAGCTATAATATGCGGAATAAAAATAAACTAAAATTAAGTTACTAAAGCTATAAACAAAATAAAGCAGTGAATCTAAACTAGACAGTATTTAAATAGACAGAAAGCAGTAAATAAAGTAAATGTTAGAAGTTAGAGGTTATATGTAATAAACGCCATTATCAACGATAAAGTGTTTTTACAATAAATAGAAAGGTTAGAAGTTAGAAGTTAGAAGTTAGATGTCTCGGTTAAATACAGTCCACATATGTTTTCGTTGTCTTGGTTCAATTTGTATGTCTTGGAATTTAGTACAATTGATTTATAACAGTTTAAATAAATCAATAACGGCTCAGGTAAATTATTGGAATTATAATTTCAAAAGAACTTATCGATAGCAAATGAAGATAGCGATTCTCTTTGAAGCGTCGAATCTTGTTCTTTGCTCGGCTTTTCTTGCTGAATGGTGTTTCTTCGGTTTTGTGTTGGTTTGGACGTGAGGTAGTTTAGAGGTTTGAAGTTTGGTGTCGGGTAGAGGTTGTTTTAGAGGTTTGAAGTTTGGTATCGGGTGGAGGTTTTGTTTCTTGCGGTTATATGGTTTGATTCTTGTTGCCAAATGCAGAGATTTGAGTGTCTTGAGGTTTCTGGTCGTGGGTAAGAGTGTATGGTGCTTGGTTGATGTTTATGTGTTATTGAATGGCAAGAGGTGAGCTTCAATTTATAGTTGCTGAAGAACAGGCATCGCGTCGCGACCATGCATGGCGTCGCGTCGCGAAGGTGCGTGTGTCGTGTTGCTTTTGGTCGGCCACTGGTTAGTGCGTTGTGTTGGTAGCCTCGCGATCAAGAAGTTGGTACTGTCGCGTTTAGGTCTTCGCGTCGCGACCACCCTTGCCGTCGCGTCGCGATCGCTGAAGGATTTTGGTCTTCTGTCTTGCTTCTCTTCACGTCTCGACAAATGTGCTGTCGGGTCGCGATGGGGCTTCGCGTCGCGACCATCCTTGCCGTCGCGTCGCGATTGCTGAAGCAATCTGGATTTCTGTGTTTTGTTTTTCTTCACGTTCAATCTTGAATCCATGCAACCTGAAATACTAATAATAATTGTTAAAAAACATTTCGACTTATTTCAGTGATGGTCACATAAAAACATAAAAACATTATTCAACACAAAGCGTGTAATGAAATAATGTTTCGAGCCATATCAGACAAGTAGCAACAATCAATTAAATCTAATTTAGTATCACTTCTAAGCATGAGGCTATAAACTCCAATCTTGGTGACAGGTGACGATCGCGTGTTTCCCATGATCAGGTGACGTGCAGCGGTCGTCGTGCGGTCAAAAATAAGAAAAAAACCTCACAAACACTAGCACAGTGGTAGTAAGGGTCGATCCACTTGAGTTTCGTGGTCAAGACAAGACGATAGCTTACCAACTGTAGTGTCATGCTACAGCCAGAGGGACTAACTTCCACTTTCCCAAAAACACACAGAAATCTCAAATCCAAACCAAGTCCAAAACCAAACATAAACTAAATGAAACTAAACCAACTCCTAACACAAGATTGCTTATTGAAATCAGAAGGTATATTCGGAATCCAGAAACAATAAACACAATCCAAAAGCATCCAAAGCATTCAAGCATAAGTAAAGATAAAAAGTCCAATAAAACATGAACCGAATGATTAACTATATTAAACTCCAATCCAGAACATCCAAAACAGTAAAATACGAAATTAAAAAGCTTTGACCTATTGCTACTGGTTGTTACTATCCAGAAACACCAAGCTAAGGGCTAAAAACAACTAAACTAATATTGAAAACAAAGTGAAAACATAAAAATACCACAATGGGTTGCTGAAATCTCGAAACTTGAGTCAACGTCGCCGTAAGTCCACCTTAGCGTCTGATCTTCGCCTCCTGAATTCGACCTAAAAGCCTCTATTTATAGTTGTGGAAAATTAGAACCCGCGACGCGTAAGGCCTCTAGTCGCGTCGCGTGTAGAGCCTTATCCCTCTTTTTTGTTATTTAAATTCTTCTTCACCGCCTTACTTTTGACGTGGCGCGTCGAGCATAGCTTCATTACCACGGCGCATGTGCTTATTCGACTGATTTTGTTTTTATCTTCAAAACTTCTTCAATTGTCTGCATTTAGCCCCTGATTGTAACATTTCTTTGCAAACAAGCACTAGCATAAAAAGTGAGAAATACCAATGCATATATGATATAGTTTCACCAAGAATAGGGCCTAACAACGACTAAAATACTTGATATTACTAGGCGTTGTCATTAGGTTCATCCTCACATGCTCCATCTACCTACTTTCTCTTAGTCCCTGTAGATCAGAACAAATGTGAAAGCCACATCCTGTATCTAGGACCCAAGAATGAGAAGATGATGATTTGTCAAGGATAGTGTATATACCTGTAGATGATGGCTTTACTTTCCCATTCTTTATGTCCTGCAAGTATTTGGGGCAGCTTCGTTTCCAGTGTCCCTTCTCATTGCAAAAGAAGCATTCGACATCTTTGGGGTTTGAGACGGGAGGAGTATCGAAACCGAATTTTGCCTTTGAGCCACTGCTAGATTACTCGGCATGGGACTTTCCCTTCCAGTTTTGTTTCGGAGGACCTTTCCTCTTCTTCCCTTTCCTATGTCCAATAGCCATCATGGGAGCATTGCTAGAAGCGGAGGATATAGCTTTACCCGTCATGCCGGCATCAGTAGTTTGTAGCATATTGTGCAACTATGCGAGAGTTGTCTCACTGTTGTTCAAATGATAGGTCAGAATGAACTAATCATAACAACCGGGCAACGAGTTCAGAACTATGTCAATAGCTAGTTCCTCATCAAAGTGCACATTAAGCTTCATAAGCCGCTCCACGTATCTTTGCATTTTCTGTATGTGGGCGCAAACAGACTCTCCATCCTTCATCTCGCAGGCCATGAGTGCCTTGACTACTTCATACTTCTCTTGACGAGCTCACTTATGGAACTTTTCCATAAGGTCCTTGTTTATCTCGTATGGCCAGTAGTCCTCATAGAACCTTTGCAATTCAGGGACCATAGTGGCGATCATGATGCATGCCACTTTGGTAGCATCGCCATAGTGTTTCTTGAATGAGGCAAATTCCTCAGGAGTAGCGGTTTCTTGATCAATCTCAACGAGCTCCTTTTCAAGAACATACTCTTTGTCCTCGAACCTGAGTGCCATCTTGATGTTTCTCATCCAATCATTATAGTCGGTGCCATCTAATGTCACCTTAGAACAAAGCGAGAGGATCGAGGAGAAGTTGGTGTTATGGGTGGAGTGGGGAGCGGTGGGAGCAACAGGAGTATCAGGATAAAGAAGATAGTTTTGATTATATAGGGAAATCCTCAATATTTAACCCAATCATAAATATTAAGGCTAGGATCCAAATATGTAATTACACAACTTAAAAAAAGGATGTCGTAATCTAATTGTAAATTACATAAAGGTAGGTAAATGACGATTTGCCAATGTCACTGCGGAAATAATCATATTAGGTGAAATTCCTAGATCTATGAGATTCATTGAACTATTCAATGGCATGTTAAATCTTGATTATGCCCTTCTGTTTGTAACTGGGATGCCGAGGATCAAAAACAAGGTGTGAATAACCATGCAAATCACATGGCAACCTCACTGTCGTTTATCATCTCGATTGATGTGCCGGTTAACCACACGAGCTCCATCAACAATGATAATTTGCGAGATGCCCATTACCACTCTTTATGAATCCCTATTAGTGTGTCGGTTAACCACACGAGCTCCACTAACGATTCATAAAGTGTAATGTGCGATTTCATGGGTTTGCATACTATTCACTTTTCCTAAAGTAACTAGATTGAGTTTTGTTAAAATGTTCTAGTGCTTTTTCTAATATCATTTTACTTTTAATGAGATTAGGTTTGTCCCATCAAATCTATTCTGTTAACGACACTCCACTAGTCAAGGAAGCGGTGGGTGAGAGTGGACACCCATTCAACCGTCATTTTATAGACAGTTTCCTTATACCCCTTTATAGACTAGTTTCGTGCATGAGGCACACTAGCGATTTGACTGACTTAATCTTATATAAAATATATTAATCTTATAATAATATATATAAGATGTATTTTAAACAATTTAAAAAAACTTTGATTTAATTTGTGTCTTTTAATTAAATGTTAATTAAATTAATTAAATCAGCCAAGGATCACAAAAATTAATCCAATTAATTTTAATCCTAATCCTTTGCCCACTAGGTGTTTTTGTAAACAAGGCCAAAGGGTTTTTCAATTATTAATTAATCACATTTACCAAAAATAGAAAAAACCCTAAAAGGAGGCCATCAATTTTCGCAGAACACAAGGTGAAGGCCAGGGTTTCAGAAACCCTAGCACAAAATCGACAAGCATGTGGTATTTTCGATAAATCCTATGTGCAAATCGCAGATACAACAGTTCAACAGAAAAACAGCATGGCTATGTTTTTCTCAATTAAACCTATATCTAAGGCCAATAATAAAATTACAAAAGATGAATTTTATACCTTTGACCTTTGGAAGCTAGCACCACAAATGTCGTGCCTCTAATGGCTCACACCCAAGAACTAGGCAAGCTAGATGAGCAAGAAAGAACAAGGAGAGAACCTTGAAGTTGGCGTGAATAATAGGGTTCCAGGGACCTCAATTTATAGTATCCAGATGATAAGCAATAATGAGTATAACTGCCTTATTTAAGATCCTGATATGATAAGGCTTTTATCAGATAATGAGATCTGCTTATCATTGCCATAAACACCACCATGGGCTGCGAAATCCACAAGGCTCCAAGCCTTGGAATTCGTCCAACCAATTAGGGTTTCCAGGTTATTCATTGCCCAACTATTGAACAAATACAATTCGGCCCCTGCACTATTAATTAATCCAATTAATCCCAAAATTAATTCTAATTAATTTATGTTCAATTATTAATTAAATAATATGATTTCTAATTAATATAGGATTCTCATAATATATTAATAACTCATTATTTCTCTTTCTTAATTAATCATCTAGTCCTTTGCCCGTTATGAGGGCAACCCAAAAGGACCGTGCTGCTGTCAAATTAAGTATACTTCTAAATTATAATTATTGCTTAGACACCTAAATCCAACATAATGATGCCTCAGTTGTTGGTATAAAATGGGTATTTCGCAACAAGTTGGACCATAAAGTTAATGTGATTCAAAATAAAGATTGTTTGGGGGTTAAAGGCTATTATCAACAGGAAGGTATTGATTATGATCAAACTTTTCCACCTGTAGAATGATAAGAAGTTGTTCGAATCTTTTTAACTTATGATGCACATTAAAATTTTCAAGTTTTTTAAAATGGATGTCAAACGTGATTTTTCAAAGGCAAACTAGAAGAAATTGTCTATGTTGAGCAACCATGAGGTTTTGGTAATGATAAATTTCTGAATCATTGTTAGATTATTGATAAAGTTGTTTATGGCTTAAAACACGCATCAAAGGAATGGTATGAAACGTTGACTAAATTTCTCAAAATATAGAAATTTAAACAGGTTATATGGTTCAAACTTTATTTCTTAAAATTTTTGGAGATCATCAATGATTGTGCAAATATATGTAGATGACATTATTTTTGGTTCTATGGATCCTAAGTTACAAAAGAGTTTGAAAACCTAATGAAGAGCAATTTGAAATGTATATGATAGGTAAGATCAATATATTCCTTAGGTTGGACATTAAGAAAAGTCATAAATGCATATTTATAAATCAATAATCTTACCAAAAATCACTTAACGTGCTATGAAATAGAGAGTTGCTCATATGTAAAAGTTCTAATGGTGTTTGGTACAAATTTGAGCCATTCGTTACACAAGTCTGCGGTAGATCAAAAGACTTACATGAGCATGATTGGTTATGTTCTTTATGTAATAGCTAATAGACATGGTATCATGTTTTATGTGTGTTATTGTGCTAGGTATCAAACAAATCCTAAAGAAGCACAATGACTGTTGTGAAGAACATTTTTCGCTATCAATATATGACCACTTCGCTAGGATTATGAAAAACTTGTTGATTGTAAGAAATCTACTGGGGGTTGCCAATTCTTATATAGAAAACTTGCTAGCTGGCAATCTAAGAAACAAACTAATGTTTATTTCAACTGTAAAAAGGTAATATGTCGCAGCACCATCTTGTACTTCACAAATAATTTGGATTCAAATCCAACTCAAAGATCATGCCATCAATATGAAACAAATTATGTTGTTATGTGACTTTAAAAGTGCAATTCATATATGTCACAATCGGTCCAACATTTAAAGACCAAGCACATTGCACTTAAATACCATTTTATCAATGACCATGTAGAATAAGTCAATATCAGGATACATTTTGTAACACCCGACTTTTGATACAAAGTACACCATTTTTTGGAAAACATTCCAAACACGTGCAATACTATCAAAATATATCGCCCAGGAAGGTGTACATCATATAAAACCAAAAGCATACAAGAGTATTAAGGACGTTAGGAACATACATACATAAAGTATCATTTAAGTCGGGTCGCTACATTAGAACAAAATTGTACACGGAAAAATCTATCCTAACTATCCATATTTTCTTTCCTTTTTGAGGAGATATTGGGTCCTAAAATCCTAATTAACACATACACATAATCTAGTAAAGCATAGTGAGAAGCCAAAATTAATACTAATCACAATTCCATAAATAGAAAACACAACATCAACATCATAATCAACAATGCATACATCATAATATAATAATTTCCACAACAAACCTGGGTATCGATAGCTCTCCATTTATAACCCATCCAGCTACACAGGAAGTTATATTCGAGCCACTCAAGCACACAGAATCCAGCCACCAAGGCACTCACATCCAACCACATAGACACACACTCCTAGCTACAAAGGCACAAACATTTCGACAATATATGCACACATATTCCAGATACCAGTGTACACATATTCCAGCCACACATGCCTCTATATTTTTCCAACCACTCAGGTGATGGCGTACAATATTATTATCATATTAATAAGGGGAGGAACGAGATGGTGTTGCTCACCTGATAGTACTTGTCAAAAATTATGTAGGAGTATTGCAACACAATATTCTAGAGGACAATCTCTATTCAAAATCAACCTACAATGGTTTTCATACATATATAAACATTTACAAACTGTCTATACACTTATAGAAAACTTAGCAATTGCTATTGAACTTAACATGACCTTACTAACCAAAGGCAACTCCAAGGGAAGAAAATGAATTCTCCTTGAAAATTTTACGCAGCGCGTCCCACTAATGGATGCGTCGCATCCAATGTATCACCATAGGACCTATTGGGGTCTCCACTCTTTACCCGTCATGTCTTTTGATTCTATGTGTCGCATTCATGTATGTATTCACAGTCCATCTGGACCTTATACCTCTAGATCTCGCGTTTTGCAGTCCTATGTGTCGTGTCGCTCTATATGCACTAATATTGTGGTTTGTTTCCTTTTAGACCATTTCAAACCTTTAGATAGATTTTCTGACTCATCTTCAACCCCATATATATGGCTTTTAGGGTATGACGTCTCAAGGTTCAATTTTAAACTTCAAAACACTATAACTATCAATTACTAAACATAAATATCATCTTTCTCCTCTCAAGCTACACCTCACTAAAATCACAGGAGACAAGTTTCATACCTTCAAGAAATTTAGAGAAAAGTTGATAGTTTTAGCCTTGAAATCATACACAAGCTTCTTCCTCACGAAAGCCTAATTTCTCCAAGGGTATTTGTCCACAATCTTCCAAGAATCCTTCAAGATGACCAAAGGGACTTGAAATTCCTAGGTTTTTCCCCTTCAAAACGAGCTCAAGAATCCTCCTTCTCGTTGCCCTTCGCTTCTGGTGTGTCTTGAGTACATAGATAAAAAATGATCTACTTAAGCTTTCCCATCACTTTTAATCTGCATACCTGACGCGTAACTTCTCTGGATGCGTCGCATTCCACACGCGTCTCAATATTTTCAACTCAAGCATCATGTTCTACCCTGTGTCTACATTACAATTATACATATATCTTTACTCTTATTTTAACATCATACTTTCATGCATGCGTAACATCTACTAGGATTACGTGTCGCGTAATCTTTGGAGTTTCAAATCCCCATCCAATATTCTGCTTCAACCCATTCCCAAACTAAATACATATTTTAGGCAATTTAGTTACAATACCACACACTAAATAGCATATGTTGATACCTTGGTAAATAAAACGCTTGCATTATACCATTTCCACTAAAATAAACAAAATACCCGTTATGCTCATTTTAATCATCTAACACATTCAATAGCATTCATAGTCATTCAACTATTAACAACACTATAGTTTAGAACACTTATTAGTATTAACACAGGGTTGCACATTTCGTTCCTATAAAAGATCGAATAGGTTATATTTTCACGAAAGTTGTTAATGGAACAACATTTCTAATAATCTTAAATTGCTTTGGCATGATTGAAGTTGATTTAGTGTGAAACTCTCGATAAGTGTACATGTAAATGTTTTAGCGAACACTATTGAAAATTTGCAATGCTTTGCTAAGTTCTATTTTTCAAAATTCTATGTTTTAATTCTTTCAAAATTTCCTTAACAAAGCCTACCGGACGTGCACTATTATTCGCCAAATTATTTAAATGAACATTATAGTAAAAACCATTATTAGCGAATACTATCGAACATTCGCTACATTTTTTTTCTTTATTCAACATTTTTAAATTCTAGCAAACCATACAGAATGTTCTCTACTAATCACTAAGTTTTTTGATGTTGCAAATCTATCAAATCTTTAGCGAAGCATACTGAAGATTCAGTATCATTCACGAAAGTATTTACACATATTTATATTTCTTGTTTAGATGTTTTTTTAACTTTTTACTATTCAGTTCCGACAGTTTGCTAAGCTTTGCAAGTTTATTGCAATGTTTGATTTTTTTTAAGAAAAATTTTGAAATATTTTTGTAAACTTTATGAAACTTTATAACAAATTTCAATTGTTATTTTATCATCTTGGAAAACTTATTAACACTTCGTTATGTTTTGCAAAAAATTTAGAATCATTGAAACTCTATTCATTTCATATCTTTCAATTATTGGAATCTTGAGTACAACGATCATTTGATATTCGTTGTTAATCATTGTAGAAAAGTACTCTTTAATGGTTTAACAATTTTCATGATACTCTGTGGTTTTGAATTCTCTTCGAACTCTCATTAATCTGGATTTCAAATATCAAGATTTTTCTTGCGTGAACTATTAATCAAAATTTTCATTCTATAAATTGCAAATATTATACATGATAATTTGGGCAAAGAAATGGTGAAGTGCGAGCTACAAATCAAAAGAGAAAGGTTTCTTCACTAAATTTCGAAGTTGATGCTTCTCTCTGGCGAATTTATGTTAAATATTCATATTTTTCTTTCTCAAGTGAAAGAACAAGAGATCTCATGCTTCGGTAACTTGGGTTCATGGTGGATGTCTTGTTTGATGAATTTGAAGTTACGACTCATACCATTTAACATAATTCTTAATGGGATTTCACGTTGTTATCTCAAAGCAACCAAAACTCATTGTAAGTAACAACTAAATGCTAAAATATCTTGATGCTTTGGATCCATTTTGTAGAAGATGGTTGATTTATTGTGTAGGAAATTTGTCTTAATGATTTAAAAGGAAAATAACACAATTCTCAAAATTAACGCACTTGATGTCATCACAGATGTGAATTTGAAATTTATCACACATAATATTCTTAAATTGGATAAGTTGTAAGTATTTTCTAGACATTATTCTTCAAACATATTAGATTATTGAAAATGATTAATCAATTTCAATACATTGAATTATTATGGTATTAAATATGTTTCAAATAACACTTTGGAGGGAGAAAACTTGCAAAGTGTTTTGTAATTGTATATGATGATATCATAGCAAAGTGCAAATGTCATTAAATTTATTTTGTGAACAATCAATATTTCAAACAAAAATATTTCTTTCATTTTTAGAAAATTAAAATTCCAAAACATTTTATTTCTTTGTTTTTAACTAAATATTCCAAAATATTTCTTTTGTTATTTTCCGTTTCAGAAAAAAATGTCAAAATAGTTTCTTATTGTTAATATTTCTAGAAATAAAAAACTGATTTATATAGTTTTATACTTTTATCTATTTTGCTAATCTTTCACGTTTATATTTTATAGTGAAGAAACATTCTGGTTAGACAACGTGCTTTTTGTTTAGAAATGATAGTCTTGGTGATTGTATTTGTGGGAAATGTCAATATTTTGGACTGTTTATGGGTAGACATTAAATTAAATTTCACTTATTCCCTCTTACTACTCGAGTGCATCGATTCAAAATCCTATAACTACCCTTTTTCTCATACATTTCAAAACTTTTTCATCATCAAATTCCCCAGTGATCTTTTCTCCATAAACTCTAAATTTCACATTCATAAATAGCTACAAAACTGGAAATCCTGACCAAATTTCTTTTTAGTGAACAAGTTGTATAATTGACCCCTAATCTCATTGTTCAAGCAAGTAACTATCTGGCTAATCTCGATTCTTCCCAATACCCTAATTCTTTGAAGGTGATTTTTGAATGCTTGAAACATTTTGAGATTTCAAAGGCGCTAACTGCTCCTAAAATAATTCTCTACGTCTGGTGAGTCTAACATTATTAATTGCCAAGTACATAAAGCAGAATGAGTTTGCATCTTCTAAAGTGACGACTAGCAAGGTTCTGTAGATTTCAAAGGTAAGTCTTGGGAACTGCTAGGGTTACCAACCGTGACCGGCTATGTTATCCTAACCCTAAATCATTTGATCGATATATTCAATCAAATAAGTCATACACACTTCATGACAAAGATATCCCATATCAAAAGGAACAATTTACCATACGTTTGAAGTTTTTTTCATTGGTATTTTGTTATCATGCTTATCTAGAAGACGAACAAGGCTAGAAGCTGGTCAAATGTTCTAACGTGCTCTCTATGGTGTTTATCATGATCTCTCAATAGATTGCACTTCTTCTGTCTGGCAGGAATTTGCTAGAGTCTCAATCATTCAAAAAGGAATAGAGATTTAACTTCACATCGATTATGGTTTCTCATTTTATATATTATTTACACCTACGACGACATGCTCATCGTTGCAAATGATCAAGCAATGGTGGAGTTTCAGCAAATGGCCATTCCTACACAATTTGCTAACTAATCACACTTTGAGTTTGGTGGTCATATTCCTCAAGCCATGTTGTGAAGGGCCGTTACCAATAACAAACCTGTGAACTCTTACAAAAAAATTCTTGTGGGACCTTATTATATTTTTCAAACCCCTCAAGACAAGACCTTGAGGATGAAATTTAATCTCACATTACGAAGCAACCAAAACAAAGTGAAAGATTGCTGTAGAACCATCTATTTCTCAAGAGGGGTAAATCCAAATTTTATCATGTTTTTTATTTGATAAGATAGTGATTTTAGAAGAACCAATTATTTTAGAAACTAGTAAACCAGAAACCTCACCTATTGATACACATGTTGTTAGATAACGAGACTACTAGCAAATCTTTCGTTGGCGAACCCATTCCTAGCGAATCAATTACTACTAAACCAAATGGTTACCAAACCCATCCTTGTGAGCCTTTTATTAAGGAACCATTTGTTTCATCGCCCATTCCCACTTCACATACCGATATTCCAATTTCGAGGGAAGTAGAAATTCCACCAATTTTGGAACTCATGGTTAACAAACGTGAAATCCTAATTTTAACATGACCTATTTCTCCGGTTTCCACTCCACCTCAGGATAACACTTTGAGGAACAATTGGAGAATCCATTAGTTACTCTTCCTTTGACTTTGCCACAAGAGACATAAATTGATGAACCATAAAAATTTATTCTTAGTGATGAAGAGGGGTAAATCCAAATTTTAAAGGTTTTATGTTGGACCCAACTGAAAATTGAAGACGATGCATAAGGGAATGATGAAGATGTTAATAATTTAATGATGAAGAGTGAATCCAAGATCCAGAATAGAGACCTAAATTTATTGGTATAGTTTTCTAGATTCTCAAATTCAATCGCCAAAGTGTATTGGTATTAATACTTTGGTGCTTGAATGGATGAAGAATTTTTTTGCAAAAGAGCATGTGATAAGTAATTTGGTGCAAAGTTTTCTAAATTCCAGAAAAAGATTGAAGTAAATTCAGATAAAGATTTTAATGAAAAGAATTTATATGTGGGTGTTGAATTGTTGAAAATTAAGACAACAAGTTCATGCTTGACTGTTTGAGTGACTCTGTTGCAAACCTCGTTGATGAAGTGAAGAATTTCAAGGATGCTTATTTAAAAGATAATCAAAAAATTGTAGATGCTCAATAAAAAGAAGCTTCTTTATAGAAATCTCTGAATGACACTATTCGGCATATCAAGTTTTTAGAGCCTACTGTGAATTTCTATGATATAAAGGTTGTGTTAGAGACCTATAATCACAAGATCTTGAAAACCATTGGAGATGTTCATCTTTGTATTCACAAACAACTAGAGCCTATTTTTAATTTTAATCCAGGTTGCTTAAAACTGCTCTGAAACTAGCTGCAATTTTTTCACAAGGGGAGAATTTGGTAGTGGCATGCTGACACCGCCAGTTGGGCCATTGAAATCCTCAAGACAAGGTGTAACACCCGGTTTCTCAATCTTAATATACCCCATAGAGTTTATAAAACAACCACAAAGTACTCGGTGTAACTCAAAAGTGAGTAACAAGTTATTTCAGCAGTACAACAAAAACTGTGGACTAAGTAAGAAACTATATACAAAATAGTAAACTACTAATGTCCAAAACATGGTTTAATCAGAAGTACAATCCAAATAGGTCCAGGTCGAATCTCTTGCTATCCCTCTTTGACTCGCTTTCCATGATCTCCGTTGCCAGAACCTAAACACAACAACAACACCACTATGACCTACAAAAGCTCAGTGAGTAATCATTATTAATCGAGTTTCAACGCCGGAAGTCTCTTTGAACTCATTCTCGACAGGCTATCTTAGCCTCTCGGTGTGATTAAACACACTAAAACTCATTTATCAACGAAACTCATTAACTCAGTAGTCTTACACTAAGTTAATTAAGTTTGTGACAACTCATAGAACTCTTGATTCCTCCGCAGTAACCATTCACCTGCAAAACATCTCATCACATATGCATAAAACAAAACAACATATATAGACTCATTCCACTCTCAACTCTACTCCATCTCAATGGCCCTCATGGCTATATAAATTGACTCAAAACTTTTTGATGCGACTACACTAGCATCTATTCAGTTTATACAATCAATATGTATACTCAACTCGTTTATTATTATTCGTAGATAACAATTCTCTCCACAATCGGATTACAACAATAACAAACACATATATATATATATATATATATATATATATATATATATATATATATATATATATATATATATATATATATATATATATATATATATATATATATATATATATATATATATATATATATATATATATCCAATCTACCGCAAGGTAGAACTCTACTCAAGTACTAAAGAGTACTCACCTGATATCGGCTTAGTATATGGAATCCCCAAATTACACGTACCGGACTCTGTCCACTAGACTTGGTTATATCACAGCAGTCTAAATCAATTCTCCAACATCCACAATCATGTCAACAACATCTAACTCAAAAGATGTAGTAATTGAAAGAGGAAAAAGGACTATAAACGATAAATAACAACGCTATATTTACCAAAATCCTCAATTCCACGATTCTACTCATTTAACTGTAAAAACGCCATAATAATCACGCTTATAACTCAAGAAAGTATCCACTAACAATATACTAACAATATATGTGACAATTTATAGCTAAATCACGGAATTGAAAGCAAGGGTTTGAAAACCCCAAAACCGACAAATTACTCGCCTCGATGATTTAGGTATCAAGAACGCATTTACGGGGTTAGATTCGAGTCTCTTTATGCTTCCCTACGAATCTCCAGGCTCAATTTGACATAAAATCTCTCTAATTTGTTCCGAATTGAGTTTGGTGTGTTTTTTGTTCGAAATAAGGGTTTTCAGGAAGATAAAGGGCTCTGCACGACATTAGCGTCGCTAATGCTTATTATTAGCGTTGCTAATGCGGGCTGCACGACCTATTTCGCTTAAAACGCCTCGTTTTGACGCCTTTCGACCCACGGATTGTTTCCTGTTCAAATCTCACACGACCCGTATTGACCTACACGACCTGTGTGGGTCTGGAAGTGTCTCGGATTGGTTTTGTAAAGCCTTTTTACACGACCCGTGTGCCTCTACACGATCCGTGTGACCTCTTTTTGACATTTTCCAAGCTCAAACTCCTTCCAAAAGGTCCTTTAACCACACGAACACATATAATAACCTAACTAATCTTAATCACACCAAGATTAGTTCATAAGAAAGGACTCAAACCTTTTCTTACTCATTCAAAGACTCAAAACTCAAAGGCAATCACAAAAGATCGTCACACCCCTACTCTAAGCAACTCATAGCTAGAACCACACCAACTATAAGGTGATAACTCTAGTTACCTTAATAAGCATCTCAAAAAGAAAATGGGTCTCACACCAGGGGCATCATTTGGTACTCTACCGGTTACAAAACCACCTCCTTTCCTACAAGGGTAACGCCAATTTCTAGTCTTCTAATTTATCCTCTTCAATCAATGTTTACAAGAACTTTGACAATGTCTTTGACAACTCTTTTTATGAAGGGAATTTTGTTAAACATGTCAATTACAACAACTTTTACTCCTTCAACAGTTATATTTACGAGTATTGCTACAAGTTCTGCTCCAAGGGATAAAGATAAATAGATTGCGTATAAATCGATTAAGGAAGATGAAAAGAAATTGGAGGAATAAAACATATTGAGGATGAGACAACGAATGTCATTATGCGAAACTGTAAATAGTATGAAGTTGGTATTCTTTTTAGCAACAATGTTTGTAGTGAGACATAATTCGTGAAGTAGCTTTTGACATTGTTGGTACCTTTAATATTTTACCAAACGAGAGTTATGCTACCGAGAACACTTTGTTGAATCAACTTGTTCTTTCCATCACTCTAAAATTCTTTAGTCTTAATGGTTTTCATATCAAAGCGAACACAAAGTTATCATATAAGGATTACAATGAAAAGATAATTAGTTTCCACCCTAACATTGACAAACTGCAAGAAGCTGTATGGAGCTTGAAAGTGATCAAGGAATTTTTGTAATAACAAAGGGAGATTTGTTTAAAGAAACTTTCCAAAACACTTCATTCAAGGTCATTCGAAGGATTGATAAAGAAGCAGTTTCACTTTGATTGACTTTCCACTTATTAATCTGAATGATCTGATTAATTTGTTGATAATTTTGAGAACAATGGGTCAATATAAATACATTGTAATTATCAAGCATATTCGATCATGGCTAGTGTTATTATCACGAACTATCCACAATAGACTATAGTCTAGTGAAACTTTTAACTAAATTGTGATGTAACAAATGCAAAGAAGACTTGTTGCTTTAATGAGCGATGAAATAATTTTTCAAGAGCCTGAGTGGGGAGTTCTTTATTTGAAAGTGAAGAAAGGAGGAGCTAAGTGAAGTTGTTCTTCTAAATGGATGAAATTTATAATTTTTTCTGTCTCGGTGATCTATGTCATTTTTAAAAGGATTGTTGTCTGTAGTAAGAATACAGAAGCTGAGAAGAAAGAGGTTAGTGATTTGTTAAATTGGTGGTTAATGGTTAGGAAGGAAGTCCTTGAAGTCGTCGCTACGATATTTTGTTGAACAATGACTGATTTTGAAGGACTGGTTGCAATGGGGGGGGATGTTGTGTACTGAATTGGGTTGTAACAAGTCTAAGCTTAAGTGAATTCGCTAACTCGCAATCAGTGTTAGATTTAGTATGTCGAAGTATACATTAGAGCATGAAATGCCCAGTATTGAGTCCAGACTTCTATCTTTGCTCCTAAAAATATACATATGTTAGTGGTAGCAATTGGTTAGTTCACGTGTTATATCTGACATGTATTTTGTGATTAGTTGCATTTCTACAATGCTTACTTTGTGTGTGTGTGTGTATATATATATATATATATATATATATATATATATATATATATATATATATATATATATATATATATATATATATATATATATATATATATATATGTGTGTGTGTGTGTGTGTGTGTGTGTGTGTTAGAGTAAGTATACAACATTTGTAGTGTTCGTGTTACAAGCGACATTTGAGCCTTTGTAAAGATACTTGAATCAATCTAAGAACATAACTTTCTATTTTCTCTTATTGTTCATTTAATTTCGCAAATCATACCCTTATCTATTTTTTAACTCATCAAATCTAACATGTATTCTGTCATTTTCCTTGTTTGACTACACCAAAAATATTCTTCCTTTTTTCATTCTTTCAAAGTTTTCTTTTTAATCCTTCATTCAAGAGAAGAAAGCTCTAAAAATTCAAATGCAAACCCACATCTAAAATCAAAATCATGTTCTTGTTAAGGGAAAGTAAGATGGGAAGAAAGAGATATGTGATGTTTCTCTATCTAGACAATACACATTTGAATTTACTTATCGGTGACTGTTGAGAGGAAGAAAGAAGGCGGCACCGGTGGCGGCTTCTGCGGGGAAGGAAGAGGTTGCTAGTCACCGGACACTGATGTGGGAGGAGGCGACCTCCAAAGAAAAGAGAAAGAAAAGGGGCACTGCTTGGTACTTTCTTTTGATAAATCGTTTAACGTCTTCTCCAAGTCTGAATAGTTCGACGTGTCTACCCAATCCTCTAACCGAATTAGGGCTTTTATTCCCTTAGCCAAACAGTCCGAATCTTAACTGTTCAGAAGTTAATTGAATCGTTAATAGGCTTACCAAACAGCCCTTTAGACAAGCGTGCAGTCCACACCACGTAAATAGGAACTCCTTTTAACACTTGTGTAAATGCATAAACACCAAAATAACCATGTTTACACTAAAATCATCGACAATTATGTAGCTTCAAACTTATATATGATGCATCTTTAGTGCCTTTCGACTTGGTGAATATTTTATTAAATTGATGTTTTTTTTCATTTTCACACTTACAAGAAATTAGAATATTATACATTTAATCACGAACTGAAACATTTTTGTCTGTTACATGTTTCAAGTGATTCAATAAAGAATAAGATATATAAGTAAATGCATAAAACTTAATAATCAAATTATTTTAATAAAATGATTTTTCATGTGATTCAGGCTTTACTTGGAGAAGGTTATCACTGAATTATGATATATATAGAAGTAAACGCATCTTGTCGGCATTCTCCATTTTTTACAGACCAAGGTTATTGGATTTTGTCGGATATTTATTCGTTTATTAGTTGTTTGAGAGCTGGCTTGGTAGCAATCATTGCTTCGAAATCCAACGTTTTCCAACTTTAATAAGATCATGTACAATTACAATCAAATTGATGACAACAACGATATTAACTATGTATTCGTTTTAGATAAGTTTGTATATTTTGATTCTATATTCCATTAAATCTTAATTATGTTTTTATATTCAATTAAATTTAATATTTTGTTAAATTTTTATAATTTTAGTTATATATAAAAAGAAAATATTCATTAAAGTCATTACATTTTGACCATTTTAACAATTTAGAGTTTAATTATCAATTTTTATTCAATTAAGTCCTTATATTTTGACCATATACATCATCTGTTTTAAAAATATAAAAACGATATAACCAACTATTATCTAAAATTATAAATATTTAACAAAATGGTGGGTTTAATTGAATATAAAAAACAATTAGGCTTAATCGAATATATTGTCAAAATATAAGGACTTTCCTGAATATATCTTTTTAATAAAATGACAAATTCCAAAAATGACGCTATGTTTTTAAAAAATTTCGATTTTGACTTTGTGTTATTTTTTTTAATTAATTCACTAAGTTTTCAATTTTTCTCAATTAAGTCACCATGTTTTCAATTTCTTTCAATGTTTTCAATTTAATTATGTGACGCTGACACGGCATGTTGATATGTCACGTATGTATCAAAATTGTAATAAAATTGAAACATAATTACTTATTAGAAAAAATTGAAAACTTATTAGTGACTTAATTGAAAAAATAACACAATGTCAAAATTAATTTTTTTTAAAACTTAGTGTTTTTTTGGAATTTGCCATTTTTCAAACTTATTCCAACCTTTTTTACAACGTTGTTTTACATTTTTTTTTAAATCTATTTTTTTATTTATAAACAGTTTCAAAGATGAATGTGACAAAATTCAAACCAAATTTTTTTTATAATTTTAATCTACTTATATCCCATATTTGACCAGAAAGAATTAAATAAGTATGAAGTTAGGTCATTGTTAATCCATATTTGATAATGAATAAGCATCCATAAGAAAAGATAAAGTCTTGAATTCCGAACGACGATGCGTGTAGTTGCAAAGAGTTCAATATCTTGTAATATAATTGTGTTCATATCAAATCCCTAGGCTGATAACTATTTTTACGTCAAATCGTATGATTGGGTGCCAATAAAGATAAACTGTTTTTGTTATCGGGCAATTGGGGAGAGGACCCCGACCCTTTCGGTGTTACAAAAACATGGTATATTTGTTAAAGTTATGGAAACTATCAATAAAATATTAACATAAGTTATATACATTTTTCTATTTATCAACCATATAATACACTAGTTTGTAACTTAGTAAATAAAGAAGACCAAAGACTTTTTTTGTGAATATGTCACCATACCGAAAGCTCGAAGATACATGGAGAACTCAAACCTGATCTAAGCTACATAGACACAATGAATATATATTTTAATATGTTTTATCTATTATATATCAACTAGAAAAAAGTGCAAAAGTACATGGTGCTTACTACCATATTAAGTTTGCATGAAATTCTAAAATCATAATGAATCAGGTCTCCAACACATAATTAACGACCTTAAGTTATTTGACTTCAACATTGGACTAAGCCCACTAAGGAATGATAGGTTGGTTTGTATTGGTGCGATAGGAGTGATTTTGTTCGGAAAATTTTATGTATGATAATGTATTTTTCGTTTGTGAAGATTAATACGTAAAAAAATCTATATGTTTTTATAATCGTATATGCATAAACATAAAATGATTTTGTAACAAAAATATTATTTATAAAACAAAAAAAAATTATATTATGGTAAATAGAAAGGTTGAAAATATTTTACTTGAAATTATATTATGGTAAAATGATTTGAGACGAACAATATGATAATGATATAAGACGAACAATTAGCCGGAGTTCAACGGAGGGTGAGAACATATTTTACTTGAAATTATATTATGGTAAATAGAAATGTTGAAATTATTATGCGACGGTATAATATGATAATTTTATATACTAAGTTATGTTATTTGATGAAGAATGCTACAGTTGAATATATGTTGAAGGTGTTATGATGATGTTGAGTATTGTATGGCCAAAATGCTTGTAGCTTATGTGTTTCGTAAAAGTGTGCAAAGTATGTGAAATTGTACTTGAAATGTTTGCTCATAGGAACAATGTACGCTATCAATTTATATGTATGCTTGAACTACTAGGATCCATGTTAGCAATTTATAACATGAATACCTTAGCTATGCATAAATAGGATCACATGGGCTTAAAATCTTTGGCTTAGCCTTATTGTATGTTCTTATTTGATTGTTGCTTTAGGGTATAATCAACTATTTAAAGGCCTATCTGGTTTGGTGTTATGAATGGCTAGGCATCCATGATGCATCTTGCCATCATTGGTGAATAATGTGAAGGAATGTAAACTTTGTAAGTGTATTCTTAGAGTGACCCAAGAATAGTAGTAATATGTATAAGTAGTAGAAACCTACCCAAACTTGTGAATCGGGAACAGGTGGTGAAGCCAAGACTATTTTTGTATAGTGTGTAAGTAGTGTTATGGCGCGCATATCATTATATGTATGTGTGTATGTATATGTACGCTTATATGTATATGTATGTGTGAGTATGTGTGTGTGTGTATGTATGTATGTATGTATGTATGTATGTATGTATGTATGTATGTATGTATGTATGTATGTATGTATGTATGTATGTATGTATATATATATATATATATATATATATATATATATATATATATATATATATATATCCAGGTTGGAGAAATCGTTTGACGATAGCTTGACGGTCGAGTGTGGTTAAGGGATTAATCGTGAATTAATCGGAGACCCTAATTATAAAGGTTTTTATTTAAAATATATAAATATAACAAAATAACAAAGTCTTACTTATTTTATTCTGAGATACACATAAAAAATTATACATTTGTTTAATTTTTATTATTTAATTTTGATTTTTTTTTTTCATTTTTCTTGAGTTATTAAAGAGTGTTTGTGTCGTCATTCAAAAATAAAATAATAAAATAATAAATAAATAAATAAGTGACCGCCAAGACCGATTAATTGGCCGCCATGGCCGATATTTGAATGATTTTTGCATCAAACCGTCAAGCTGACGGATTAGGCCTAATCGTAATCGGTTGAAGACCGTCAAGTGACTAATCGCCGATTAATCGACTACCAATGTCAATTTATACAGCACTGATATATTAGTTGAACATTCCTTTGTGTGAAACTACTATGTGTATACATCATGAGAAATACAATGTGTAGTACATGTATATTCATGAAATGAGCTTTTATCAAGGGTTTTTGAAATAGGGGCAACATGCTTAAAGTTATTTTTTAACATGATCATGTGCATCCATTTATGATGGGTTGAGACTTGGTGTTGCAATCATGGTGCCTTAATTTGGATTTTTAAAAGAGTTTGGGTGTTGAACGTGTATACTGTGCTTAGTAGTATATATATACACGAACCTTAATTTTAGGTATCATTTGTGCGATTTGGCATTTGATATTTACTTTGGTGTTGGGGTATTGAAAGAATATCAGTTGCACCATTTGATGTTGTTGATATGAAATTATTGAGTTTGATGATTCTTTATTAATGCATATATTTGTATATGCTATTCCTTGATATTTGAAATGTTATAAATATTTTGATTTTGGATTTGAAACCTTTAAGGGGTTTGACTTTGGGTTAGGATTGTTGTCTTTATTTAGCACCCTTTAAAGGTTTGATCCCTTGGGAATTCTCAAATAGGCTTTCCAAGGCTAACCTATTATTTTTAAATGTGTTCAAATTAGAAGACTTAGTTAATACTGATGATGGACCTACCAATGGATAATTAGATGACGTTAAATGTTGAAACTTAAGATGTATTAATAAACATTTACTTTAACTATTGACTCTTGATTGAAAGTTACATTCTCACATTCACCAAGTTATTTTGGATCTTAAACATGTGGGACCCAATCCTGCACTTGAATATCTAAAAGTGTTGTGGAGTTTTTTTTAAACGGTTATTTCAAATAGCCCATGTGAGGGTTGTTTATTTGGTATTAAGAGGTATTGGATCGGAGTAGATGGTTAAATATGTATTTAGAGTAGTGCTTAGATTTAAATTGGAGGCTTAAGTGGCGGATTAGAGTATATGATTAGCATGCCTTTATGATATACTCCTAGTATATAATTCTTACATGTTGTAGGATAGAATGACTTATCCTTGGTATTTGACATCATTTAGTGATGAAACTAATAGTTAATTATCTTGGATGTGAGATATTAGACTTAGTATTTCTTACCATTTTATTTTAGGTACTAAGACTTAACTTGTAATATTATTCGAAATATAGTATGGAACCTTGGTAAAGACGAGCACTAATTAGATTTCACAAGAGAGTACCTAAGTCATAATGATTATACGTTTATAACATTTAAAGATGTATATTTAATATACATTTTGGTTTTATTCCTTTTAACATTTACTTAATTTTCTACGTGGAAGAGTAACATAGTTGAATCCCAAAATGTTAGATATGATGAGGTTAAAATTGAATGCTGGAAAACAGTAACATAATTCCTTATATATTGGTCGGGCAGTTAGTTTGACCGATATGATTGTAGTGTTTAATTCTAGATTTTATCATATTATTTAAGAGTTTGCATATGAAAATCTTAAGAAATGATTATAGACTAAATATCAAATGGGAACCAATATTTTCCTAGGAACCGTAGGAACTTTTTTACTGAAATTTTTTTTTCAAAAAAATGACATAATACACCTAATCGCTTATATTTAAGACCTTTTGTAAAAAAAATTGAAAAAATAATATATATACACACGAAATGTGCACATATGCACGAAACGTGATCATATACACATTTGCGAAAAAAATGCATATATGCACATTTCGTGTATACATATTATTTTTCAAATTTTTTTTGACAAAAAGTCTTAAATATAAGCGACTAGGTGTATTATGTCATTTTTTTTTCAAAAAAAAAAATTTCAGTCAAAAAGTTCCTACGGTTCCTAGGAAAATATTGGTTCTCTCTTGAAACGGACTCAATGATTATATATATATATATATATATATATATATATATATATATATATATATATATATATATATATATATATATATATATATATATATATATATATATATATATATATATATATATATATATAACTCTTATAATAGAGGCTATTCAAATGAATGTAAACCAATATATCTCATATACTTGCACCACATTCATTTGAAACTCCTACACCCTTTCATGTTTCTAACATTATTGAAATTTACCAATGACTTTTGATTTTCCTCTCATTTATACATGTTATAGCTATATTAGTAGTATATATATGTAAGATTTTCTTACAAAAAACATTCATGTGTTTGTAATTCAAATATGAAGAGTTAGAAAAATGGTTCTTTCATTCACTTCAAATTCCTTCAAAAACTCATTTTATAGCTTATAAAACATATATTTCTTCAAGTTTCAAAAGCTCTAGAATCCAATGTCATTTGATCCTAAACTCTATGAAGATTCCTTATGAATTACAAGTCAAGACAAACGTAAGTATTTAGTTAACCAAATATTAGATTATGCTTTCAATCATTTTGGTTCAAAGCCAAAGTTCTCACCGTACTCCCACTGTTATTCTTATTTTAGGATTAACTTAATCATGTTTTACTCTCAAAATTTTCTTACTAACAATATGTGTTGTATTCTCGCTTTTTTAGATTTTTGTTTTTGAGTTTAAATTAGTGATGAATTGTATTTCTTATTAGTTTGACTATCAATATGATGAAAAATGTATTAACTCTATTTCATCTCTCTTGATTCTTAATGTGATTGAGTTGAAGTTTTAAGTTTTTAAAATCTTGGAACGTGTTGGTTTATTTGAACGAAGAATGATGTTATTGTTAATAGATTATGTATTGGTTTGATTATCAATATGACGAAAAGAATATATTAACTCTATTTCATCTCTCTTGATTCTTAATTTGATTGAGTTGAATGTTTAAGTTTTTGAAATCTTGCAACGTGTTTGTTTATTTGAACGAAGAATGACATTATTATTGATATATTATCTATTGGTTTGATTTGCCAACATGATACTCAAATAAGTATTAACTTTGTTTGATCATTCTTCAATTATGAATTTATTTGTTTTCACTTGAAACTATTAAAACCTTACAACTTTCCACTAATTACTAACATATTATTATATTTAGTAGTCAATTTAATATGGTATAATTTATGGGTTTTCAAATGATGGTAGTTGAATTATTTTTAAGTTATTTAAGTTAATCAGTTAAGTACTTAATGAAATGTTTATATTTTAATAACAATAATTTTCAAATTACTATATAAAGATCAATCATTTAAGTAAACGCGCAGACACACATGAATCACATACAAATTTTGAGAAAACAATATATAAAGCAGCAATAAAGAGCTTAACAATTTTTGTGTTGGTTTAAGGTTTTTCGCAATGTTTCAATGTAAGTTAAGATATTAGAACTTTTAATTTGTACATTTGTTACATATTATTTGAGTATGTTAATAGTTTTCATTATGTTTTTAAATTAAAAATGGTCTTATAATCATTACCAATGAGGGAAACATGTGTGTATGAAACAAATTTTACATTGTATTTATATCGACTTTTCAATTGAGATTAAGTATATAACATTAAACTCATGAACAGTTAAAATAATTATTATAAAAAAACAATCATGTGCATTAATATAAGTAATAATCTATTACATATTAATTCGAAAATTTATTTAATTGATGTATTTTATTGGTGAAACTTTTTTGAAGTTCAACTAATATTTATAAATACATACGGTTCAATGTATATAGTTATCTCTTATAAATTATTTTCAAAAATGTTATTTAATTAATTTAAGTAAAAATAGTTAAATCTATATATTTATTTATAAATCATACAATAAAGGTCATCAAAATAAAAATGGTTCAAGATGGTCATCATACTTGCACCATATTTAATTGAAACTTCCAAAACTCTCCAACTTTCAACTAATTAATCACAATCATTTAAGAGTTTTTGGACTTACATATTATTGTGAGTATTAAGTAGTCAATTTAACACGATATAATTTCTGAGTGTCAAATGAGTAGCTGAATAAGTTTTAACTTATTTAATGTATTCAACCAAGCACTTAAAGAAAAGTTATTTTAACTAATTATAATTTTCAGATTACTATATAAAGATCAACCATTTGAGTAAGCACGCACATATTAATCACATACAAAAGTCGAAGAAAAACAAATATAAAGCAACAACATTCAAGCTTAACAACTTTTGTATTGGTTTAATGTTTTTTGGTATTAAATTATATACTTATTCATATTAGTTTGTGTTTTTCTATTATGTTATTAACATTTGTTTAGAATTGATGTGTCTGAAACGTTCACATGTTAATGGTGACTTTCATGTAAATGAATAAAGAGTCGAGTCAACTACAATAAAAAAACCCAGATAACAAAAACACAAATATCTATAATGAAGCTTAAAGAATAGTATGCAATAAAATAATACAATATATGTATATGTATAACAACTGACAATCATAAAATTATAACAAATAAAAAAGAATTTATTTGAGTTTCTCAAGTAGTTTGATATATTAACACATGTAAACTCTCCACAAATATGTTAATTTAAAGCAATAAACAAATACATGTACGATTATAAAAATTATACATAATGTATGAAAGGAATTTACAATGTCTTTATATCAACTTTTGGCTTAAGATTATATAATCTTAAAACTCATGAACGCTTAAATTAAGACGTTATGTTTTAATAATTACACTATCCATATATAATGCAAAATTATTATTGGATGTGCCATTGATGTTTGCTAAATTAACACATTGATAACATATAATTATTTAAAATATATGATTATGATATTGTGTTTGAGATTTATGATGGAAATTTTATAAATTATAATTAATCCTTTATGTTTATATTAGATCTATTGTTTTTAGATTTTTATATGATATGACAATATTTTTTACCAAACATTGTTATTCCCGTGCAACGCACGGGTATACGCCTAGTATATATATATATATATATATATATATATATATATATATATATATATATATATATATATATATATATATATATATATATATATATATATATATATATATATATATACTAGGTGTGTACCCGCACAATGCAGCGGGTGGTGATTAATTTCATTTAGGTGAATAGTTTCGTGGCGGAGATTAGTTTTCTTTCATCAAACGTCGAACAGCGAGTTTTAATCAATAGTTTCCAGTCGGCGTATAGTATTGTTTTAATGATTAGTATATTTCCAAAATATATTATACGGCATTACAACACCATTAAAATAATATAAATAACGTATGTTGCTATATTATATTAAATGTGAACGTACGTTGCTAGTTGTGTATCCGCACAATGTAGCGGACGGCAATTTATTTCGTTTCGACGAATAGTATCAGCTGACGATTAGTTTTATACTTTTATTGAGCGATTAATTGCTTACAGTGATTAACTTCCTTCAACCGTTCAAACTTCAACGGGTGGCGGAGTTCCCTATCAGAAACATTTAATCATATTTGGAAAAAAAATGATATACATCGGAAATATCATTTTTTTTTATTTTTAGTTGTGTGTGTTTTTCATATACGACCGTTGCAGATTGTTATAGGTCAATTATCAGATTTGTAAGATACTTATACTTAAATATATATTTTCAATTTCAAAAAGTGGGAATGTAACTCGTTTAATTATTTATTTACTACATCTTATTTAAACGATTAGTTCTCTAAAAAAATTATATTTACCAAATAAACATTTTTCCCTTTTATGTTATGTCATAAGCAATGATATCAAAATAATTTGTCTCTGTTTTGTTTGTAACAATATTGATATTTTATGACTAAAACATTGTTTATATTTTACGATCTACTTGCCAATAAGAAGGCCAATTTATATAGTAATAGTATAACAAAAAAAATGAATACGACAGCATTGCTTAAACAATTTGTATTTGTTACATCAACTCATAATCACCCAACCAATAGCTAACAAGGAGTAGTTTAGAAGTAAGAATATGATAGATTTGCCGTTCAAAAAAAAAGCTAAAAAACCACATAACTTCACAACCAACTGGGAAAACACAAACCAACACCTGGGGAAAAAAACGTCAATTAGACCAAGTACTAATTCTCCAAACCTTACAAAGACGTGATTCAAGAAAACTACATTTTTTATGGTGTGACCCAGCTTCCTACCAAGGGTAATTTTGACCATAAACTTGCAATAACCCATGAGAGACCTTTCTAATAGCCATACTTGAAGCATCAAACAATCCAGAAATTAACTTTAATACCTAACATTTGATCAATGCATAATCGAAGCAACACTCTTCACATAATAACTTTTGGCCATTGACAACGAGACGGGAATTTTTGACCAATTTTACCTAAGCTTCCAAGACTTTAATGGGTAGCATTGATTCTCTAACCAAACATCAAACGACCACCAAAGCAAGCAACTTCAATATAGCTATGAACTTTTAAGAGTAACAGATAACAGAGAACTTGTACACAGCACCAATTTTACCATTTATTTACAGAAACCATTTCAGAAATAAAGCTTCAAGCCAATTAACTTTCCAACCCTCAATATAACTCTTCCACCAGGATTAACATGCATGCCCCTATTAGGGGTAAAATCGTCCAACGCTACCAAATTTTTTGTAAGCTTTACAAGGACCTCAGTTGTTGAAGAGCTGCATAACTCCTGAAATTCTCTGTTGGCCGATGCAATCTTAAACAACCTGCGACTATTTAACCACACCATAAAAGAAATGAACTCATACCATAAAAGAAATGAACTCACACCATAACTACCCAAACGATTGTTTTAAAGGAAAAAAAGAAGCCCCGTGCAAAAGAAATTGTAGACAACCTAAGAAATTGAAGTAGATATTTAAGAGGGATGTCGTCTTTAAGAAATTGAACCGTCTTAAAAAAAAACTCCACAAATATTTAGCAGAATTCTTTTACAATTAGATTAAAAAACATAGAAAAAACCTAATGTTAGGGTAGAGTGTGAGAGAGGTACAGTTCTGTCTCAAAAAAGTAGATATAAGATTTTTAATCATTAGGACTTCCAAACATGAAACCATAGTGGCTTTGCATCAGGAAAATCATCATCTAAATAATAATCCCATAAAGCATGTATAAAAAGATAAGAATCAAAGCATAGAATACAACAAAATCTCAAAATGAAAAAGAGATATTACCGATTCAAATACTGTATACAGGTCGAGAAACACTGTATACAGGTCGAGAAAGACACATATATTAATAGAAATTTCAAGAATGCCTCTAATCATGTACTTATGAGCAAAAATATAGAAATTGATCTGTATAAAGAAATAAGAACACTTATTTTCCTTCTTGGTCTCATAGTAATTCTAGAGAATCTAATATAAGCATGCTGTTGAGTGTGAAGCCACTCTTGTGGTTTGTTTAAGTTGATGAATGTGCAGAGTTTGAAAGTGTAGTTGGTGAAGGATTTCTTCAAATGGAGTTGGCAGCCCATTTTTGTTGAAGAAAAATTTCTTTTGTTCATATTGACTTATTACACACTCAAATGCATATATAAAGGATGCATTGGCTAGTTAGAAAATGCACCACACAACACCATGTAACACAAAGAGAGTGCAGAGTAGCACAAAGAAATAAAACTCCTAGTTACCCACCGTGAACGTAGGTCAGTTTTGGACCGAACCACGTTAAATTCTTGTGTTCTTAATTTGTGAGCTGAATGTGTGAGTTTAGTGTTCGTATGCTAAGTGTCTCGATCCTAACAAGTGGTATCAGAGCTAAGGTTTGGCTCTAGAGGGTGATTTTCAGTTTTTGGTTGAAAATTTTTTTTTCAACAAAAACAATTTTGGTATACGCCGTTGGAAAGGTCTCGTTCCGCACATTCCGAAAATATATTTTTTTGAATTTTTTGACCGTCGGAAGACCTCCAAATCGTCGGTCAAACGTTCGCCGGAATAGTGACCAAAGAAACCAGATCGCCGGAGAAGACGACACTGTAGCGCCGGAGTCTGCCGGAGAAGACGACACTGTAGTAGTTCACTGTAGCAGTTCCTGTAGCAGTACTGTAGCAGATTTCCAGAAATTGCAAAATTGGTCCCTGAACGTCAGGAAAATTGTAGTTTGGTCCCTGAACTTCAGGAAAATTGTGTTTTAGTCCCTGAACTTTCAAGAAAATTGCAGTTTGGTCCCTCAACTTTGTCAAAGTCGCAAAACAGTCACTCAAACATTTGTTTTGGGCAGTTTAGCCAGAAAATAATTTGGGTGGGGATTATATTTTGCAAATAACGAGCCAAGAATAGTCGTTAAGTTCAGACAAGGCTTTGTTTAGTGAAGATTGAAAAGTTGGTGGAAGATGCAGATTGAGGCATTATGTGCAGAAAGTTCAAGATGTGGTATTGGTAAAGGGAGAAAATTAGATAATTACAGAAGATCAGACGTTCAGACAAATCCAGCGATGATCAGAGTTTCAGGGGTTCAAGAACAGATCATGGGATGAATAGATCAAGTAATTAAGAGAAAATCCATTTTTGGTAGATCCAGCAGTGATTAGAAAGTCAACAGACTTAGGTGTAATCACGGGATCAGAAAGTTCGGTGTTATTCATGATGTTGAGGTGTGGACATTCTTTAGAGTCGATGTCCAAATAGAGGAAATTCTGCTTCTGAGAATGTGTCTGGGTTTGATGCATTGGGACTCAGTGGAAGGCAGTGAAGACTCTTGGGTCAAGAATTCTGGTGCTTCATTTCACGCTACCCACAGCAGTGAAGTACTGCAGAATCTGAAAGTTGGAGACTTTGGAAAGGTAAGACTTGTGAACGATGAATGTTCGCTGTATATGGTCGGATTACCGTCTGAGGGAGTGACCGTCCCAGTTCAGAAGAGAAACAAAGTCCGGTTCACAGAATCTCATGGGCAGAAGAGGGTGACCTTTTGCAAGTAGGAAACCTAGAGCTACAAGGAAGATTCAAGTTGAACGAGCATGGAAAGGTTCAGAAAAATCAGTCGAAGGATATTGTGGCAATAAGAGCACAGAGTATTGTTTCAGTTGCCGGGTTTTGCAATAGTGGGAGCATAGGTCGTGTTTCAATCATAGGTCCAGGACGACAGTGGATTTAGAACCAGTTTTCAGCTGTAAAAGTCTCTCCGTTTTTGATAACTTGCTAAATATGGAGAGTGTTGTTGTTTGTTCTCAGGATGTTTCAGGATCGGGCAGTTCATTTCAGTGGGAGCCGGTGGAGACAGACAATAGGTCAGTGGCAGACTTAGCCATGACTAATGTGTTGGAGCTAACGGAAGCTTCAACTAGCCTTCAGGTAAATTGAAGAGAAGGCAGGGTAACTAGGAAGGAGCTAAGATCAAAAAGTGTTTTTTGGAATGCACAGTTGAAGCGTAGGTGAAGATTGTTCCGTGGCTTCAAGTGGGAGATTGTTGAGTGTGAAGCCACTCTTGTGGTTTGTTTAAGTTGATGAATGTGAAGAGTTTGAAAGTGTAGTTGGTGAAGGATTTCTTCAAATGGAGTTGGCAGCCCATTTTTGTTGAAGAAAAATTTCTTTTGTTCACATTGACTTATTACACACTCAAATGCATATATAAAGGATGCATTGGCTAGTTAGAAAATGCACCACACAACACCATGTAACACAGAGAGAGTGCAGAGTAGCACCAAGAAATAAAACTCCTAGTTACCCACCGTGGACGTAGGTCAGTTTTGGACCGAACCACGTTAAATTCTTGTGTTCTTAATTTGTGAGCTGAGTGTGTGAGTTTAGTGTTCGTATGCTAAGTGTCTCGATCCTAACACATGCGAGCGAGAAGCGGAGGTGGAGTTTGGCAACTGTGCGATTTATTGGGCTTCCAACTTCAATACCTATGTTAAAACAAACAATATCCTCCTTCCTGAAGTCAAATAAAAAACCTTCAATATGACTCAAACAGAAAATCAGCAATGAAGGTGATTAGTTGCGACTAACATCCCTAAAATCAAACCCAACACCAAATTTTAAAAAATCCTAGCAAACCCACGATACACCTCACCTTTTTCGTGTTATCTAAAAAATTTGGTAATCAGTTCTTCAAATAACATCAATCGAAAAGCAAGAGAAGAATAAGAGGGGGTCGATAAAAACCATACCTGTTAATTCATACCTTACCTGTTAATAGAGGTCCGATAATCGTTGTCGTTTGGTTTTACTACCAAATAAGGTCCTTGATTTTAGGGTTCCAGGAACCATCCATCGCAGCTAATCCTGAGAAAAAAATGATAATTATATTTTCCGAAGATAGATAATGAGGTGCCTAGTGCGATGGTGATTACGGTGGTGTGCGATAATACAAAGTGATGTGCGGGGATGTGGTATCTGAAGCGAGTGTGCAAGAAGCTGGCATTGTTGAAGAAGATGGTGTTAACACAAGCGGTGGTGGTTGCAGAGGGCGGTGATTGGAAGGAGGCAAGTGGCGGTGACATAGGAAGCATGGGTAGGAGTCATTTGTTGAAGAGGTGTAGTAAGAGTTTATTACCAGATATGGGGGTGGCGGTGCTAGCGTGTGCAGATGCAGCTTCGTGGTAGTGACAATGGCTGAGAGGGACACAAAGAGAGGATGAGAGTAAATAGGGATTTAGGGTTTGGTACTATATATACACATGGAACGGATTGAGAACTGAAGCCACAAGATGCGATCAAAGCTCAACTTTCAAACAACAAGTTTATCTATTATCATCTTTAGAACGTATTCAAAGCAGCAAAGTTCAAGTTAGATCACAAACACATGCCATCAAGAATTTCAATTCCAAATTAATCATTCGAATCAACTAAAAATGCATCACAGATAACGCGAACAGAGGAGGTATTACGGACTTACACGACCATTTTTAACAAATTCTCAGTCTGCATTAAAAAGATGGAACCGAGACAACCTGCAAATGTAGACAAAATCACTTAGTTTCATTCAGAAAAAACGTAATTTTATCGGTACATGAAAGAATATAGAACCGGGGTTTCTGGGTATTTAGCGTTTCTGTGGCGGCGGATGTAAGCAGTCGCCCTTGATTACTTAATGCATCTAGGCGAGGATGGCGGTGACAAGCGAAGCGATAGGGAGGTCGAGGTTGTCATGTTGAACGGTGAGGAGGAGAATAAATCAGGGTTTGTAGAACGGAGAGGTACCCTTTTTCAAAAAATCAATTTTTCGGTTTCAACGACATTGACGCCTAAAATTGGGGAGAACTCGTATTCAGGACTCGTATTACGCATTCAAAATTGTAAATGGTATCAGAACTTGTAACTTGTGCATAATAAACAGGACCTCTTAATTTTAAGAGTTTCTACTTTTAAAAACCATTTTTCCTTTTTAAAGTAGTATAGATATATATACTAGGAAAATTTTTAAGGCCGTGCTAAGCACGACCCGTGGAGAATAATTTTGGTTAAAAGAATAATTTTGGTATTTTTAACGTCATTTTTCTAGAGCTTTGAAGAAAGCTTTCGGACATACATACATTGTATTTTCATGAAAAATTTCGTGACAAAAATTTCCAAACCATCCCAACGTCTACACACTATTATGTACAAAAGCTTGTGGCCAAAAATGATTTTTATCAAAACTCCCCAACCTTCCCTCTACTCTAACTACAATTGCCAATAAATTAGACAAAGTTATAAGCATTTGAAATATAGTTGATCATGGAACAAACACTTCATGCACAAAACACATAACAAAAGGATCCTTATCCAAATCAATGACATCCATTAGATCCTTATCCAAATCAATTACATCCATTATATATATATATATATATATATATATATATATATATATATATATATATATATATATATATATACAAAAATTCATGAGATCTTAAGAAGTCAATGACATCCATTAGATCCTTATCCAAATCAAAAAGGGCTTGATCGTCATTTTATAAATCTAATTTAATTTTGATTTTTTTTATTTTTGGCAACCGAATATCAATTCCTAAAAATAAGCATAATAAATTTCAAATTTCAAATTTAAAAAACTTTATGATTTTCGTTTTTTTAAATATGAGAACTTTTGAAATTTGAAAAAACAAACATAAAAATTTTAAATTCAATAAAAAATCAGATTTGGATTTAGAAAAACATATATGGTCATGTATTTGCAACCGGATGCATATATGCATATTTTTCAAAATTCGTAGAAACATGTTATTATGTATAAATAGTTGAATAGAAATAATAAACAAACCAATTTATTAAAAACAATAATTTACAACTGTTTTGAACGATACATATATAGAAAATACAAAAAACAACAAAAATTACTAATATCTTCATTGTTTATTCATTGACTATATTGTTTCTTTGTTTTTATCATTTTCACTTCTTCAATTTGCTCTATATATTTTTAAACCTGAAAGAACAATAATAAAAATACATATTAAAAATATTAATAAAGAAAGATAGTTACATGCATATATGCATATGCACATGGGCACATATGTCTATGCATATATGCAAATATGTACACACTTATGCACATATGTACCTTTTCAAAAATGCAAATATACACACACTTATTGTAACGACCGTTTTTCAAAAAAAAAAAAAAAAAAAAAAAGATGAATAGTAACTCCGTCGTGAATAGTACTCCGGCGTGAATAGTAACTTCGGTGTGAATAGTAACCGAGAGATGAAGTAAGCGCTTACCTCGTGATGACATCGACGATGATGTCATGATGACGTCGTGAATAGTGTCGCTGATGTCATGATGACGTCGTGATGATGACGTGAATAGTGTTTTCAAGCCCTATAAATAGAGGCTCAACTTCTTCATTTCAACCCACAACAAACACCAAACAACCTTACGATATCGAGGAGTGTTCTGGTGAGGAAAATAGGTCGGGAGGAGTTAGGAGCGAGCGGTAGCTGGTAACGAGGTGCTCGGGAAGTGTTGGAAGAGCGGAATGGGAAACGTGCCAAGGCTTTGCGAAAACGCCAATCTTAGGTGAGTAATCGCTACCGTATCTCCTTAATAGTTTATATGTGTTAAACTATAAAATACGAGGGGTGTAATAAATTTATTTCCAATAGTTCATAATTCCAAAGGTAATGCTGATTGATTTACTTACGAGGACGGTGTCTAGGCCGATTACTTGGGATCTGGTTGCTGGATTTTCCGAAAGGCTAAAATGCTGAAAGGATCCTGCCACCCCAACTAATCTTCTACCTGGCCGTTCTTTACTTGATAAATCATGAAGTGTCGTATTGGAATTATAAAGTTGTATTGGAATTATAAAGCTGTAAAGTATTATAATAATACTTATGTGGGAAATAGGTGTGTTGTCGTGAGGGTAGGTCGAAATTATAAATTCGAAAGTATCACAAGATGATACTGAGCAGAGTGATTAAGTAATGGTATATAATGCATGTCAGGGGACTGCAAGATTTACCATATACTAATAAAACACGAGGTAATCATAGATGTACTATGACCATACCTGTATGAGAAAGCCGTTAAGTGAGTGGGTATACCATGAGACAGTATAAGAATTCGTGAAAACTAATACCAAATAATAAATAAAAAGAGGTGAAGAGGTGAGTCGTGACGATGTAAGATAAGACTGTGTGGGACAGTCTAATAGTGAGTATCAGTGGATGATAGTGGGTATCGGTGGATAATACTGTATAGCGAGTGACGTCGGGTAATACGGTAGTTTCACAGTGTGAAGTACGAGTCGGATAGGATTGTGAAGCTGGCAGGAATGGTGATCCTGTAACGGGTGTGACCATATAGGTCATACTGTGATTAGATTACTCACTAAGCTTTATAGCTTACCCCTTTATTTTATGTGGTTTTGCAGGATAGGTAACGCTTGGCTTGGATCATGAGACGATCCCTTGTGATATTATCTTGTAAATTCCAGGCTGAAAAACCGGGCGTTACACTTATACACACATGCACATATGTGTGTATATATATATATATATATATATATATATATATATATATATATATATATATATATATATATATATATATATATATATATATATAGTTAGCGAACATATGCACATATGTGTATGCATATATGCAAATACGTATATGCACATATGCACAAGGGACATGCACCATATTTTTGAGTAAGCCAAAAAATAAAATAGCAACTTTTGTCCCATTGACATCAACTTATAACAAAAACGGTCTTAGGGTTTCTGTAAACCTTACGGTTATGGTACAATATCTAAAAATAATAATATCACTTCGAGGATATATAAAAATACAAGACATTAAAACTTACAATCATTAATGATAACTAATTGAAATTAATAATATTTCCTTACTTACCACTCCAGTTTCATGATTGACACACGTCATGTTAACCCTAGAATGAAATTGGACAGTTGGAGGCTTTTCGGGATAATCTTTGTCACAAAATAGCTTCAATTGGTAAATCCTTCCTTCATGTATAGACTCAATACCTCGCCTCACCACCGTAAGCAGTCACTGAAATCAGATTATGATCCAATCCTCAAATCAGATTATCGGACAAAAAGCATTCATTTTTATCAAAACCCACATCTGAAAACTCATTTTAATATCAGTAGATGAATGGAACTCAAATGGGGATGAACATAATAACAAAAAGGAAGAGAAAAAAGGATTTGCAGATGAAACCTGTGAAATCGATGGAGATGGAAATCGTGATATATGTGTCAAGCAATTGGGTCGTGATCTCACTGGACTTGAAAAACAGTTTTCTGAGTAAACTTTTGTGAATTCTATGAAATATCAGATGATTTGCACACACAGATAGGAGAGGTAATGTAGGTTTAAAAGGAAGAAGGAAATCGTGTATCACAAAGATGATCCATCCATTTGCCAGATATCCACGATTCATGAGGATATACGAGTCGGATAGCATAGGTAGGGTTCCTTTGTGCAACGATTCTG
Source organism: Cichorium intybus (assembly GCA_023525715.1). Classification (NCBI taxonomy): domain Eukaryota; kingdom Viridiplantae; phylum Streptophyta; class Magnoliopsida; order Asterales; family Asteraceae; genus Cichorium; species Cichorium intybus. The sequence goes on along the minus strand of CM042009.1, from coordinate 149,322,815 downwards.
TATCACGTCTCGAATTTGAAGCTGGGATTTTGGATTTCTGATTGGATAAGGATAATGATAACGATGGGGCAAGAGAGAAGAAATTGCTTGTAGAAATCCATGATAGAAATCAGAAAATACCATAGCATCGATTTAGAAATCAGAATTGCTAGTGGTGCCGGCGGCGTGAAGAAACCACATCGATATCGCCAGGAACAGTTGCAATGCGAGAATCAGAAAGTACCAGAGCATCGACTTTTTAATCATGAAACTTCCGATCCATAGACTTGAGGGAAATCGCACCATGGATGATCCTATTTTGATATGCAAAGGTTAGGGAGGCGGTGGAGTGGACGGTATGTGTGCGAGAGAAAGAGAGAGAGATGATTTAATTGTGGAGTTTCCTATTTCAAAGGAAATATTAACGTGAATCGGGGGATTTCCTAATCAAATTTAATTTCTCATTCCGAAACTATCCTCAAGGGCCTGTTTAGAAAGTCCAATGTACCATCAAATTCAATGCTAATTACAAAAATGCAATATTCCATCTCAATCCTTGATTTTTTGATCTAATGGTTGACTGTGAGTTCTCAGGATCTCATGGTTTTTTGAGATCTCACATGAACCAAACTCTCTCTCTCTCTCTCTCTATATATATATATATATATATATATATATATATATATATATATATATATATATATATATATATATATATATATATATATATATATATGTGTGTGTGTGTGTGTGTGTGTGTGTGTGTCTATATATATATATATATATATATATATATATATATATATATATATATATATATATATATATATATATATATATATATATATAGAGTTAGGATCAAATGTGGAACACAAATATTGTGTGATCGTGTGAGAAATTTTAGACCATTAGATGAAACGAATGAATGGTTAAGATGATGATGGCATGATCGTAATTAATTGAATAGAAATTAATTATTTTTAATTAAATAAAATTAATAAGGGTAAATTAGTCAAATTTACCCATGACAAATTTTGGAATGTGCGGATATTTAAGGATTAAGATTTAATTAGTTATTTTGCATGATAGTAATTTCCATTATTATAATTCTTACCTATATGAATCATATTTTTATTTACAACCAGATTTAATTCTTCAAAAATGTGTTTGTTCGTATTCTTATAGAATTTAGGCTAAAATACTTGGATAGAAATTAAAAACGCAGGTATTTACTCATATTACGAAGAATACATGTCATCATTGAATCATTTTTAAAAAACACGATTTCATTCTAAAAGAATATTTGGACCGCTTATAATATAAACAAGAACATATACAATATTCTTCAAGAATATTGTCAACATTCAATACTAAACAATCATATATACCATATTTTGAAAAATATATAAAAATTCTACATCAAGTATAAAAACATAAATGACAATGTACACATTCTATGAGAATGAAGCATAAAGTATTGTATCACCACATTTATTCCGAAAGAATATTGCTTATTTTGTTAGCTCAATCTTCAAATTCTGCTAAATTCTGAAAGAATATACTCATGTCCTGAAATATTCTAAAAGAATTTGTTGATGATAGTTGGCACTGTCCATTCACCATCTTCCTCATTATACCAATCTCTGGCTAAAATTTTAACAAATTTTACTCAAAAACTAACAAATCTCAAATTGATTAATCTTCGAACCCCAAAAACTGGAGAAATAATTAGAACATGTTAAAGTAAAAGTAAGAAGAATAAAGAAGAAAAAACATAGTAACAAATCTCAAATTGATTAATCTTCGAACCCCAAAAACTGGAGAAATAATTAGAACATGTTAAAGTAAAAGTAAGAAGAATAAAGAAGAAAAAACATAGTGTGAGGTTTATGCTTTTTGTGGGTTTTTTGTCAAAATCTAAACATTTACGATATTTAATACTAAAACTTCTTCCACACATTGGATAGAGTCATGCATCTTCTAACAGGTTACAAAAGGTCTCCGAAAAGATCCAATTCATAAAGTCAAAAAATCTTCAATATAGAAAGAATTCTCCAAGGAGTTTACAATTCCAAAATCAAGAATTGAATATATCCATTTGATTAAATTAATAAATTAATTATAAGCCACAATTGATAATTGGCGACTAGGTTGAAACAACCAATAAACTGTCTTTCTCATAATTTTATTGTCTTTCTCATAATATCGATAGTTAACTATGGATTAAAGAAACTAGTCTCAAATAAAAATAACAAATCAATGAATCCGGCAACAACGATATACAAATACTATTATGAAAAAAACACAAACATAACAATAATTAACGTACTAAAACAATTGAATACCTTGGACACAATGTTGAATGAATCAATTAGCATCGATTTATGATCAGAATCCATGCTTCGGATTTCAATTGAGACTGAAAATTTGATGGTGGGATCTAACAAACCGGAAGAAAATGCATTTTTCTAGCTTTTTTTCATGAATGAATCGACGATGGGATCTAACAATAGAGACCTGTGTTGTACATGTTGAACATGCTTGTGGTCAGCGCTGGTCACTGATGATTGTATTCTTGAGCTGCGTAATCGAATTCTTGAAGATCGCCAATTGATTTCAAGATAGGAGCCATCAATGGTAAAATGTAGCATTGAGTGATGACGGGGATGTAGGGTTGGAGAGATCGTGGTTTAAGAAGAGAAAGAGATATGTGATAAATAATTACCTAAATTAGTGGATACAATTAATATCTAATTAAATGATTATTATGACAAATTACCATCCTAACCTTTAGAATTGATTGGCTGATATTGTCCCACACATTCACACAATATTTGGTCTCCACATATTGTTGTCGCCAAATATTCTAAGTAAGTGCGGAATAAAAGATTGCGGAAATTAAGAGTCCGAAATTATAAGTTTCTGAGATGGACAAGTCCGAAGACTTGAGATGGATGCGGAATTATAAATAAGAATTAATACTTAGAACAGATCTTAATAGCTCAACAATAAACAGTAAAGATAGACATTTAAGTAACTTGGAGATATAAAGACTTAAAGTAAGAATGCTAGATATGAGAGAGAGAGAGAGATGAGAAATGCAGATGATAACATAAGAGTTGATGGAATGAGAGAATGTATTGATAAGAGAAGTGTTACATAAAGTCTCTCAAAACCAGATGATAACGATTATGGAGAACCGGGTGAATGCTTGACTTAGAGATTCTCTGGCAAATGTTGAAAAGTGCGTGTAGTCTGACACGCTTGACACCAACTTTTGATCTTTTGCCTCTTCTGTTCCTAGGAACATGTTTTGAAGAAGAACCCAGATCTGCTGAGCTGTACTACAGTTTTGTATGAGATCGAAGAGTTATGGTGGTATTCCACATTGAATCTCAGTGAAGGCGATTTGGTCATTGTCCATTTTCTCAATGTCCAAGGGGGTTAGCCTTGGTTGAGAAGTGCCACCTAGTGCTTCTTTAGCCGTGTTAGGTCTGGGAGTGAAGGTTGGAAGATGAGGTCCTTCCTCAATCGAACGCCAAATGTCTTTGCCTTTGGTTTTGAGATAGTTGCGCATACGAGATACCCAGCCATTGTACTCAGTGGGAATGAGTATAGGGGCTCGATTAGAGCCTCCAACGCTGTTAGCAACGTTCAAAGAGTAGTTCATCTGCATTAAGAGAGAAGAGAATTTCGAAGTTTTTTTAAGAGAATTGTGAGTGAGCTACAATAGCATGCAAAGATCCACAGAGGATTCTAAGGTTGTTGCTTCAGCCAGGGTTTTGAGCAAACTGGACACTTAGAACCTTATAGACAGCTATTCAGGATCTGATACCAATTGTTGTCGCCAAATATTCTAAGTAAGTGCGGAAAAAAAGATTGCGGAAATTAAGAGTCTGAAATTATAAGTTTTGGAGATGGACAAGTCCGAAGACTTGAGATGGATGCGGAATTATAAATAATAATTAATACTTAGAACAGATCTTAATAGCTCAACAATAAACAGTAAAGATAGACATTTAAGTAACTTGGAGATATAAAGACTTAAAGTAAGAATGCTAGATATGAGAGAGAGAGATGAGAAATGCAGATGATAACATAAGAGTTGATGGAATGAGAGAATGTATTGATAATAGAAAGTGTTACATAAAGTCTCTCAAAACCATGAGGACTGAAGATGAACTTGGTCTCCCTTTTATAGACTAAGGGAGGACCTTCTGGTAATAACCTATGGACTGAAGAGGAGACAACACGTCTCTCTTCAGTCAGATAAGAAAGGTAAATCTATTATTATAATACAATGTCAGACTAGGGTGGCTTGTCTATAGTTTAATAATGCTCTAAAGTACAATAGACATGCTTCTAGATGACCACGCTTGATCTAGTCTAATCATATCCTATAAGTTGACGTGCTTATCCTTTGCCTTATCTCTTAGATATTCTTTGTTCTTCAGTCTTCTTTGTTGAATGCTTAAGTGTGATATCTCCAATGATATATTTATATTGATAGTCCGAAATCCTGAGTGGATTTCGGAGTCCTGGCTGATGTTATCAGAGTGTATCTGGAAATAGTCATGTATGTTCTGACTTTCTGACTTAGTTCTAAGTGTGATCTTCTGAGCTCAATCTTCTGAGTGAATTACGTTCTGATACTAAGTTTCTTTGAAGGACGGAGTCCAAAATTCAATATTGAATTTCGGATAGAGACAAGAAATCAGAGTACAGGTTATCAGAGGCAACATACACGATAAGAGATTGTTCATTACTTAAAAGCATTCTAGTGAAAATAAGTTCATTCCATCAAGATAGAAAGTTTGATAATACAATCCCAAAACTATCAAACTACGAGTTGGTCAACGATATGGCATTTAGCACTAACACATATGAACCTATATATATATATATATATATATATATATATATATATATATATATATATATATATATATATATATATATATATATATATATATATATATATATATATATATATATATATATATATATATATATATATATATATATATCTATATATATATATATATATATATATATATATATATATATATATATATATATATATATATATAGGGTGTGGATCCGGTGAGGACTCAAAATATAGTGAGGACTGCGAGGACAATTCTCCACCACCCATTTCGTAAAGGGTACAAACGTCAAACCCAATACTTGGACGTGACGCGTTCGCATGCGACGCACGTCCGTGGAACGTAATACAGACTCAATTATCTAATCATATGCGACGAACGTCCATGGAACGTCAATTTGGTGAGTTTTTTTTGTTAATTTTCGGTTTTTTATAATTTTTATTTTTTAATTTTTTAATTTATTTATTTTTAATTTTTTAAATTTTTTAAAATCCATATAATCTCGGTTTTCACTTATTTATTTATATTTTTTCGTTTTTTATTATTTTTTTGGTTTTTTCAGTTTTTTCATTTTTTTTGGTTTTTTGATTTTTTTAATTTTTCGTTTTTTTTAAATTTTTTACTACATATTTGAACTTACTAGTGTTATTTTGTTTTTGTTTTTTTTTTACTTTTTTATGATTTAAACTAAATATAGGTTCGAGTTTTTAATGTTTAATAATTATAAACGTTTTTAATCATAAAAAAACTAAGTATAATAATATTTTTATGTCATACTATCTTTGGATCAAATCGGTTTTGGATAATAAAATTTTGGATCAAAACATTTTGAATCATAGTATTTTGGATCATATCATTTTTTAATCACATGATTTTGGATCAATAATATATTAATTAAATAAATTTTTGTTCATAACAAATTTTGGATCATTATATATATTGAATCATTTTATTTTGAATCATAAAAGATATAATTAATGATCATAAAATATTTGAATCAAAAATATTTTTAGATCATAACAAATTAAGAATCATTAAATATCGAATCATAAGTTTTTTAAATCATAAATAAATTGAATCATCTCATTTTAGATCATATTATATTCAAATTATTTTTTTAAAAACTTGTAATGTTAAAAAAAATTTGGTATCTAAACAACCTTATTTAAAAAAATCGAAATCATTTAAACAAAACGTTCGTATCATTAACATTTAAAAATTTTATTTTAAAAACTCAATAAAATAGTATTACGAAGAACACTATAATTTGTTTTTTTGAATTTGGATAAAAAAATTTGTTAGGTTTTATAAAACCAAATATTTCTTAAAATTAAAATATGAGTACTTCAAAAACTTGTTTTTAAAAAATTATTTTTACAAAGTCACTAGTATAGTGAGTAGAAATATTCTATAAATTTTCATGATTTTTGTAAAATATTTTATTTCTGGGTTATTTTATAAAAATAAAAAGTTTAAAAGATAATTTTTTTCAAATTTTCATGATTGTGCTCATTTTGTAGAGAATTAAATTTTAAGAAATTTGGTTTTTTCAGAATTTCTTTGTATAAAAAAAAGTTATAGCTGAAAAACAAAACGGGTGAAATAAAAATAAAAACTCAGTCAATGGCTGGACGACAAGTGGCAAAGAAAGAGAAATTGAAGTATATTGAACGTATGAGGCGCGTGGGAGGGTATTTCTGAATTTAATTTTTTTTCTTATTCATTTACCATTTTAAGTTTTTAACCTCCAAACATTTAACCTTCGTTGAAATTTGTCAAAATCTCGCAAATAATTACCAAAATGTCATATTATCTCATGAGATTTTGATGATAAATAAAATTGAATCTCGTCCACTTATTTTTTTCAATCCTAAGGCTAAAAATTGTCCTCGCAGTCCTCACCAATTTTTTAGTCTTCACCCGATTCCATATATATATATATATATATATATATATATATATATATATATATATATATATATATATATATATATATATATATATATATATATATATATATATATATATATATATATATATATATATATATATATACTTGGTTAGGTGTCATTAGAACTAATTATGTTACAAAATGATGCCTAGTTTTAAATTCAGGAAAGTGCAAAAAAAATTGGAAGCTATCTTAGTTTCATGAATTATAATGCTTATACTTTATGAACTATGATACCATTATAAGACCTATTTTGTAGAACTGTTTAACAATAGTTAAGTACCCGAATAGAAATTTAAAGATTAATTAGAAAATGGTTGACTTTGGAAAATTCTTAGGAAGAAAGGATTTGGAAAATTTAAAGATATATCTATTAAGGAATTATATATAAGAATCTATGAACAAAAATAAGTAATTGATGATTTCATTGTTGGGATTGAGGGTATACTAGATCTAATATACATCTCCTTAGAAATTGATAACTTTGACTTTTGGAAAAGTCAAACTTTCTTTTGGAAATGAGAATGAGAAATATAGAATTAGGAACGTGAAATGTTGTAAAAGTCGCTATGCGGTAGTCGGACGATCGACTATGGTCAAGCGACTAATTGGTCTAGGCGGAGATTAATCGGTGCCTAGGCAAGAACCCTTAATTGTATTAAAAACGGTTTTAAAAAAATGAAGTATTAACTATATCCAAACACAATTAGTAAATAAGCATAAAACATTGACATATTCAAGTGTTTAAATATCTAAGTCATAAAACATATTATTGTTTAAATTTACTGATAACCTTTTTGACAATTTTAGTCACCACTCATCATAATTTAGTAATTGATTATCATAAGTTTGACTAATTAGAGACTTATCTTGAAAATTTTATCGTCAGAATTTTTGACCATTTTGGACAGACTAGACCGCCAAGGACCATGTCTGTTTAATTGGACCGACTAGGCTGTTTTTTAGAGCACCGGGAGTGTGTGTCAATGTCTTTATTTCTATGAATGCATTGTTCTCATTCTTAATCTTACGAATTGGATGGTGTAGATGATTATGAAATCTATTTAGCACATGTACTTAAAATTGGAGATGACTGGAATATAGAATAATATCCATGTATATATTTTAAGATAAGATTTTCATAATTAATATGAAAGTGGTATCTAAGTAGATTAAAATAAAGACTTCTTATTTCTTGATGTTAAAATACTAATCATGGTTTTATTCTTGACTTTAGGTAATAATAACCTAAAAAGGTGCTTAATGGGTCGATTAAGAAGGAATCTACTTTGGAGTAAATGACAAGTTTGGAAATTGAATCTATATAATGATATATTTATGTGGAGTCTCCATAACTTTATCCTAAGAGATATTCTACTCATGTTGTGAACATTCAAGGAATCAAATTTAAAAGATTTAAACTTAAGGAAACTATTATGTGAATTACTTGACCTTAAGCAGGAATCTTGATATGAGATGATAAAAATACTTTGATACTAATAAGCTTTGATAACATAAGAAATGTTTTAATCTTACGTATGTACTCAAATTCAAATTGGTTTAAGGTTGAGGAAGTTCTTGCGTTTATTCTTCCGTTGGGATCTAAGGGGCATAATTCAAATTGGTTTAAGGTTGAGAAAGTATTTTTCAAAATAAAATAAAATAAATGTAATTAAATAAGTAAAACAAATATACTTAAAATCTTCATGTTAATTAAAAGCTTAAATTGGGTCAAATTGAATTTTTGAACTTTGTGGGACGAAACTGTCTAAATATGGAAACATATATAGACTTGACCTAATAAAATACATTTCTAAATTTTATGTTTATGTCTAAAAACTTAATAAAATACATTTCTAAAAGTTTAAGGGCCAACATTTCATTATGATAAAGTTTAGAAAATAAAACTCCAATTCCCTCACTCCACTTCAGTTTATACGTCTATAGCTAGAGTCAAGGAGAGTAAATGATGCTTGAAGCTTTTGGTAAAACTAAAGATGCTTTGAAGATCTAATGGATCTCTTAAGCTAAACCTTCAAAGAGAAGCTCTTAAGGTAATTGTTTCATCCATTTATTAGTCAATAAAGGTTCTAGACGTTAGGATCCATCCTTGAATTAAGTGATAAATGGAGTTATTTATGCTTTAATCGATTTTCAATATTTCAAATGGATTTTTAAGCACTTGAATGGTGAAAATGATGATTTAATTTATTAGAAGTTGGATAATATTATTGATTTATCAATTAATTAATAACAAGTGACGTTTGTAGTTGGTAAACTCGATATGAATTATTAGTTCTTTAAAACAAGGAAATGAGGATTTATTAAGCTTTGAAGTGGATCGTGAACTCATAGTTCCGTGAAAACTAAAAATGGAACTTTTTTCATCATTTTTCTGATATTTTTTTTTCAAAAAAATGTTTAGAAATAGCAAAATGTTGCATAAATATTCAACATAGCAAAAAGTGTGTTATTTCAAATATTTGTTTTCCAACGAATCTGCTTGTAATATGTCGTTTAATGCAATAGTAAAATCTTTTTGAAAAAAAATGTCGACAAGTTGGTCGGGAAAAGTTCTACTTTTAGTACTCGGGTTCTCGAAAAAATATGATTTGAGTATATATATATATATATATATATATATATATATATATATATATATATATATATATATATATATATATATATATATATATATATATATATATATATATCCAACTTGCAAACTAGAATACATGACACCCGTTCCCATCAAATACATGCAAAGCCTATTTTAAGAGTGGACTCACGGAGTGGAATTGCCTGTATTGTTTAAGTGGTTAATAGTGAGGGTTGAAAATATCAGCCTGGCCAACAGATTTGTTGTTCCTGGTTTTCTGCAAGTTGAAAACGATGACATATAGGCCCGCCAAAAACATTGATTTGAGGATAAGATTTAGTATAGTTTTTCGAGCATAGACTGTTTCAAAGCTCGTATAAACTAATACAGCCTATGTATGTTGGTTTGTTAATTATGCTGCACCACGCTAAAACATTACGATATGAGTATGCTAAGTTCATGGTCAATTAATCGAGCTCAGGGAAAGCAGTCTAACTTGAGAAATCGTAATTTTGGAAGGTATATATTTTTTGAAAATGCATTTCAATGTCTACATTTTTTATGCATTTTTGCAACTGTAGACATTTGTTTTGTTTTGGAATTGTTATTTCAAGTATTAAACTATATTAAACGTTTGTTTTATTATGAAAAATTTCTATAAGTATTAAATAAAAAATATGATTCATGTTATATTTGTTGGAATGCGTAATTATTGTCTAACTTTAATATCGTAAATGGGTCGGGTAAAAGAGTTGGATATCCGTTGATCCGGTGGATAAGGGTACGAGTTTGATTATTCAAAACCCTGCGGGTTACGGATTGGGTTTGGATTAGCTTTTGAAATTTGCTAAAAGGGTTTTGATAAATGTCGATCCGCTCCAAACTCGCTCCATTGCCATCTCTAGCTAGGAATGGATATGATATGTTACTGATTTTTTTTCATCAAATTATGTACCAAATAAATTATAGTTGGTACAACAGTTTTGATATCAGTATCATACAATTAATATTTGTTATCAACTTATTTGGTTATCAACAAATTTATTGGTATAAATTGGTAATTCTGTATACCAACACATTAGTGAAATAATTATTTTAGTTTATTATAGAATTTTATTGATGTAAACAATTTATTATCATTTTGATTTTTAAATTTAAAGTGGTTATAACTATTGTCTAGTACAACTAAATGATAAATACTCATTCTCTTAAAACTAGCCACATTTAACCACCCCATTATTGAAATATGGTTTCGTTTGTGTTTGTCTCTGAGTGTATATATATATATATATATATATATATATATATATATATATATATATATATATATATATATATATATATATATATATATATATATATATATATATATATATATATATATATATATATATATATATATATATATATATACCAGTGTTGCAGAAATCGACTTTGGCGGCCGATTAATCGGCGATTAGTCGTTTGGCGGTCTTCAAGCGATTACAATTAGGCCTAATCGGTCAGCTTGACGGTTTGCTGCCAAACACGGTCAAATATCGGCGTTATCGGCCAATTAATCGGTTTTGGCGGTCATTATTTCATTTTTATTATTTTATTATTTTTTTATTTTTAAATGACGTCACAAACACTCTCAAATAACTTAAGAAAACTGGAAAAAAAATCAATATTAAAGAATAAAAGTAAACAAATGTATAATCTTTGATGTGTATCTCAAATTAAAATGAATCAAACTTTGATATTTTGTTATATATATATATATATATATACACATATATATATATATATATATATATATATATATATATATATATATATATATATATATTAAATGAAATCTTTTATAATTTAGGGTCCCCGATTAATCCTCGAGTAATCTCCCATTAATTCCTTAACCCATTCGTACAGAATATAGGATACAGCTTTGTGTCAATATTATTTCTATATGATGTTTTTCATAGTTCATAAGATGTTTTTTCTATATTAAATTTTGTAAAGAATATTTTTTTGAAAAAAAATGATTCATGTAAAAATGACTGATTTTTTTAATAATAACATGATATTTCTGTTGAGAATATCTAAAATTTGGAAGATGAAATTAATAAAAATTCCGTTAATAATTTTATTATAAAATTTATTTGATCAACTTTCCTAAAAATCAGTTACTTTTTTTTTCTCTAAATAAAATATCTATTTTATCCTTTTAAATCTGTCTTTTTTATAACCCAATTAACAATATAATAAAAAACTCGAATCATGCCATTCTAATATATTTTCTAAATAAAACGTTTATTTTATTCTTTTATAACCGTTTTTATAACCCATTTAATAATATAATGGATAGTTACAATTATGTCATTCTAATGTATACAATTGATATTCCAAATCTTACCCACTAGATTTGGTGTTACGAACGCACAATAATTATGCTTCTTAACGTAACTTAATATTATATATATATATATATATATATATATATATATATATATATATATATATATATATATATATATATATATATATATATATATATATATATATATATATATATATATATATATATATATAGTTAGGTTCTTTTGAGAACTCAAAAAACCATGAGATCTTGAGAACCCATTTTGAACCATTAGATCAAAATTTTAAATGGCTAGGATTGATAGTGGTAGTTCTGTAATTAATATTAAGACTAATGGCTTATTTGACTTTTTTAAATAAGCTGTCAAGGATAGTTTTGGGATATCATAAAAATCAGATTAGGAAACTCCTTATCTCACGCATGAGATCGTATCACACACATTATCTCTCTTGCTATCTCTCTCTCTCTCTTTCTCTCTCTCTCTCTCGCTCGCTCTCTCTCTCTTTTTCTCGTGGTCTTCCTGACCGCCTCCATGCCCTAGCCACCGTTTCTTCTCCTTCCTCATCTATTTTCGATCACAAAAAACTAAATCACCGAAATAACCAATAACCATCGATGCCGCCACCGTCGACTTATTACACGCGTACCCTAGTCGCCGCCTTCTCCAATCGGCTTCTCCAACTTCATCACCGATTTTCAATTTCGATTTCAACCAGGAGGAGCATCCGATCAACCTCATCTCCGATTTTCATTGTTTGTCGAGTGTTAATTTTCTTTATACATCGTTTTGTGTACTTGCCCAGATAACTCAGTTGTCTATGTTTCTACTTAACAGGTAAACCCACATACCCATCAGGTCAAGCTATGCGACTTTGGAAGTGCAAAAGTTTTGGTTTGTGCCGATGTTTATGCATATATTAGTTGTAGGATTTTTATGTTGATATTTGTGTTGCATTGTCTTACTCGCTGATTTTGACAGGTAAAAAGAGAGCCAAACATTTCTTATATTTGTTCAAGGTATTATCGAGCACCTGAGCTAATTTTTGGGGCCACCGAGTACACCGCCATGATAGATATCTGGTCTGGCGGATGTGTTTTGGCAGAATTGATGCTTGGACAGGTATTTCCATCTGTTGGACTTCTTATTCACTGTATCTACATCTGTCCATGCATTATATACAACTATGGATAATGATGCCTATAATTCTAATCTTTTACTTTTATTTCGTTAACCATATTATAAGACCAGGGGATAAAATAATTACTAACCTGGTAAGTTTCATTGAACTCCTGTAGGATAGAGGTAAAACCTCGCAAAAATAAAAAAGAAAAATATGTATGAAATCAAGTTTACGAAAATGCATATGTTGAAGTGAATATGAAATCATGGATGGATGCCACAATCGTTGTGTTTATTATATTTGAAACAAGTGAAGTTTATTAAACCATAGTCTGTTAATGTTTGTACGATACAAGTTTTTATGTAGTTTCTGTGTGAATAGAAGTCAACATGTTGGAGCCTGCAGGTTAATTTTTGAGATTTTATAAGGATGGCCATCGGTTCCTCCCTCTTGGTTTGACTCTCTTGGTTTGTGTGCCGATTTGCAGGTTAATTTTTGAGATCGGTCTCATTGTGTTTGTGTTGGGAATTAGAGTTTTACTACTTAATTTGATTCTTGGGAATCAGAGTTTTATTATTGACAAATTATAAAGTATACGTTTTTAGCTTAATGTTTGATATATGATATGTAGGGTTCAGCTGCATTTACAGGTTTTGTTATAGCTGCTGTTCCGACACTATGTGCGTATTTACATGTATGTATTTTTTAATATTTTGTAATATGCATTTTTATTAAGATATATTTGCATGTATATATATATATATATATATATATATATATATATATATATATATATATATATATATATATATATATATATATATATATATGAACATATGCATTTATCATACGTGTATATATACACATACATATTTATCATAAATGTACGTGTATATATGTATCTATGTGCATATTTCATAAATGCATATATCCATATATGCAGGTGCATATATATGATAATTATCTATGTTTATATCCATGTTTTGCGCATATATAGTACATTGGTATGTACATATACGCATGTGCATATGTGCTCATGTGCATATATGCACATGTGCATATGTGCATAGGTCTACATATTCATATATGTCTATTTGTTTTGTGTACACATGTGTGCATATTTGCCTATATGCATACATGTATGTGCCTATGTGCATATATGTATATGCGTGTAAGTATTTTTTGGGGGGGTTTTTTAATATGTAGTTTTATAAATGCATATGTGCATATATGTTTATATGCATATAAATGTGTATGTGCACATATGCATATATGTCTATATATATGCAAAAATATATGTGCATTTGTTCATATGCTTATATACATGTATGTATTTATTTTATTGTTTTGAATATACATGTATATTAATTTTTTAGTAATGTCATTGCAGGTGTTTGAGAATTTATCGAGCAAATTGAAGAAATGAAAATTGAAAATTTGAGAAATGAAGATATCATGCATTTTCGTTGTATTTTTTATAATTTTTGTATGTAACGTTCATTAATTTTCGTTGTACTTTTTAAATTTTATGTATGTATCGTTCAAAACAGTTGTATATTATTGTCTATAATAAAATGCGTGATTCATGTTTTACATTGATATTAAAAATACGAATATGCATATATGAATTGCGAAAATATGCATATATGCATCGCGAGTATGCATATATACATATGCAAATATACTAATATGTTTTTCTAATTTCAAAAATTTGATATTTTTATAAAAAATATAATTTTTATGTTTTGTTTATTCCAGAAAAAATTATTAATAAATAAAAACGAAAATCTTATAAAATTTTTAAAATTTAAAAATTCAAATTTGTTAGGCTAATTTTTAGCGTTGATTTTAGGAGTTGTTAATGTTGTTGCTAAAAATAAAAAATCAAAATTAAATGAGAATTGTAAAATAACAATCGTGCCCTTTTGTGATATGACCAATCAGAAGTAGTTCTTAAGATCTCACGGTTATTTGAGTTCTCACAAGAACCCAACCATATATATATATATATATATATATATATATATATATATATATATATATATATATATATATATATATATATATATATATATATATATATATATATATATATATATATATATATATATATATATATATATATATATATATATATATATATATGGTGTGGATCGGGTGAGGACTCAAAAAATGGTGAGTACTGCGAGGACAATTCTAAACCACCCACTTCGTCAAGGGCACAAACGTCAACCGCAGTACTTGGACGTGACGTGTTCAGATGCGGACGCACGTCCGTGGAACGTAATACTGACTCGATTATCTAATCTTATACGACGAACGTCGATAGAACATCATTTCAGTGGGTTTTTTTGTTTATATTTGTTTTTTTATAATTTATAATTTATTTTTTATAATTTTAAAATTTTTTTAAATGCATATATACTCGGTTTTCACTTATTTGATTTTACTTTTCATTATTTATTTGTTTTATTTGTTTTTATTTTCTTTATTTTTTCGATGGAACATCATTTCAATAGGTTATTTTTTTTATTTTCTTTATTTTTTTAATAATTATAAAAGTTTTTGAATCATAAAAAAAATTAAATATCATGATATTTTCAGGTCATACTATCTTTGAATTATATGATTTTTGGATCATAAAATTTTGGATCCCAAAATTTTGAATCATATTCTTTTTTTTATCATATGATTTTGGATCAATAATATATTAATTAAATAAAGTTTTGTTCATAAAAATTTTGGATCATTATATATGTTGAATAATTTAATTTTGAATCATAAAATATATAATTAAGAATCACAAAATATTTGAATCAATATATTTTTAGATCATAACAAATTAAGGATCATTAAATATTGAATCATAAGTTTTTTATTTCAAAAATCATAAATATTTTGAGTTATCTTCTTTTGGATCATATTATGTTCGATATTTAAAAAAAAACTTGTAATCTTTGAAAATAAACCTTTAAAAAGGTTTTTAATTTGAAGAAACGAAACTTTTCACTACCTATTTTTTATAAAAAGTTAAAATCATTTAAATAAAACGTTCATATCCTTAACAATAATAGTTTTAAAAGTTTTATTTTACAAACTCATTAAAGTAGTATTACGAAGAACTATATCAATTTATTTTTTGAATTTGGATAAAAAGATTTTGTTATATTTTATAAAAACAAAATTTGTTAAACTTAAAATATGAACACGTCAAAAACTTATTTTTAGAAAATTCTTTTTACAAAGTGACTAGTATATTGAGTAGAAATATCTTTCAAATTTTCATGATTGTGCTCATTTTGTAGATAATTAAATTTTAAGCACTTTGGTTTTTCAGAATTTTTTTTTTCGTAAAAAAAAAAAAGTTATAGCTGAAGAACAAAACGGTGAAAAAAAATAAAAGTTCAGCCAATGGTTAGGCGACACATGGCAGAGAGAGAAAAGGGGTGGGAAAGTTCACATCATTTTCACATTTTTGATTTTTTGAGTTTTTTTGTTTCGTTTTCCATTTTAACCCTCGAAACAATTAACTTTCGCCGGAATTTGTTAAAATCTCACAAATAATTACCAAAATGTCATATCAACTCACAATATTTTGACGATAAATAAGATTAAATCACATCCACTTATTTTTCCAATCCTAAAGCTAAAAATTGTCCTCGCAGTCCCCACCAATTTTTGAGTCCTCATCCGATCTTATATATATATATATATATATATATATATATATATATATATATATATATATATATATATATATATATATATATATATAAAATACTTATTTTTATTTATTTTAAGTTTTTTATATTTGTTTTCATTTTATTTATTTTTTAGTTTATTTATTTTTTATTTTTTATTATATTTAATATTTAATATTTTTAATTTTTTTAATATTTGTACTACATATTTGAAGTTACTAATGTTATTATTATTATTATTGGTATTTCTTTTACTTTTTTATGTTTTGAACTAAATATATGTTCGAATATTTAATCACATGTTTGAAGTTTGAATCATAAAAAAATTAAGCATCATAATATTTTTGGGTCATATTATCTTTGGATCATAAAATTTTTTATCAAAACATTTTGTATCATAGTCTTTTGGATCATATCATTTTTAATCACATGATTTTGGATCAATAATATATTAAATAAATAAATATATAATTTCATAACAAATTTTGGACCATTATATATTTTGAATCATTTAATTTTTAATCATAGAATACTTAATTAAGGATCATAAAATATTTGAATCAAAATAGTTTTAAATCATAACAAATTAAGGATTATTAAATGTTGAATCACAAGTTTTTTAAATCATAAATATTTTGAATCATCTCATTTTAGATCATGCTATGATCAACATTTTTTAAAATAAAACTGGTAATCTTTTGAAATAAAGTTTGGTATCTAACAAACCTTATTTATATTTTTTTTTTCAAAATTTTCATCCTATATGATATATAATAAATTTTAAAAATATTTTTAATTTGAAAAACGAAAATTTTCACGTGGTATTTTTATACAAAGTTAAATTCATTTAAACAAAACGTTCGTATCCTTAAAAATAATATTTTTTAAACAATTTATTTTACGAACATATTAAAGTAGTATTACGAAGAACTCTATCATTTGGTTTTTTGAATTTGGATAAAAGAATTTTTGTTATGTTTTATAAAAATAAATATTTATTAAAATTAAAATATGAACACTTCAAAAACTTATTTTTAAAAAATTCTTTTACAAATTCACAAGTATAGTAAATAGAAATATCATTTAAATTTTCATGATTTTTTGAGAATATTTTTTTCTGGGGTTTTTCTAAAAATAAAAAAAATTAAAAAATATATATATTTTTTCAAATTTTCATGATTGTGCTTATTTTGTAGAAAATTAAATTTTAGGAAATTTAATTTTTTTTTAGATTTTTTTTTGTAAATAAAAAAAGTTATAGCCGAAAAACAAAATGGATGGAAAAAAATTAAAAGCACATGGCAGTGGGGAAGAGAGAGAGAGAGAGAGAGAGAAAGAAGTGTGGGTGGAGACCTGAGATGACATTTCTCTTTTTCTTTTTTCCTTTTATTTTTCAGATTTTATTTCTCATTTTAACCCTCCAAACATTTAACATTCCATAGAATTTGTTAAAATCTCGCAAATGATTACCAAAATACCATATTATCTCCCGTTATTTAGACGATAAATAAATAAAATCTCATCAACTTATTTTTTTCAATCCTAAGACTAACAATTATTCTCACAGTCCTCACTAATTTTTGGATCCTTACCCGATCATATATATATATATATATATATATATATATATATATATATATATATATATATATATATATATATATATATATATATATATATATATATATATATATATATATATATATATATATATATATATATATATATATATATATATATATATATTATTAGGTTCTTTTAAGAACTCAAATATTCATGAGATCTTGAGAACTCAATGTCATTCATTAGATCCTTATCTGAATCAAAAAGGGTTTGATCATCATTTTATAAATCTAATTTAATTTTGATTTATTTTTATTTTTGGCAACAGAATATCAATTTTTAAAAATTAGCATAATCAAATTCAAATTACAAATTTTAAAAATTTTATGATTTTCGTTTTTTTTAATATGAGAATTTTTGAAATTTGAAAAAAACATAAAAATGATGAATTTAAAAAAAACAAATTTTCGAAATTAAAAAAAACATATAAGTGTATTTGCATGTGTATATATGCATACTCGCAGATGCATATATGCATACTCGCATATGCATATATGCATATTTTCACAATTCAGATATATATATATATATATATATATATATATATATATATATATATATATATATATATATATATATATATTTATGGGTTAATAACATAAAAACCACTGTAGTTTGCCCAAAATTCCGGTTCAACCACTATATTTTATTTTGTTCCATTAAAACCACTCATACTTTCAAAAAAATTCATATTGACCACTGTTCATTTTATTTTATAATTTTTAAGCATTATTTTCTTCAAAATATTATGTGAAAAGTTTCTTATCGAAATTTGAAGCAAATATTGGAACTTCATTGTAGTGAAAATGATACATAAAGTTGTCTACATGTGATTTTGATCTTCGTAAGTGCAGCTTTTCGGCCACTTTGTGAATGCATAGGATATCCAAATGAATCAACTTAATTTTGAATGTGACGAGGGTAAGAAGTGTTCCGAGTTGGCGACATAAAATTTTGACTTTTATTTGTTATAGTGGTCGTAATGTATCTTTTTGCAAATATGAGTGGTATTTACGAATTTTTTTGAAAGTATGAGTGGTTTTTTTTAGAACAAAAAAAAATATAGTGCTTAAACCGAATTTTGGCCAAACTACAGTGGTTTTTTTGTTATTAGCCCTATATTTATATATATATATATATATATATATATATATATATATATATATATATATATATATATATATATATATATATATATATATATATATATATATATATATATTCGTATTTTTAATACCTAAATGTAAAAAAATGAATAACGCATTTTATTATAAACAATAATATACAACTGTTTTTAACAATACATACATAAAATTTAAAAAGTACAACCAAAAATAATGAACGTTACATACAAAAAATAAAAAAAATACAACGAAAATTCATGACGTCTTCATTCCTCAAATTTTCAATTTTCATTTCTTCAATTTGCTCGATAACTTATCTAAAATCGACAATAACATTAACAAAAATTAATATACATGTATATTCAAAAACATTAAAATAAATACATACATGCATATATGCATATGAACAAATACACATCTATTTTTGCATATATACAGTGGCGAGTTCATATTGTATCAAGGTGGGTCACTTGACCCACCTGAATTTTTTTGCAACTGAATGATATATGTATGGTAATTATTTGTGACCTATCTTAAATTTTATGGGTGACCTATCTTAATCTATTTGGCAAAAATATTAATTTAAACCAAAAAATTTTGAAGTTCACATTTTTGTATCTCAGCCCAAATATAAAGTTCATTTAAAATGGTGTCCACTAAAAGATAACCTAATACTTTAATAGTCTAATAGTCTAATACAAATTAAAATTAGATAAAGGAAAAAAAATCAAAACCGTAAGTCGCTCTCGATACATCACCACGGCAGAAGATAGCAACGCGGCAACTCCCTTCTAACATCGTCGATCACTTGCGGCCGATCACCGTCACCGTTTTTCAACGTCGATCACTATCGGCAGTCTCGCCTTTTGCGACTCCACCACCGTTTTTCAACGTCGCTCCCTACTTTCGTGATTTGTTCACAACTAGAGCAGGTTTGTAATTTTAAATTGTAATAACTAAATCACAAAATTGTGTTTTAGATGTTAGTGTTTGTAAATTGCAATCGTATTTCATATTCCATGTCAATTGTTATTTGTTTTGGTTGTGAAATTTGTTTGACTTTTAGTGTTTGTTAAATTGGATTGGTTGTGAAAACACAAACACCTATTGTTGGAAAAGACTTATCTATGCAACAAAATGAGTGATCAATTTTTGAGTGATAGATTAGTGTCATATATTGAAGGTGTTTAGATAGTGTTAGTAATGATACAATTGTGAAAATATATGAAGTTATGAGACCTCTCACGTACAATTGTAAGAAGTTAAATTATTATTTTTTTGTTTATATGACCCGACTCGCAACTAGTATTTTTTGACGATTTTATTTTGACCGATTTCGCTTAAATAGTGAACCATGTATGTTTCCATCCTAGACTCGCCACTGCATATATAGGCATATATGCATATGTACATATACATATTTATACACATAGAAACATATATGCACATATGTATTTATATAACTATATATTAAAAAACAACCCCCCAAAAATACTTACATGCATATATATACAAATATGCACATAGGCACATATATGTATGCATATATGCATATATGCACACATGTGTACACAAACATGAATATAAAAAAATTATCACATATACACATAGGCACATACGTATATATATCCACATACGTATATGCACATATGCACATACGTGTATGCACATATACACATATGTGTATGCACATCTGCACATACGTGTATGCACATATGCACATACATGTACTTATATTTATGACTACCAAAAAATATATACATTCAGTATATTCTACTGGAATCATATAGAGTATAGATAGAAAAAATTCCCAAGTATTGTGATTCAACAATTTTCATTAATTGAGCCAAAAGCAACGTAAATGCTCACCTTCTTCCGTTTTAGTGATGAAGTCGACTTGGTTCAAAACCCTAAAAAGTATGAACAGATCGTACACATTAATTAAGATAGATTTCTAAAATGACCTCTTTAAACGGACAAAAAGATAGAAAGAAGGAAAAATGTGCTCTTGGAGTAGAAATATTGAAAGGGAAATCAGCCCAGAAAATGTCAAAGTTCAAAAGATAGTGGTGATACAACCTACGATTGACCCAAATGCAGAATTTCAAAAATATAAAACCCAAATGCAGAATTTCAAAAGTAATAATTCTTGCGATTGACCCAAATGCAGAATACAAAACTTTTGAGTGAAATTGTATATATGAGGGACTGCAATCGTTAACAGGATTAGTAACACGATTCCTTTTAATTTAGGCTTGTAATATGTACCCGATAAAAATTAAGGCTTGAATCAAAGCAACCACCGGTGACGAGAGTAGAATTTCACCTGCAATTATGTAATGTGAATATCAGACTTGGATCAAAGCAACCACCAGTGACGAGAGCAGTCAAATCGAGCCAAAGACCATCTTGCAGACGCTAGGGTTGGAGAGATTTGGTAAACTCAGTGGCCTCCTTGGGATATCCATGTTGTACCGCAAACTCGGTGGCCTCCTTGGGACATACCGATGTTGAAGGGAAACAACAAGGATAGAGAGAGGGGATCGGAAGTTAGGAAACACCGGATTACCTTGCGAATGTGAAGGAGACGAAGAGGAGCTAGCTGACGGCGATACATGAGGCCTCAATGGGGGGCGACGGCGGCGATACACGTTGAAGGAACTGATTTGGGCGTTGAAGGAACTGATTTGGGTTATGCGTTGGCTCCTCTGCTCGCTTTGTAGACTTTGCAATCGCCACTACTCGCCACTCATTAGGGCTCGGTAGGACAACCCCAAACACCGTAATCTCGAATTTCATCGGCTAGGGTTCTTTTTTTTTTTTTTTTTTTTTTTGTTTGGTAACCGAGGACCCCACCCGACTCATCCTTTGGATGACCCTGATGAAGCAACCTCGGGGCCCACGCACACCTGGCAGCAGGGTGGTCCGGGTCAATCACCTACGGGGGTAGAGAGGTGGCCAGTGGCCATCCCCTGATTGAAACCTAACACTCCCTATGGGGAAAGGGAGGGAGTGGGATTAAAACTTGGAACCTCTTTATGGGGGAAGAGAAAGAGTCCTAAGCCTTATCCACTAGGCCATCAGGGTGATGGTTGGCTAGGGTTCTTTAGGCAGCCACCGATCTGCAATGCTACGTAAGAGAGGGAGGAGGACGCCATGAGAGATCGAGATAGTGAGAGACGGTGAGGAAGAATTGATATCAGGGAAGAACTGAAAATGGGGAAGAGAGATAAAAAAAGTCTCCTATTTCATTTAATTCAGCTGATTTTTTGGGATTTCATTTAATGACTTTTTTTTCAATCCCGATAATACCTTTGACTGACTTTTTTAAATACTAAAAAATACCATTGAATTTTCTATTAATTACAAGATTGCCATCTTACATCTTAATCCTTGATTTTTTTGATCTAGTGGTCCACAATTAGTTCTCAAGATCTCATGGTTTTGTGAGATCTTACAAGAACCTATCTCTCTCTTATATATATATATATATATATATATATATATATATATATATATATATATATATATATATATATATATATATATATATATATAAAAGTATTATTTCCATTAATTAATTAATTAATTTGCCCAAATTAAATGCTTATAGTTATGAAACGTAAATTACCAACCTTATTTATCCTCCCCGTCTCTCTCTCCGCCCTCCATTCTGGCCTCCTGCATCGCTGCCGTCTTCCTCCTCTGCCTCATCCACCATCGCCGCCGGTAAGAACATAATCGGTAGCAGTATCGAAGGTGTGTGTGTGTTATCCCCTTTCTCTCGATCACATCTCTTTTACTCGATAATCCTATCCCTCGGTTTTTTTCTCGATTCCAAAAATCACGCGCACACACGCACATCGAGGGGGTTTGTGTTTATCTCCTTTATCGATCACGCTGAAGAACACGCGATGGTCGACAGGTCGTTGGCTGCACTAGAGGCATCGGAGGTGGCGCGGGCACTATCAACGACAGGGGAAGACAATCAGATGTTGCGTGATGGGAGGAGATGATGCTGTAGAAGAATGTACGGATTACATTCTCCAAGAATGTTGTACATGTTATATTCTCCAAGAATGTACATGTCACATTCAAAGTGTGGTGTACAGGTTACATTCTCCAAGAATGCTTCCATTCTTAGAGAATGTAAACAACACATTCTTTAATTGTACTTTAGTTGCAAATAATTATCCAAAGTTGTAAACGATTTTGAAAAAACACATGCTCGAATTCTTCAAGAATGATTCCATTCTTCAAGAATTTCGTAGCCTTCAAGGGTTATGTATTCCAAGAATTTCGTATTCTTCAAAAATGAAAAGCAACATACGACAAGAGTATTCTCTAATAATGAAAGCTTGAAACTAATGTATTCTTCAATAATTCTTATACTCTTTGAGAATGAAATGATGGAAGCAACATACATCAACAATATTCTGCAAGAATGAAAGCGTGAAACTAATGCATTCTTTAAAAATACGTATATTCTTTGAAAATGGTAGTGTATTACGTCAAGAATGAAGTGTATTCTTTTAACAATTATATGTATTATTAAAGAATTTGTGTATTATTTGAATAAAGAAGCGTAACTTTCAGAATATATGAACCTACGTTTTTTAATTTTCAGTTTTTAATTTGTAGTTTGAATTTGCAGTTTTTATTCACGTAATCCCACAAAATTAAGAGATACATCGGATATTTCCTTTTTTAAATATTTATTAATAGACTAAAATATCCTTTATAAGGGTTTAATTGCAAAATCTGATTAATTAATTGTTATAAATTTACAATTAGGCCATTGAATCTACCACCGTTGATCATTTCGATCGGACGGTCTATATTTGTTCCTATATTCACACAATAGATGTTAAATGTATTTGATCCTAACCCTATATATATATATATATATATATATATATATATATATATATATATATATATATATATATATATATATATATATATATATATATATATATATATATATATATATATATATATAAAAGCGATCGGGTGATGAATTTTCTTAAAGTGAGGACTCGTGAGGACAACTTAAAAAATTGAAAATATATATATATATATATATATATATATATATATATATATATATATATATATATATATATATATATATATACATATAAATAATAAAATGGATCATAGTACTATATTGGAGAAAAAAATTTGAATTTTTTTTTTGGATCTTTATTTGTTTTATAATGAACTAATGATCCAAAAAAAATCGGATCATTAATGTTTTTCAATGATCCAATTTTTTTCCAATTTTTTTATAATGATATAGTACTATTCTCGATTTTATGATTTGTATTTTTTTTTATATTTTTTTCAATTTTTTAAGGTTTCCTTACGAGTAATTGCATACATATCGTATTTCACAATGTATTTTATAATGATATACTACTATTCTCGATTTTATGATATGTATGCAAAGTAATTGCATACATATCGTATTTTACAATGTATTTTATGTAGATAAAAATTCAGATAAATATAATATTCCTGATATATATATATATATATATATATATATATATATATATATATATATATATATATATATATATATATATATATATATATACTATCCTAATAAATAAGTAAGTCAAGTACATTTGTCATCACCACATTAATTTCGCCACATGTCATTTTCTTATAATTCTGGATTTATTAAAAAATGTATTGTTTGAAAGTTTCATTTATCTCTGATAACGACTCCCCTAAATCAGCACCTTCCCCTTCAATCTCGCCTTTTCAGTTTTGAAATAGGATTTAAATTTTCTGTTAGAAATCGTAGCCTTCACTTCTGATAACGAATTTCTATTATCTTACCAAACCATTTTTGGGTTATGATCATATTAGAGTTTTGGTTCAGGAACTTAGCCATTGTTCTATTTATCTGGAAAAGAAGGAGGGATTTTAGGAGTATAACTGCAAATTTTACCCCAGCAGATGTAATATGCATCTTTCTGCTCCCTTTCTCCTCTTACACTCTACTCCAAAAACGACCCAAGCAGCTCCCACCACAACGACTCACCATAGTCGTTTACAGTGATGGCTATGCTTGGCCGTTGTTGCTGTTGTTTTGTGCCGGAAAGATTATTGGAGTCTAAGACATCATCAATCACATGCAAACCATCACCAAACCATCACCGATTCGGAACCAATCGAGATCGGTTCCCTTTTTTTAAGTCCCTTTTACCGCTTTCAAAACTCAGCTATGATGTTGTCTACTTAAAATTATAGTATCTTTGGTTGCCGAAGAATCAATGAGATCCTATAAACATAATTCGTCACTTTGGTTCCTTTTATTGATACATATAACATGATTATTTTTCTTCTCATGAACTGTTTTTATTGCTATGTAATCATTTCTCACCTAACTTTGGTTAATTAATTTTTTCCATTTTCAGTTATTTGAATTTGAATCGTTATTGTTTCAAATTACTCTTTTTTCTATTATTTCAGTTTAAATGTTATTTTAGCAATAGATTTCAGATGTAATGTGGCTTTGGTGTGTATGTGTGTATGGGGATTTTGTAAATTTGAAGGTTTTTAGTTTATAGGTTCATAGGCCTGGGACTCAAACCAAACTCTCAAGGAATTATATGGTTTTATCAGCTTGATGTGAGGTAACAAGTTCACATGTATGTCTGAATGACAAAGAATTGGACATGGAAACGTACTTTCATTATTTGTATCTTATAGCAGTCTACTTTCTTTTCTTCCTTTCACATTTATGATGTTTGGTCAAATTGGGTAAAAATTTTGACTGGGTTGTCTCTTAACCTTATTCACAAGGACAAAAAACAAGAACTTTTTTGGACTAAAATTTACACAATCAGATGCTTCTAGATGTATCCAAATACCAATGTTTCTCAATTTAATTATGTTTGCAGGTTTGGAAGATAAAACTGTTTTAAGGGCAGGCTAGGAGTTTATATTGATACACAACGTTGCTAACCAGTCTAAGGCTTGGTGGTGAGGTATTGTTTAGAATTTATTAACAAAAATTATTTGTTTTTGTTTACTACTTTTATGATAATCTGAATCTGTTTTTTATATTCTATCAGGTTTATTAGCTTGGAACCAGTTTGAGCTGTTGAGATCAAGATTCAAAAGGACTCCAGGTTGGTGTGCTTCATCTGTATTCTGGTTTTTCTAATCATTTTTATGAAACAATGAGATTAATTTATGGATTTCGTTGGAAGGGTTTGAGACAAATTTGGTCCTTAAGGGTAAAAGATACAAATAATTTACGGGTTCGTTATTATTCTTTCCATGTTCGTCTTGTATTCTAATCAATTTTGAATTCAATTTTATGCTTAAATTTATTGATTTAATGTGAATTTTAAATTTATGCAACAAATAGGGCTTATGACGATAACAACGAGCTTATTCAAAAATCACTGAGTGTGTTGGGAAAAGAGTGGGATGAGGAAGACCACCCCTATAGTATCAAAGGAAATATAATCTTATCATAGTTTAAGGCTTTAAGCATATATTTAAGGGCTAACTGGCAACAATTTTTCATTAATTTATTCCAAGCTATTAAATAAGTCTTCTTTTTCTACTTCCTACAAAAGTGTAAGTTTTTTTTTTTTTGCAACGTTTTTGTTTCAACCTGATCTAAGCTTTTTGAATTTGCATAATTTGACTAAAAGTTATGTGATGGATTGGTTAATTTTTATAAGAAGGAGATGAAATGCTTTTAAGAGGTTTCTCATTTTCAATTGTTAATTTTTATATGTTTCGATTTCTTATTATGCTTTGTAATTCTTTACTCGTAGACACACCAAATAGTTCCCCATTCATGATTTAAGAACAGGCGACGATGTGTGTTTGTGTAATGTTTTTCATTTTTTGAAAGTACAATGCCTTTATATGAAAAAAACCAAGAAGACAATGCTGTAATAGAACAAACTGAAAGTGGTTAAGAGTTTAATTCCACAGTGTTAAGTATATATATTATCCAGAAAGAGTCCCAAGAGGGTAATTGTATAATTGAATATTGATTAGGTAGAAAGCTTCATGCCTTTAATTAGTCCATAGATTCTTTAATTACGTAAGCCATGGCATTAGTCCAACAATTTGAAGAAGTAAAAGCAGCGAAGCATATAAAAAAATTATGAAAATTATGCATTCGTAAGATGTACATTTTAAGGTTTCATATAATGTAAGTAAGATAATGTTTTTATTTAAATTATTATTCTATTATTATATTATTTATCTTATAAAGTTTTTGTTTAGAGTAAATTACATTTTTGCCCCCGAGTAGAGTTGTTTTTTCAATTTTGGTCCTTATTTGAGGTTCTTTTAACTTTTTTGGTGATTTGGTCCCTTTTCTAGGAAATGACTTTATTTTTGGGACCAAAATTGCAAAAATCAACTATAGTCAGGGACTAAAAATGGTAATTTTAATTAGAACATGGAACGTTACAAGAACCTCAAATAAGGACTAAAATTGCAAAGAAAAGCTTATTGGGGACCATAATTGCAAAAATCAACTATACTTAGGGACTAAAAATAGTAATTCTACTTGGAACATGGACCAAAAATGTTACAAGAACCTCAAATAAGGACTAAAATTTCAAGAAAAAACTTATTGGGACCTGAATAGGGACTATATATTTATTCTAAATCAAGCAATATGGTTCTTATAAATTTGAAATTGCAGGAATGCTTATTAAGAATCAACTCGTGACCCATCTGACACTTGGAATTGCATTACGTGCTGTTTTGGATGCATTGCGCAAACCTGCAGATTCCAAAGTTAGTACTAATTTCTAATCATATATTGTTCAACTCAAAACTGCGTTTTTAGTTTATTTTCTTCACACAGTTAAGTGGAGTAGGGTACAAAGCATGTGATTAAAATTTTGATCAAGCATGGTGTTGTCACTATCTTGAAGATTTTAGAAAAGCAAGGGGTATAATGGTCCTCCTATGTTGTTGACGGCTAATAGTTCGTTAATTTAGCTATGTTGTTGACAGAAGTAAAAGTTGCTTTAATAGAACTAAAGTTGCTACCAATTTAGCTACTTCTATACTTTTGTTGTAAAAAGAACAAAAGCTGCTACCCTATCTATGTAAAACATTATCTTTGATTTTTTATGACCGGAAATAGTGAAAACTTTAATTCTTGGATTGGTTGCATGCTTATGAACATAAGTTGTACATTATATTTTTGATTTTTATGATTTAAGTGCTTGATATAACCATAAAAGTCGGTACATTATACTATGAATATTATTTGTGTTTCTTCATTACTTATCCTATGCTGTTCAAATTTTAGAAAATGATCACTCTTTATGTTACATTTGAAAATGTGATTTTTATGTATTACAATTAACTGGCCTTTAAAAAATGCCTATTCTTATTCTTAATAGCGTCCAAATGTGCCAAGAATACTTGAGTATTTGAGATGGTGAAGCATGTCATTTTTATAAATTGAAAAAGATTAGTTCACTAAGGTTTATACGGTTATAAGTGAGAAATTTAAAATATCCATCAATAAATAGACTTGGACTCTTGGGAAAGTAATGTACTACTTTATCACTTACAAACATATTATTTTTACTTTTCTCAGTCCTCTCACATGAGTACCATGTATAAATACTATATATATGATGATGATAATTGTATTATAACTTACAAGTTACTTACTTTAAACCAATTTCAAATTGATTATAGACTTATAGTCATCACCACACTCGAATTAATATTAAGTTAATACTCATCATATTATATACTAAATTTATGTGATTATATTGCATCGATTATAATCAAAGAAAAGAAATAAGATTATAATGTCTAACTCATAAAAATAAAAAGAACTAAATGTACTCTTCTAATTTAGCCATTCCATCATAGACATGCGCCAATCGTATTGGGTTTTAGTTCCAAACTTTTTTTGTTCCTTCCGATTTGTGGGGATTAAACAAACAATCGTAAAATTTGAAAGTTTGCGTATTCTCATTGATTCGGAATAGATTACAATGACAGTATTTATACTATACGTATATTAAAGTTAACACCCTTCAGATAGCTACTAATACAATACACACACACGTATATATATATATATATATATATATATATATATATATATATATATATATATATATATATATATATATATATATATATATATATATATATATATATGCTAATATACCCCCGCAGTTGGAGCGGTAGAAGGTCGAACGCTCAAACTGGACCTAAAGCTGTGAAACAAATGCTTAGGAAGGCCCTATGTGAAGATGTCGGCGTATTGGAGCTCTGAAGGGACGTGTAGGACACGAATGTGACCAAGGCGGACTTTCTCCCGGATAAAGTGAATGTCAATTTCGACATGCTTCGTGCGCTGATGTTGCACTGGGTTATCTGACAGGTAGACGGCCGAGACGTTATCACAGTAGACGATGGTAGCTTTGCGAAGCGGGACATGTAGCTCAAGAAGCAAGTTTCTCAGCCAACTAACTTCGGCGACGGTGTTGGCAACGGCTCGGTATTCGGCTTCTGCGCTGGATCGAGAAACGATATTTTGACGTTTTGAGGACCATGAGATAATGTTATCCCCCAAGTAGACACAATAACCTGAGGTGGAGCGCCTCGAGTCAGGGCACCCGCCCCAATCCGCGTCAGAGTAGGCCGTGAGGGAGTCGAACCGGGTTGGTGTGATTCGAATACCGTAGTCGAGCGTGCCTTGGAGGTAGCGGAGGATGCGCTTCAAGGAATTGAAGTGAGGTTCGCGTGGGGCGTGCATGAATAGGCAAACTTGCTGGACCGCATATGCAATATCCGGGCGGGTGAAAGTTAAGTACTGAAGAGCGCCAGCAAGGCTTCTGTATAGAGTGCCGTCGGGAAGGGGGTTTCCAGCAGTGGCGCTGAGTTTAGATGATGTGTCCACGGGTGTGGAAACGGGTTTACATGTGGCCATGGATGAACGTTGTATGATGTCCCGGGCAAATTGGGATTGGCTTAGGAATAAGCCTGTTTTGTCCCGATTAACCGAGATGCCCAGAAAGTGATGCAAATCGCCCAAATCCGTCATAGCAAATTCCTGTGATAACTTGGTGACAATGGATTGAAGAATGGTAGGATCCGAGGCAGTTAGGATGATGTCATCCACGTATAGGAGCAAGTAAGCCATGTGGTTCCCGTGGCAATAAACAAACAACGAGGTGTCACAGATGCTGCGTTTGAACCCGTGGGCAAGAATAAACGTGGAGAAGCGGGTGTACCACACTCTAGGAGCCTGCTTGAGCCCGTATAGGGAGCGTTTTAGGCGACACACGTGATCGGGGCGTGTACAGTCAATGAACCCCGGAGGTTGTTGCATAAATACCGTTTCATTTAAATCACCATGTAGAAATGCGTTTTTGACGTCAAGTTGTTTAATTGGCCATGATCTGGAGACGGCAAGTGATAATACTGTGCGGACGGTGGTTGGTTTAACCAATGGGCTAAACGTCTCATAGCAATCAACTCCAACAGTTTGGGATTTTCCGTTTACCACGAGGCGAGCTTTATAGCGCTCTAGGGACCCGTCGTCATTAAATTTGTGCCGAAATAACCACATGCAACGTATGACCCGGTGGTTGGCGGGTCGTGGTACAAGTTCCCATGTATCATTATCCTGTAAGGCCTTATATTCATTGTTCATAGCCTGTTGCCAATTTGGATCCAGTAGGGCTTTAATATAGGAGGTGGGTGTGGGTGAGATGGTATGTTGTTGGGTGACATGAAGGTTGAGACGGGTGATGGGTTTGTTTATGCCGGCTTTGGACCGAGTAGTCATGGTGTGTGTGTTGGATGGAGTTTGAGAGGGGTGCGGGTGCGAAGTGGGTTGTGGGGGAGGGGGTGACCGTGAGGAAGATGGTCACGGTTTGTGGGTGGGTCGGGCGTGGTGGTGGGTGGTGGTGGAGGTGGTTCGAGGATAATGGGAGATGGGTCGGGATCCGTTTCCGGGACAGGTTGGGTAGGCGCGGATGTGGGTTGTTGGAAGGGAAAGAAGTTTTCATCAAATATGACATGTCGGGAGAGATAAACTTTTCCGGATATGGGATCATAACATCGATAGCCCCTAAAGTTGGTGGGGTATCCGAGGAAAATGCAGCGGGTGGAACGAGGGTGTAACTTATGCGGTGATGTGGCGGAAAGATTTGGGTAACACGCACACCCGAAGACGCGGAGATGGTCATAGGTCGGGTGGCGGAGATATAAGGCGAAGGTGGGGGTGAAAAAATGCAGGCTTTTGGTTGGAAGGATGTTATGGAGGTAGGCGGCTGTGTGAAGAGCTTCCACCCAGAAAACGGGAGGAAGGTGGGCTTGCATTAGAAGAGCACGGATGATGTCATTAAGCCGGCGGATCATACGTTCGGCTTTACCGTTTTGGGGGAGGTTTGCGGGCAAGCAAACCGGAAAATAAGGCCATGGGTATGGGCAAAGGTATGAAAGGAGGAGTTATCGAATTCGCCCCCAAAATCACACTGAAAACTTTTTATGGGTTTGTTGAATTGGGTTTTGATAAGAGTGTAGAATTTAACAAATGTGGGAAACGTTTCAGATTTGAATTTCAATGGGTAAACCCAAACATAGTTTGTGAAATTTTCAATAAGAACAAGATAGTATTTGTAGCCCGATTTGCTCGGGATCGGGGAGGTCCATAAATCACAATGAATAATATCAAATGAGGATAAAGTGCAGGAATTAGAATCCGAAAAAGGTAAACGTTTACTATTGGAAATTTGACAAGAGTGGCAAACATGAGAGTTTTTCTCTTTAGTACATGAAATAAAGCTACGACTAGAAAGCAAATCTAAAACTTGGCGGCCGGGATAACCGAGTCTGGTATGCCACGTGTGAGAAGTGGCGAGGCAAGCAATGGGAGTGGTGGCTGGAGCGGTGAATGGATAGAGATCGTCGGAGCTATTGTGGCGGGAAAGGTGCTCTCCAGTCGGGAAGTCCTTCAAAGAGAAACCAAAAGGGTCAAATTCAACAGAAACGTTATTATCACGAGAGAATTTACGGACAGAGATAAGGTTTTTAATGATGGCGGGTGCAAGGAGAGTATTTTTGAGTTGGTAGGTGCGGTTGGGTAGTTGGTGAGGGATGTTACCAGATCCAAAAGTGGGCAACGAGGTGCCATTACCAACAAATATATGACCGTTCGGAGATGATGACAGAAGGGAAGAGAAAGTACCTGGATTTGAAGTCACATGTGTGGAAGCACCCGTGTCCATGTACCAGTTTGGATCAGGAGGTGTGAGTTGGGTGTTGTCCACGACCGCGGAAATGTCAGTGAAGTTTAGAGCATCATACTGTGAGCCTGCGGGTGAGTAGTTGGTCCCCGGTTGGACGATGTTGGCGGTCGGTTGAGGTGGCTGGTACGGAGAAAACGGTGCTTGAGTGCCGGAGGGGGGTAGCGTAGGCCTTGGTTGAGCAGGATATGGACACGGTGGTGTGTTCCACCATGCCCACGGTGGTGGAGAGAAGTAGTTTTGGGACCGTCCCCCTCCTCCGCGTCCGTTATTGCCCCGACTATGACCCCCACGACCACGACCCCTCCAACGACCACGGTTTTGGGAGTTTGAGTAGTTGGGATCGTAGGCCCGGGGTGCGGTGTTGCCCGATGCTGGATGTTGAGCCGGAGAGTTTCCAGTTGAAGGGGTGGTGCTTTGAGGCGTAACAAGAACCGACTGAGTGGCTTGTGGACGGGCAGATTGTCGTTGTTTTTCAAGTTCGATCATGCCTCGAGCATCATCCCATGTGAAAGAGCCATGGTTGATAATAGACGCGGTGGTGTCATATTTCGCGGGTAAACCGCCGACAAACTGTAGGACGAGTCGGGCTTCATTAACCGGATAACCAACATCTTCTAATTGTCCCGCTAGATCTTTTAGTTTTTGACAGTACTCATCCATAGAGGCGCAGGCAGCCAGGGTAAGGTTTGTGAATTCATGTTCAAGGGCAGCAGCTCGTGAGCTTTTATTGTTCCAGAAGATGGATTGGATTTTGATCCATGCATCGCGAGCAGTAATGTCATTATCCAGAACTCGAACTAAAAGATCATCAGAAAGTGTACCGTATATCCATTGAAGAACAATGGAGTCAATCTCGACCCATGCCGCGTACGTAGGGTCGGTTTTAGCAGGATGGGGGGTGCCATCGATGTGGTTTAGAACTTTGTACCCCTTTGCATGGAGTTTGAACAATTTAACCCAAGAAGAATACGTGACTTTAGTGCCATCAAGAACACGAACCTTATTCTGGATGTTTGTTACCGTGTAGACTGTTGGATTAGGTGTCTAAGCCAAGACTTTACATTTATATTTATCTTGTTAATTGAAGCAAAGTCCATTTGGGTTGCCCTCATAGCTGGAGGTCAGGATAGAGTTCGGTAGAGTAAAATGTTGATTTATTAATTGTTTAATAAATCAATAGAATTAATTAAATGGTTTATTAATATATTTAAGTGTTAATATATTAATTAGAAACTATAATAATTAATTAAGATTTAATCTAGAATTAATTGGATTTAATTCAGTGATTAAATTAATTAATTAAAAGTGCAGGGACTGGCTTTGTAATTATTCAATAGTTGAATAAAAGGCTAGCCAGTGGAAGCCTCAAGTTGGGCGAAATTATGGAGGCCATCTCCATAATTTCGAAACCCTAGTTAGGGTTTTTTAGAGGCTTGCCCAAATGGATAACAGGCTTGTCCATTAAGGGGCTTCTATAAGGTTTCTGCTGTAGCCTCTTGGAGGCTATATAAGGAACCCTCTGGAGGCTCAAAAACCTGCGCCAACTTCAACCAGATAAACTCTGCTGAACTATCTTCTCCATTGCTGTGGGTATGACTTTCATTTGAGGCAGGATACTTTTGCTGCTAGCTTCAAGAACAAGATTCAAAGGTTGGTTCTTCTGATTTAAACTTTAGAAATAATTGTTGGCCTTTAGATATTAGTTTATTATCTTCATAGAAGAAAACATAGATCTTATTAGGGTTGCATGTGAACCATAGGATTTTTTGTGTTCATTGTTTGCTAGAAAACCCTTCAGTGGTATCAGAGACAGGTTGTTTTCTTACGAATTGATATAAACTGCTTAATCTATGTTTGCCTTGAGTGTTTATGCGAAAAACACCTCTTGGATGAGGCTTTGGTCGAAATCTAGGCTAGGGTTTCCTAACCCTAGCCGCCACCCTCATGGTCCCCCCTTATTTGCTTGATTTACTTGCCTTATTTAGTGTGATGTTATTTTGGTAATTGGATTAATGAAATAACTAGAACCTCCTTTAATTTGGCATGTAAATTTCGAACCATATAGGGACCAAGATAGAAAAATTAATTTGATTAATTATATAAAATCTATCTTAGATTTAATTAGTTTAATTAATTGTTAATTAAAAGATCAATTAAATCAGCTTAAAGAAT
The DNA here is from genome assembly GCA_023525715.1 of Cichorium intybus. NCBI lineage: Eukaryota > Viridiplantae > Streptophyta > Magnoliopsida > Asterales > Asteraceae > Cichorium > Cichorium intybus. The sequence continues at coordinate 149,288,017 of CM042009.1, read as the reverse complement.
TAATTTAAATTTTCAAAAAATTGTTTAAAATTTGCGAAAATTCTTATTAAATTAATTCTAAAATATTTTAATAAGATTAAAATATATCTTATATATTTATGATTAAAAGTTAATTATTTATATATAAGAAAATTGGTTAGTCTTACCGCAAGTAGGCCTCATTCACAAAATTGTCCTATAAAGAGGGTATAAGGTGACTGACTATAAAATGTTAGTCTAATGGGTATCTACTCTTACCCACCGCTCTCCTGGTTAGTCGAGTGTCGTTAGCCGAACGGGTTTGATAGAACCGCTGAGCCTCTTAAAAGTATAATGCTATAATTGAAAGTACTAGAACCTTAAACAAAACCCAATCTAGTTACTTTAGGTTAAAAATATGAATTGGTGCTAATCCATGAAATTGCACATTGCACTTTGTGGAACGTTGGTGGAGCGTGTGTGGTTTACCGGCACGCCAACTGGGGTCCGCAAAGAGTCGCAATGGGTTTCTCGATTTTGTCATTATTAACGGAGCGTGTGTGGTTAACCGGCACGTTAATTAGAGATGGCAATCGACTTCGAGAGTACCAAGCTAATTTGCATGGTTATTCACACCCGGTTTGTGATCCTCGGCATCCCAGTCACAAACAGTGGGGCACATCCGAGACTAAACATGCCATTGAACAGTTCAATGTGTCTCAACAGATCTAGGAATTTCATAAGATGAAATTGATAAGTGTATTATCTACCTTAATGACCATTATGTTGTGATTACGGCATCCCTCTTCACACCATAGTTGGGGCATTTTGGGTCCTAGCCTTAATAAATAATATATTGGGTAATTATTTAAAAGGATTAATTAAACTAATAAAATTCTGTTTATTGTAGATGTCTGAATCAAGTGTCTATTCTCCTCCTTCTCCTCTTTCACCCATTTCTGAGACCATCAGAAAGCACCTGCTAAATATGGAAAGGCTGACTGGCCTTAATGGTATGGCTTCATAAATAGAGAATAATTCTCTGTTTTGCTAGCAAGCCATATCTGACTGAGTGTTCGCTCCCCAGAGCATGACGTCACACAGTAGCTTGTGAGGAGCATGACTCCTTGATTGTTAAGTCAAGGAAAGTTCGTTACCTAATACTATTGATCATTGACCCTGATTTCCACAGGAATTTAGAATCCCTGGGGTCAGATAAGTTAACACAGCTAGTTGTGGAAAGGTTCCATGAACTGGTTGAGAAAGGACGAGCTAAGATCTTCAAAGAGTTTGAAGTGTGCAGGAAGTAGCACCAGTTCACATGTTCTCAAGACTGAGAGACACACAGGTGAACTGTATAAATTTGGTTCCCTTTTTGATCGGGAGTTAAAGCATTAGCTCGACTCGCTGATCCGTTCATCCTAATGTACAGGAAGGGAAACCAGATAAGACAATCGTGGATATGCATTCAATGTTGACTTTGTATGAGTCGTTCATAGAGAAGCATAGTTCCATTGATTCAGCTGCTTCGGGATTGAGTCCAGTAATAGGGCACATCAAGAAATGATCCAGATCGTCTGGACCGGTTCCTCGATGGTTCAAACTGGGAATCCACAGGGTGGGACACAGTCATGGAAAGTTTGGAAAATGCTCCGAAGCCGAACAGTTTGGCAACTCAGGAATATCTTAAAACTCAGAACACCTGATCCTTAGTTCCTTGATACAGGATGTGTTTCTCACATTTGCTCTGTATGCATGGACTATGTAGGATGTGGGATGTTGTTAGATAGGAGCATATTCAGATTGGATCTGAAGCTCATGCAGTTTTAGAGTTTTGTTAGATGTTGAAATCATGTTATTAGCTTATCAGATGCGTATGACATTGTCTATCATATAATACATTGTTCAAGGATTTTGTTTTAATAAAATTGTCAATTTTCTTTTAACACATGTTGTTTGAAATATCCTTGAAATATTGTATGATTGTGTTGAATGCATGATTAGTAATAACTTGAATATTGATACATCCAAAGTGTTTGGATTTTAGGAATTGTGCTCCTTATGATTGTTAAAGTGAATATTATAAGAATCAATTCAACCAAAGGTCCAGTTGGACAGGACTTTGGAATCATTTGACTTAGAGTCACATGATGAATTGAGTTCTTAATGTGTTAAGAAATGAATCAACCAAAGATCCAGTTGGACAGGACTTTGGAATCATTTGACTTAGAGTCAGATGATGATTAAGTTCTTTATAAAGCACATGTGGCAAGAAATGAATCACCCAAAGATCCAAAGGATAGGATTTTGGAATCAGTTGACTTAGAGTCAACTGAAGATTGCAAGTCTTGAACAAAATTAACAAAGTCATAAGTTTACATAGAGATGTAAAAGACATTGAGATTAGGAGCAACAAACACATCAGTTGCTGTGTATTGCTCGAATCTTCAAATTGAACACAATTGTTTGTACTTCACGATATTTGTCATTCGGTATGACGAATATGACTTCGCTTATCAGAATAAGCGATTGGATTGAACCCTTGAACATTTCAAGGACTTCAAGGGAAGTACAAGACCCACAGAACCTGAGTGACAAAATAAACTGGGAAAATGTTTCACAGTTTATTCCCTTCCAAGAACATTAATAGTTATAATGTGTCTTAGGGAAGATGATGGAGCGTTGGTCGAAACAATTCGATCCTCAATGTATGAGATACATTGTCAATTAGTTTCCGATACATTGAATACTAAACCAGTCAGACCATATTCCAACCACATCCTTCGACTAAGTAGGTTTTGCAGACACTGTCTGAATGTAAAGCTGGGATTGTCCCACTTGTACATTAAAGGTCCAGGGTCTTGTAGTGTTCGTCCGAACCACATGACTAGCCTGAACCTAATCAGAAATGTCGTTTCACTGGCTATCCCGATGTACCTGTAAAAGAAGAGCTCTTTTAGAAAGAACTCATGTTCTAAGGAAACAGTAGGAGTTGGGACAGTCCTGAATGAGTTCAGGATTAGCAAAGTGAAAGAACCTTTAGTCATCACTAGGCTTGAAGCAGAAATTAGATTTATGTTTTTGTACTGACATAATCTTCTCTTGACCAGTAGTTTTGATCACCATCATAAGTAGTTATGATCAGGGTGACATACCGAATAGTGGTAAAACAATATAGTTGGTACGGATTTTCAATCCGACTACTTGGAAGTATTGGTGAGCCCGGTTGCTGCCAATTAAGAGAACCTTAGGACGAGACACAGTCTATGTGACAGTTTGATTGATTTTACAACTGGTCTTAAAACCAGTGGGAGTAATCATCAAAAGAAACCAACATGGACAGAAACGTACCTTCAGAACATCTGGTTGAGTGAGACGACACTCAGAGTCAAGTAATTGACCCCGAGAGAAGCACTCTCAATAGAAGATGAAATCCGAAAGGACACTGCATATTGTAAGTCGTTAGTGGAGCGCGTGTGGATCACCGGCATACTAATGGGGACTCATAAAGAGTATGCCAGTATAAAGGTACGTGGGCCCAGGATTTCCCTGCGTGTATCTCGCAAGAAAGGATATTCAGATTCTCAAAATATGCCAAAGGATTGGATTTTGAGAATGGGCTGAAAGATATCCATTAAGATGTCAGAAAGGTTTGGATTTTCAAAATGTGCCATAAGCTCTGGATTTTGTGAATAGTCCATAACCATGCTAAAGTCAGTGGGAGTGTCGCTGTTATCTCTATCTCCATATGTGTGTTACATAATGCTTCTAGGAAACGTCTCTTTTCATTACAAAGTGTAATGACTTGGTGTTAAGAGACGGATCGCTATGAAAAGACTTAGTAGAGATACGGCATGCTCAGGTGGTTACAAACGTCTATGAGATAGATCGAAACTCTGCCAAGATGATCTTGATGAGACTCAAGATGCATAGCTCAGGAAAGGAGTTTCCTGTCATTGCAAAGTGTGATGATTTGGCATGAGAGGTGTGAAAGGTGCAGCGTACTCACATAATCCATTGACATATATCAGATAGATGTTGTCATCAATATAGACCTAGCCATAGTAAGCATGATCTTGATAGAATTCAAGATGCATGGAAAAGAGTCTCTGAAAGGAAATAGTTATTGAAAATCATGACACAAGGATTATAAGTAATCCTTAGATTCCAAAAGAGTTTGGAATAGGACTGGATCGAATCCAACAAGTTTCTTGGATCGATCAGAAGTGTCATGAACATGTCTTGATGACTTAATGCTTAGAGCATAGTGAGTCAGATTCAGGATATGACCTGGCTAGGAATACTTAATGGATTTTGTACATACGTGAGAAATCATTGGGAAATGATTGGGGTGAATGTTGATAACAATTTGAAAAGAGTTTTCAAATAAGGACTTAATGGTTAAAGAATTTCGTTGGCATTCCGATGGAGCGCGTGTGGCTCACCGGTACATCGTAACACCTCGAAATAGTCTTAGGGTGCAGTCATGTGGACTAAAGATCCCGAGAACCATGGAAAGTCACAGTACATAGAATGGAGTTGTTAGTGAGAATAACAGTATGACCAAAATTGAAATATCATCGGAAGGATATCCGATCGGATAAAGTGTATAAATGTATGACATTTGAATACATAGAAAGAGTGAAAGGTCAAGTAGACATAGATACATAACACGAATTAAATAGTTTAAAAGGAATCTAGAAACCGATAATAGTTTATGAAAAATCCGACTTGGTGATTACCTCGTGAAGACTTGGTAATTAGGCAAGAGTAGCCACCGGTCAGATTTTATGTTTCAATTTTGCATGTTTCACTTCCCGAATAATTTGATTATTCAAAAGGTCCACAGTCGCTCATACTTTTCAGGAGTAAGTATGAACGAAGACTGTCGTGAATTGGTTTGTAGATTGTCTAAGGAGTTAGACATTGCAGTAAGACAGCTACAACGTTCATGAGTACTTAGAAATAGAGATTTGAGTATTGGATAAACCCGCGCTCGTTAGATTGCTTCATGGATTACATCACGAGCAATGTTGAGACGATAATATCGTATGATCTTGAAACGGAGACATATGAGTTGAAATTTACGAGTCAGTTGTGCATTGATAATGCGAAACGCATCGGTAACTCGATGTTATAAAATGCATTGTTGTGTATGATTTGATAAGTAAAAGACACAACCATATGAGTCAAAGCTTATTCGTTCCTTGACCCTGATGGGAAACAGATATCTGTAGGCCTCTCGATGATTTTGAAGTTGACTAAAGTGCTGGCCAGCCTGGACTAAATTGATGTGTTCAATTAGAAGTCCGAAAGTCATAAGCAGAATCGGAAATCGGGAAACAGAGTATCGGACAGAGATTGATCTCAATCCATGTCTCGTGTCTGGAAATATCTTGTTGGACGAAGGATCATATGATCACTTATCTATGGACAGAACTGACTGGGTCAGAGTTCGGCAGCAGTTTCTAGGAAGCTACAGGTTGTTTATTAATCAGAAGATAAATTGAAGTCATAGACTTATCCAAGTGGGAGACTGTTGGATTAGGTGTCTAAGCCAAGACTTTACATTTACATTTATCTTGTTAATTGAAGCAAAGTCCATTTGGGTTGCCCTCATAGCTGGAGGTCAGGATAGAGTTCGGTAGAGTAAAATGTTGATTTATTAATTGTTTAATAAATCAATAGAATTAATTAAATGGTTTATTAATATGTTTAAGTGTTAATATATTAATTAGAAACTATAATAATTAATTAAGATTTAATCTAGAATTAATTGGATTTAATTCAGTGATTAAATTAATTAATTAAAAGTGCAGGGACTGGCTTTGTAATTATTCAATAGTTGAATAAAAGGCTAGCCAGTGGAAGCCTCAAGTTGGGCGAAATTATGGAGGCCATCTCTATAATTTCGAAACCCTAGTTAGGGTTTTTTAGAGGCTTGCCCAAATGGATAAAAGGCTTGTCCATTAAGGGGCTTATCTAGGGTTTCTGCTGTAGCCTCTTGGAGGCTATATAAGGAACCCTCTGGAGGCTCAAAAACCTGCGCCAACTTCAACCAGATAAACTCTGCTGAACTATCTTCTCCATTGCTATGGGTATGACTTTCATTTGAGGCAAGATACTTTTGCTGCTAGCTTCAAGAACAAGATTCAAAGGTTGGTTCTTCTGATTTAAACTTTAGAAATAATTATTGGCCTTTAGATATTAGTTTATTATCTTCATAGAAGAAAACATAGATCTTATTATGGTTGCATGTGAACCATAGGATTTTTTGTGTTCATTGTTTGCTAGAAAACCCTTCATAGACAGGATGAAGTGGCTGATTTTTGGCGATAGGATCGGAGGCTTCGCCGGTCATTCTGTGTTTGCGTCGCGAGTATTGAATGATAGGGGAATGAGAAGTTGTTGAACCGGGCTGCGAGGGTGGAGGAGATGCGGAGGCAATGGTGATCGGCGGCGGTAGAAGAGAAGGGAGAGGTGCGGCCGGCGATTTAGTCGGCTAGGGTTAAGGGCGACGGCTAGGGTTAGGAGTCGATCGTGATCGGCTCTGATACCATGAAAGTTTGCGTATTCTCATTGATTCGGAATCGATTACAATGACAGTATTTATACTATACGTATATTACAGTTAACACCCTTCAGATAGCTACTAATACAATACACAAATATATATATATATATATATATATATATATATATATATATATATATATATATATATATATATATATATATATATATATATATATATATATATATACACGCTAATAAAATTGTTTTCAGATTATACAAGATCAATTTTATTATTTTATACAAAGAAATTTATGGATGTTTGTAATTTTTTAGTATCGTTTGAATAAATTTCAATGATATGTATATAATCATTTTTCATATACTGTTCTTATTCTAAACAATCTTATATTTTTTCCTAAACTTTAGTAACAAATATTTGTTCATTACAAAATAGTATTTGTTAGTTTTATTTCATTCAATCTGTGTAATACATAATCATTTACAATAATATCATAATTAAGAATAAAAAAAATACTAAAACAATATCAATTAAAAGTAGAGATGGATTAAAAATGGTCATTTTAGACAATGACGGTAAACTTACCAATAGAACAACAAATGTTGTATTCAAAGAAGTTTTTCAAAACTTGTAATTTGTTATAATTGTTCAAAGTTTATCAATAATTATGTTGTAGTGTTTAATTTAATAACATATTATCCAAAATTTTCACTATATATTGTCGACAATTTGTTATATAATTTTATTAGTGCTGAGATCTTTCTATTTATCATTTTCTTTTAACCAACACGTGTAATACACGGGTCTCACCACTAGTATATATATATATCAGGAATATTATATTTATCTGAATTTTTATCTACATAAAATACATTGTAAAATACGATATGTATGCAATTACTTTGCAACGACGTGAAAATACAAAAGTTTATACAAAGCATTTGCTAAAATTCACCTCAACATACCAACTAAACTTAATTAATGGTTGCTAAATTAGCAAGGAAATTTTGCCATTAAATTAGCGGTGGAATTCCCGCCAGTGGTTCACTTTTCAGATTAGTGAAGATTAGTTGTAATAGTTTCGTCAAACAGATGAGATCGTTCTGATACATCCCTGTCTTTATGTGGTCAAAATTGAAAACTTTGCCCTAATGGCTGAAATAGTACCTATTTTATCACATTTTAATCAACATAATCCGTAATAATATTGTTTATTTTAACATATTACATTATAAATGGAAAAACACAAAAGGGAAGAATCTTAAAATTTGTGGGAAGTTTGTTATAGAAACCCCAATTGTTGGATTCAGGACGTGAAGGCAGTTTGCCTATGGGTCTGGCCGCTCGAGACCATTCCTTGGACCTGCTCTCCAACTCTTCTCTGACCAAATCATGCCAATTTGAAGTCCTTGACTTAAAGTCTTAGACATATCATATTGTTCCATAAACTTGTCGATCAACTAATAACCTTTTTGTGCATCAAGGGAAGTGATCATCAGAGAGTACCTGAGTGGAGCATTCTCAGACATGCGATGCTTGGTGGTGGCAGGAGGAACAACTATTGCAAGGAGCGGTGGTTTGGAAGGAAGTGTTAATATGTATGTATGTATATTGTTAGCCCACGTTTCTTAGCCCATATAGTTAGTCGGCCCTTTGTATTAGGTTTGATATATATATGTTGTACGCTCCCATATTTCAAATCAATGAGAATGATACTCAATATAGTATCAGAGGATCTTGCCTAATTCTCTCTGATTTCCTTCCCCTTTTTTCTTCTTCTTTCACGCTAAACCCTACCGGCTCCCTTCTCAGCCGGCCCTCCCACTGTCGTCTTCCGCCATGGCTGCTCCTCCACCACCCAACAAGGTGTTTGGCATCACTAATATCAAAACATATGTTCCCCTACTTCTCGACTATGACCGGCTCAACTACGACGCTTGGAGCGAACTCTTCTCTACACACTGCAAAGCATTTGATGTTATTGATCACATCGACACCACCATGCCAAAACCCACGGATCCGAAGTGGCAAAAAGTTGGCTGTAGTCAAACTGTGTCTTTACGGCTCCATCTCGCAACAACTCCTCCAAACCGTAATCAAGAAAGATGCCACTGCCCGACAGGTGTGGCAAAGTCTCGAACACCTCTTCCGAGAGAACAAAGACGCACGTTGCATGCAACTCGACACCGAGCTTCAGAATATTACTATGGGCGACTTATCCGTCAACGCGTATTGTACCAAGGTGAAAAATCGTGCTGATCTTGTGACCAATCTCGATCCCGATTCAACCATTCCGGACAAACATCTCTTCATGTATACCCTCAACGGACTCTCCTCCAAGTTTGAATCGGTAACCAACATCATCCGCTATAGCTCCCCGCTCCCCTCCTTCTCTAAAACCCGCTCGATGCTACTTCTGGAAGAACAACGACTAAATAACCTTCAAGCTCCGGCCCCGTCTCCCCACCGTGATCACCCGTCCTCCTCGGAAGTCCTATACGCCGGAAACAACAACACCGGCGGCAAAAACACGAACCGTCGCCATGACCGCCGTGGTCAACAGCAGCGCCGCCGTCAACCACCTTCCACCGCCGACCAGACCCCTCCTCCACCCGCCGGCACCCAGCGCTATGGCTGGTTCTTCGTTCCACCTCCTGCAGATGCGTCTCACGTCCAACAGCAACAACGAAATGCAGTTTGGGCTGCATCTGCGTCGGCCCAATGGCCTCCTCCATCAGCGACAACCAACTGGCCCACTTCATCTGGTGGGATTCTTGGCCCATCTCCACGCAACAACTCCAAACAGGCCCACCACGTGACTTCTGGCCAGCGACAGTTGGGCAACCCACGGTTCCAACTACACCCTCACCTCCGTGGACTTGGAACACTCCTGACCAACCTACCGCGCTTCCCGAACTTTTTTCTACCATGTCGTTGAACGAGCCCGATCAATCCAGGTGGTTTATGGATACCGGCGCAACGGATCACGTGCACAATAACCGAGGTATACTTCAACAAAAATTTGATAAGTGTGATAATTCATTCATTTTAGTCGGTAATGGATCCCAAATGCCTGTCGAGACCACGGGACACACCCTCTTTCCCATTAAAAACCCGTACCATCTGTTACATCTTAAAAATGTCCTCATTACCCCCGAAATCATCAAAAACCTTATTTCCGTACGAAAATTTACTACTCATAATAAAGTTTCCATTGAATTTGATCCTTTTGGTTTTACTGTCAACGATTACAGGACCCGACGGCCCCTAATTCGATGTGACAGCACCGGTCCTCTTTATCCGGTTACCCCTAGCCCACCCCAAGTGTTTTTGACCTCCTCGCGATCTCTTTGGCATCAATGTCTCGGTCACCCGAATAATCAAGTGTTACAGTCTTTAGTTTCAAATAAATTTATTTCTTGTAATAATGACAATTTTGATGTACTTTGCAAATCTTGTCAACTTGGAAAACATAAAAGACTCGCTTTCTCTATTAGTGATTCATGTGTTTCTCATGCTTTTGAAATTATTCATTCCGATGTATGGAAGTTACCAATTCCGAGCTCTAGCGGACTTCGTTGTTATGTCATTTTCATGGACCACTTCACTCACTATTTATGGGTCTACCCACTTCGCAAAAAATCCGATGTTTTCTCTAAATTTCACGAATTTTTCAAATATGTACAAACACAATTCAAAACCACCATTAAAACATTACAATGTGACAACGGGGGGAATACAATAATAAATTCTTCCACGATTTCTTCGCAACCAACAGAATTCAATTCTGTTTCTCATGCCCTCACACCTCCCAACAAAATGGAAAATTCAAACGCATGTTACGAACAATAAACAACATGGTCCGCACCCTTCTCTTCCATTCCCATCTTCCACCTACATATTGGGCGGAAGCCCTTCACATGGCCACGCACCTCCTAAATATCACTCCATCCTCCGCCATCAAAAATGAAACCCCTCACTTTCGACTCTTCCAAAAACACCCATCATACTCTCACCTTCGCACATTTGGATGCCTGTGCTACCCTCACATCACCACCACACACAAACTTGCCCCTCGTACTACCCCGTGTATCTTTCTTGGGTATCCATCTCATCACCGTGGTTTCCGATGTCTATATCTCTCATCTACGGCGATCATTATCTCCCGTCACGTCGTGTTTGATGAGACTATCTTTCCTTTTGGGTCTGTCACACCTACCGATCCACCATCGTACTCATTCCTCGATCAGCCCACCGATCCGTCCCCCATCCTACGGGACATCCTCGAAACCGGGCACCCTACCACCACCACACCTACCCCACCTTCTGCATCGGTCCTTACCGAACCTACCACCACCACACTTCCGCCTGACCTTATCCATTCTTCAAACCCAACCTAACCCACTCATTCTATGACCACTCGTTCTAAGCACGGAATTGTCAAACCTACCCAACGTCTAAACCTTTTCACCTCTGCCATATCTCCTGTCCCTCGGTCTTATATACAGGCACTACAGGATCCTCATTGGCTTGCAGCTATGAATGAGGAATATCACGCTTTGATGCGTAATGAGACATGGACCCTTGTTCCGAGACATGTCGGGGTCAATGTTGTGCGATCGATGTGGCTTTTTCGCCACAAGTTTCATGCAGATGGCTCTCTTGCACGCTATAAGGCTCGTCTTGTGGCAAACGGACGCAGTCAGCAGCCTGGAGTAGACTGTGATGAGACCTTCAGTCCGGTTGTCAAACCGGGCACCATACGCACTGTCCTTAGCTTGGTCGTCTCTAAACATTGGCCAATGCATCAGCTTGACGTGAAGAATGCTTTTCTTCACGGACACATACATGAGACGGTTTACATGCACCAGCCTCCTGGCTCCCGGGATCCATCTCATCCAAATCATGTATGCCTTCTTCAGCGCTCCTTATACGGTCTTAAACAGGCCCCTAGAGCATGGTACCACCGCTTTGCCCAAAACGCTCTTCAGATTGGATTCCACCACAGCCGAACAGACCCATCTCTGTTAATTCGGCACTCCCCTTAGGGCACTGCGTATCTCCTTCTCTATGTGGACGACATCCTCCTCACAGCCTCCTCCGAGGCTCTCATGCATCAGATCATATCCCAGCTTCGCGATGAGTTTGCCATGACAGACCTTGGTACATTTAATTTCTTCTTGGGAATATCGGTTACTTAAAATTCATCAGGCATGTTTCTATCGCAACGGAAATATGCACTCGAGCTTCTCGAGAAGGCGGGGATGATTAAGTGCAACCCCGCTCGCACACCAGCCGAACCAGTCTACAAACTCGATGCGGACGGCCCACCCGTGGCCGAACCCACTCTATATCGTAGCCTAGCCGGTGGCCTTCAGTACCTCACATTCACTCGGCCAGACATTGCCTTTGCAGTCCAACATATATGCCTCTACATGCATGACCCTAGAGAGCCTCATCTCAATTCTCTCAAACGCATCTTACGCTACCTTCGAGGCACCACCTCTCATGGCTTACAGCTTCACGCCTCTCCCACTACGGACCTTATCGCTTACTCGGATGCGGATTGGGGTGGATGCCCTGCTACTAGACGATCCACATCTGGTTATTGTGTGTTTTTGGGAGACAATCTGGTCTCTTGGTCATCCAAACGACAACCGGTCATTTCTAGATCTAGTGCAGAGGCAGAATATCGAGGTGTTTACATGTCCTCGAATCCGGTTCAACACCAACGCACGAAACATATTGAGATTGACATACACTTTGTCCGGGACAACGTTTCCATTGGGCATGTGAGAGACCTTCATGTGCCTTCCTCCTCTCAGTACGCCGACATCTTCACGAAAGGCCTAACCCCATCTCTATTTCTTGACTTCAGGGACAGTTTGAAAGTTCGCGACCCGAACGTTCAAACTGCGGGGGGATGTTAATATGTATGTATGTATATTGTTAGCCCACGTTTCTTAGCCCATATAGTTAGTCGGCCCTTTGTATTAGGTTTGATATATATATATATATATATATATATATATATATATATATATATATATATATATGTATATATATATATATATATATATATATATATATATATATACATATATATATATATATATATATATATATATATATATATATATATATATATATATATATATATATATATATATATATATATATATATATATATATATATATATATATATATATGTTGTACGCTCCCATATATATTTCAAATCAATGAGAATGATACTCAATAGGCAGAAGCTATGGTTTAATATTCTTTGTCATCTCGATTACTTCCTTAAGACGTTTTTCCGTTGCCAAAATGTCGGTTAGAACAAATGATAACGTTGTAGCTGTGTTGTAAGATATTGTCGGTGATTGCTATACCGATGACAAGTGTCGTGGCGGAGATCCTTTTTCTTGTAGTGGTGGATAAAAGAAAAAGATATGAGGATTTTATTTTTAGTTTCTTTATTAAACCATTGATACCAAAGGTGAAATTGTGTTTGTCTAGTAATACACCAAACAATAAACAAAGTAAAGATAGTATTAGTATCTTGAAGTTGCCCTTAACATGTTGGAAACAATCAATTATCATCCACTCCAAATTAATGAAAGCGTACAATACATTGCTAAATCAAAACTACAACAATGACATGAACAATTGATTTAAGTTGAAGCTCAACAAAAATCTACACTAATAAGAAAGACATGCTACGAAAACGAAATAAGGAAATCACAATGTAAAGTAAACAGAATAAGAAAAACGAAAGACATGAACAATAGACATATGTAAGGTCCTTAGGGAACTTTTTGCCAACTGGATTTGTCATTTTATTTCCATTTCTAGGCACAAATGAAATCCTTAGGGAGCTCTTTGCCACAAGTGTTAAGAAGCAAGCTAAGTGAGATAGGGATATTAAGGTTGATGCCAAGGACATTGGCTTTTAAAGCAGTGCAAAGGCAGGCTGCGACTTCAAGATTGAGAAGGCCGCCAAGGGCTGAGCAGCATGGGTGGTCCGGTGGGTTACCAATGACAGTCCCAACGGAGTCATTAAGCAACTTAGCACACACACCTAGTTTTAGGGCATCCCTAGGGCAATTGCCCTTAGGAGTAACTGGTTTTTCAGGCACCGGAACGGATGGAGTATGGCAAGTGAAGCATGCCTGTGTGACTGCAAAGAAGAGGATGTTGATGGTTAGGAAAAGAGTGGAAGATTTGCTGAAAGCCATTGGTTCGAACTATCTTCCAAAATGTGATTTAGTTGGAGGGAGGGATGTAGGGTGAGGATTCGTTTGTGATTGTAGGGTTTATATAGATAAAATGGAGTATTTTTTTAAAGAGAAGCATGCCTCCACATGATACACATTTCGGTTCACGGATTACAAGCTAATCCTAATATAGGAGATCCCATCTTGCATGTGAACGAATGCAGGAACTCTTTTCATTGGTTGGTACTGCAAGACAAGAGACTGCACCGAATTCAAAGAGATTCTTTACCCGGTTGTTTAGCCCAAAAAAGAATAATGAATGTTTTCATGACAAGATGAAGTGATTTGGGTTAAAGCTTTTTAAAATTATAGTCAGGAGAGCCCACGGTAATACTTTGTACAAAGAGCTTTTCCTGGTGTGATGTTGAACTCGGATGTAAGAAATTTGATCGATCATGTATTATATATTACTATTAATGAGAAAAAATATATTCTTTCATTATTTCTTTCCTACAGGTTGTACATCGTATCATAAACATGGTCCAGCCATTCTATTTCAACTTGTTCACGGAAATGAAAATCTTCATATACCTCTATAGTCGGTATATTACGTCCATAAGATTACCTTAAACATTTTATCTTTATTGAAGAAGTTTGTTTTGAACTAACCAAACGAAAGATAACAGGGACTACAAAGATGCTAGCCCGCAAAGTCGCAAACAGTTATATATTACTAGGAATTAAGTAAGGGGTTTTAATCCATTCGACCTATAATATTAGTCGAAGCTTTATTAATATGACCCTTTTAGTTAGAGTTTTTATAATAGTTAAAATAATAATACGATGCCATTGCCATATATAGTGACTAAGAATCATAATGTTCACACTATCTAAATAAAGTAGCATTAATATATCAATAAAAATATATTTTCTGAGTAGGTATTTCTTTTTTTTGGAACCAGCGAATAGATAATATGGTTTCACCTAAGGGTAATCAGCCCTGCAACCCAGGGCGGTTGGCGATTACTTAAGGCGCAAAGGCCTTTCCCCTCCACTTAATTCGCCTTTCCAGGAAAATCCCCCACATGGGGTTAGTCGGAATCGAACTCCAGACCTTCCACCACATGGGTATATAACCCGGGTGCATCATTATTTCTTATAATTATAATGAAATAATCTTATTAGCATATTTCCATAAATATTTTGGATCTCAAAATTGTTAATTGGTGCCAGCCAAGCAATGACCTCCCGTGAGGCGTGACTATATACCATTCTTGCATGTATATGAAGTAATGCATGGTTCTTTTGTCATTCCATTTGTCGTAATAAAAAGGACAATCATTTATCTATATAGAAGGGCAATCTTTGCATCCTGTTGCTTAAAATATAGTATACAACTTGTGCGGCACATATTGCATAATTTATGCATTCAATGCCCTGACAAAATGAGAAACTCTATATGTTCACGTGTTATATCATGTTATTAACGTAGCCTTCTTAACCATTTACGATAGTATCTTATCTATTACGTTCCAATAGAATATTAGTTGCTTATATAAAAAATTCTTACAGATTCAGTTTAATTATATTAAATACAAAACACATAGTCTTCAGCTTTTTTTTTTTTTTTTTTTTTTTGCTTTCCTCTTTAGTATGTCATGTTTTAGGTAGGGTAATAGGTTGTGGTGATGCTATTTATGTCTATGGAGAACGGGTTTCCGACTGTAGTTTGATGGTAGCAAACGTAATAAGTTGTGGTGATGGAATTTATGTCTATGGGGAATCTAAAATATACCAATATGTAAGCAACGGAAAGATCTACGACCATATGGATCTTATTAGAGATAGAGGGAATGAGTAAGAAAAGTGGTGGTTGGGACGATGGTTGATAGCATTTTTATATTGCATATTTTATGTGTTATTGGTCCGAGTTTAGTTATTTATCTTTGTAAACAGACTAATATTACTCACTTTTAGTGCAAAGTGTTTTATGTGAAATTTATGTTACAGTACAGGGTTTGAAGTGAAATTTGGAACAAAATAAGAGGCTAAAAGACAAAAAAGATAAAGTGCTGGAGGAGATAGTGACGCTATCCCTTAAGAGTGACGCTATCTGAAGATAAACTCAACCCGGTGAGATTTGAATTTCAAAGCATGAAAATCGAGGAGGCTAAGGAGATAGCGATGTTGTCTTTATAGATAGCGACACTATCTCTATTGATAGAGACGCTATATCAAGATTCCTCAACTATAAATAGAGGCTCCCAGTACGACTTTTTGAGCATGTCCGGGTATCACAAGGGGTTAGAGATTTGGCTTTTTGTTAGTTTATATCAACTAGGTATCGATGTATTCTGCATTCAGGAATTTCCTTGATTACTCGATGTTTGGTTTGGATTTCAGGTACAATCATTTGATTTCTGTAGTTCTTTGATTTGATTGGTAGTTTGGTTTTTTGAATGATTGTTTCAGTTTTTGATTTTATATAGAAAGTTCTTTTGGTTTCAGGTTGTTCCAGATCTGCAATCAGATCTGTGTTTGGTTTTAGTTTTGATTGTTTTTCCGGTATTAAGTAATTTTCCTGCTATAGAGTGACACTATAGTCATGTGTTTATTCTTAGATACAAAGTGCCAACCATGAACTCCTTGGTTCGACCCTCACTTACTCTAACTAGTGGATAGTAAGGTTTTAATCTTGATTTTTCACCGCATCAATGGCTGCGACGTGTCAAATTTTATTGTCGTTGTAAGGGAGTTGTGCACTTTACACATTGTGTCAATCTGATTCTCTTTCAATTTCTGTTTATTTTTGAGCTTTTGTGCACGCACGTCCTCAAAATTGACGATTTATACATGTACACAAATCAAGATTGGTGCAGGGAGTACGACAGCTCAGTTTATGACCATTACAAGGATGATTCGTACAACGAGTCATTCGATGATAATGGGTTATGGACTGAGGATCCGACTCGATTTGAAATTTTTGATAAGTCATATTTAGTAGATAACCAAGAACTAGACGATTCGTACAACGCGAAATTGGATCAGGTATTGTATTTGCTGACTGAAACCTTCAACAGGGAGGAGAACAATGCTAAGGCACTTTCAACAATGGCAGACCATTTGGAGCAGCTGCAGGAGCAGCAAGCAAACTCACCAGACACCGAGGTGAGTAATTTTTGTGTCGATACCACTGTGTATGAACTCACATCACCTGAACCTGAGGGTGTGATGGAGGGATCATACACTGTGGGAGAATCAATAGACCAATGATATGGTCGAAAAGTTTGTTGAGGAGGGGGCCGTAGATGACAATGCAGCCCCCTAACCAACAATTTTTGAAAATTTTAAAATCTTTGAAAATCTAGTCCTGGTGATGAACGAATCTAAACCATCACTAGACACTACCAGTCGCTCATTCTTGGTAATCCACCTCTGGGATGATGACCAAGAAGATGATGACGATGTGGTATTTGAAAAGGATGAGCAGAGTGTCATATCCAATCATGATCATCTCATGAGTGTAAAATTATATGTAATTAATATAATCGATGATGATATCCGAGAGCATGCTAAAACACTAGCTAGAAGTAGGATTGAACACACAAGAAGCCACAGGAAATGCTAGATGAGACAAGCATTAAGTCGATGATGGATGCGCTCTGCATCAAACCAACAATATGGAAGAGACACCATAGAAAAGATTGAGCTTGGAGATTCAGGAAAAGTTTTGAGCAGTTACACAAAGGAATCGAGGGTCACCAGTTGCAAATCAGTAGAAAGACAAGCAACCATTCGACCCAATAAAGTTGGATGAGTACTGGATTAAGGGGGAAGTGGCGACGGCCAAAGTGCAGCAACGTCAGAAGGCGTATGATCCACCGTAGCCATCATTCGGGAGAAAGAAGGTCAAACTAAAAGACCGGGAAAAATAAGTGCTTTCGGGAGGCAACCCAATGTTTTGATTTTTTTTAGATAAGTGTTTAATTCTTTTTACGGTTGTTTTGTTAAAATATCACTGTTGGTCAATCATCACAAAGCACGAGGCGGTACAGCCCACGTGCGGGGTGGTACAGGAAGTCGTTCAGCAACGAGAAAAAGGAAAAATGGCAAAAAGCAAGATAGCGCTGCTATTTGTAGAGATACTGACGCTATATGCCAGGTAAAACGTGTATAACCCCTTTCCCCTCTTGAAAGCGACGCTATCTTGTTTCTTCCCCCCCCCCCTCCCTTGCCGCGATTGACGAACAACACATACCCTCTGATGGTTTTTTTATTTTTCGTGTAAATTTCTCGTATAAATCCTGCTTTACACATCAGGTATGCATATAACTCCTTGCTATCGTCTATTAGGCATGATCTAGGCCGAAATCAAGGGTTTCTACTCGGTTTAGGGTTTTCGGCCAACCCGAGGGGTTTTCACCCCAATGACGGTTTTCTAGCTTGTATTTCATGAAATTGACCCTCGTACATGCTTAATTGGTAGTGTAGGAACTTTTTGGTACCTTCAATTTGGGATTAACGGGTCAAAATCGTGATTTGGGTTCGGGACCTTCATCTATAGCGACGGTATCTATGAAAATAGTGACGATATCCTTGAATATTCATACATAGCACCTCTATCTACTTAGATAGCAATGCTTTCTCTCCCGGGGACCAAATTGCAATTTTTCTCACATTCCCATTGTGTTTGTATTCGTGGTTAATTTTGCAAATGACAGTGAGACGTACACGACCGGTCATCTCGCTCACGGACCTACCGCAACACGAATTCCTCCAGTTTCCTGCGAAACTGGAAGGGTTACGACGATACCTGGATAGATTAGCCACATTAGCCGGCCGGGATGTGGAGATTGCAGCATCATTGGACATGGACTTTGCGGTTGCTACTGGCCTCACTCCACGATTAGAGCTACACTTGGTCTGGACCTAGACCAGTGTCGACGGAGCATGTAGTTTCACCTGTCGCGACTGGGACCGCCTCATTCCAGCAGGCGAGACCTGCTACAAAGAGTTGATGTTGGAGTTTTACTGCACATACAGGTGGGGACAAGTTGTTAGAGACATATCCTAGAAGAGGATCTACTTTCGGCTCGGAGGTGTGAGCCGAGAGTGCTCCATGGCAGAGTTTGCATGGCGAGTCGGTATTCACACTCGCAAGGAGACTCGCAGTCTACGTTATTTGCCATTCCTATCCGCAAGCCACGTGCACGCGCTAGCAGGAGTTCAGGAGGCGGCAATCTGGGCTCAACACCACTGCATACACTTCACATTCCCGTACGAGCACGATCCATTCACCGATCCATCGATTACTCCACCGTATCGTTGCATACACCATAGCTCACCGCAAGGGCGGTGACAAGGTCCCAGCAAGGGATCTGCTTTACATGTGGGCTCTCTTTGCACCCGATAGGTTCATCCATCTCCTCTACCTTTTAGCAGACTATCTTATTGATAGGGGCACCGGAACGAGATTGGCTAGTCCTTTGACCGGTGGCCACTATATCACGTGACTGGTCGATTCTAACCACATTCTGATGGGTGAGGTCACATGATTGATGACCCGTATCAGCCTAGGCCAATGGGAGCCGCTTATCTAGTGTCGATGGAGGTAGTCATACCTTTTGGTGTCGGCCGTTATATAGTAGCAGTGGATGACAGTCGACATGGCAGACGAGGAGATGGATGAGGAGGCAAAGATTGAGGGAGCCGAGGCACTTGAGGCAAAGCCAGAGGTCCCAGCCCCGAGACACCGATGGAGGAAGGAGCTTGCATAGGAGTAGGAGTCGGAACACTAGATATACAGGCCACCCTGCGAGACCTAGTGGCCGAGCAGGTGAGACTGGAGGCTGCCCAGGCCAAATTAGTACCATTTGTGACGAGGATAGAGGCCCAACTGCGGTGGTGGGCTGAGCGTTAGCGCGCACTCATGCTACATTTTGGGATGGATCCACCACTGTTCCCGACTAGTGGAGCTGACGATGAAGGTCCATCAAGGACCCACCATGATGACGACCAGGAGTGATATTTCTAGTACCATTTTTATTTCTTCTTTTTATTTTCTTTTTAGTTTAAAAATGTCTATAATTTAAATTTTATGTTTGTATCTAAACTTAATATCTAATAGGAGTTGTTATTTTGATTAGCAAACCAACCAGTCAAATTGTGATTGTGTAATGGCCCAATTTTTGGAGATTTGCATCAACGCAAGTGTAGGGTCATTGTACCCCTACACTGGGGTTATGTCGGGCCCGTTTATAGTTGCGCCCAAAAGCCTGGAAGTATTATCAAGCAATGGGAATACACAAATCAACCCGGGTATACATATGATTCCAATAGTCAAACATTTTTGCTCGTCCTAAGGGGTAACTCTTTTTCTCCCTTGTTTTTGAATTTTTATTTATATCACGGGAACGTTGTATGATTTAAAGTGTGGGACGGAGACGGTAGAAAAATGTAGAGTATTTTTTTGGAAAATTTTAAAATTTTATCATTTTCAAAAAATTTTGGGAAATTTTATCATAGAAACGAACAAATTTGAATTTTTTTTAGCAATTCGGTATTTTTCATGAAATATTTTAACTTGTTTGATGCTAGTATTGGTTAAAATAAGTTGAGTTTAATTCAGGAGTAATAAATAAGAAAAATAGTATTGATTTAGTAACATAGGATTGGAATTCAGGAAAGGAATTTCAATCAGTGGCTTGTGTTGTTCGAGCCGGGTAGTGACACGCCTAGGTCGTCGTGCAGTCAAAAATAAGAGAAAACCTAACACACACTAGTATAGCGGTAGTCAGGGTCGATCCGCAGGAGTTACGTGGTTAGGACAAGACGATAGTATACCAACTAAAAACACAATTCCAAGACCAATGCCAAAACCTAACTCAAGCATGAACTAAACTAACCCAAATCAAATCCTAGACTAAAGTTCCTTACTGAAATCAGAAACTAAGTCCAAAATCCAGAAGCAACAAACAGTTCCAAACACATCAACAAGCATTCAAACATCCAAAATACCGAAAATTGCAAATAAACCATAAACCGAATGATTAACTTTTATAAATCCAAATCAAACATCAAACCAATATCCAAACACTCAAATATCAGATCTAACTACTGAATAATGCTACTGAAATCAGAAACTATAAATCTAAACAAACATCAAGTAATCGATGGAAATCCCGATTGCGGAATACCTCGATACCGAGTTGATAAAATAAGAGAAAAACTAAATAACTAACCAAAATGTTGATTCCCACTGAAAAACTGACGAAATAGTGCATTCGGATCCCTCCTTCGCGTCCCGGGATGAGTGAAAAGTCGGACGGGACTCCGGTATTTATAATGGTGCGAAATTAGGTTTCCGCGTCACTGCATTGTCTTTCCCGCGTCGCGCGTGTTGCCTTATCCCGACTTTTCGGAGTTTAAAAGTCAAAAACGGAGATTTTGTGATTTTTTGACATTAGCGTCGCTAATATGGAAATTAGCGTCGCTAATATTGGATCTAGAAACTACCACGCGCGCGTTGGAATTTTGAATCTGAATTTTTCCCTCCTGCGAACATTAGCGACGCTAATGTCTGCTGACTTTTATTTCTTGTCCGTTTTGCTCCGTAACTTCTCCAGAATTGCACTAAAACCTCTGCATTTTCACTAAAAATATTTCCAAGCACTTTGACACAAAAGTAAGTGGTATTAGCCAATTAATAAAGATATATTAACTAAAACACAGCTAAATAACGCCTAAAATACTTGATATTACTAGGCGTTATCAAACACCCCACACTTGTGCCTTGCTTGTCCCCAAGCAAGAGAGTTTTTAACAGATTTTAACAAAGACTCAAACAATTCTTGAATGTGTTTAGTTTCAAAGCTTATTGTCCCGAGAGTTAGATGGAATAGTTTGTGAAAACATAATCGGAATATTCTTTGGAATTGTCCGTGTAACGAGCTTTCAGAACTACCATCCCAGACCAGACGATCTTAGGTGGCAAGGTGCATAAGCCCCACCCATTTTAGACTTACCGGCTCGAACAACAAAGTCCACAGATTGACAATTCCTTCCTAAATTCCAAACTTAAAACACTCCAATCTTCTAACTCTTAAAACTCAACTTATTTGACTAAACTACTAGCATGATCACAACTAAATTGTATTTCTCGAAAAATACCAATGCTACTACATTCAGAAACTACTCGTTTCAAAATTACAATCTATTAAAAAAATTTAAAAATTACTAAAAATTATAAAAATTTGGTCATTTTCCGCAAAAATTTTCAAAAACACACTCTTTCGACCGTCCACATCCCACACTTAAAACCGTACAACATCCCCGTTGTACATAAAATTATTTCAGAACTAGGGAGAAAGAGTTACCCCTTTGAACGACGAATTGCTTGATTGTCGGGACCATTTGTAGCAGAGTTGATTGTGTTCGTTGTCTCGATGAAATCTGGGAGTCGGGGCACAGCAGTAAACACGCCGGCATAACACGAGTGTAGGGGTATGGTGACCCCACACTTGCGTTATGCAACTTCATCAGTTGGTGCGGCAATCACAGTTTGGCAAGACACTAACAAACATATTAAAAATTGCAAAATACACAAAAGAAAATTCTTTATTATGAGTTGTTGTCCTTGCTGATTCCCAGTCTCCGCGACGCCGAAGTGTCAAGGCCGCGACGCGTAGATGCGATAATATCCAGTGTCTGTCGATCAGGTTCGAATGTCCGCGGCGCGAGATGAAGATGACCGCGTCGCGAGTATGCATGAAAAGCCCCAGATTTTTCGATTTTTCAATTTTAGTCCGTTTTTCAAATTGATTGCACCAATATGTTCCTAAACTAGAGAATAACAAAAGCCCTAAGTTTAATTTCAGAAAAACAAACTAAAATTGCCCTAATTTCTCATTTAGGTCAAAAACCCTTAATTATGACCCCTAGATTTCTTGATTTTCTAATCCGACCTGTTTTTATCAAATTGAACACACCAATAGCATCCTAGAGTAACTATGAACAAAAGCCCTCTGTCAATTTCACGAAAAACAAGCAACAAAGCCACCAAATCGGGTAAAAACCCGAAGAACCCTAAAACGAGCCCTAATTTCACAAATTTCTGATTTTTGCATGTTTTTGTTAAATTGAATACACCAATAGGTAGCTATATGTGCGATTAAGAAACCCTAGGTGGTAATTTGTCGAAAAACAAACAAGAAATCCGCCAATTTATCGATTTCGCTGAAGAACCCTAACCGAGCCCCCAATTTCGAAAATTCCTGATTCAACCTGTTAAAGTACTAATTGAAGCTACCAATATATTTCTATAGGTGCGATTAAGGAACCCTAGGTGGTAATTTTTCGAAAAACAAACAAGAAATCCGCCAATTTATCGATTTCGCTGAAGAACCCTAACCGAGCCCCCAATTTCGAAAATTCCTGATTCAACCTGTTAAAGTACTAATTGAAGCTACCAATATCTTTCTATAGGTGCGATTAAGGAACCCTAGGTGGTAATTTTTCGAAAAACAACCAAGAAATCCATCAATTTGAGGTTGAAAGGTCCGGTTTTCCGAAAACCCCAAAAACGGGCCCTAATTTCTCAATGCTTAATTCCGACTTGTTTTTGCTCAATTGATTGTACCAATATGTTGCTAAAGGACCGATTAACAAACCCTAAGCCTTAATTTCAAGAAAAACAAGCAAGAGATGGCTCGATTTGAGGTTAAAGGTTGCGAAACCCGAAACCCCAAATCGGCTCTAAAACAGCGAATTCGATGAAATTGTGCGATAAGAACGATAAAAGGATGTTTAGATACTTGCCTTTGATGCTGAATTGAAGTTTGGTTGGATTAATTTCTCGAAAAATAGAAAATTTCGTGATGTGTATGTGTTTGGAGTTGGCAGACGCAAAGGAGGGGGAGGGGAGTTCAAGGTTAGCGACGAGAGGGGCTGGAGAGTTGACCACGAGTTAGCGTCACTAATATTAAAAATTAGTGGCGCTAACTTGTAATATTCCATTTTTTTCGCGATTTTTCCGTATTTGTTTTAAAACCCGTTCGATCACCCTACACTCGAGTTATGCCAGGACATTTTGAAAATTTTTTCCAAGTGATATTTTGACAAAATAAGAACTAAAAATTAAAAACAAAAATTAAAAATACTTACCGAAATGCCAGGTTGCCTCCCTAAAGCGCTTCTTTGTTCGGTCTTTTAGCTGGACCGTCTTTCTGCGGCTACGGTGGATCGTACACCATTTGACTCCACTGAATTTCAGTCACCACCGTCCTCTCGCTGATTCCATACTCCGATTTCCCTGGGTCGAATGGTTTACCGGTTCCTCTGCTGCTGCCCGGTTGCCGTTTTCTGATTATTTCGTGCGAATGCTTAGAAGTGGCTTTAAACCTCCAAGCTCGGTCCTTCCTTCGGTATCTCTTCAAGATTACTGACTTAGCGTGGAGCGCGCCCAGTGCCTCTACCAGTAATTGTTTTTCAGATTTCATTTTGCTTGCGTCTCGCGTGCTATCTTCAGTTTGCAATTTTGGCTTGCAGTACCAATAAAGGTTTTCCAATCGAATGGGATCGGAAGGCAACATATCGGGATGTTTCCATATGTCCTCATCGATGGTATTGATCACATCTAATTTTCCATTCATGAATGGATCATGAGTGGTGATGGAATCATGTTTATTGTTTTCAAATATCAATTCGTCAGCATCAACTTCTTGATCATCGTCCAACAGGTGGATCGGTACCAAGAGTGAGTGACTGGTTTGATCTGATGGTGGTACAAAGTCACCCATCATCAGATCCTTACTTTCAAATTTCTCAAAATTTTCAAAAATTATAGGTTCGGGGGTAGTATTGTCATCTACACCCCCTTCCCCAATAGTATCAACAATTTTGGGAATCGTTGGGCTGGGGTCTGTACTGTCACTTACAGCCTCCTTCTCAACATCCTCATCAACCAAATTGTCTGGTGATGGTATGAATTCACTCATCACCAGCTCGACATTATCAACATTTTCAAAAATATCAAAATCATCAAAAGCTGTTGAGTTAGAGGTGGCATTGTCACCTACAACCTCTTCCTCAACAACATTTTCGACACTCTCAGTGGTCTCTTGACTTTCCCACGGTGTATGCCCTTCCATCACATTATTAGTGGTGAACATTTCCAACTTTCCTCTAACCTATCTAAAGAAGCTTGCACTTTTTCAAGAGCTTCAGCCTGGTCCTTCTGCTCGTGGTAGTTGTTATACATGAGTACCCAAAGTTGGGCCCAAGTTGCAGAATATTCAGGTTGAGATGGCTCCTCGGTCTGCCATCCATTGTCATCGAATGAGCAATCATCCTCGTAATAGGTGTCGGCCGGATTTTCATAATACTCAAAATACTGATCCGGGTATATGTAATCACCCATTATGAGGATGCACACATACCAAAAATCAAAAAACTAAAATCAAACATCAAAAGAAACAACCCTACTTAACGTCTATCCTAAGCGCACAACTCCCCGGCAACGGCGCCAAAATTTGACACGCCTAGGTCGTCGTGCGCTCAAAAATAAGAGAAAACCTAACACACACTAGTATAGCGGTAGTCAGGGTCGATCCGCAGGAGTTACGTGGTTAGGACAAGACGATAGTATACCAATTATAGTGTCACGCTACAGCCAACGGTATTGTTTCTACTTTTCCGAAAACCAACTAAAAACACAATTCCAAGACCAATGCCAAAACCTAACTCAAGCATGAACTAAACTAACCCAAATCAAATCCTAGACTAAAGTTCCTTACTGAAATCAGAAACTAAGTCCAAAATCCAGAAGCAACAAACAGTTCCAAACACATCAACAAGCATTCAAACATCCAAAATACCGAAAATTGCAAATAAACCATAAACCGAATGATTAACTTTTATAAATCCAAATCAAACATCAAACCAATATCCAAACACTCAAATATCAGATCTAACTACTGACTAATGCTACTGAAATTAGAAACTATAAATCTAAACAAACATCAAGTGATCGATGGAAATCCCGATTGCGGAATACCTCGATACCGAGTTGATAAAATAAGAGAAAAACTAAATAACTAACCAAAATGTTGATTCCCACTGAAAAACTGACGAAATAGTTCCTTCGGATCCCTCCTTCGCGTCCCGGGATGAGTGAAAAGTCGGACGGGACTCCGGTATTTATAATGGTGCGAAATTAGGTTTCCGCGTCGCTGCATTGTCTTTCCCGCGTCGCGCGTGTTGCCTTATCCCGACTTTTCGGAGTTTAAAAGTCAAAAACGGAGATTTTATGATTTTTTGACATTAGCGTCGCTAATATGGAAATTAGCGTCGCTAATATTGGATCTAGAAACTTCCACACGCGCGTTCGAATTTTGAATCTGAATTTTTCCCTCCTGCGAACATTAGCGACGCTAACCCTTAAAGTTAGCGACGCTAATGTCTGCTGACTTTTATTTCTTGTCCGTTTTGCTCCGTAACTTCTCCAGAATTGCACTAAAACCCCTGCATTTTCACTAAAAATATTTCCAAGCACTTTGACACAAAAGTAAGTGGTATTAGCAGATTAATAAAGATATATTAACTAAAACACGGCTAAATAACGCCTAAAATACTTGATATTACTAGGCGTTATCAGGTATCCATGAAAAGAGTGGTTTCCCTCACCTCATTACCTAAGGTTAACTGGTCTGGGATAATGTTGTCGAAAGCTCGCTACACATATAACATAGAAAGTCATGGAAATTCTAATCAAGAGTTATTTAGGAAGTCGTGATTCCTAACAGTATTCTGGTCATTTTAAAAAAATGGTTTTAAACATAATTTCTGAAGGTAACAATAAACTTTGAAACTGATGGATTTTTCAAGAAAGTTTGACTTTTTATACAAGTTCTTCGAGGCTCTATTTTTCTTGGGGACAGTAAAGCACAAGTGTGGGGTGTTTGATAACACGCTTTTATATTGCATATTTTATGCGTTATTGGACCGAGTTTAGTTATTTTATCTTTGTAAAAGGGCTAATATTACACACATTTAATGCAAACTGTTTTGTGTGGAATTTATGTTACAATAGAGGGTTTAAAGTGGAACTTGGAACAACATAATGGGCTAACAGATAGAAAGATAAAGTGCCGGAGAAGATAGTAACGTTATCGCATAAGGATAGCGACGCTATCTGAAGATAAAGTCAATCCGATGAGATTTGAATTTCAAAGCCCGGAAATCGATGAGGATAAGAAGATAGCGACGCTATCTCAAGATTTCTCAACTTTAAATAAAGGCTCTCAATCCGACTTTTGGAGCATCTTGGGGTATCACGAGGGGTTCCATAGGCCTGTTTATGTTCTTTTTCAGTTTTCAATTGATAGTTTGGTTGGAGATTTGGTTTTTTGTTAGTTTATATCAACTCGGTATCGAGGTATTTCGCATTTTAGGAATTTCCTTGATTACTCGATGTTTGGTTTGGATTTTAGGAACAATCATTTGATTCATGTAGTTCTTTGATTCGTAGTTTGATAATTGCTAATTTGGTTTTGAACGATTGTTTCAATTTTTGGTTTTATAAAGAAGTTCTTTTGGTTTCACGTTGTTCCAGATCTGTATTTGGTTTCAGATTTGATTATTTTCCAGTTTTAAGTAATCTTCCCTGCTATAGAGTGACACTATAGTCAGGTCTTTATTCTCAGACACAAAGTGTCAACCACGAACTCATTGGTTCGACCATTACTTATCCTAATTAGTGGATAGTAAGATTTTAATATTGATTTTTGACTGCATCAACGGTTGCGACGTGTCAATTGTTAATAAGGAACAAACAACCTTCATCAATGTGTGGAACCTTGTGGACGGCCATATGGATCTTTGTTCAAATTTTTGTCATGGTTTCACTAAGCACAATATATCTATATCCTTGTCAGAAACTAAGTAACCTAGAGTCTCTTAAAAAATTAGTTTAAAAGGGATATGAATATAAGTGACATTTCTTATTAAGATAACAATGATTATCAACATTTAAAGTCATGTATATTTAGCATAAGTAGGTCTAAGAGTCAATAAAACCCCAATGTACTATTGAGGATGAAGTTAGAAAAAATAAGGATGCTAGTGATTTATTGTAATGAAAGGAAGAAAAGGTAAATAAAGCAACTAGTGTTGGTAATGGTGTTTCGAAATGTAATGTACAAATTGACATGCATGCTCCTCACGATGTTTTAAAGAAGAGGCTCTTTAATCTAAAGGGGTGTTAGGGATTTTTATTTAAAATAACTTTTTCTTATTTGTGAAAGTATTTATTAGCTTATCCAGTATTAAAAAGGAATTAAAAAAAAAGTGTTTGAATTAACTTATTCCGTAGCAAATCGTAATAAGTTGATAAGTCGTTGTTTAGTGTTTGACAATTTTTGCTTAAAAATGTAAAATGACCAATATGGACTGGATATATATATATATATATATATATATATATATATATATATATATATATATATATATATATATATATATATATATATATATATATATATATATATATATATATAGTTATAATAGGGTTAATATTATAATTTTTGTTTAAATAAGTCATAAGTTATTTTAAATAAGTTTGAACCTATTAACTTATGAAAAACTGCTTATTTAAGTTATAAGCACTTTTAATTTTAAATTATCCAAACACTAAAAAGAGCTTATTACCGGTGATAAATTGTAGTAAGCAAATAAGCATATTCAATAAGCAATCCCGAACACCCCCTAAGTCATTCTCCTTTCTTCATTTGGAAAATAAAGTTTCAATTTTGTTTTGGGACTTCAATGTAGTTAGTGATTCTTTTTAAGACTTTGCATAAGTAGTTTCCCAAATTAGAGTAATGTTTTAATTATCTTATAATTTATACAAGACTATTTGATTTGCTAATAGGTGGAAGGAATTCTAGGTTTTAGACTAAATCTTTAGTAGTTTTTATAGGAAAATTGTATTCTAATCATTTTCCATAAATTCTAATAGAAACATCGCTTGATCATAGACATATCTCGTTTGAATTCTTTAATTCTAGGTTTTATTCCAATCACTTCTTTGATATGCAAAAACCTCGGTTGCAGTTTTGACTCTAATATAATAGGATCACTTAAATCAAGGATAAAGTTTTAAAAGCAGATTAAATGTTTGGAAAACACTACACATCTTATTGAAATCCAATTGTAGGATGATTTTATCAAGAAGTTCAGAGAGGTTGATTTGCAAACTGTAATGGTATAACTTTTACTTTGAAGATTGATTATAAGGTTGCTGTCATGAAAACATTGCTTTATATAGAAAAAATATTTATCAGATTGACAACGCATAAAAATCAAATAGCACATTCAAGGGGATTCAAATTTGATTTTGGAGTCTTAAAAGAAAGCATATATTTATGCCAAATGGTGGCAGCTCTTGTAGGACTTATTATGTAAACATTTTTATACAAGGGTATTTTAGTCTTTCTTAGCATTAGTTTGTTATTCAGTTATTGAACTGTATGTATATAGTTCGTTGTAACAGTTTTGGAAGTTAATGAGAATTTCTCTCTTCACTCCATCTTCTCGTCTCTCTCTCTCTCATTTTCAGATCTTCAGATCTAACATGGTATCAGACTGATATCGATCTTCTTTTCCTGTTCATCTTCAATCTCTTCTCTGCAATTCCATGGCAGAAACTCATCCAGTTCCTCCAAATTCTCTTGACACTTCAAGTCCTTTTTATCTCGGATCATCTGATAATCCAAGCTCTCTTCTCGTTTCTACTCAATTCACCGGAATAGGTTTCAACTCTTGGAAACGGTCGATGATCATTTCTCTAGCAGCGAAAAACAAGTTAGGCTTTGTCGATGGCTTAATCATTCAACCTCTTTCTACAGATACCAATTTTCCTAATTGGTTTCGTGCTAACTCAATGGTCATCAGTTGGATTCTAAACTCTGTTCATCTAACATCAGCGAAAGCTTACTTTTCTTACCTACTGCCTATGAGATATGGAATGAGCTCAATCAAAGATACGAACAGTCTGATGGAGCTCTCCTTTATCAGATGCAGCAACAGATCTACTCTCTCTCTCAAGGTGATACACCTTTTTCCACTTATTTCACGAATTTCACCAAAATATGGGATGAAATTCGTATGATTCAATCACTTCCGCCATGCACTTGTGGTGTTTCTGCTAAAATCGTCAAGTTCTTTGAGGATCAACGTCTCATACAATTGCTGATGGGACTTAACGAGTCATACAAAGTCATCCGAGGCCAGATTTTAATGATGAAGCCATTACCGACTGTTGCGACTGCTTATTCTCTTATCATCCAAGAGGAACGTCAACGTGGAATTAATCTCCCTACATCTCTAAATCCTGACACAATTGTGATGCAGGTATCTTCTGAATCCAATAATGTTTCTAAGAAGTCCTTAACATGTAATCACTGCAAGAAACATGGACATCTTAAAGCGCAATGTTATCGACTTAACGGATTCCCTGCAAACTTCAAATTCACAAAGAACAAAAAGGATGACCCTAACAAAAAGGATGAATCTAAACCAATCGTTCAGAATGTTATTTCTACCGATACACCTATGATCTCTCAGGATCAATATCAACATCTCTTAAATCTCATCAATCATAATTTCACTCCTGCATCATCATCGTCATCATCCTCTCAAGAACCTTCAATCATCACTAATGGAGCTATGCAGTCAGGAGGTACTAATTTTGATTTTAAAACATTTGCTGCTAATGTTTACAAGTCTAGTACCTCATTACAACAACACATTTCTTGGATCATTGATTCCGGTGCTACTGATCACATTTGTTCTAACAGAACTCTTTTCATTTCCCTTTCTAAGCTTCCGCAGACTCAATTTCTTGGTCTTCCTAATGGAAATGATACTACCGTATCATTTGTTGGTAATATCCAATTACATGACTCCATTATTCTTCAAAACGTTCTTTACGTTCCAACCTTTCGTTATAATCTTCTTTCTATTCCTAAAATCACATCTCAATTTCATACTTTTGCCATATTCACTGATTCACATTATCTATTGCAGGACCCTTCAGTGAAGCATAAACTTGCACTTGGATCTTTTGGCAAAAGAATCAATGATCTATATGTTTTTGATCATTTTGATCTTAAACATAATTTCTCATTTTGTTTTTCTGTAATGCCTTTCTTTAATAACTCTTGCTTCAATGTAAACAAAACTCAATCTAATGTCTTGTTATGGCATAAAAGATGTGGTCACATTCCGGTCAATAAACTTCATGCTCTATCTCTCACTGATTCTTCTAGTGACTCTATGGTTGATTCGTGTGATATTTGTTTTAAAGCTAAACAATGTAAACTCCCTTTTCCAAAAAGCACCTCTTCAACCTCATCTACTTTTGATCTGATTCATATTGACATTTGGGGCCCTTATAAACATGTTTCTCATGATGGATTCAGATTTTTCCTAACAATCGTTGATGCTTATAGTAGACATACATGGGTTCACATGTTATCCCACAAAAGTTATGCTTTTACTTTGATTAAATCATTTGTTTCTTATGTTCACACTCAGTTTAACAAAGTTGTGAAAGTCATTCGAACAGACAATGCATATGAGTTAGGCTCTAGTAATGAAGGAATTCAGTTCTTTCAGTCCATGGGCATTCTACATCAAAAATCCACAGTTCATACTCCTCAACAGAATGGAATTGTTGAGAGGAAACACCGTCACATCCTTGAAGTTGCACGATCTTTATACTTTCAATCTGGTTTAGGTAATGCTTTTTGGAATGAATGTGTAAAAACTGCTATACACCTCATTAATAGAATGCCTACCAAGCTTCTTCATCAGAAAACTCCATATGAAGTTCTCATGAATCGTGCACCTGATTTGTCCCATTTAAAAGTCTTTGGATGCCTTTGCTTTGTGAAATCTTCTCCTGTTGGTCGAGACAAATTCATGTCTCGATCTCATCCATGTATTCTCATCGGGTATCCCACAGGATAAAAAGCATACCGCATCCTCAATCTTGAAAATCATCAAATTTTTGTGTCAAGAGATATAACATTCTTTGAAGATTTATTTCCTTTAAAGTCTGCTCATAAACCTTCTCCTTCACATATATCTACTTTAAAACCCAATAATTCTGATGATTTACCACTTCCACTTCCACTTAACACTCCTGTTTTATCCCAACCCTTAAACAGTCCTCCCCCTAATCCTCATCCAACTAATCCTCCTAGTCTTAGACGTACTGCACGAATAACTCAACCCCCAACACGTTTCCAAGATTATGTTTGTAATCACGTTGATTCTTACAATCAGTGTTCCCACACCCTTACCGAATTATGCATTCCATTTCATTCTCCTGCCTCATCTCATACATATATATCTTCCTCTAAGTTTGCCTTCAATACTACTCTACACATTCAAGAACCCGCCTTTTATTACCAAGCCAAAGGAGATCCAAATTGGGAGTCAGCAATGCAACAAGAACTTCATGCCTTAATTGCAAATAAAACTTGGGATCTTGTTAAATTGCCTAAGGGCAAGAAACCCATAGCATGTAGATGGGTCTACAAAGTTAAATACAGATCTGATGGAACAATTGAAAGGCATAAAGCCCGTTTAGTAGCAAAGGGATTCACACAAAAAGCTGGCATCGATTATCATGATACTTTTTCTCCAGTTGTGAAATTCAACACCGTTAGATGCATTGTTTCCTTAGCTGTAAAGAAAGGTTGGATGATTCAACAGTTGGATGTCAATAATGCTTTCCTTCACGGTGATCTTCACGAAGAAGTATATATGAAGATACCACCTGGTTACATTGTCGATTCTACAAATTTAGTTTGCAAACTCAATAAATCCTTATATGGCTTAAAGCAAGCTTCCCGCCAATGGTATGCCAAGTTGTCCAATTCTTTACGTCTTCAAGGATATACTCATTCCCATAATGATTATTCCTTATTTTTAAAGAAAGCCGATGGACATATTACCATCGTAGCTGTGTATGTTGACGATATACTTGTTACTGGAGACAATCCTGAAGCTATATTACAACTCAAAGAATTTCTTAATGACCAATTTAAGATCAAGGATTTGGGATCAATCAATTATTTTCTTGGACTTGAATTCACTCGTGTCTCTAATGGGATGATTGTCCATCAAAGCAAGTTTATTAGAGAATTACTATCTCTTTACTCTATGAATAATGCTCCTCGTGTTACTACTCCTCTACCTACAAAAGTTCGTCTTACAACAAAAATGGACAATTTGTTACCTGATCCCACAATTTATCGTCAATTAATTGGCAAATTAAATTTTTTACTCCACACTCGACCGGATCTAGCATTTTCAGTACAATTTCTAAGCCAATTTAATCAACAACCTTCACAAGAGCATTATGACACAGCCCTTCATGTTCTTCAGTATATCAACAGTACTTCCTCTCAAGGTCTTTTCTTCAACAAGCTTTCAAATTTTGATATCGAAGCATACTGTGATTCGGATTGGGCAGCTTGCCCCATTACACGTCGTTCTGTCAGTGGTTTCTTTATAATGCTTGGTGGTACTCCAATATCCTGGAAATCGAAAAAGCAATTGACTGTTTCCTTGTCCTCTGCTGAGGCTGAATACCGATCGATGAGACGTGTATGTTCGGAATTAGCATGGTTAAGTCGTTTATTTCATGAACTTGGTTTAACCAACATCACTCCTATACCTTCGAAATGTGATAATCAAGCTGCCATATTCATAGCCTCTAATCCAGTCTTCCACGAACGCACCAAGCACATCGAATTAGATTGTCATTTTGTTCGTGAGAAGTTACAAGAAGGTTTAATTGATTTGTCTCATGTTTCAACCAAAGACCAACTGGCGGATGTTTTAACTAAAGCTCTTCCTGGTCCTCTTCATGATAGAGCTGTATCCAAGCTGCATCTACGGTCTCCAGCTTGCGGGGGGTGTAGGACTTATTATGTAAACATTTTTATACAAGGGTATTTTAGTCTTTCTTAGCATTAGTTTGTTATTCAGTTATTGAACTGTATGTATATAGTTCGTTGTAACAGTTTTGGAAGTTAATGAGAATTTCTCTCTTCACTCCATCTTCTCGTCTCTCTCTCTCTCATTTTCAGATCTTCAGATCTAACAGCTCTCTATACAAATTTGACCGAATAGAGATGAAAAGACCTTATTTTCTTTTTCTTTTTTCCAAAAAAATTGTTTACTTATGTTTGGTTAGGCCTAAGCAGGTAAGCATGTAATTTAAAAGACACTCAATATTGGACATTTTGGATCTTGATATTCTTTTTGAAACAAACAAATTGAAGAAGCGTCATGGAATAGTGATGTGGAGAAATCTCCAAGGTCGGAAAGTTTAACTTTAAATTTCATGAATTAACACACTAGAATCTTTTGAAGAAGGATATATGAACTTTATCAAGTGTTTTGAGTTGTCGGTTCGTATTCCTGTAGGTTGAAATTCTTTTTTCAGTATATTAAGAATTCCTAAAGTTAAGGACGTGATTTTTGTAAGAAGCTATAGGCCTATTAGTTTGATCACGTTCCAATATAGTATAAATGAAAAATTATTTACTAATTGACATAAAGGAGTTTTTTCTTTAGTGGTAAGAAATTCTTAATTGATGTTTACTATATATAGACAGATTTTATATGGCCCTTTTTGTCAAATATATTATTCTTTGGGAAATGCTCTTAATATATAAGAGACTTATGCTTCTTATAATGGACTTTAAAAAGGCATATAATTGTCTAGAATTTAGTTTCTTTGGATTTTATTTTTTCTGTGGGTTTAGGATGAAGAGGAAGAAATTTCATATAAGATGATTACATACTTCCGTTTCATTGGATCTTCTAAACATGTCATGAGCGGATATGTTTAAAATTACTGAAGGTCTTAGATAAGGAGACATATTTCTCAGTTCTATCATAACCATGGAAGGTTTGCATTCACTCTAGCTATTAATTCTTAAAATAAATGTATATTTACATTTTTTATGTGTGTTTGGAACGCCTTTAAATAACACTTATATTTTTCACACAATGTTATCTTTGGGTGATTGTTTTGTATAAAGTGCCAGGAATTTTGTTTGAATCCTTAGACACTTTTACTTTGTGTTAGAGCTCAAATATAAAATTTCAAGAATAATATTTTTCGGATGGAGTTAAAAATGAATATGTGAATTGGTTTTCTAATTTCCACAACCATAGATCTAAAAGTACCCACGCAATTACCTTAGCCTCCTAATTTATCTTAAAATAGACAAACAATAAGGTGGATAAAAATTAATAAAAAAGTAAATTAAATTAAATGTTTTTAAATTGAAAGTCAAAGGTTTTTTCGATCAGAGGTATATCTATTTAAATTAAATGTGTTCTTGGATGTTTGGTCATATGTTACTTCTTAATATTCAGAGCTCTTATACCAGCTCATTTTAAGCGAGGGTGCATTGTAATTTTTTTAGAGAGGTAGTATTAGAGACAAAAGGTTGGTGTAGATTAAATGGAAGAAGATTTATAGCCTCAAAAAACAGTGGCATGAGTTAGGTGTGCATTTGCTTTCTTGAAAAGACTTTCTTCTAACTAAGAACCTTTGATGTTGCTCCTCCTTTTTGGCTTATTTATTTGCATGAGTTAGGTGTGCATTTCCTTTCATGGGGTAATTTATGTTATAAGTATTTTGGTATGCTTTCAAAAGAGGTTTGTTTCTTGGTGTAGCATTCCACTCGTGTTGGGTCAATTCAGCTCTAGTGGGTCGATTTTGGTGCATTTTTCCATCGTGTGGTGTTATTTTTAAGATATTTATAAGTAATAAAATAGCAGAAGGGTCGGGGTATAACAAGGGGAAACTATTAGTCTTTATATGGTCTAGGCAAATTGTATGTATGCAATGAAATAAAGGAACGAGTAAGAGTACTACTTGGAGCATCATATATTTTTGTGAATATGTGTTACCGAATGGAGATTTTTGGCACTTAGAAGGGAATTAAATGTTGCTATTAACTGTTTCTTATTGGAAATTTCACAAGGTGGAAGCATGAAACTTTCACTCCTGGTGCTGTAGATATCACCAAGTTGTGGTGAAATGCTCTATTTTCTTTTAGTATTCCTAGAAATATATATTAAGTTTTATCATCATATATTAGGAGTATCTACTAATATGGTTGTTTTTTTAGAGTTAGAATCAAAGTATAGAAAGATGATCTTGATTGAATATGTGTGATTCAAGAACTTAACTAATTTATGAATTTATGTAGGAATCACAACAAAGTTGTTAGATTCACTGTTAATGTGTTTTGAAGATATAATCAACCTACTAGATATACACATGGAAGATTTTGTTGCAAGTATTTGTAGACAACAAATATATTTGGTATTTTAGTCAAAAGACGTGAAGTTGTAGATAGGGGTTATTGTCAGATCTACTAATCTTGGAGATGTAACCCGAAGACATATGTATGAGTTGTAGAATATGTTACGGTTTTCATGTCCTTGTTCTCTTTCACCAAAATCATGTTATTGTTTTCTTTACGATATATTTTTCTAGTTTCCTTCAAAAGCAGATATCCAACCTCCCTTATTTGAAATCAAAGTTCTCTTAGTTTTCTATTCAAATATGGAGTATTATTGTTTTTTTTAATACAATAAATGGAGTATTGTTCAAAGTTTCGTTGGAATAGGATTGCAAATAATCATTTAGCCTCATAATAAGTGTTAGCATATTTGTTTTCCAAATAGGCAAGAGATGGGCTTATGCATTAGTCAAGGTTTCAAGTTAGATGGTTTTGTTATGCTCACACCAAGTGGGACTCTCTCTCTCTCTCTCAATCTCTCTCTCTCTCTCTCTCTCTCTCTCTCTCTATATATATATATATATATATATATATATATATATATATATATATATATATATATATATATATATATATATATATATATATATATATATATATATATATATATATGTATGTATGTATGTATGTATGTATGTATGTATGTATGTATGTATGTATGTATGTATGTATGTATGTATGTATGTGCATGCATACATGCATGTATGTATGTACGTGTATATGTACGTATGTATGTATGTATGGGTGCGTGCGTGCGTGCGCACGCGCACATGCCTGCGTTTCTGCGTGCCATTTAAACATATTATACTAAAGCATTTTAAAGCCCATCAATTTTAAAGGTATAATTTCCTAAATTCATTTATACAACCTGAGATAAGCTCCCATGATTTCATTTTTTTTTTTTTTTTGTTTCATATTTCTTTTATCTCAGCTACCCATTTTCTAATTTAGATATACCCCGTTAACTTTTTATAAATTCATATTATATTGATATACAAATGCCAATATTATAATATACAAAAAGCATTTATTAAGGCCAAAATCAATTTCTTAAAAGCATATAAAATAGTTTGGGTCTTAAAATACGATTTAATTTGCTTCACAAATATAAAATGATGAAAAACTTTATTGTATATTACAATTTTATATTGATTAATGAGTTAAATTAGTCAACCAAGATGACTATTATTAGTGTTTTTTTTCCTAAATTTGTTAGGTTTGAATATGATTGATATATGTGTTAATATCGAATATAAAATGTACTGGCTCGGTCAAAACTCAATAATAACATGTGATCAGGCTTGCTTGACTAATCAATGTCACAAATTGAAGTTTGGGCTCGAGCTAAGATATCGAGTCATCCTATTAACCGGTCAACCTCGAATAGCTCGGTTCGTTTAAACCCCTAGGTGTAGTGATTCTGTTATCGAGTTTCTTTGAATGACTCGTTAGATTTGTATTTTGGAAATGAATTTGCGGAAAAGATTATGAGGCAGTTTTACAATACATTTAAAGATGTAAAAGGTGGACAAGTTCTATTTTGATGAACAATGTAAAAATATCACATGAATTATTTTGTTTAAAGTTTTGATATGTCATGTCCTTTAATCAAATTAAAATTGTTTATGTGGTTTTGTTTTGAAGTTTTGGTTTCTGCCTCCCCATTTCTATTCTACGTGATCCGTCTCTGTTTAAAGTGTTTAGCATTTAGGCAAATACCGAAGAGGAACTATGCTACTGAAAATTAAAAATTACAAAATTACGCGGAGGTACACTTTCAGATAAATCATCATCAACAACAATGAGATTTAGCCAGCCAGCTAGTAGGGCAAGATGTCCTACATTACATCCCTTATTTGTTACTTTTTATTTCTATTTTGGTTTAGAGAAGAGGAGGACACACGAAACCAGGTGGAGGGGTCATCCCACAAGTTACCAAGGCTTGAAGAGCAAGAGGAATGAATATGTTCAAATTAAGAAGCTTGAGCCTTATGGTAGTGCAAAGACACACCGCTGCTTCTAACTCGAGCAACCCTTTAAGCACCGGGCAACAAACATTCTCCACTGGATTTCCTAATCCAATATGCACCAATCCTCCAAGAACATCCACACATGCTCCTAGCTTCAGGGCATTTATCGGACACGTTGGCATAACACCTCCACCTCCTCCACCGCCACCGCCACCTCCCCCACTCCCACCTCCTCCTTTTCCTCCTCCACCTTTTCCGCCACCACCTTTTCCACCTCCACCGCTTCCACCACCACCTTTTCCACCGCTACCTCCACCAGGAGGTGTGTAAGGTGGGTAAGAAGAAGAAGGTGGTGGCATTATCACTGGAGGAGTGATCACAGGAGGTGCTATGACCGGAGGGCTTATGACCGGTGGAGGTACTATAACTGGTGGAGGCGTCACAACAGGCGGAGGTACTATAACAGGAGGGGGCATTACTATAGGTGGAAGAACAATAGGTGGTCTAGTAATAGGTGGAGGACGTACAATTGGTGGTCTAGTAATCGGTGGAGGAGGTACAATAGGTGGTCTGCTAATTGGTGGTAGAACCTTTGGCGGGTTTGTCTTCGGTGGCTTAGTTTTAGGCGGTGACACCTTAGGGCCTCCACCATGATGCGGTGGCTTAGTGGAGGGAGGGTGTGGCCTTGGAGTTTTTGGCGGGCTAGGTTGATGGTATGGCGGGCTGCACGGTGGACAGTTTTTGCAACCAAAAACTAAAGGTAGCGACGTACTGGACATGAAGATCAAGAAGATGTAGAACATGGCTGAGATCTTAGAACCCATGATTAGGGTTTGTGAATTAAGGTTGGTTTACGTTTTAGAGCTCTATGCTATTAAACATGATTGTTTTATAGATGTATTCGCAAATGCAAACCCGTGAAGGTAAAAGTGATGATGCGGAAAATCACTTCCTAGAATTAGAACAAGTCATCATCCTACAACTGTAATAATCAGGAATCGGAACTGGAGGTTTTGGATTCTTATTCGTGATTTTGCGATTTTCGAAACGTGTCCGTGAATTTTGTTTAACATCCGTGAAGGTGGTGACCATCCATTGATTTCAGAAGCAATCTAGTCGTGCACAGCTTTCCATGCAGCATTTGTTTTATACATAAAAGTAGTCCTTATCAGTTAGCCTACCTTTAAACTCCAACTTAAAGGTTCTGAACGAAATTTTAAATAGAATGCTAGAAAAAAGATTTGTGACAATTTCCGATTTCCATTACTAAACTTCTATCCAATAATGTAATTCCAATTTTAGTTTAAATTTTATCTGTCCCATTTCTCTTTTGATAAGACGAATATCTAAAAAAGCAAAATAAACACATAATAAAATGTGTGGTGGCGGATTTAATTGGTGTCCCGGGGTGGTCCGGACAACGGCTAAATTC
Organism: Cichorium intybus; assembly: GCA_023525715.1. Lineage (NCBI taxonomy): Eukaryota > Viridiplantae > Streptophyta > Magnoliopsida > Asterales > Asteraceae > Cichorium > Cichorium intybus. The sequence continues at coordinate 149,248,507 of CM042009.1, read as the reverse complement.
TGGAGACGCAATTCAATTTTTTTTTCTTAATAGGGTGCAACTCCACAGAAAAAAAAACTGTCACTACTTATATTAGCTCGGGAAAAAAGTTTCGTTTTTACGACAATTGATGAATCCTGCGTCCGCCCTTGAAAATGTGCAGAAATTAAACAAAAAGACTCTAAGCTTTGTTACTTATTACTGCTATATATTTGATATATATACCTAATACTTGCTTCAGAAAGAAAAGACAACTTTATTAATATGGGAAAGTACAAACCTTATAAAACAGGTACAAAGTACTTTGATATCAAATGCATATTCTCTTTGTACTCTTTTGGGTTTGACAATCTCATTTCACGAAGTCATCTTGTGATTCCTTTAATTTTTGTTTCTATTAGAGCCGGCCTTGCCGATAAAGTCAAAATTATGGAACTAGCAGAATGTGTATCGACATTGAATTGATCACCCCAATATGTTTTACAAGCAACAAAATCTAGGCAGGCAAATGGAACTCTAACCTCGCTATATATTCTATAGTACTGATTAATTCATCTTGTTGGCTTGGGACTTTGATATGTCCTCTAAGGAGTAGTCAAAGGTAACCATATATATTCCAAATGCTACATCAAGTTCCAATATCTTGTGGTTGATGATTTGTTATTATTTATAGATGTCACGTCATCAATTATTAGTTAAAACCGTTTAAGTTAGTTACTTGAGGTTGTTAGTTGTTAGATTAGTAGTTAGCTTTTGTTAGCTGTCATCGTTTCCCTTTGTATATAGTTGGATAGTTGCTTGTACAGTTTTAATTCAATCAATAGAGAATGATCAATTCTTCTCTCAATCTTTCATCTCTTCCTAAAATCAATATGGTATCAGAGCTTTAGGCTCGATTCTTCTTCAATTCATCAAGCTATTTTCTTCCTCGTTTTTCTGTCAATGGCTGCTCCAAACACTCAACCAAATCAAATTTCACCTTCTGATCCCTTATATCTTCATCCTTCTGATAATCCTGGAATGATTCTTGTCTCTAAACAGCTTGATGGAACTAATTTCGGTTCCTGGAGCAAAGCTATGTTAATCTCTCTTTCTGCAAAGAATAATCTAGGTTTTGTGAATGGCAAACTTTCAAAACCTGCTATTAATGATCCAAATGTTGAAATCTGGCAACGATGCAACGATATGGTCACCTCATGGATACTAAATGTCCTATCTTCTGACATTGCAGAATCCGTTCTATATTCATCTTCTGCATGTGACATTTGGAACGATTTGGATCATCGATTTGGGCAATCAAATGGTGCGAAATTGTACCAATTACAGAAGGAAATCTCAGATCTATCACAAGGCACAAATGATATGGCGACCTATTTTACCAAACTCAAGAAGAATTGGGACGAATTAAACGCCTTAACTGCTATTCCTTCATGCACTTGTGGAGCTTTGCACAAAATTCAAGAACTCTAACAGAATCAGAGGTTGATTAAGTTTCTCATGGGACTTAATAGTGATTACAACTCAGTTCGAGGTAATATTCTCCTAATGAAGCCTCTTCCTAATGTTGCTCAGGCGTATGCTTTACTTATTCAAGACGAAAAACAACGAGAAGTTCAATCTTCCTCCATTTTCATTAATGAATCTGCTTCTATGAATGTCAAGTCTGGAAATCCTTAATCAAAATCAAACTATGACAATAGAAAGAACCTTGTTTGCATTAATTGTAAGAAAACTGGCCATACTATTAACAAATGCTATCGTATCATCGGTTTTCCAAAGGATTTCAAATTCACAAAAACAAGAACAGTTGCTGGTAATGTTACAAGTGATCAACAGTCGACTGAAGATTCTATTTCATCCAAAGGATCAACTCCAGAATTGACAAATGATCAGTATCAACAATTTCTTTCAATGATCAACAATTTCTCAAACATGAATTTCAAGGCATTCAATGGAAACACTCAAACTGTCACACCTGATTCATCGACTTCCAATCACACTTCAAACAACCTTTCGAGCGTTAATTTTGCTGGTAATACCTTTTCTTCCTATTCTCCTAAAAGTTATCATTACATCACTACTGATTGCTCATCTTGGATCATTGATTCAGGCGCAAGTGATCATATGTGCTGTAATCGGTCATTATTGTTCAAATTTTGAAAACTCCCAACACCTCACCATATCACTCTTCCAAATGGTGAGAAGACGTTTTCATTTTGAATAGGAAGTACTCAAATCACAAAAGATGTCGTTATTCATAATGTATTACTCGTTCCAATCTTTCGATACAATCTATTGTCTATCGGAAAACTTTGCAAAGAACTTAATTCATTCGTTTTATTCTCAGAACACTATTGTTTCCTATTGCAGGGCCTTTATCTGAAGAGGCCTCTAGTTCTTGGTAGATACCATACAGGCTTGTACTTCGTTCATTCAAAACAAGCAGAAAATCATAGTGTTGTTCCATCAGTTTCTGATAACATTTCATCCAATCCATTTGTCATTTTTTCTAATTCCCTTTGTAATTCAGTTTCCAATGATACTTTTGTTTCCTTATGGCACAAACGGCTTGGTCATTTACCATTGTATAAGCTCAAAAGATTAAATTTCATGAATAAGAATAATATTGATTTTGATTCTCCATGTGAAATATGCCCCAAGGCTAGACAGCATAAATTGTCATTTCATCACAGTACTATACAATCAGTTGCTCCATTTGATTTGATTCATATTGATACATGGGGACCTTATAATACTAAACCCTACGATGGTTTTTCATACTTCTTGACAATCGTTGATGATTACAGTAGATCCACATGGACTCATATGCTGAGTACCAAAAGTAATGCTTTTTCAGTCCTAAAAGGTTTTCTTGCAATGATTTTTACTCAATTTGGAAAGAGTGTCAAAGTGATAAGATCTGATAACGCCTTCGAACTTGGTTCCAGCAATGAAGCTTCTCTATTCCTTCAACAAAAAAGCATTATTCATCAAACAACTTGCAGAAGTACACCCCGACAAAACGGGGTAGTTGAGCGAAAACATAAACATTTGTTGGAGACATCTCGAGCATTGCTATTTCAATCCAATTTACCAATTAAGTTCTGGGGAGATTGTGTCTTAACAGCTACTTACCTTATCAACACGTTTCCAACTAAACTCTTGAATGGTGACACTCCTTTTCTTCGATTAACAGGGAAACAACCTTTGTATTCTCAGTTAAAAGCATTTGGCTGTCTATGTTTTCGGAGCACTTTAAAAGAAAAACGAGACAAATTTCATCCAAGGGCTTCCCCTTGCGTTTTCATTGGTTACCCTTATGGGAAGAAAGCTTACAAGTTGTATGACTTAAAATCCCACAAAGTTATTATTTCTAGAGATGTTCACTTCCATGAAAATATTTTTCCATTTCAGTCCATGACTTCTACTTCCATACCTTTATTTCCTACTGAACCTATCATAGACTTCCCTGATCAATTCCAAATAACGATCATTCCAACCCAAATAAAAATCCACCTGACCCAAATCTACCTGACCCAAATCCACCTAATAATCATTTTGTTAATCCTAACCCTATCCCTTTACTTCCAGAAGTTAGAAGATCAACACGTCTTCACAACCCACCCAAACATTTACAAGACTATGTGTGTCATACTTCTTCTTCATGTATGCATACTATGACTTCAGTTCCTTCTATTAACCATGCATGTTTTTCATCTCTTTCAACTGACAGTCAAAACTTGATTCGTAATCTTGATCAATTATCTGAACCATCTAGTTATGAAGAAGCAGTCAAATTTCCTGAGTGGCAAGATGCAATGAATAAAGAGTTTGAAGCTTTAAATGCCAATAACACTTGGATTATCACAAAGTTACCTAAAGGAAAAAACCCATTAGCTGTCGTTAGGTTTACAAGATCAAATATCGAGCAGATGGTCAAATTGAACGCTACAAAGGACGTTTAGTCGTCAAAGGATTCACTCAAAAAGCTGGTGTTGATTATACTGAAACATTTTCTCCTGTGGTTAAAATGACTACCATTCGAGCTCTTATTGCCACTGCTGTCAAAAATCATTGGAAGTTGTATCAATTGGACGTTAATAACGCCTTCCTCCATGGCGATCTTCATGAGGAAATTTACATGAAGCCGCCACCTGGTCTCTCCTTACCTGATAAAAATCATGTTTGCAAACTTCAAAAATCATTGTATGGCTTGAAGCAAGCCTCCCGACAGTGGTATGCTAAGCTATCATCAGCTTTAAAGAGCAAAGGTTATCAACATTCTAAAAATGATTACTCTCTATTCCATAAATCAATGGGTCAATTCATCACTCTTGTAGCTGTATACGTTGATGACATTGTTGTCACGGGAAACAATGAACAAGAAATTACTTATTTAAAGGAATATATTGATAATATTTTCAAGATAAAAGATTTAGGCTTTCTCAAATTCTTTCTTGGAATTGAAGTTTTATACTCATCTAATGGAGTTATTTTGACACAAAGGAAGTTTGCAAATGAACTATTGTCTAAGTTTCAATGTACTGGCGCAGCTGTATGTCCGCTTCCTTCTAATGCCAAGCTCAAACCTAATGAAGGCTCACCTTTGTCTAATCCAGAAGTCTACAGAAGACTGGTTGGAAAACTTAATTTCCTAACCAACACACGTCCTGATATAGCATTCACCGTACAACACCTAAGTCAGTTCATGTCAGATCCTCGACTTCCTCATTTTGAAGCCACTATCCATACTCTTCGATACATTCATAACGATCCTACACAAGGTTTATTCTTCAACAACAAATCTGACTTTTCTTTACAAGCATACTGTGACTCCGACTGGGCAGCATGTCCTCATTCACGAAAAAGCATTAGTGGATTTTTTGTAATCTTGGGTGGAAGTCCCATCTCTTGGAAATCAAAGAAGCAAATCACGTTATCTTTATCCGAGGCTGAATATCGAAGCATGCAAAGAGTAACTACAGAATTAGCTTGGTTATCAAGATTATTACATGAAATGTCCATACCAGATGTCACACCCATACATGTTCATTGTGACAGTCAGGCTGCGATATACATTGCCAAAAATCCCGTTTTCCACGAACGTACGAAGCATGTGGAGATTGATTGTCATTTTGTTCGTGACAAACTACAAGATGGCCTAATATCTTTGACATATGTTCCAACACAATCCCAACTAGCTGATTTGTTTACCAAGAACCTTCCAAGCAAAGATCATTATCGATTGTTACACAAGTTGGGAGTTTCTCACTCTCCAACTTGAGGGGGGATGTTATTATTTATAGATGCCATGTCATCAATTATTAGTTAAAATCATTTAAGTTAGTTACTGGAGGTTGTTAGTTGTTAGCTTCTGTTAGCTGTCATCATTTCCCTTTGTATATAGTTGGATAGTTGCTTGTACAGTTTTAATTCAATCAATAGAGAATGATCAATCCTTCTCTCAATCTTTCATCTCTTCCTAAAATCAATATGATGTAGCATATATGTGTAGCCTACTCAACGGATTCCTTGTTGAAACAACTTTATTTTGTAGTGCTAATTATCAAGTAATCATCACTGGCGGCATTGAATATTGTTTCTGGAATGTATATTGACTTTTTTTCCCTAATTTATATCGATAACGAAGTCGACGTGGGTCGACAAAATTATATAAATGGTCTTTGTTCTTAACAAAATTGACCAAATATAGTTCATGTTTTTTTTGACACAAATAGTCTCTATAGTTTCAAAACTATGCACGCCTGGTTCTCTTGGCTAACACCATTAAAAAAAACAAAGGTTAAGTAATAGTGAAATGACCAATCTATCTTTTTTATTATTTGTCATTTTTTCATTTTATTATATGTTTTTCATTCATCATTTTATAAAATTAAACCCCACACCATCCACTCACCCACAAACCCCTCCCTATCTGCTCCACCACCTTTCGAAAAATATATAGTCAAATTTCAACAACAATTTTATCAAACACACCCACTCGATCACACCAAGATTGGTAGTCATACAATCATCTTTCCTATTTTTTCTGTTAAAAACACATAATGTCCTTTGCATCCAGGTAATTCTAAAGCATGTGAGTTTAGGTATTTTCCCATAATGAGGTGTATGCATTAATCAGAAATATATAGTACACAAATACATGTGGATAGGACCCAATACAATACAAACGGGCTCAGCTAGACTAATAATAATATATACATTAATACGCCCCCGCAATTTGAGCAGGAGATCGAGAGCGAACACTCAAACTGGATCGAAAATCGATAAACAGGGAGCTGGGAAGGCCTTTGGTGAATATATCAGCGTACTGGTGACTAGAAGGCACATGAAGGACTCGAATGACACCAGTGGCAACTTTGTCACGGACAAAGTGAATGTCAAATTCAACATTTTTGGTGCGCTGATGCTAAACGGGATTAGATGATAAGTAGACCGCACTAACATTGTCGCAGTAAACGACAGTGGCTTTCTTAAAGGGTGTGTGGAGTTCTTGTAGAAGGTTACGTAGCCAGCAGGTTTCTGTAACAGCATTGGCAACACCCCGGTATTCTGCTTCAGTGCTAGAGCGGGACACAGTAACCTGGCATTTAGAAGACCACGAGAGAATATTATCGCCCAAGAAGACACAGTAGCCACTAGTGGACCGTCAAGTAGCGGGGCATCCCCCCAGTCAGCGTCAGAGTATGCAATAAAGCTAGTGGAACTCGAGGGGTGTAGCTGAAGGCCGAAATCCAAGGTGCCACGAACATACCAGGGGATACGTTTGAGGGCAGTCAGGTACGGCTCGCGCAGATCATGCATGAATAGAAAAATCTGTTGGACAGCATAAGACAAATCTGGTCATGTAAACGTGAGGTATTGGAGGCCGCCAGCCAGGCTGCGATAGAGTGTGGGATCGGCAACAGGGGTGCCCGAGGCATCGCTTGTGTCAGCCGGTGTGCACGCGGGATAGCACTGAGACATGTGCGCGCTCTCAAGGAGCTCCAATGCATACTGGCACTGAGAGAGAAACATCCCCTTGCTATCTTTAGTGACAGCAATCCTGAGAAAGAACGAGAGGTCACCGAGGTCCTTCATGGCGAACTCAGTGGATAGCTGAGTGATGATACGCTGAAGGAGAGTGGTAGAGGAGGCGGTCAGGAGAATGTCATCCATATAGAGGAGGTGGTAGGCCATGTTAGAGCCCCTGCAAAGGATTAACAGTGATGAATCGCACCGGCTGTATACAAAGCCGATCCGGGTAATGTACGAGGCAAATCTCTGGAACCAGGCGCGAGGAGCTTGCTTAAAGCCATACAGAGACTTTTGCAACTTGCACATGTAGTCTGGGTGCTCGGGATCACGAAAACCCGGAGGCTGGTGCATGTAGACGGTTTCCTGAAGTTTCCCGTGTAAGAAGGCGTTCTTAACATCCAGTTGGTGAACTGGCCAAGAACGAGATAGCGATAAACTGAGAACCATGCGAATCGTGGTGGGTTTTACAATGGGGCTGAAAGTTTCGTCACAGTCAATCCCGGGGCGCTGGCTTTTACCATTTGCAACGAGCCTGGCGTTGTATCTATCCAAAGTACCATCTGCCTTGAGCTTTTTCATGAAAAGCCATATAGAGCAAACAATATTGGCCTCATGAGGCCTAGGCATAAGAACCCAAGTCCTGTTAGTAATAAGTGCATTAAATTCATCCTGCATGGCAATGGTCCAATTAGGGTCTTGGAGGGCTTGGGTGTGCGATTTTGGTAGGGGGATTTGGTGGTGGTGTGAAGATTTAGGATTTGGATGGGTTTTGTGATGCCAAGGCGACCACGAGTGACCATAGGGTGAGTGGAGGATGGAGTCGGGGGTGGGTCGGTCGTAGGGGGAGGGGGTAGGTGTACCGGTGGTAGGTAACCCGAGGGTGGGGTGTTCGAGAGGAAGGGTGGTGTTTTCGGAAGGGAGGGGTGGGTGGTGTAGTGGTGTCGGGTGGGATCGGAGATTGTAGGTGGTTGCAGTTTGTGGGATTTGGATCCGATGAGTCATCAAGGAATTGGTAAGAGGGTGGTGGGGTAATGGACATTGTGTCAAAGGGAAAGATGGACTCATCGAAGACAACATGGCGAGAGATGATTATTTTGCGTGAGGCAAGATCGAGACACCGGAAACCACGATGGTGAGATGGATATCCAAGAAAAACACAAGCGGTGGAGCGAGGAGACAATTTATGTGGGGCGGGGATGTTGGGGTAACAAAGGCATCCAAATACACGAAGATGGTTGTATGATGTGGGTTTGTTATAAAGTTTCGTGTAGGGTGTGGCATTTTGGATATTTTTTGAAGGGGTGATGTTGAGGAGATGAGTGGCCATGTGTAGAGCTTCAACCCAGTAGGGTGGGGGTATGTTGGCTTGAAATAGGAGGGTGCGGATGATGTTGTTAATGGTACGAATCATTCTTTCGGATTTGCCATTTTGTTGGGAGGTTCGAGGGCACGAAAATCGGAATTAGATGCCATGTTGGTCAAAAATATTGTGGAACGGATGGTTGTCAAATTTGCCCCCGTGATCACATTGGAAGGATTTTATATTTCTTTGAAATTGGTTTTTGATAAACTCGCGAAAATGAAGAAATTTGGCGAAAACATCGGATTTTCGTCGAAGAGGATATACCTAAAGAAAATGTGAAAAGTGGTCAAGAAACAGTATGTAATATTTAATGCCACTAACACTGGTAAGGGGGGATTCCCATAGACCCGAATGCACAATATCAAAACATTTATCAACTTTATTAATGGAATCATAAAAGGGTAATCGAACATGTTTTCCTAAATTGCAAGCACGACATGAAATGGGTTTAAAAAGTTTATTACACGGAATTGAATGACTAGAAATTAAATGACGAAAAACATGAGCTCCAGGGTGACTGAGGCGTTGGTGCCACAAGGTAGGACTGGTATTGAGAAGAGCAACAAGAGTGTTGGACTTGAGAGGAAGGGCTGGGTAGAGATCCCCGGAGCTGTTGCACCTAAGCAGAACGCGGTGGGTGCGAAAATCCTTCACAGAAAAACCAAACTCATCAAATTCGATGGAAACTTTATTATTACGGGTAAAACGACGGACAAAGATGAGGTTTTTAATGATGTGGGGGGTGATGAGGACTTGATTTAGGTGAAGGATGCGGTGTTTGGTCATAAGGTTTGTCCATCCGGTTTTGGTAACGGGTATGGCGGAGCCATTGCCAACAAGAATAAATTTAATAGGACAGTTATTACTAGAGGATTTGAGTATACCTGAGCCGGAGGCAAGGTGAGAGGTGGCGCCCGTGTCCATATACCAAGTGGAGTCCGTCCCATCTTCAAGGTTCATGGATGTGAAAGCGTGAGCAAGATCCGTGGGTTGATCCGGGTTTGCTGGAGGAAACCAAGACCATGGAGGCGTAGTACCTTACATTGGAGATTGAGTTACAAACGTGGAGTCCGAGTTTTGGTCATTGTGATTGGGCATGTGCGGTGGTGGCCCGAGGACGCCGGCGGCTTAGGTGGAAGGCTACCGACAGTGCGGCTGCTGGGTGGTGTTCGAGTGAGGCCACGGGGCCGGCTGCGTCGGCCAATACGGCGAGTAGGGTGGCGGTATCGGCGAGTAGTATGGTGGCATCGCGTCCGGGGCCAGCCACCGCGTCCGGGGCCAGCCACCGCGTCCGGTCCATCCGTCTCGACCACGACCGCGACCACGGCCACGGCCTTGGCCACCTTGAGACCGAGGATTATTGTTGCTAGACGAGTTGACGGGAGGGATCGGAGGAGGAGAGGTTGCTTGAAGCGCAAGAAAACGATAGGGAGAGGAGGAGTGCGGCGCAAGAATGCCGACGGTGGGGGGGGGGGGGGGGGGTTCGGAAAATTAGGGTTAGCCTATGGAGGCTCTGATACCATGTGAGTTTAGGTATTTTCCCATAATGAGGTGTATGCATTAATCAGAAATATATAGTATACAAATACATTTGGTCTAGGACCCAATACAATACAAACGGGCTCAGCTAGACTAATAATAATACATACACTAATAAAGCAGAACCTGAAAACCAACAACTTGTTAGATATTTCGGGACCACTTGAATTAAATGTATATTATGTTATCATTAAAATTCGGATTTA